>OV702292.1:430501285-431725571 GCA_916181665.1 Avena sativa | reverse complement strand
AGACCGTGCCTCCCTCGTCCATATTCTCCTCGCCACCGTCCATCGCCACCCCCTGTCCAGCACGCGATCACAGGCAAACCATGGACCACCAGAAAACCGCCGTGCCCACTTTCTCTACGCCATGCCGAGAGCACGCCAGAGCGTCGTAGCCGACCAGCTCGCACACGCCATGCCTTGCCCTCTCCGCGTATCCACACACTCGCCATGGCCCTAGATAGCTCCTAGACATCCCCGTTCGCCGATGCACGACCCGTAGCCCCCGTGCGCCGTCTCGAACGCTGCCAGTTCCGTGCAGAGCACCGCTCGCGCCTGACCATTCTCGACCACCCCGTGTCGCGCCTTTAAGCCCGTGACAACCACAAGGAAGCACCGCATCGCCTCCTTCCCTCAGCCACACCAATAGCTCACTGTACCGCCATCGCCGGAGGAGCCAGCCCATGCCGCAATGCCCCAGTCGCCGGTGTAGAAATAGAGGCCACCCCCGCCTCAATTCACTACACCATCTCACTCCCCACTCCTCACAGAACCTCCCACACCTCTCCCTGGAGCAAGGCAAGCACCAGCTCGCCGGAATTTGGCTAGAGTCCGCCGCAAAATAGAAGAGGAGCCGTCGATTGGAGCCGCCCCAGGAGCCGTCGCGACCACCTTTCGAACCGCCATCGTCTACCACGTCATTTGCCCCCATCGCCGACCCTAGCTGGAGCCCTGGTGAGCCTCACACGACCCCCACCGCCGCGTTAGGGTTCAGTCCTCGCCGGAGCTGTTCAACATAGGAGATGAACCTCAGCCATTAGATCGCATTCTAGTTATAGGGCCTAGATTGAAACATACCGTTTCAGGTTAGATGAGCCACTGACTAGTGGGACCCCCCCTGTCCTGTTGCGCCAGCACAGTGCAGCTGGGCTGGCCCATTTACTTTCCCGCACAGAGCCCAGTGATTCAAATAGAATTTTTCCAATTTAGGTAAAACCAGATTCTGTCAGTAGATTCAAAAATCAATTCAAAGAGATTCACTTAACCAAATTGCATGATTCCAATTTTGTTAGAAAGGTATTCAAAATATCTATCCAAGCCCGTTGGACTCAAACCAGTTGGAGTTAGAGATCACCTATAGTAAAAATAACAAGGCATCGACTTTTTCAACTTCAAACATTTTTCAAAAATCAACCATAAATGCTTTTGAGTTGATTCCAACTCCCAAAAATCACATTTGACAAGATCTATCTGTATATGTAAAAATATTTAGGTTTGCATGTAGTGACATTGGACTAGTACCAAAATAATGCTATATAGGCATTTCTAGTCACTTTAATTCTATTAAATGATAATCTTAAACTTTATAAAATATGACCACCCCTTTAAATCACATTCCCATGTATTAGAATATGTGGTGATGACATGTGTCAACATGATCCCATATTTTAATTGGATAATATTAAATCTTAAGTATTTTCAATGAGTAGAAATTACTTTTCAAAAATAAGATAAATAAGACTAGGTCTTTATTTTATGTGATGTTTGTGATGATGCTAGATCATCAAGTGTGAGACTTAGTGTGCTAAATAGAAACATATAAGTATTTTTTGGTGATTGTGGACCTCGTATTCATTTATAGATGATAATACCAACCCGAGATACGAGGAGGAGTAGTACTACCAAGAAGAAGAAGAAAACTTCAACCACTGCACTACTCAAGGCAAGCCTAACACTACAAGTTAACTATGCAAGCTAACACTTGCAAGATAACCTACGCAAGATGCATTAGGCATGCTTGGTTATACAACTTTGATTATACCAATCCCATGTTTTACTTGCAAGCTTTATTCTTTTACTTTACCAAAGTTCTTTACTTTTAGTTAGTGCTTGGTGAGTATTGGAAAAATAGGATAGATACCTTAAAGAGTATAAAACTAGGCCTAACTAGTTATAATTAGATGTCATCCCAAGGTATGAGATTAGAGTTGGATAGTTACACTTGATTAGCACCCCTCATTAGTAAATACCCTCAAAGCATAAAAGTTGATCACTTTAGATGGAAATACTTGGTGAAAATGATTATGAAAACCTTGGAATGAGGATTCATTATATTGAAATGTTTTGACATGTGTTGAGAAACACAAAAGGATTTGATGATGAAAATGTTGAGGCATGAGCCTTAGCCCTTTATAAAAACTGATGGTTGTGTTTGGATGCGATACCATTCCAATTTTACCGTACAACCAACCTAAATTGGGTAGGGATTAACTAGAAGTTTATATGCCTTAGTATGGGTTCCCTCGCGGAAAGAGGTTGAGCTGAGGCTACCTCGTGAGTGTGAATGTCCACCTATGCAGTGCCCAGGATGGTAGATGGCCATGGTTGGGAGGCCAAGCTCATAGGGGAGGTGCCTATACTAGAGTGTGTAATTGAAAGGTTATGATTGATTGTCCACATACTAAAGTATGATGATTTAGGGTTATCCCTAATGGATGTATCGGATTTTGTGGTGAAAGTGTACCACCTCTGCAGAGTGTCAAACTATTCGAATAACCTCGTCCATGGTCATGGACAGTTAGAGTGACCATACTGTTCTATCGTCAGATGTTTTCAAAATTACTTGTGAATTGAACTATGACTTTGACTTTACCACAACCGGGTTGTGAACATGAAAATTAGGTTACCACTTAAGTGATTTCGAACATTAACTTAGTTTTCTTTACTTCTAAACTCAATAGGAGATAAACCTGGCTATTTGCAAATAAACCTAGAGCTTAAGATTCTTACTAGAACTACCTTACTTGTTGGTGATAGTTTGCGAGTACTTAGGAGTACTCATGGCTTTGTCCCTGGCTATTCCCGTGGCCATACTATGAGGAGGACTACCAGGATGATGGACAGCAAGAGGTCTATGACAACTAGGATCATCTCCCATCGCCAGTATTGTCTGTGACCTGAATATGGAGCCCCTACTACGTTTATTTTCTGCTGCTTGATTTGTATTAAGACTGGATCATGAGATCCTTTATTTGTAAGACCTAATTATGGTTTGTAATGGATGATGTACTGTGGTACCAATTCTGTTATGTCTCGCAAAAATGGTAATCCTGGGATTGCGAGGTATGGCATAACAGGCATCTGGGATTAAAAATCCGTGTGTTGACAGATCGGTGTTGCCACTATAATGCTCCCCACAACCCTGCGAGTCGAACATGGTAGCCCATGCAGCCCTGCATTGCTTCCCTCACTGCCCCGTCGCCGATCTGGGAGCCACAATTGCGGTGACTTCACCCTGATGCCAGCACGTGCGGGTCAACTCTGGTCAAACCCGCGGTGGGTCCCTCCCTACGTATGTGGATATCAATGTGGCACCGGGCCCCCTGTTAGCTTCACTGGCTGGGGTTAGCACCGATGTAAAATGTAATTCCTAGTTTTGTTATGTTTTGGAAATGGTATAATAATTCCAGAAATTGTTTAAATATGGTTAATTCAATAATTAATTATTTATAAGTTAAAAAAATATGTATAATATATCAAAGTGTTTAGAAAAATGAGATCTATCTGATAGCATCAAAATCACACATTGTTCAATAACTTTAATTACAAGTTTAATTAGAAGAACAAATGAACCCCCGTAGGTGATTCTGGGATCTCAGATGTATTAGGGTTTGGATCCTTCGGATTTCGTTTAAATTGCCAAGCATGTTTTAGGGTTTCATTTCAATGCTATTAAACTTTTCATATCATCATCCTTGCTTGAGAATTGCATCGATGCCATGTGTTGATTGTTCTCCCCTTTCTTTTCAGTGTTTTCTTCTTCCCGGTAGAATATGATATCGAGATCAAGGTTGAAGACCGAGATCAACACCATCGAATATCAATGAACAATGGCCAACTATAACCAAGTCAAGTACAAGGCTTCCAAAGATCTATATCTGCGTATCAACAAATAAGGCAAGCATAGCCCCACCATTATACAATCCTATGATTTTGAAAGTATTTCATTCTTGCAATGATGCATACGATTCTACTGTGGTCTTTTATCGATATATAGAGTATCCTATGTATTGGATTACCCCCTTTGCGCTTATATTACCTGATCCACTGCTCCTAGTATAACTAGGTTTGGCTTGTGTGCACTGCTAAAGCTTATATATGTGACTTGCTTAGCCATGCTTAACTCTTAGTGCTGGTTCACCCCGATGATGTATCAGATGCAGAGAATCTAGTATGACATGAGAACATGATGAGATGAGATTAGTGGTAAAGGTTAAACATGCTAAGGCTTGTATGGGAGGCCACGGTGGGATGTGGTTTTTGTAGTCCCATGCTCGCCACTACTAGGAATCGAGTTCTTGCCTTTGGAACCGAGACGATCGTACAACCACATGGGGCTTGGGAACCCCTCTGCTGATTAACTTGCCTAGTAGATTCCATGAGTCACATAGTTCGAGATTGCTTTCGACATATGCATGTTTGGTTGTTCTCGAAGGCGGTGAAGGAGGTGCATCATAACAGGTAGGGAAGCGTGGACCAGGTTGCTTGGGGTCGGTAGAGACCCTGATAAACCAACCTTGCCCACATCTCTAGGGACTGGCTTGGGACTTGACCCGTTATGGTGGAACCATCCTTAGGACGTGACTCATGGTCTCGGCAAAAGCAAGGTAAAGTTCGTGGCCAACCACCCCTCTACCGTCCTTCCAAGGAAGAGGGCTAATGTACTGGCATTAAGAGTCGGTTGGTACGTGTGGGTAAAGTTGTACACCCTTGCAGGGTTAAATCTTTTCGAAAAGCCGTGTTCACGGTTATGAATGCTTGGTGACCAGGTTCTATGATCATAGAGAACTTTAACCTAATTGTAAAACTTGGCAAGTAAGGTTTGTTAAGGATGCTTCCTCATGGATACAAGGGGTGATCCTAGTTGTGAGATGAGGATTACTTTTGTGGATATCAAAGGATGATGATCAATTATTTGGAGATGTCGCTCTCTTACCTCCTTTTAAAATATTATGATTAGACGAGATTCTTCTCTCTCTTGTTTTATAAACAAAGATGGCTTTATGCAAAACAACCCCACCAGCCATAAGTCTCGCGGAGTACAGCATGTACTCACGATTTCTTTGTTGATACTTTTGTAGCAGAATAAGAGTTCTCATGAAGACGAGTTTGGTACGACATCAACTCTTACAAGTAGCTTGGGTTTCCCGGACGATAGCCTGGAATCTATGGGCTAGGACGTCATCATTATGCTTTAGGCCTCTTAGGCCATTAGTTAAGTTTGTTATACTTAATAGCATAATTTAGCTTCTATTGTTTGACGTTTATGGTTAGTGACCTCTACTTGTAATATTTTGGTTCTTTTCTAAGTTATGAGCTTGCTGTATAATTTTTTTGTCTCAGGGTTACTGTTGTGTTACCTATTTCTGATTGAATACCCTCGAGCTCTAGGTTAAGCTTATGTGAGGCTAAGGTCTAGGATTTGTTTAACCCTGATCCTGGGGGTGTTACAGTTTTTGGTATCAGAGCAGTACTGATCATAGGAAAACCATTCTATTGGTCGATGTTGAGTCTAGTGCTTGTGAAAACTATTTTAAAGCTGAAAAGTATTTGCGAAAACTCTAGTATGCTTATTTCACTTCTCGTCTAGTATCGCTCTAACTCTGGGTCATCTTATCTTGTGTTGACTTTGGAAAAGTTTTGATATCTCTTCTAGTCTTTCAAAGCTTAGGTGCCTTCCAGGCATGTCATTTCTCAGCTAGTTGACCTAGTATAGAATTCTCTAGACTTGTTTGTGTGTCGTGAATTCCTTGTTTCCCCTTGCTCTATTTCAAATGAGAGATTCATTTCCATCATGATCTCTCTATCTTATGGGCCCACAATATTATATTGTAGGATCCACCGTGTTCTGTTCTAGGCTTCGAGGTTTCCTTTTGCCTCGTGTGCCTCCTTTTTACTTATTTGGGTACTTCATAAGTGGTTTCTTCTTTTGGAAGCTACCTCGTGGTTACTATCTTGCAGTGTACATTGTGTCACACACGTAGTAATTACCTCTCTCTCGGGTTTTAACCCTTGGACTTGAACAGAAGGTCCCAGATTATGCTGGATTCTGGTGTTATGAATCTTGTACATGAAGTTGATCGTTAATCCAAGATCCATTCCTTTGACCCGTGTTGTTAATGTTCACACATTACCTCAGGATGGCTGGTACTACAATTCTATCCATCAAGCTTGTGGTTATTGTCGCGGCTGAATTGTGACAACTAAGGACTTCCTCTATCACTAGTGATGGCATCTATTCTTTAATGGAAGCAAATAGATCACGACAAGAGTACTCCTCGTGAGTCTTGCATCTATACGCATGACTCTGACACACCTCTCCCTTCTATCCATTAGTTCTCGGAAGATGGTTAATCTATGCATCCACATCTCGGGATTCTATCCTAAGCATGTTCCTTTTTCCCTTGTTGTTTCCGACCTTTGTCTATTATTTGGTAGCCAAGTAGTAAACGCGCATTGGTGTCTTCAGATGAAAGATACTCTTGTGGTCCATCAAGACAAACCATTTCGGGATGTCTAGGAGAAACAAACTCCAGTACATTGTCATTTCTAAGACTAGGTCAAAGGATTGTAATCTGCAGATCAAGAAGCATTGATTAGCTTCGATTGTGTTCTACCTTAAAGTATCATATTCCTTTATACTAAGAGGTCATGTTGAGTTTCATAACCCCCTTAATGAAGTGATGCTCTTACCCATATCTACCCAACCTACCTCTATGTTGTTCGTGCTCCTGAGTGATGCGTGTGTGTAACGATGTGGATATATGAGATTCTTAGTAATTCTAATTGCTTTGAACTCCAAGGACGTTTTTGTCAGTCTTAGAGTGATTGTTTAATCCTATCACTAAGCAAAGGATGATTGTGCTATCAAGTCTGCTATCAAGTCTTACAACTTGTAGAGTTGTAAGACAAAAGTTCTATCCAAATTAGTTTGTTCATAAAGGGATGTCTAGTTTTGTTTCTGTTGAAGAAAGATAGTATTTCCTTCATGGATATGTATGTTTCCCCGCATTTGATTTGATTTGGGTTATTGTTAAATCAAACTCAGTTCTATGGACTATCTTAATGATGTTGCTACTCATGATGTTTCATTTGAGTACATCTTCATGTCCCTTGGTCTGAACAATATCTTGCCTCGTTCATATGACATATGAGTACATCTTCCTAGAGTGTCTAGATAAGTTTGTTATTGAGCCCATCGATGACATCCTTACCTTCTCCAAGCTAGGCCAGATTCATAAGGAACATTTGGCATCAATGTTGGAAACTTATGAGAACTGTTTTCGGGTCATCTCGAAGAATGTATTCTCAATGTTAGAAGTAACCTTCTCCGATTCATGTGCAATTGTAGAAAGATGTCACCGTGGATTCAAGTAGAGTTATCTCTATGACCTCAAGGACACAGTTGTATTCCATTACAAGTATTCGATGTATGAGCAGTTGTCTTTTGCCAAGTTGTTAATACATGGGTCTAGCAATGTAACTCAGTCTATTGGAGATTAACACTGTAGTTCATGTCTTGAGAATCTAGTGACTTTACCTCTGTGTAAATGTTGCAAACTTTCGGACACGCGGAGCACCTAACCAGATCTGAATCTCAAGCAACAACGATGGTTAGTGTTCCTCAAGGAATTATAATTGGTCACTTTGTAAATCCGACATGATTGTTGTAACGGTTGGCACAATTATTCGGAAGACCAATTCCATATTCTCTTGAATCAGCAAATAACAACCACTCTTCATGAGGCTTTTTCTATGATTTAACATAGGAGTTGCTTGGTTCCCTTTGTATCCGAAGTTAACCTTTACTTGATGTTTATTTCTCGAACATCAAGGAGAACATTTAAAGTAGTGTTGCTAAATGCTTCTCGGTCGATCCTCTAGACCCTCTATGTTGGCAAGCTTCTTGTTGTGCCAAGTAACTGAAGTTTGAGAATGAAGTTTCTTTTTCCTCGTGTCATCAAGAATCTTCTTACTTGTTCATCCTGATGGTTTAAAGTGATATCACGATCTTTGTCAAAGATTTTGATAACCTTGGATGAACAAAGAGTTTCCTTTGTTTTCTTGATCATGTTCAAGAATGATGATGATTTTGGTAATCAACAGTTCCTCTTGATACATGTTCCTCATGATGCTTACGAGTCCCCGCCACAAAACAACCTTTGTATCTTAACCTTCTGTTGAACGAAGTGATCCTTCTGTATCAAAACTAGTTAAATAACTTGGTTATCCATATCTCTGTACTCGTGAAATCTCTACTTAAGTTTTTTAGTAGAGTTTCATCTCTCGAAGTCTCTGGTTATGTTCTTTTTGTTGTAAGCTTTCCTTTTCAGGAGCTTAAGCTCTTCTGAAGCTCCATGGTCTTAATCTTAGGAAGACTAGTTATCTAACAACTTGAAACCTATCTCCTTTTGTTTCCTCCGTTACCTTGACGTGTTTCTTGTTTGTCATCTCAGAGTTGTTTGTGAACACTCCTTTCATGAGTTGACCATGGGATACTCTGTGTGTTGTTAGTGTGTTTCCCTCTTATCCTTAGAGTGACGCTATTTCCTTCTCTCTCTTCCTACCTTTGGAATCTTGGGTCAAGATTCTCGTATGGGGGATAGATCTGTAACACCCCACTTTTAGTTAATGTCTAATTAGGTTTTAATGTGCATTCATGAGCATCATCCCTTAAAATGCATGCAAAGAAAATTAAAGTAAAACCCTAAACCCTAGCTATTTTCCCACTTCTTCCCAAACACCTTCAAATGGTTTTTGAATTTGAAAAGTACAAAAGGTGTGGAGCCCAAACAGTATACAAGGGCCCTACAATATTTTCTATAGTTTCATAAACTTTGGTATTTTTGAATGACCCAAAACAGTTTTGTATTTGAATTACAAAAGAGAAAATAGAAACTAAAAAGGAGAAATGGTTTTCTATAAAAAAAGCAGAGCCAAATCTCAATAGGCCGTAGCCCACCTCTCCTCCCCTTACCTGTCGCCCATGCACGCCCCGCATCATCCTTTGGCGTGGCCCGTTTCTGGCCCAAACCAACCTAGCCAGGGCCGGTACCGGTTCGACCTTGACTCTGGTCGTTGTCTTCGTAGACGATGGTGATGGATCAGCAATATAGCCATCCACGTCCACATTTAAACTGGATATTATCATATTTTTTATGAAATATCTCTCTAAACCCTGCCACTAATGCCTAAGAATCAAATGGGTATGCAATCCTTTCTTTCTATTTTTCTCTTTCCGCGTAGATAATGACGTTTGATGATGGGAATCACTACATTAAAGTCAAAGATACAAGATTTCCAACAACCAGAAGAAACCAGGAGTCGTGAGTGAGAGTCAGAAGCTTTAACGACCAACTATACAACCGGAACAAAATTCCGGCCGTATAGTTCTAGTCTTATAGTTGCCATCAACACCACTAGGTCAAACAGAACAACTTTCGTGAAGGGACACCTATATAAAGAAGCCTCGGGCGACGAGAAAATCCTGCCTCGAGTTCCTGCTCCAGAACATCAGCCGCCGGAGGAATAGACTTAGATCTAATCTCCAAATCCTTCTCCACCACCATAGCCATATTCCACCACTTGTAATAGTAGATCTCTTCTTTGATTGGCGGCATTGTAAGACTATTTGCTATCAATCTCATCATTTCCATTACAATGTTTGTGATTGGTTAACTCATCTCTATGTGTGAGTAATTCTCCTTGGGCTAAGGGCTTCGGCCTAGCCATGAAGCTTTTGTGCATATTATTTATCATAGATGGGATCATGTATTAGTTTGTATGACATGATGATTATTGTATCCTATCTTGCCTCAATCTAAGGACTTGTCAGGTACCCAAGACCCCGAGGATTGAGGTAGGTATAATGAGTATGAGTAATAACTAATATGTAGGTTGGGAACCCCAGTGATAGAAGGGGTAGTATGGCTGTATGTGAGGGATTTACTTGGGATTAACGGTGACGTCACTATGCATACCATTAGTTCTCTTTCTTCTATGGATGATACTAGTAGGTTATTGCTATAAGCAGTTGCGGAGGCAATAGCAATTATGGATGCACTGCCACATATAATTTATCTTGCTCTAATAATTACATGCATACTTTCTCTTTATCTTTTATTCCCATCATATGTTTTGCACAGCTACAGGTGAAACCGCACGCCCTAGGACCTCTCTCTCCATCATCGACAACAATAAAAAGACGCAAACTCTTGGTCCGGTAAAAACACAAAAGGAATTCTAAAACTCCCGAAGGTCCGTTAAAGTAACTTCACTACGCATCTTCTTCCCGAGGATTCGATAAACCTAGGTCTACTAGGGAAAAGGAAGCTATACTACATCCGTAATCCGAATTGAAGGTATCAACCCTTTTTCTTGTGCCGTTGCCGAGGAAGCAATAGCTACCCTGGTGAGGTTAGTAGGAACCTTGCTAGTTTTAATTTTTGTTTTTAATTTTGTTAGTTTGCTTTTAGTCTTTATTTGAAAAACCAAAAA
The DNA here is from genome assembly GCA_916181665.1 of Avena sativa. Taxonomy (NCBI): domain Eukaryota; kingdom Viridiplantae; phylum Streptophyta; class Magnoliopsida; order Poales; family Poaceae; genus Avena; species Avena sativa. The sequence continues at coordinate 431,715,041 of OV702292.1, read as the reverse complement.
ATTAGTTAGTCTTTAAATTCTTGCTTTTACTATATAAGTCTCAGTTTAAGAAAACCCCAAAACATAGGAACTATGGCTGAAAAGAAGCTTGGGGAGTGTTGGAGATATGCTAAATGGGTACCCTCATAGCATGTCACCAATCCGCCTAACCCGGATGGCCCATAGTTTGTAGGCCTATGGCCTGCCGGGCGGCCTAGTTAGATGGATCCAGAAGGGAGGCCCATGCCGGATAAAGGAAGGCTACGCAGGAGTCACCGACGTACTCGGAGCCTTGGAGTGCAAGACATGAAAGACTAGTTCGTATTAGTGTAGGACTCTTTACCTTGGCCGGCAGGGACCTTTCCCTGTAACCCTAGGTTCCGGTGCCTTCATAAGCTGGACCTGTGGGAGCCTTTAGGGAACAACCTATTAGATTGCTACGTACAACATGCAACACCTCGCACAATGAACCTATCTCTGTAACTCGGCGTATTGCCATTATAGTGATTTATAGAAGGAGTAGAGTTCCGCCACCGTTGTGGGACTTGAACCTAGGTAAGTTGTGTTACCTTGTACCCGCCAACTCTCTTCCTTACCCCACATATCTAAAAACAAACTATGAGGACCCCTCCATGACGTACTCGTTGACAATACCACGACAGTTGACGCCCACCGTGGGGCAAGAGGCGCTTCGATCTCTACACTAGGCGAGGTCCAATCTCTTCGCAGGAATCAGCGACACCGTAGCCATCGGACACGTTCTCTTCTCCGGCAACATCCCAATCGTCCCTCTTGATTAGCTTTGGGTGCCGGCGAAGACGAACCCTACGCGTTGTTCTGTCATCCCCCTCAGAGACATCCAAATCTTCATCGGTGAAACCGACTCGGGTCCTAGCTCCCATGAAGTCGGAAACTTGTCAAGCCCCACACGGACCGCCTATGAGCAGGACACGTTCATGGAAGGATCTGGGCCATACCTGTCTTTGGAGTATGGTGGCTCGGATCAGGAAAATTCAAGGCCCACCCAAACTGCCCCTGTGCAGGATATAAAGCTGGAAGGACCCCGCAAATCCGCTTGGCTTCCCCGAGCGTTAGATATGCGTAGGTCACACTTTGTCGGCGTAGTCACCATCTTCGATCTGGCCAGATGCGTTCAAAGGGATGGAGAACCTCCTCGCGAATACCTCGCCAGATAGATGACGGTGAGGGAAAACCTAGAGGGCGACCTCGCCAACAAGCTCGTGTACCACTTGGTGGAAGGGCTCACACCCGGAACACTCCTCCGGCATACCCTCTGAAGGCGGTAGGCCGCAGGACCTCTCACCCTTGGCGAGATGGTTACCATCGTCAACAAATATGAGGATGTGAATGAAGAGGTCGAGACAGTGATTGCCATCATAGCCGGAGGAAGAAACAACAACGGCCCCTCTCCATCACCCTCCACATCCGCCATCGCCAACACCAAAGCCAACTTCGACTCCGTCCTTGACGTGATATACACTAACATAAATATGGATGGTGGTGGCTCAGACGCTAACTCAGAGGAATACGATGATGTTATGAGGGAGATCGAGCAGGAGATCGGGAAGGAGGAGCGTGTCGAGAAGACCAATGCCTCCCACTAGGTGCTAGTCCCCATTGGGAGCGTGATGGAAGAAGACAGACAGGAACCGGAACATGAAAGAGCTCCACCCACGCCAGCGGTTACCAGAGCAGCAACAGCTAAGAAAGCCGTCGAGCCTCCGGCTCCGGCCAAGGCCATGGCTCCTCCAGTTATCTGCCCGCAACCGGCGCATGAACTCACCACGGCCCCCAGTACTTCCCAACAATCAAATCAGGCGCCAATGCCACCATCAACATCTGCAGCTGGAAACCCATTGGCTACTCCCGCCGACAAGGCAATTTACGGCACACTCCTCGTTGAGCCTATCACCGTCGCCCATATCCAGAGCATTGTGGAGCTTGACGAGAAACACACGGCAATCTTGGCGGAGGCCAAGTGCATCGCAGCGCAGGGAGCTAAGTTGGATGAAGACATGTGATGGCCCAAAATATATAGAGCTCGTTGGGGAACCCCAAGAGGAAGGTATGATGAGCACAGCAGCAAGTTTTCCCTCATTTATGAAACCAAGGTTATCAATCTAGTAGGAGTAAGGAAACACCCCAAAGGTGTAGCTAGCTGAACTTTGGCAGGGCGCACTACCGGTGCCATCAGCAACGTGGAGACCTGCACACACAACCACAGAACTCTGCCCCCAACTTGCGATGAGGTTGTCAATCTCACCAGTTTTGCTGAAAACAAAGGATTAAACGTATCGAGTGGAAGAAAGTAATAGTTTGCAGAAAGTAAACACAAAGCAGTAAACAGTTGATTGTAGATTGATGGTAAAAGAAAGGACCGGGGTCCATAGTTCACTAGTGGTGGCTCTCCTTAAGATAGATGACATGTTGGGTGAACAAATTACAGTGGGGCAATTGACAAACATCGAGAAAGCAATATGCATATACTACTCATCTTGACTCCTTTGAGATTCGATTGGGCATTACAACATTATACATAGACCGCCATCCAACTACATCTATGACTAATAATTCACCTTCAGGTTATCATCCGAACCCCCTCCAGTATTAAGTTGCAAGCAATGGATAATTGCATTACGAATTGCGTGTAAAGTAAACAATACGATTGTTTTAAGAACAAATGATTATTGTTTTGTCCCTAGTAGCAACAACACATCTAGTACCTTAGAGATTTCTATCACTTCCCAGATTACTAGAGGCATGAACCCACTATCGAGCATAAATACTAACTCTTGGAGTTGCTAGCATCTACTTGGCAAAGATAGCTACTAACAACGGAAAGCATGCAAGATCACAAATAACAAAGACATGATAGAATCAATAATCAATCTGAAATAGCATCTCAATATCCATCGGATCCCCGCAAACACAACATGTATGAATTACAAATAGATGATCTTGATCATGAACGGAGATCACAAGATCTAAACATGATAGCAAAAAGGAGGAGAACCAGCCATCTAGCTACTACATGGACCCGTAGTCCAGAGATGAACTACTCACACATCACACCGGAGGCTTGGATGATGATGAAGAAGGCCTCCAGGGTGAATTCCCCTCTCTAGCAGGGTGCCGGGAAGTGCTTCGGATCCCTCCCAATCTAGGGATGGAGATGACAGCGGCTACAGACTCTTTCATGGGATTTTGATTGGGTACTTCAGGTTTTTGTATCGGAGGCAACTTATAGGCGGAAGGAGAGGCCGAGGGGGTGCCTGGGGTGGCCAGACCACCCCCTAGCATGGGCCAAGCCTGGCCGCGCATCTAGGTGGTGTGGCCAGTCCCTAGCCCCTCTCCGTCTCGTATTCTGGCTCTAGGTGTCCCTTGGTGAAAAACTAACTTTGGCTTTTGTCCCGTCCAATTCCGAAAATATTCATTTTCTAACTTTCCTGGAACCAAAAACAGCAGAAAATAGGCAGCTGGCACTGTGGCTCTTGTTAATAGGTTAGTCCAAGAAATCATATGAAAAGTACTCCAAAGTGTGGACAAGACATAAGTAAGTAGATAAAACCAAGCATGGAACATCAAAAATTATGGATACGTTAGCAACGTATCAACATCCCCAAGCTTAACTCTTGCTCGTCCTCAAGTAGGTAAGTGCTAAAAAGACAGAATAATTTTTGAGGTGACATGCACCATCATAAACTTGATCAAAGTATTTGTAAAACATTCATAGCTGGGATCATAGTACTTCAATCATAACATGGAAGATAAAGTTCTAACAATAAGACAAAGAAACTAAGTTGCAACATGAAAAGGCATAAACAAAAGATTCATGAATAACAATGCTTTGCAAGACGTTTGTTTGTTTCACATAAAGAAAACATAGCATAATGGCATTCAGCTTGTCCCTCATAGAGTAGCAAATATAAATGCATAGGACACCTTCAAAGTTCATAAGAGTGACTAGATACAAATAGTTTAAAAACAAGCAATATCAAAGCTATGCATCAATCAACAAGTCTTGGGACAATGCACATAGAACTAAGAATGGCCACTATGCTCTCAAAGTAGGTGCATAAAGATAGAAAGTGGAGACTCAACATAAAAGTAAAAGAAGGGGCCTTCATAGAAGGAAGGAGGGATTCAAGTCACATAAAGAGCTTCCAAAAATTATGGTACTTATTAGCTTTCAGCTCTCATTGCCCCTATCATAAGCATCTTGAAGGTGATTAAGGTTAAAGTGACACAACTAAGTGGATATGCTTGACAAGTTATAAACCGAAGCCTCATGCCCCTTACTTACGAAGACCGAACCTCATGCTACTCAACTTTAGTCACAAGTAAGCTCTTGTCATTGTAAGTATATATGTATCATAAAGAACCACCAACAGGGTACCCCTTGCACATGATACATGAGCTATCCCATAATCAAAATGACAAGGCAAGCAGACAATGAGCATCTCAACGATCTTTTTATTTGCTATTTGCATAGGTTTTTATTGAGGATGCTTCATAGAGTGCTCATTATGGTTATGCTACAAGTTTCCACCATGATTAGGCATGGCTTAGGCTAGCGGCCTAGGCGTTTCTCTAACACACATACAAACTCCATGATCTTACAAGTTCCCCTTTTATTTCACACCGCTGGGATCCATAAGCAAAAAAACATGATATCAACAGGGTACAAAGTACAAGTGCAAGTTGAAAGCGTTCCCCATGATACATGGTTCTGCTAACTTCAACTTATAAAGCGCAAGCATATACGCAACAAAGATGGACGCAATGGTTCAAGTTTATTAAATGCAAGAAAGTAAAGTGTGCCATCTAGTTCGTGAGAGCTTTAATCACTAGTTTTCTCATAACAAGTTTAATTTGGAAGGTAAACAAAAACATGAATATACTTGGAATAGCATAAGCTAATAGGTAGGTATGGTGGACTCTTTGGAATAACTTGGTTTTAGGAGTTGGATGCATGAGTGGAACTCATACTTGGGAACGGAGGCTAGCAAAAGACTAGGAGCGACCAACTAAGAGAGCAATAATGGCCATAATCATGCAGAGTGACAAAACATCATTGATCAAAGCATAAAGTGATACTACAAGTTGAAAACTAAAGGATCATAAAGGCTATAGCGACATGGGATAGTCATAACATGGTGTGAGCATGTGCCAAGTCAACCCAAATAAAGCATCAAAGGAGAATACCACAATACTATGCTTTAATATGCTAAAACAACGCATGATTCTTCCAAGGCACATTAAGCAATCTCAATTGTTTATAACAAGTCATGCTACAGCAAAAAATACTAAGCCTAAAGCGAAAGCAATATCAAGCATGGCATGACAAAGCATACGCCACAGTCAAAAACAAGCTCTCTTTACCACTTAAGCATGAACTTTCCTACTCTTTTCCAATCCAAACCAAACTATTTGAAAACCAATGTATGAAAGAGGGGGTCCAACCAATTTATTCAGCGAACTAAGAAAACAAAACAAACGAAAAAACCAAAACAAAAATGAAAACAAAAAAGAAGACGCTCCAAGAACAACACAACTGTGCATGAAACAATAAAAATGAAGCGTTTTGAAGAAACCTGGGATTTTTATTGATGAAGAAGGGGATGCCTTGGGCATTCCCAAGCTTTGACGCTTGTACTTATTGGATATTTCTTGGGATGACACGCGTGGCATCCCCAAGCTTGAGCTTTAGTCCATCCCTCATCTCATTACTTATTCCTTCCATACACCTGAAATTTTTTCCTTCATACAAAACTTCACACAATCTTTATTAGCAACATTAGTGCACTAAAGATAGTAAGTCTTTAGGTTCAGTTCCAACACCAATAAAACTTCCATTAAAATACTAGCTACTGTAGAACTTCCCTCAAAAATCTCAATTCCCCAAAAGAACTCAAAAAGGAACCAAAAGAAGCAAATGCAAATAATGGCCGAAATCTGTCAAAACAGACCAGCACGTAAAGACGAATTTTTTAGAAGACCTTCTGTTGCTCAAATCAAAAATTATTGAACTAACTAAAGTTAGATAACAACCTGGGGCAGAAGCACAAAAATTCACGCCTCAAATGGACGAACATATATTTGACACGAATTTTTACGGTGAAGCACAGAAATCCGTTTCGGGACAGCAACTTTCCCAATCATTACTTCTCTCTCATTAGAGGTTACTCTTGGCACAAAAAGCAAATAAAAAGGATAAGGAGCGGTTATTACTGTAGTAATAACTTCCAAGACTTATCTAAAACTTTTGGGTTATCTCCCAATAAGTACTTTCTTTAACGCCTTTAAGTTAGGCATAAGAAGCAAGAAGAAGAATCAAGTGTTCTCAAATGAAGAAGCATTAAGACCAAATTTCTTGCCCTTACCTCTCTTACTTTTATTCTTAACCTTGGGGAAAATATGATTGTTTGGTGGAGAAGCAAGGTGCATGGTCCCCTTTCCCACATCTATTATTGCTCCAAGGAGTTCTAATAGGGACCTTCCAAGTGTAATTTGTCCTTTTCCTGCACATTGAATAATAAGATAATCAGTAGAAATCATTTTCCCAAGGATCTTTGTAAACACTCCTTCAGCTATTCCAATAGGTAATATTATACCATTATTAGCAAGAGATATTTCTTTTCCTCCTTCAGTAAGGCCCCAAAGATTCAAAGATTCATAGATATCTTTGGGCATAAGACAAAATTCAGACATGATATCACAGCGAGCATGAAAAGTTTCATTGTTTATAGCAATCTTTACTGTGGGAATACATTTTGACGGTTCAGAATTTATTGGAACATAGTTATGATGCTCCCTAAGTGTATTATAGCAATGTTTCAAACTAGCAGTGCTGGTCTCAATAGTATTCAATCTAGCAAATATGTTTATGAAGGAGGAATCAGATTTGCTAGGCAAGTTGTAAGTAAAGACCAACTTCTTTATGGCATTAACAGCATCATCCTCATTGCATTGGAGTAAATCTCCTCCTACTACAGCATCCAGAGCATATCTATAGCAAAGAGCAATTCCAAGGTAAAAGCTGCTAAGGAACAAGCTTTGAGTCATTTTTGGTTCAGTTTTTCATTGGGCACTTCTCCACAACTCAATTGGAGGCTCCCAACAAACAAGCTCGGGAAAGCTCCACAACTTAATTGGAGGCCCCAAGTAATCCACAAACCTGCAAAACAACTAAACCGTCTAGGGTTCCAAGAACCCAAGAGTAAAAAGCTTCTCACCTTTCATGCAATCAAATTCTCACCGAGAACTCAAATCGATGCACCAAATACAATGACAAGAACATAAGAAGTTCTCAAGTCCTTCTCTCCCAAATTGTACCAAAGCTACAAAAGCTATTGGGGAAATAAGAGAGGAAGAACACAAGAGGAAATCCACAAAAGAAACCCCAAGATCTAGATCCCAATATGTTCCCCTCACATAGAGGAGAGATGGATTGGTGGAGTTGTAGATCTATATCCCCCCTTTCAAATCCCCCCAAAAGATTCAAGAAATATGGAAGGGATTGAGAGTATTTGCAAGCTCTAGAATGTCAAAACAATGGAGGAGAGAGAGAATGCAAGACACCAGCCTAAGGAGGAATAAGGGGTCAATTTATACCCCTCCCCAAAGAAATATGACCGTTTGGGACCTCCCAGGCCGGATAATTCGACCCTCCCCCAGATATTCCGGGTTCCCTAGGCCAAAATATGGCTAAGGCCTTCGCGGCGCGACCCTCTGTATAGGGGGCGGTTATTTGGGCCGGATAATCCGCCCCCGGAGGCCCGGATAACCTGCCCCTGTTATAGGGAGGCACGCCTCAAAGTCCTTAGCCGTTTTCCAAAGATTGGGCCAGATAATCCGCCCCCATGGCCGGATAATCCGCCCCCCTGAAAACTGGCAGAAACAGCGAAACTGAAACAATCATAACTTTTGCATCCAGACTCCGTTTTTGATGATCTTGGGATCATTTTAAAGAGGGCAATGAGATCTACAAGACCATCCAGAGAAACATCATCGTCCAGCAAGGTAGGATATAACCAAATGACGAAATCTTTGACCTCTCCCAAAAAGACGAACCGATAAAACCTCCAACATCAAAAACGCAATAGAGAATGCATATGAAATTCATTTTCAATGAACTTCAGCTTGTCATGGAGATTAACTCAAGCTCTAAATACTCACACGAGTAAGACCCAAATAAGAACCAAGAAATATGCTGCCAAGTATGCAAAGGTTTGAGCTCTCATCGAGGGATATGATCAAGTTACTCACTCGAGAGCCCCTCTTGATAGTACGGTTATCTATCCTATAAACCGGTCTCCCCAACTAACACCACGAGACCGATAAAATAGAAACCCTATCAATATCAAACAATTGCCTTGTGTATATTCCACTTGATGTTGATGATGACGATCTTCTACACCTCAAGATGGAACACCTTTCTTGATTGCGCTAGCTTGTTGAAGACTTGGAATTTGCTCCCCCATACTCCACTATGGAAGAGCCTCTCTTTTAGGCATATGTTCACATATCCATGATCACCATAAGGATGGAAAGCTACACTTGAGATCATCTTATTATTCAAGACACACTTGCCATAGGATCAACTTCTACTTGACCAATCTCCGGATTATTCCTTGAAATCTTGATCAACACTTGATCTTCTTCACTTTCTTCTTCTTCCAACCTTGAAGCCAACATATGGTTCAAGCACTGCCTCTGGACAAATCCTACAAGTAAAACTCAATGCAAACATAAGTCCATAAAGATTGTCATTAATTACCAAAACCACACATGGGGCACACATGTTCTTTCAATCTCCCCCATTTTGGTAATTGATGACAATCCCTTTGAGAGGGTTTATATCTATATATTCAACATGCAAAGTAACAACAAAGATGCAAGAGCATGAGAGGCAAATGCTTAAGAACAAACTCAAAGCATGAAACCAGCTTCCCTTAAACCCTCCAAAACTTCTCCCCCATTGGCATCGATTGCCAAAATGGGTGAAAACTCTAGATGGCCAATAAAGTGATAATTCCTCGAAAATGTGTACATTTCTCATAGTGTGCATGGAATAAAATGCACGTATCCAATGACGAATACTTAGGAGGAGGTTAAACAATATTGAGGATCAAAAGATTGCAAAAAAAATAACAAGGTGAAGAAGCATCAACAAATGAAGCAAGCAATCAAAAGATCCAAAGAACCACTTGACAAAAAGGGCATAAACCAAGGCATAAAACTTGCAATAAATAAATGGTTGAGCAATGAGTAAGAGACAACATAGTAGCAGGATCAACCACAAGGATGTGTGAGAGGCATGATAAAGCATAGTATAAGACTAATGCAAGGATGATCATTGAGCATCAACATAGTCTTCAATGAATGATATTGCTTAGTATGACCATACAACACACAAGAATCAAAGAAGATATCAACAATAGAGAAGTAACATATCTCATGTGTATAGGTTTCTAAGTGGACAATCTCACAAAGATACTTATCCACAAATAAACATGTACACACAAAATAAATTAAAAAATTAGATCATGATATCCAAAACAAAGTCATCAATACACCAGTAAGATCTTTGCTTGATAGCATGGCCAAACGGCTCAATTTTGTCTTATTGTATATTGATGAACTTCAACCACAAACATATCAAATATATCACAACTATAACTAAGCGAAAAAGAGATAGTTAGAATGTATTTAGAAAGGCAAAAAGTATCACAAAGAACGAATCAACTTTTCAAATGCATCAATATTGCACATGAGAGTACTTGAGGAAGAGACAGGCGAAATAATTGCTAGATTGACAAATTTGGGATTGGTGAATCATGAGCATGATTTTGTATAGTCCCAATTACCTGCAATCATCTCAACTTACTCACATATGCAATAAAAAGTTTTCTTTAAAACCATAGCAAGAACCACAACAATTTCAAACACAAAAATTCATGCCAAGGCTCAAGCTATAAGAGGTTGGAAGCAATATATGTATGCATGAGTAAGAGATACTTGTTGCCGAGATATCATTGGTGTGATGAAGTAGATAGGAGTTTGTTGATCATCCTTGCTTGCCTCAAATTATCATTGAGTCGTCACTTATTCCTTATGAAAGAGACAAGCATCCAATGCACCTCCAATGGACCTAAAACAAAATTCAAGTACAATATGGTCCCCAAACTTATTGAGTCCAAAGTAGTTAGAGAAACTACAATACATAGGAGAGACTCCACATAAATATGTGCATACTGATATGAAATTTAATTTCATGCACACCTTAGCCAATTAGGATTTTGTGTAGTTTCCCCTATATATTGGATCAACTAGATCAAGCACGCCATAATATATACATTTAGTAAATATGCATGCACACTACTTTCAAGAACCAAAGGAGATACAATTTGAATAAAATACCAAGTAAACCAAGAAGAAACACCAAAGTGTGACACGATAAAAGGTTGTTCAAATTATATCAAATAACCAAATCAACTCATGAAAGAACACATATTCAACAAATGAACTAGGCAAAAAAAGAGAAAGAGATAGAAAACACAAATTCTCAAGGATTTATCTCATTCTAAAAGGCCAAAAAGGTTAACAAGGAATGAGATAAAGGCAACTCCCAAAAAGAGAAAGGTTTCAAAAATCACACCAACTCTCAATACTTTTCAAGATGTCACAAAGTACCAAAACAATATTTATCTTCCAAAGACATAAAACATGATATGAAGCAAAACATGTTGTGAAGAACCATAAAAGGAGTGTTCTACACAATATAGGTAAACTCCCCCATGATTAGTACATTATTTAAGATTTTGCATTTGAATACAAAATGCACCCACATGGGATCATCATCTCTACCTACATCAAATAGAGCACTAAACAATTTCAGGTCAAAGAAATATCCAAAAATGAGATAACATTTGGATTCAATAAAGGCTCAACACAAAAAAAAAGTACATGGTGTGCAAGCCAACATACAGAAATAAACTTCATAACTCAAGATAAGTAAGTGGTTATGCACAACATATAAAAACACATGCAAGGTACAAAACCAACACATGCACAAGGGGCGAGTAACTTTCAATGTAAATGAGTTGAGAACATGTTACCACTAAGAGGAACAATGGATATATGAGAGAGGTAAGATAATATAAATTACTTGGATTGAGAGAATATAATTGATGAAGTTTCCTTAATTATCCATGATGTAGCCAAGTCTCCAATGCCCTTCACCAACACCTATTGATCCAGTTTTAGTTTGTTGGTCCCCAACCAAGTTGGGTCCTAAGAAGTTAGTCACAATAGGCTTCGCAACCCAAATGGTTCTTTTCTTGACACCACATTGGGAACCAACATATTTGGCACACACATTTCCAACCTCATCCTTACAAAGAGAATAAACATTATCAATCATGACAGTGTTGGACGAGGAGTTACCAATAGTGCATGAAGAAGAGAGGTGACCTTTCTCACGATATATGTAGAAAGTTCTTTTCTTCCATTTCTTCACACTTGATTTATCCACCATGGGAGTATTATCTTGATTCTTTTTGCGAAGTGGCATTTCTTCAACTTGAGATACACCATGACCTTGAACTTGAGGCCTCTTCCCTTTTTGCTTCTCACTAAGAGTATTATTCTTCAATGGGCAAGATCTAACATGGTGCCCTTTAATTTTGCACTTGAAGCAAACAATCTTGGCAAAATTCTTGACATGTTCTTGGCCCTTCTTCTTGTTTATCTTGAGCTTATTATTGTTAGTGGACTTGTTCTTGACATTGGATTTGAATCCAAGCCCACTCTTGTCATTGGGGAATTTTTGCACACTCAAGATCTTGTTGAGTGTGGCCCTCCCTTCATGAACCTTTTTCAAGTCCCTCTTCAAAGATGAGACTTGGGCCTTGAGCTCTTTGATTTCCTCTACATGGTTAGTATCAACACAAATACTAGAGGAAGTAGAAGCTTCATTGTTAGAGCAACAAGGCAAGGAATGTAATTCATTGCAAGATGTAGCAATAATATGAGATGATGAATTAGTAGGACTAGCACATGGCAGTACGACATTTGTAGTGGATGTAGTGCTAATGTCCACATGAGGCTCATTAGATGTTATCTTTGACACAATAGCCTCATGAGCTAACTTTAGCCTATCATGGGAGGCTAGAATATCCTCGTGAGAGCTTGATAGCATAACATGACTTTCTTCCAATTTCCCATAATTTCTAGTTAGCAAAGCAAGTTGAGCCATTAGCTCAACATTCTCCTTCAAAATAGAAGCTTCACAAGAAATAGAGCTAGTAGCACAAGCATTATTATAATTAGCAATAGAAGAAGACAACTTGGCAATCTCATTATATTTTCTTTTGAGATCAATTGCCACCTCAAGAGCTTTATCACTGGTTTCCTTTACTTTATACACTTCTAGAGTAAATGTCACCTCAAGAGATTCTTTGGTTGCTTGTGCTTCTTCAAGAGCTTCAGATTTGCAATATCATCAGCGTACTCACGCTCAAAGCTACTCATTTTGTCAATTGTGTTCTCATGCTCCTCAACTTGAGCTTCTAACTTATCAATACGTTCTTTGCTCTCAATAGCAAAACCCAATATTTCAACAAAGTTAGAGCAAGCAATATTATTCTTAACAATAGCATGATAAACAATCCCACCCTTTTCATGTAACAAATCAACATCAATCTCTTCTTCCTCATTATACTCATCCTCATCATCACAAGAGGTATTGGGTTCCAAAGTAGGAGATACCTTTGAATCCCTATCCATGAGGCATAGATGGGAACCGTGAGATGATGATAATGAAGAATTACTTGAGGCTTCATTCAAGATGTTCTCTTGACATGTAGAATCTTCAGTTTCCTCTACATTGTTAGAAACACAACAACTAGAGGAAATAGAAGTATTTATACCATGGCAACAAGTAATATCAAGCATATCATCATGAGATTTATTCAAACAACTTACACATGATATGCAAGGACTATCAACACGAGCATGTAAATCATATATAGTGCTAGAAGTGTTTAAGTCCAAAGATGAAGCATTGTAATGAGATATAGATGAAGAATAATCAATAGTAAGCTTACTATCAACATTGCAATTTTCACCACCACTCACCATATCATTACCTTGTGTCTTGCCACAATTTGGTGAACTGGAAGAAGATGAGAACTCATCACGGTCGGAAGTGGAAGAAACACAATCATCCTCAATAATGTTGGACACATCATATTTATCTTGAAGTTTTGTCCATAACTCATGAGCTCTCCAAAAAGGTATGATTGAAGAAGTAACTACATGGCTCAAAGCATTAACAAGCACATTAGAATCTTGAGCATCGAGATACAAGTTTTTCTCATCCTCACAAGATAGATTTAGAAAATCCATTGGAGGAGAAAAACCTATATCTACAATTTGCTCCAAATTTGGGTCCATGGCCCGAAAATGATTAAGCATACGAATTTTACAAATCTCGTAATATGTGCCATCAAATATGAAAATGTCGTTGTGCACAATTCCCCTAGCCGACATCTTTAATCTCAAGGCGATGAAGCCTAAAATGAGAGACCAGGCTCTGATACCAATTGAAAAGGATACAGATGCCGCCTAGAGGGGCGGTGAATAGGCGGTGTAAAACTTTTACGATATGGGCTTAACAAAGGAGGAATAAAACTAGCGTTTACTTTGTCAAGCACAAAACTTATATAAACTACGGTTCACCTATGTGCACCAACAACTTATGCTAAGCAATACAAGCAACTATGTGATAGATAGATATAAGACTTCAAGCACGAAGGCTATCACAAAGTAAAGTGCATAAGTAATAGCTCGGATATAGAGATAACCGAGGCACACGGAGATGATGATTTATTACCTAGTTCCTCCCATAAAGGGAGTACGTCTCGTTGGAGGGGTGGGCGGTACTAGGACCACCACGCCACAAAAGGCCTCACCCTATTCTCCTGTGAACCTCGCCACAAGAGGCCTAGTGCACTTCTTCACTATCGGTGCACTTGTCGGTGGCAATCCGTAACCTCTCACAAAGATTGAGGCACTTCTCCACAACTCAATTGGAGGCTCCCAACAAACAAGCTCGGGAAAGCTCCACAACTTAATTGGAGGCCCTAAGTAATCCACAAACCTGCAAAATAACTAAACCGTCTAGGGTTCCAAGAACCCAAGAGTAAAAAGCTCTCACCTTTCACGCAATCAAATTCTCACCGAGAACTCAAACCGATGCACCAAATACAATGACAAGAACACAAGAAGTGATCAAGTCCTTCTCTCTCAAATTTCACCAAAGCTATAAAAGCTATTGGGGAAATAAGAGAGGAAGAACATAAGAGGAAATCCACAAAAGAAACCCCAAGATCTAGATCCCAATATGTTCCCCTCATGTAGAGGACAGATGGATTGGTGGAGTTGTAGATCTAGATCCCCCCTTTCAAATCCCCCAAAAAGATTCAAGAAATATGGAAGGGATTGAGAGTATTTGCAAGCTCTAGAATGTCAAAACAATGGAGGAGAGAGAGAATGCAAGCCACCAGCCTAAGGAGGAAGAAGGGGTCTATTTATAGCCCTCCCCATTAAAATATGACCGTTTGGGACCTCCCAGGCCGTATAATCCGACCCTCCCCCGGATATTCCGGGTTCCCCAGGCCAAAATATGGCTAAGGACTTCGCGGCGCGACTCTCTGTATAGGGGCGGATATTTGGGCCGGATAATCCGCCCCCGGAGGCCCGGATAATCCGCCCCTATTACAGGGAGGCACGCCTCAAAGTCCTTAGCCGTTTTCCAAAAATTGGGCCGGATAATCCGCCCCCCTGAAAACTGGCAGAAACAGCGAAACTGAAACAATCATAACTTTTGCATCCGGACTCCGTTTTTGATGATCTTGGGATCATTTTAAAGAGGGAAATGAGATCTACAAGACCATCCGGAGAAACATCATAGTACATCAATGTAGGATATAACCAAATGACGAAAGGTTTGACCTCTCCCAAAAAGACGAACCGATAAAACCTCCAACATCAAAAACGCAATAGAGAATGCATATGAAATTCATTTTCGATGAACTTCAGCTTGTCATGGAGATTAACTCAAGCTCTAAATACTCACATGAGTAAGACCCAAATAAGAACCAAGAAATATAATGCCAAGTATGCAAAGGTTTGAGCTCTCACCGAGGGATATGATCAAGTTACTCACTCGAGAGCCCCTCTTGATAGTACGGTTATCTATCCTATAAACCGGTCTCCCCAACTAACACCACGAGACCGGTAATAAAGAAACCCTATCAATATCAAACAATTGCCTTGTGTATATTCCACTTGATGTTGATGATGACGATCTTCTACACCTCAAGATGGAACACCTTTCTTGATTGTGCTAGCTTGGTGAAGACTTGGAATTTTCTCCCCCATACTCCACTATGGAAGAGCCTCTCTTTTAGGTATATGTTCACATATCCATGATCACCATAAGGTTGGCAAGCTATTCTTGAGATCATCTTATTATTCAAGACACACTTGCCATAGGCTCAACTTCTACTTGACCAATCTCCGGATCATTCCTTGAAATCTTGATCAACACTTGATCTTCTTCACTTTCTTCTTCTTCCAACCTTGAAGCCAACATATGGTTCAAGCATTGCCTATAGACAAGTCCTACAAGTAAAAGTCAATGCAAACATAAGTCCATAAAGATTTTCATTAATTACCAAAACCACACATGGGGCACAAATGTTCTTTCACACGTACTATTGGGGGGATACCCCCGGGTAGGGTCACTCCGGGGTATAAAGGCCGAGTTAGCCAAGGTTCGGCAAGCTCAAAGCGGATGCTGACCGGGTCACCTCAAGGCAGGCCGGATCACGGAGTAACCCGGACCAGGGGGGTCGCCTAACATTGTCTCAGCCGACTTAAGAAGCAGGTCGGAAGTGCTTGTCTAACTTATATGCAGGAACAGGTATAACCGGATCTACCATGATCCGGGTCCCGTTTAGCTTCTAGGAGAAGGTAGGAATCTCTCTGGTCAAAAAGAAGGCCCAGTACGCACTGCATGAGCGAAGCAAGCAAGGGCAGGACCACCGGGTCATGGCTGACAAGGGTGACGACGCCTGTGTCGGCTGACGCGGGCGCCGGAGAGGGTCACGTAGCTAAAGCATGTGTGACGCGAGGGAAAATCACCCCGGTCAGGTTACCACTTTGAGAGGAGGAATATTCTTAGGAATATGCCTCCACGTATGCCCTAGGCAGAGACTGAGCCCCCTCTATATAAGGGGGGCTAGGGTTTCAGTAGAGGGGGTTGGGTTTTCTTCTATACCTATTTGGCTAGAGTTCTAGGAGTGAACTGTAGGTGAGAGTAAGAGAACTCCTTCTTCCTCCTCTCACCAACACAGCTCTAGGAGCACTTGTAATCTTGAGAGGAAAGCAATACAATCTTCTGTGTGGAGAATCACTCCACTATCCCTCCCTGGATTCCCCTAGCGTGTATTAGTCCCCACCTTTAGCCTATCCATGGCATCTGTCGTGACACCACCACGACACGTACCTGAATACATTACACAAGATGAACTTGACGGAGACCCAGCTAAGGAAGAGCAACACCATGTTCCATGGGGTTGTCCTCGGTCGACAAGCAAATTTCCTGGGCTGCATCACCCTTCCGGTCGCTTTTGGTGATGTTAATAATTACCGCCAAGAATGCATGACCTTTGAACTGGTGCCTTTCAAGAGCGTGTACCACGTCATCTTTGGGCGCGACATCTTCCACTCCTTCCTCGCAAGGCCATGCTTTATCTACAACAAGCTCAAGATTGCTGGACCAATAGCGTCATCACCGTTGACGGAAGCTTCACCAAGGCACGGGAGTGCGATCTCAGTGAGGCCGCCTTCGCCGAAGAAGTCCTCTATGGTGAGGAGTTCAAGGAGATCTAGAACCATGTCGATACCTCGGTGATGCCAACTTCAAAGAAGCATATCACTGCTTCCGAATCCGCATTCAAGGCCGCCATCAAGACCAAGCCCGTGGATCTTGTTGAAGGAGATTCCTCCAAGACCACCGCCTTTGGCATGGACCTAGATCCCAAATAGGAAAGTGTGCTCATCGAGTTCCTCCGTGAGAATAGGGACATCTTTGTTTGGCAACCTGCCAACATGAAATATGTACCTAGGGAACTTGCCGAGCATAGCTTGAATATTGATCCAAATGCCAAACCGGTGAAGCAACCTCTACGATGCTTTGGTGACGAAAGATGAAGGGCTATAGGCAAAGAAATAGCTAGGTTACTTAAGGCTGGATTTATCCGAGAAGTTATTCACACCCGATGGGTGGCAAATCCTGTACTTGTCCCCAAAAAGGGAACCAATGAATTAAGAATGTGCGTTGATTACACCGGCTTGAACAAAGCATGTCTGAAGGATCCGTTTTCTTTGCCTCACATTGACCAAGTCATTGACTCGACGACTGGCTTGGAACCTCTGTGTTTTCTTGATGCTTACTCAGGATACCACCAAATCCGGATGTGAAAGTCGGACCAACTGGCTACTTTGTTCACCACACCTTATGACACGTATTGTTACGTCACGATGCCCTTTGGGTTGAAAAATGTTGGTGCAACTTACCAGCAGACAATGCAACATTGCCTACATGACCAAATAGGTCGCAACATACACGCTTACATGGACGACATCGTGGTAATGTCAAATAAATCAAATGATATTATCACTAACTTGCAGGAAACCTTCGACAATCTCCGAAAATACAACACGATGCTGAACCCCAAGAAGTGCGTCTTCGGGGTACCCTCTGGCAAACTGTTGGGCTTCATCGTTTCGCATCGAGGAATCGAGGTGAACCCGGGGAAAATCAAGGCCATCCTCGACATCAAACGTCCGACATGCCTAAACAACATACAATGGCTCATAGGGTGCATTGCAGTAGTAAGCCGGTTCATAAGCCGACTTTGTGAGAAGGCTATGCCGCTCTACAAGTTGCTCAAGAAGGCGAACAATTCACATGGATGGATGAGGCTAACACAGCACTTCAGGAGTTGAAGAGAATACTGTCCTCCCCACCAATACTTGCAGCACCGGTATCAAGGGAGCCTATGTTAGTTTATATGGCCGCAACCTAACCAAGTAATTAACATCATCATCATGGTGGAGCGCAAGGAACCAATGCATGAATACAGAGTTCAGCGGCCAGTTTACTATGTAAGCGAGGTCTTGACGGAATCCAAACAGCGTTACCCGCACTACCAGAAGATAGCTTATGGAGTTTTCCTTGCTTCACGCAAGCTAAGGCATTATTTCTAGGAGCATCCTATCACAGTGGTAAGCAAAGCTCCACTGTGAGAAGGGACCACCTCGTCGGACGGAGCCTCCAGCCAGACCAATTCCTTTGCTATGGGAAGATACCCCTCAGTGACCAGTTCTTGAAGATCTTCGGCGGAGTGGTTAGAACCCCTCCACACCCCCTTGTGGGAGTCAATGTCTTCTTCAACAGCTTCTGGCGCTGCTCGTTCTTGGTCGTCACTGGTGGCTTCCACCACGGCGATGAAAGGGACAACCACCCCCTCCAGCGGGACAGTTACTGCCTGGGATGGCTCTGGAATTGCCTCGAGGGTTGCCACCATCGAAGGGATGGAGCTGCTGGAGCCCTTTGTAACAAGGGAGTGGGTGGAGAAGAAGAGCGCTCTGGCTAGGGTTTTCACAGAGGAGCTCGAACAGGCGCACGGCTAGAGGAAGATGATGAAGCTGAAGCGAATGCGGGTAAAAAAGAAATAAACTGACCGTGGTGAAAATATGTAGACCCCGTGTCGAGATTCGTGCTAAGGAATCTAATGGATGGAGCGTTGCCGACGTGGAGACGAACATGCGCGGTAATTTTGCTATGTCCTCCATCTTTGCTGCTTTGCCGTTTCGTATTTTGCATGCGTGAAAATAGCTCATGATTAATTCTCTATTTTCTGTGAGTTTCGAGGTAGCGTAGGTTGTACCCTATGTCATCCTCCTGACAGTTGCAATGAAGTGTCACGTCTGAAGATTCCATCAAAGATAGAGATTGTCTGACTCTGGAAAACAAAGACTCAAGGAATCTCCGGCTACATTGCGAAGACGGAGAGGATTGCAGGGTTCTTTAGGAGTCCTTTGAGATATTGCTTGAACAAATTGCCGGCATCACTTAGACGGGATATTTAAGATCAGTGGGCGAGACGACGCAAGATTTCAATGTCCTCCATGGGCTACCATTGGGGATATGCTAAATGGGTACCCTTATAGGATGTCACCAATCTGCTTAACCCGGGTGGCCCATTGTTGGTAGCAAGGCCTATGGCCTGCTGGGCAGCCCATTTAAACGGATCCAGAAGGGAGGCCCATGCTGGATAAAGGAAGGCTACGCAGGTGTCACTAACATACTCGGAGCCTTGGAGTGCAAGACATGAAAGACTAGTTCGTATTAGTGTAGGACTCTTTACCTTGTCCGGTAAGGAACTTTCCCTGTAACCCTAGGTTCTGGTGCTTTCTAAGCCGGACATGTGGGAGCCTTTAGGGCACAACCTCTTAGATTGCTACGTACAACATGCAACACCTCGCACAGTGAACCTATCTCTGTAACTTGGTGTATTGCCATTATAGTGATTTATAGCAGGAGTAGAGTTCTGCCACCGTTGTGGGACTTGAACCTGGGTAAGCTGTGTTACCTCATACTCGCCAACTCTCTGCCTTACCCCACGTCTCTAAACACACACTATGAGGACCCCTCTAAGGCGTACTCGTCGGCAATACCACGACAAGGAGTTTGCTACTCCCAACAATAATTATTTTCGTACTCCTATTTCTCAGCCAACAATTGCTGCTGATCACTATGAAATTAAGCCCCATTATTTAAGTTTGGTTCAACAGAATTAATTTGGAGGCTCTGCTGTTCAAGATGCAGGTATGCACTTGAATACTTTCACTAAAATATGTGATATGATGCGCATAAAATATATGGACCCCGATGCAGTCAAATTGCGTTGATTTCCTTTCTCTCTTAGAGGAAGAGCAAAAGAATGGTTGCTATATTTTCCTAGAAATACTATTACATCATGGGTGGAATGCACTTCTCTATTTAAGACTAAATTTTTTCCACCTGCAAAGACTATGCAACTTAGATCTAATATTACTGGTTTTAGACAAGAAAAACATGAGCCACTAGCGCTTGCATGGGAGAGGATGAAAGAATGCATGAGAAATTGTCCTAGTTATGGGATGGAAGACTGGTTAATTCTCCATTTATTTTATAATTCTCTTAACCCTGTGTCTAAGTCTATGCTTGATACTGCAGCTGGAGGAACATTTATGGGTAAACATATTACCGAAGCAAAAGCAGATGCTAGACAATATGCAAGACAACAATTCCCAATGGCATGTGGATAGATCAAGCACGAAGAAGGTGAACTCCGTCTCACCACAAGAAAATTAAGAACTTAATGCTAAGTTGGATGACCTCATATTAGCCGTAAAAGGTAAGGAAACCCAGGTAAGAGCTATCCTAGAAACAAATATTGAAGAAATAGACTTCATAGCTCATAATGATTATAACCCTGCTTGGAAGAAGAATTATAGTCCTAACTTTCAGAAACACTATTCTAATCTTGCAGGTAATTCTAATAATAATATGGGAACTAGTAATGGTAGTCTCCAAGAAACACTTAAGTCTTTTATAGACTCACAAAATGAAGAAAACAACATTCTTGTTAAAATAACGGAGAACCATGATGCTATGCTTGGTAAATTATCTAACCAAGTTGTAAGTTTGAGGAATGATTTGTAGGCTCTCCAAGAAAGAACAAGGATTGTTGAGGCATAGCTAGGTAAGATAACCGAGATTCAAACTCTCATTCTAGCTAAATTTGTAGGTAAAGCTGAGCCCAATCCTGTTGAAGACCTCAAGATGATGAGAATCCAAAGAGAGGAGCCTAAAGAACTTGATTATAGTAATGCTCCTTCACCAAGTTACACCGTCGAAGATCTTGTAAAAAGGATCAATGTTAAAATTCCAGTGAGTGAAGGAAATGAGGAAGCTATGTACCAACACTTCGTTAATCAGGTAGCAATAAAGGTACGTGAGCTTGAGGAAGAATATAAGCAAATTGCTGAAAAATTACCTGTGAAGCTTGATGATATATTTGATCCTACTATTAAGACTAGTATTGGGACCAATGAGATAGCTGCACTTTATGATCTAGGTGCAAGCGTCTCAACAATTCCAAATAGTCTTTTTAATAAGTTAAATCTTGGCTCTTTTGAGATCACTGAGTTAAAATTGCATTTAGCAGATTCTACCTACAAACAAGCTGTAGAAATTAAGGAGAATACTTTAGTATACATTAAAGGTTGTCCTGCTCTTATTGATTTTGTTATTGTTGACATGCCTGAAGATGCTACTGCTCCTATTATATTAGGTCGTCCTTTATTAAGAACTATTAAGGATTTGATTAATCTACACAAAGAGAACATGAAGCTTCAATTGCCTTGGGGTGATCCTTTTGTTATCCCTTTCTCCAGGAAGAAGAAATCCAAGCATGATGAAAAGGAAGCCATCACTTTGAAGGCCAACTATTTCAGAGTGGGTGTTCCACTCATCTAGCCTAAGTGAGCAACATTAAGGTCAAGCTATTTACCATAAAAGAGCGCTTCATGGGAGGCAACCCATGTGAAATAAAGGTTTGAGTTAAGTTTTTAATTTTGTTTAAGTTTATGTTTAATAAAGAGTGTTAGAATACTCCAATTTAGGTGAATAAGTTCGGTAGTACTAAAAATCCTGCTTTATACATGCTGTTGTTGGTCGACAATATTTACTGTCATTTTTCTGTCAAAAACAAGGTATTTCACTAAGTTATAGGATAAGAAATAATTTTCAAAGAAACAATCTTTTTTATGCATACAGAAGGTTTAACAACCAACTATAGGACGGGAATCAAAATTCTGGCCGTATAATTCCGGTTTTATTGATCATCATCTCTACTTAATTTCGTTCGATTTCCTCGCACACAAGTGTTCTACAGTATGTTTCTCCTCCTATCCTCCAATTACTTTTTGTAAATTCATCTTCGATCTATTGTCATTATCAATCTAGGTTGAGACCTACTATGAAAAAATTGCCATCATTCTCTTGCATAGATTATTATTTTGAGAGGATTCTTTTAGTGTGCTATGATGTGGAATATGTTATACTTATTATTGTTGGATCAAAAAGTTTTATGTTTGTATTTCTTCATTGTTTCAGATGATAAACACAAGAATCCAAAATCGTGCTCGTGCGCCGCTAGTGCTTCTTGGGCTGTCACTTAAGAATGCATGGGGATACAATTCAGGAATGAGCTCCAACATGATCGCTTCGATAGGATCAAGAACCGAGAAGTGAAGACAACCAAATGGGCTTGCCCCATTATATTGAACCAACTCGGTATTTCTGATAATTTCAATTTAATTTTCAATCGAGCTGGCCTGCAAAACTTTGTGTACCATTATGTGCCTACTTATCATCGGTTAACAATTGAATTTCTAAGTTCTTTGCAAAGCACCGTTAAACTATGGGAAGGAGAGGAAACGATTTCTTTCTGACTTATGAACAACAACTACACTTTAACACTAGATGAATGGTGCACATGTTTTAATTTCCCAAACAATGATGTTAATGCCTTACGCGCATCCTTTACTGGCTTATACCCTTCCCTTGAACAATATTACAATAGAATGAGTTTCACTACTAGAGTAAGCAAGGGGAAGAATATTCAATATCATGCAATTCGCTATTTGTTCTATGTTATTGCTAACACCTTGCAAGCATTTAATGAGTTCACGAGACTCAATATGGAGGACATCTTAGTCCTCACAAAGGCTACTTTCCACAACTGCATCTTGTCACTCAACTTGGGTGCAATCCTTGTGCGCTACATGGAGCACCAATCCTCCCAAAGCCATGGACCGATCACAAGTGGAGGCGTCATCACCGTTCTTGCCAATGCCCTAGGCATCGACCTAGGTGAGTTGCAACCTTTACTAGGTGAGCGACGTGTTGGTTTTTCTACTTTAAAGGATTGTGCAATGCTCACTAGGAGAGGTGGTGTTTATTACTTGCATATTGCTGGAGATGGGCGTTTCTACCCCGCTCCTATGCCTAATGGTCTTTTCTCTATCGATGAAGGACGTTTGCTATATGACTTGCAGGTTGAGCAACACCAACCCGAGGAGGAGATTCCGGATGAGGATGAGGACCAAGCAGAGGATCAAGAAGTTCCTTATCAAGAGGAGCAGCCATCAACCTGGTTCTCTACATACCAAGACTTCCAAGAACTTAGAGGGACTATGGAGAGGATGCATAGCCTCTCTTTGAACCTCTGAGGAACAACTAGTAATTTATCAACTCAATTGGCGAACTGTAGTAATGACTTTTTCCCGCCACCACAATGATTTGAAGGGCTTGCAAAAGCCTAAGCTTGGGGAAGTTTCCTCATGTATCTCTAGTTGGCTTTCATTTGCTTTTATATATTTCAAGGTTATGTTTTTAATTCGAGTTTATAAGCACTCGTGTTGGTTTCCCCAACACTTTATTTTTAGTTATTTCTATTTGCTTCCAAGATTTTCTAGCCGAGCTTTGCTGCCAATTTTCTATTCTTTCAATTCCCTCTTAAAAACAACAAAAAGATTTCTCCATTTTTCTTTATTTTCCCTCTTTCTTTTCTTTCCGCCTCAAGGTTCTCATGTTTTTGCAGGAGAGTGATCAACTTCGAGTTTCCAAGAAACAAATAAAAAAGAAAGAGAGAAGTGGAACCAAACATGAGAGGTATGCCTTATGACTGCCCACTTTTTAAGTTTGAGAAACCCATGCTAGTTAGTAGTAAATGTTGAGATGTTATATCGGTGGAGTGAGTCTTTATATTGTAGTAAGATTTGGTTTCAATGGGTATTTAGTTGGGTACGTTTTGTTCCAGCTCTTGTAGTTAACCAAGTCTTGCCTAAAAATTTTCTAAACAATTATAATAATAAAAAGTCTCACAATTGAAGGCTTGGGTGTTGTAGTGTTTAGTCTTGAAGGCTTATTTCTAGAGACACTCAACACCACTGAAAATGTTGATTGACTTGGTAGCTCTCTTTAAAAGGATTTGTTCGATTGAATTAATGTTTAGTGGTTTATGTGAGCATGCCAAAGTTTGACTTGTTAATCATAAGAATGATATAGCTTTATGCGTGTCAAACTTCATGGGATGCCAATAACTCCGCTAGCCTACGAACGATATTCATGGAGGAAACTCCTAGATTTCGGATATGAGTTGATTAAACACATGTAGTAGCAATGCTATAGTGGCTAAGATTCTTGGCACTCCTAGGTAGCTGTGTTCAAGATGGAATCACTCATCTTGCTGTTATGAGTAATCATTATGCAAAAGGAACAAAGGCAAGCCCGATAAGCTAATATTTTTTTTGGCAATGCTCTCAATTACTCAAGAACTTAAATTCTTGAAGGACAATGAATAGAAAAGTAGTGCTTAAAAAGTCTTGATCTACTAATCTGGGAGAATTGAGATACTCTGGTGTGTATGCTTTTCATGACAACTCTCACACTCTCAATTTTACATGATTATACTTTATTATTCAAAGGCAAGCCTATGAGTTGATTACATGACATGGAATAAAGTCTACTCATTTGAATCATCCATGTTAACAATAATTTTGCTATGCTATAAGGATGCATAAAACCCGTATGATATGCTTGCCATTACTCTATCTATGCTGAAGTTTTACAGATTTATAAAGTGGAAGAAATATGACACTACCAATCATGAGTAAGATCATCATCTCATTATTTTAGTTTAAATGCCGAGTTACTTTTTTATTTTGGTTTTCTTGCTGGAGGACGATCAAGTTTAAGCTTGGGGAGGTTGATGGCTCTGCAATATAGCCATCCATGTCCACATTTAAACTGGATATTATTCATATTTTTTGATGAAATATCTCTCTAAACCCTGCCACTAATGCCTAATAATCAAAGGAGTATGCAATCCTTTCTTTCTATTTTTCCCTTTGCAGATAATGACGATTGATGATGGGAATCACTAAAGTAAAGTCAAAGATACGAGATTGCCAACAACCAGAAGAAACCAGGAGTCATGACTTGGAGGAGGAATCTTTAACGACCAACTATACGACTAGAACAAAATTCCGGCCGTATAGTTGCCATCAACACTGCTAGGTTAAACAGAACAACTTTCATGAAGGGACCCCTATATAAAGAAGCCTCGAGCAATGAGAAAGGCCTGCCTCGAGTCCCTGCCCCAGAACATCAGCCACCGGAGGAATAGACTTAGATCTAATCTCCAAATCCTTCTCCACCACCATAGCCATATTCCACCACTTGCAATAGTAGATCTCTTCTTTGATTGGTGACATTGTAAAAGTATTTGCTATCAATCTCATGATTTCCATTACAATGTTTGTGATTGTTGATCTCATCTCTATGTGTGAGTAATTCTCCTTGGGGTAAGGGCTTCGGCCTAGCCATGTAGCTTTTGTGCATATTATTTATCATAGATGGGATCATGTATTAGTTTGTATGACATGATGATTATTTTATCCTATCTTGCCTCAATTTAAGGACTTGTCAGGTACCCAAGACCCCGAGGATTGAGCTAGGTATAATGAGTATGAGTAATAACTAATATGTAGGTTGGGAACCCTAGTGATAGAAGGGGTAGTACGGATGTATGTGAGGGATTTACTCAGGATTAACGGTGACGTCACTATTCATACCATTAGTTCTCTTTCTTCTATGGATGATACTAGTAGGTTATTGCTATAAGGAGTTGCAGAGGCAATAGAAATTATGGATGCACTACCCACACATAATTTATCTTGCTCTAACAATTACATGCATACTTTACCTTTATCTTTTATTCCCATCAGATGTTTTGCACAACTACAGGTGAAACCGAACGCCCTAGGCCCTCTCTCTCCATCATCGACAACAACAAAAAGACGCAAACACTTGGTCTGGTAAAAACACAAAAGGAATTCTAAAACTCCTGAAGGTCCATAAAAGTAACTTTACTATGCATCTACTTCTCGAGGATTCAATAAACATAGGTCTACTAGGGAAAAAGAAGCTATACTACATCCGTAATCCAGATCGAAGGTATCAAATGACGAGAAGCTTCTTGTCGCTGCCGCTACCGTCAATCCACGTCGCTCACTCGCTGCCGTTCGTCGCACTCTGGAGTGGTGATAAGACCGCCGCGCTGTGGCCTCCTTCTCTTCCCCTGTGCCTCTCTCTCCCTTCCCAGCTCGCTCTCTCTCGTTCCCCATCGGAGCCTATAACTCTACCCCACCAATGTTTCAAATCGCCACCATATCCGGCCTCCCCTAGCCTAGATGGTCGCAGGTTGAGCTTCCCCGTGTCACTAGCTTCCCGACAGAATCGAGTCGGGAAGGCCGTAGTGGCCCGCATCGACCACTTCTTCCCTGACCCTGACATGCTCATGCGGCCACCTCGCCATCGCCCTGGTCCACCTATCGCCTTGTAGAAACCAGTAGAAGCCCTAGGGTGAGCTTCCGGTTCTTCTAGACCCTACCCCTTCATTCCCCTCGCTCTGCTTTGCTCGCTCCCCGGGCGCCGCCATCAAGAATGGTCACAGTTGGCCTCCAGTAACCTAAATGGAGTGGCACCGCCACTATAATGCTCCTTGTAACCCGTGAGTCGAACATGGTAGCCCACGCAGCCCCGCATCGCTTCCCTTGATGCCACATCACTAATCTGGGAGCCAGCGGTGCGGTGGCGTCATCCTGACACCAGCACGCGCAGGTCAACTCTGGTCAAACCCACGGTGGGTCCCTCCCTGCGTACGTGGATGTTGATGTGGCACCGGGCCCCCTGTCAGCCTCACGGGCTAGGGTTAGCCCCGGTGTAAAATGCAATTCCTAGTTTCGTTATATTTAAGAAATGGTTTAATAATTCCAGAAATTCTTTAAATGTGGTTAATTCAATAACTAGTTATTTATAAGTCAGAAAATTATGTATAATATATCAAAATTATAAAATTATTTCTAATATCACCAAATCATGCATTGTTAAACACCTTTAATTACAAGTTTAATTAGAATACCAAATGAACCCCCGCAGGTGATTCTGGGGTCTCAGGTATTTGATTTTGGACCCTTTGGATCCCGTTTCAATTGCCAAGCATGTTTTAGGGTTTCATGTCAATGCTATTAAACTTGTCATATCATCATCCTTGTTTGAGCACTGCATCGATGCCATGTGTTGATTGTTTCACCCTTTCTTTTTGGTGTTTGCTTCTTCCTGGTAGAATACGATATCGAGATCAAGGTTGAAGACCGAGATCAACACCATCGAAGATCGATGAACAATACTTGGCCAACTATAACCAAGTCAAGCACAAGGCTTATGAATATATATTTGGGTATCAACAAACAAGGCAAGCATAGCCCCACCATTATACAATCCTATGATTTCGAAAGTATTTCATTCTTGCCATGATGCATACGATTCTAATGTGGTCTCTTATCGATAGATAGAGTATCCTATCTATTGGATTACCCCCTTTGAGCTTATATTACTTGATACTCTACTCCTAGCATAACTAGGTTTTGCTTGTGTGCACTACTAGAGCTTATATCTGTGTCTTGCATAGCCATGCTTAGCTGCCAGTGCCGGTTCATCCACATGATGTATCATATGCAGAGAATCTAGTATGACAGGAGAACGTGATGAGATGAGATTAGTGGTAAAGGTTAAACATGCTAAGGATTGTATGGGAGGCCACGGTGGGATGTGGTTTTTGTAGTCCCATGCTCGCTACTACTAGGAACCGAGTTCTTGCCTTTGGAACTGAGATGAGCGTACAACCACACGGGGATTGGGAACCCCTCCACTGATTAAATTGCCTAATAGATTCCATGAGTCACATAGTTCGGGCGTTCCATTGGACATATGCATATTTGGTTGTTCTCGAAGGAGGTGAAGGAGTTGCATCATAATACGTAGGGAAGCATGGACCGGGTTTCTTGGGGTCGATAGAGCCCCTGATAAACCAACGCCGCCCACATCTCTAGGGACCAGCTTCGAGACTTGACCCATTACGGTGGAACCATCCTTAGGGCATGATTCATGGTCTCGGTGAAAGCAAGGTAAAGGTCGTGGCCAACCACCCACTATCGGCATTCCATGGAAGAGGGCTAATGTACGGGCATTAAGAGTCGGTTGGTACGTGTGGGTAAAGTTGTACACCCCTGCAGGCTTAAATCTTTTCAAAAAGCCATGTTCATGATTATGAACGCTTGGTGACCAAATTCTAAGATCATAGAGAACTTTAACCTAATTGTAAAACTTGGCAACTAAGGTTTGTTAAGGATGCTTCCTCATGGGTATGAGGGTGTGATTCTAGTTATGAGATGAGGATTACTTTGATGGATATCAAAATATGATGATCAATTCTTTAAACATGTCGCTCTCTTACCTCCTTTTAAAATATTCTGATTAGACGAGCTTCTTCTCTCTCTCTTGTTTATAAACAAAGATGGCTTTACGCAAAACAACCCCGCCAGCCATAAGTCTTGCAGAGTACACCTTGTACTAACCCTTGTTTTGTTGATACTTTTGTAGCAGAATAAGAGTTCTCATGAAGACGAGTTTGGTATGACATCGACACCGACGAGTAGCTTGGGGTTCCCGGCCGGAATCTTGGAATCTATGGGCTAGGACGTCATGGTTATGCTTCAGGCCTCTTAGTCCATTTGTTAAGTTTGTTATACTTAATAGCATAATTTTCCTTCCATTGTTTGATGTTTGTGGTTAGTGACATATTCTTGTAATATTTTGGTTCTTTGCATAGTTATGAGCTTGTTGTATATTTTTTATGTCCCAGGGTTACTATTGTGTTCTGCTTTCTCACTGAATATCCTCGAGCTCTAGGTTAAGCTTATGTCAGGTTAAGGTCTAGGATTTGTTTAATCCTGATCCCGGGGGTGTTACAAGTCATCATCTTGCGTTGACTATGCCCCTGCCCTTTGTACACACCGCCCGTCGTTCCTACTGATTGAATGGTCCGGTGAAGTGTTCGGATCGCAGTGACGAGGCAGTTTGCCGCCCCCGACGTCACGAGAAGTCCATTGAACCTTATCATTTAGAGGAAGGAGAAGTATAACAAGGTTTCCGTAGGTGAACCTGCGGAAGGGTCATTGTGGTGACCCTAACCAAAGCAGGCCACACACGCGTTATATATCCTGCCGAGCGGCGGCTCCGTCCGTCGCTCGGCCAAGTCATTGATAACTTCCTCTCCTCGGGGTGGGGGCTCGGGTAAAAGAATCCACGGCGGTGAAGGCGTCAAGGAACACTGTGCCTAGCTCATTGATGCGGCTGCCTTTCCCGCACCTAAAGTGGAGATAACACTCAGCCCGCACCTGAAGTGGAGATAGTGGAGAAGATCGGATTTGAAGAAGATCTCCCTTAGGAGATCTAATCTCAGGAAGATCAAAACAGCAACAAATCTAGATCTGGCTCTTCCGATGTTGGGGAAAGAAAATCGCTCATGTGGCACACCATGAAAAGGATGATAAATAGTGTCATAGTCAACACGGATGCAGTTCTCGAGACCATGAGACATTTCAAGGAAGCCAACAAAGAAATTTGCAATTACCTCAGGGGGCACATATCGCACTTCGTCGGATACGATGGATCAGGATCTGGCTCTACCGATGCAGGAGACGAGAACGACTCAGTGTTGGACGCAATCGGAACAAACATTGACATACCAGCTTCCCCTGAGGATTCAGTGACATCAGAAGAATTCTCAAAGTTCGAAGAAGAAATTGAAGAGGAGATCAACTCCAAGGCTGCGAAAGAAGGAGAAGCTATGGATCAAAGTTCCTACAATAGTATGTATGAAAGATCTGGAGAAAACTCTCCCGCACCGCATGATGATATGGATCTCGGAGATAATCCCGATGTCCAGATGTCTGAGAGTACTGATAGAAGCTTGACTCTAGGAATCGGACCCAAAGCCGTCTTTGCTACGGGTGCCAATAAGGCCAACAAGGCAAAGAAGAAGAATAATACTTCGGCCAAGGATCCTCCAGCTGAGGAGGTAATCACTGAGGAATACGAGGAGGACTCAGACAACGCTCTGATCCCCTAAGACCCGGAAACATCTCTGGTGGACAGACACGTAGTTACCCCAAATGCCTGAGAATTCGTCGGAGAAGCACTTACAATGCCAATCCCAACCGATGTGGATCTCAATCCGGACGAGTTGGAGGAAAGAGCCCTGTCTCTAGAGGCATATCGACAGAGACTCTTGGACGAAGCCACCAACCTCGTCGAGTATAAGCAGTGTATTGCGACGGCAGGATAGTTTAACTCCATGCAGCATCAGAAGACCCGGCACGGCCCTGAGTTGGCCAATAGGAATCTAGAAGTTCACAAGACCCTTTTCAAAGGAGATGTAGCTGTGGGAAAGCCTCAGATCGATAGCAAGGGAAACCTAGTGTATAACATGGCGGTAGAAAATACTACTACATCTCGAGAGATCCTGAAAAATAATCCAAGCCCAGACTAGGTCCGGCCAAGTGTGAAGCTACTCACCAAGGTCCTAGAGCAACAAAAGGTCGCCATGTCCAGCAGCATAAAACTAGTTTCCAAATCTGACCAATGCCGCATAGACACAAGTCGACATCAAGATACAAGGCCCCGATGGGAACCAGATCGACGCTACCGTTCCAACCCTCAGGAAGACAATTATTCAAGAACTGGCTCTTCAGGACAGTGGCATAGACCCGCACGTAGTTGGAGCAATGTCGCCCCAGCTATGGAGCGAGACACCATAACAACAATGGTTCAACAGCAACCTCCCCAACAGTAGTCGGATAACCGTAGGGAAGAAGAAGAAGCACGACGTCGGGAGCAGGACCGGCAAATAATTCCCCCTCCTAGACACACCAGCCATTCGGCTGAGCCCCGTCACAATGGTGGCAATGACGAATGAAGGAACGATGAACACCGCGTTGGAGCAAGCTGGCACGATGGTCGTCATGATGAAGCTCTTGCTAGACAAAACAACCCACTGACACCACCCTCTCCACCAAGCAGATTCCATAATGGCTCCCATGGAGGCCAAGGAGGGAACCGAGGTGGAGGTTGTGGTGGAGGAAACAGAAATTCAGCACCACGGCACCGTAGTCACAGCAAACATCCAAGATGGTGCTCTCTGTCACCAAGTGACGCCAGGCACGAGATCAACTCAAACATAGAAGCACGACGCTACAAGTCGGATAATATATACGTCGGCCCAAAATGCTTGGGGCCGTGCATACGACAAATAGATTTCAAGAAGGGACTTTCTATCTCAAGGCATATTCAAACCAACAACGGTGTGGCTCAGCCAAACACCTGGCTCCAGGATTTCTTCTAGGCCTGCTTCATCACCAAAGGAGGAAACAACTTGGTCCCGACCCGATATCTCCCTCTTATGATAAGGAAGACGACTCGATCATGGCTCAATGAACTCGCAGAAATAACTATCCACAACTACTATCATATGCATAGTGCATTCTTTTAGAACTTTCAGGGTACATACAGGAGGCCCCACACAGTCGGAGATATACAGCATTGCACCCAAAAACCCGGAGAAACTTGACAGGACTACCTCGGAGGATGGATCAACACGAAGAACTCGTGTGTGGGAGTAAACGACCAGACCGTGATTAAAGCTTTCATCACGGGACTCCCAATCGGATTACTACGTCATCACCAATGATAGAAATGGTGAGAAAATATGCAAACACCAATGATGATTCAGAGGGACTACTAAACTTACTGGCTGTGCCATAGTCGGCCAAGTCACCAAAGCAGCAGCAGGCCTAGAAATGCAAGAACACCTCAGAAGAGAAACCAAATCCGTAAACCGTTATTGTCAATGCAACTTTAGGGTCTGGAGGATGAGGAGGCCACGAAGGCAGCAAGGGACGAGGCCGCGGAACTTACCGAGTCCAAGGTAGAGGAGACAGTAACCTGCTAAAACCTACTCTTGGGTCGACATCGCCAATAATCCGTGCGTGGATCACCTGGACGACAATGGGTGTCGTGGAAATGGCCACGGCAGTCGCTGCTACTGGCAGTGATTGATTGTAACATGAGGAAGAGTTGGCGGCCATCTATGGTGCGAGATGGGGGCTGATGCACATGAGTTTACCCAGGTTCGGCCCCCCGAAGGGTAAAGACCTACTCCTGCTAGATTAGATTATTGGAGAGCAGGTTATAGGGGTGGCGAGCTCGACGTCTAAGTAGCGAGTCGCTTGAGGGGGTGTATGATGGAACGTGTCCCCTTAGGTTACCCTAGGGAGGTTTATATAGGAGTCACCTCGCTAGGGTTTACAAGTTACAACCAAGCTAGATATGGACTCAAAGGCTTTTTGACCTAATCCGACTGGGCTTCAGATATGATTCTGGGCCTTCAGCTTCCAGTCACCAGGCTTCTCCTTCAGTCGTAGTCCAGTCGCCGTCCTCCAGGCACACTCTCAGGCCCTTCGGCCCAATCGGAACGTCCTATTGGGCATATCCACTTCGGCATATCCCCATCAGTAGTCCTCGAGGCCATCGTTGATTTAGGCGTAGGTGGCCCTTTAGCGATCGAAGTAGGCGAGCTCAGTCTGGACGCCAAGTCGAGTCGGTGATGGACTCCATTAGAACCAAGGAGAATTTCCCTAGGCTTCCACTCGCCACCCCGATGAATGTTACTACTGTCAAGTCGCCGCTTCGGCGAGTGGAGAAGACTAGCGGGTAGCGGGTGGAATGGAGGAGTTGGACCGTCAGTTCTGGTCAAACTATCCATTGGAATTTCCAACAGTAACTTCGGTGCAATTCCCGTGAGTAACGGCTACCCTGATTTTGGTGGGTGGCGTTCCCATAGAAGGGGAGTGATGATTCAGTTTTGCAAATCCTTCCCCACATTCTTCATTCTCCCATATTCATTCTTCCTGTCTTCAATCTTCCTGCCTTCAACCTTCCGATTCGTCCTTTCTGCACCGTGTGATTCCATGTCCTACCTGATGGCGTCTCCCAAAGGCTCATGGGGAAAATCCAAATGCACCACAGCCCAGCTCAAGTCCTTCGAGGACGCTGGAGTCCTCCGCAAGGGGAACTGGCGGGTTCCCCCTCCTCCGAGACCAAGCCAAAGCCACGAGCCGGCGAATTCATCTGCTTCCCAAGTCATCTAGAAAGGGGTCTGGGATTCCCCACGTCACTCTTCTTCTGGCGCTTCTGTGCGTACTACGCGATCAAACCGTCGGATCTTGGCCCGCACAACATCGAGCAGCTGGCGGTCTTTATCGCCTTCTATGAGTGCTATCTCGGCTGTAGTCCGTATTTTCCGCTGTGGTTGGAGATCTTCCATGGCCGCATCGGGCGCGAGGCGTCCAATGGCTTGATATTGGCCGCGGGCGGCCTCACATTCCAATTGAAGCCGAAGGCTAATTTCATCAAACTCCTTCTGCTGAAGAAGGCCGCCGGCGAGTGGAAGAAGAGCTGGTTCTACGTAAAAGAATCCACTCCCTCTGGCGAGGTGGCACTTCCCGAGTTCGTCGCCGAGAGGAGCGAGCCTCGCCGGTTGGCGCCGAAGAAGCTTCCCGAAGACCAGAGGATGGTTGTCGTGGAAATGATGGACCAGATCCAGAAACTGAAGGACCGGGGGTTGACTTTGATCAACCTTTACAATTGCTGGCTCGGGCGGCGCCTGGTTCCGCTAGCGGCTCGGCCGCATTGGATGTATGAATATAGCGGGAAGCATGACCCCTCCTGAACCAGCAAGGAATCATGAGAGGCCAAGGACTACAAGGCCTCCCTGAAAAAGATCACTGACACGGAGTTCACCAGCGTGTCGGTCGGCTCGCCCCGTACACTCCCGTGAAGAATGAAGCCCCCACAGTAAGTTTTCTCCCCAGTTGCTATTTCCGCACCTCAATTCTCAGTCGCTGCATTTGGTGTTTACTCGTGGTGGTTCTCAGTTGTTTCAGGTGCTAGAGGGTTGGCTTCCTCCGCTCGATGAGGAGGTTTCCCAGGAGCTCGAGGAGGACTCCGAGGGGGACTCTTCCGACATTGATGGGGAGGAGGAGGAGGTTCCTCCCCCAGCGCCTGTGGCTCGCAAGACCCGCATTCAGAAGAAGCGCGAGTTCGAGGCTAGTCGTAGCCTGGATGAGCACGACGGAGGCGACGAGGTCACGCAGGAGCACACATCCCGGCATACGGCTACACCGTCGAAGCCCGTACACAAGACCAAGTCACCAGCGAAGAAGCCAATGTTCCCGTCCAAGTCGGCGGTGGTGTTTGAGTCAGATGACGACTCTGACAATGAAGACACCCTCGAAGTCTCGCGCAAAGCCCCAGAGGACGCGATTCTGACGAAGGGGTTGGAGGGCGAGGACACCGAGGCAACGGTAGAGGTTCCCCTGGCGGTGATTGCGCCAACGGTTTCGGGGGGTCCAAGCCAGGAAGCGCCTGAGGCAGCGATGTCTAAGTCGCTGCAGCCATCGAGAGCGGCCACGTCTTCAGAGCCGGAGATTCCGGCAACTGTGGCTTCATCATCGAGGAAGCCCGCGGTGTCGTGGGCTTCAGACGTCTTTGAGAGGGGACTCACTCGCAAGATGGGTCCAGAATTGGACAAGCCTGCCCACATCAGCACCGGGCTTCGCATTCTCCCGGTCGCTAAGTGAGTATTGGTTCTTCATTCCGACTTGCCTCTTGTTTTTGTATTGTCGTTATATTGACTATGGGAATTCGTGCAGATCTGGAGCCAAGAAGATTGGCCGTCCTTCAGTGGCAAAGATTCCGCCGGCCGCCACCACAGGAGAGGGCGACCTCCCCAAGAAGAGAAAATCCGCTGGAGATATGGCGACCGTGGAAGGCGCGAAGAAGCAGAAGGGGGGTGCCGACGACGCCACAGCCATGGACGGCGTCGTGGAGCCCGATGTTGCGGCAATCGCCGAAGAAGTGGTGGCGGCCCGATCGGAGCCAGTCTTGGTTGCGCCCATGGCGGAAGCGCCGGCCCCGACAACCAGTGCCCCCGCCAGAGTGTCGGCGACGTTCCCACGCTTCATGGCTAGGGGGTTTCTAGGCGTGGTGGACACCCAGTCTCCACAGAGTCCGGAGATCGTGGATGCAGACATTGGCTCCCGTCGTGGGCGCACTTCCTTCACGATCCCGTGGACTGACACCAGAGAACTTCACAGGATGCTTGGCGCCGCTATTCAGGTATGTCCAGTCCCCGAGTTCTTAGTCGCTGAATTTCAGCGGCTGGGAACTGAACTTCTTTCTACTCTCCAGTCCCCGAGTTCTTAGTCGCTGAATTTCAGTGGCTAGGAACCAGATGTTGATTTTGGTAAGTGCTGACGTGTGTTGTTTGTTTGTAGGGTTTGCAAAGGGAGTCGACCGATCGGCAGGCCGCGAGGGAGCGCTTGGAGGCGAACCAGCGGCTTCAGGAAACTATTGGTGCATGGCATGCTGATGGTTTCTCTTTCAGATGGTTTCCCGGCTGCGATTTCTAAGGCCCGCGAAGGGTATGTTCCAGTCGCCGAGCTGGACAGGGCGAATGGGCGAATTTCCTCCCTGATCCAAGACTTGGAGGAGGCGAGAGCGGCCTCAGTTTCTTCGGAGGACCGAGCGAAGGCTGCTGTCGCTATGGCTGAGGAGGAACGCAAGGCCGCGGATTCGATCATCGTGGGGCTGCACAATGAGCAAGCCGCCTCTGAGAAGCATGTCACGGAGAACTTCCGCAAACTCCTTGGTGAGTCTCCGTATTTGCCTGACTTGTTTGGCGAGTCCCTGGTTGGGGAGGTCCGTAGTTTCACTGACGTCTGATTGTGCAGCCATGATAGGCCAAAGCGACCCGGTGGTTCAGACCTTCAACGATTCGCAATGTGTGACTGCCGTGGTGAATGCGGCCACGGCTTCGGAGTTATGTGTCCAAGCGGTTCTTCAAGGCATGTCCCCCACCGAGGTTATTCCTGGTGGGCTTACGGAGGTGTGGCGCTATCTAGAGGAGGTGCCTATCGTCGTGGAGTGGATGGCACGCTCGGCGTTTAGGCTTGGGTCTCGCCCACTTCCCTGACGACTTCAACCTTGACGACGTGATGAGTGGCTACCCATCGGCGACCGGCACGGTGGAGATGTCAGAGGTACTGAAGCTGACTACGAAGGCCGCCCCTTACACCGATCGGGTCCTGGCTATGGGGGATCTGCTGCCGTACCAGGAGATGATGTTGGCACCTGGCGACCCCGAGCCGGAGCATCGCGATATGAAGTCGGAGCAGCCCTTCCGGTCGGCGTTGGCGAAGTCGCTGACGACATAACCGACGAATCCGTGGCAGCCTTTTGTTTGTGTCAAGGGGGGTGGTGGTGCTTCTTCATCAGGACCTGTGGAATAAACAATGTAGTTGGGCAGTTTGTGATGTATACCAAGTGGCGACTGCTGTAATGTATTTTGTAATGTATGCCAAGGGAAGTCAATCGACTTGTACTGCGACCAGGATTGTGTGGTGTGTTTATTTTTGATTGAGCGAGTCCCAGAGCGCGTCCTCCCTTTAGTGGGGTATAACTCGATTGTTTACTTTTGTGTTTTGTTTTGGTTGTGCATTGTTTTATCTCTCGCATCTTCTGAGTGGCGAGTCCCCGTGCGTTAGTAGGATTGTTTTGTAGGCGAGTCCCCGAGCGTGGTGCTCAACCATATTGGTCGCGTTCCTGTTGTAGGTTGTTAATGCGTTGTTTGTAACGCGTCTCCTCCCCTGGCCCGGAGAGGCAGTCACTTGGCGAGTCCAAGGCAGCTCTCTTACTTGGTGTGTTCCTGATCCGCGTGGGGGTTCCTGTTTTGCGGAGTCCCCGTGCGTGGTACTTAACCGTTCGAGTCACTTTGCATGAGGATGGGAGAGACATGTCGTTGTGAGAAGCGTATACCGGTTGTCTTGGCCCGGTGGGCCAGTCAGGCTAGGCGACTCCAATGGCAGCTCCAGGTTGGCGTTTTCGTGGACGACCCAAGGCTCGAGTATTTCCGGTGCCCTTGTGCCGCACTACTTAGCCATGCCGGTCGCTCGACCAGAGGTTGACTTCCGTGAGTAGCATATTGCTAATATGTACGAGTGCGAGTGGTACAAGAATATGGCGAGTAGACACAATTTGTGTGATTCGAATGAATTTTATTATATATGCCAGCTGGGTACAATTTGAGGTTCTATGTATATAACTTTCTGAGGAGGTTTACATTCCATGGCCTCCCGACCTAGAGCTGGCCGTCACCCCGTATGTCGATGAGGTAGTAGGTGTCATTGCCGAGGACTCGTCCTATGGCGAATGGCCCCTCCCATGGGGGGGAGAGTTTGTGCATGCCCTTCTTGTCTTGGGCCAGTCGTAGGACCAGGTCGCCTTCCTGACAGGTGCGAGTCCGTACTCGGCGGCTGTGGTAGCAGCGGAGTCCTTGCTGGTAGATGATGGTGCGAGAGCGAGCTAGGTCGCGTGCCTCGTCGAGTTGATCGATGCTTTCTTGGCGGGCGACCTCGTTGGTCGCCTTGACGTAGTTGGCGACTCGAGGTGAATCATGCTCTAGGTTAGTTGGCATTACGGCCTCGGCGCCGTACACCATGAAGAAGGGTGTGAACCCGGTGGAGCGATTGACGGAAGTGCGGATCCCCCATATTACAGAGGGGAGCTCGTCGACCCAGCATCCTGGGGTGTGCTCGAGGGGCACCTGGAGTCGCGGCTTGAGCCCATGGAGGACGCTCTGGTTGGCGCGTTCTGCTTGGCCGTTTAAATCCGGGTGGGCGACTGAAGCGAGGTCGAGTCGTACGCCATGTTCTTCATAGAATTCCGCCATGGCCCCTTTGGTGAAGTTTGTGCCATTGTCTGCGATGATGCTGTGCGGGTAGCTGTATCGGTAAATGAGCTCGGGTAAGAACTTGGTGGTCGTCTTGCCATCGCACTTTTTTATTGGCTTGGCCTCGACCCATTTGGTGAACTTGTCGACCGCGACCAGGAGATGGGTGAAGCTAGATGGGGCCTTCTTGAACGGGCCTACCATGTCCATGCCCCATACGACGAATGGCCATGTAATGGGGATGGTCTTGAGTGCCGAACCAGGGAGGTGCGTCTGGTGGACGTACTTCTGGCAGCCGACACATCGCTGGACGATGTTGGTGGCGTCGGCATGTGCGGTGATCCAGTAGAAACCGTGCCGCATGGCCTTGGCGACTAGCGACTTGGCACCGGTGTGATGCCCGCAGTAGCCGGCCTGAATGTCCTGGAGGATCTTGCGGCCTTCTTCTGGCTGTACGCAACACTGGAACACGCCAGTCACGCTGCGTCTGTGGAGCTCACTGTTGATGATGACGAAGGATTTGCAGCGGCGCACGATCATTCGCGCCCCAGTCTTGTTGCCTGGTAGGATCTTGTTCTCTAGGAAGGCGACGTATGGTGCTGTCCAGTCAATAGGCTCCACAACCATGGAGACTAGGGCCGGCTCTGGTTGCAGCGGTATCCCGACGTTGATCTCCTTTGGTAGGCTGACCGAGGGTTTGTAGATGGTGTCGAGGAAGACACCTGCTGGTGGCGCTAGTCGGGATGACCCGATGCGGGAGAGGGCGTCTGCCTCCTCGTTCTTGCGTCTGTCAATCCACTCGATGGAATAGCCGTCAAAGTGCGATCCCAGCTGGTCTACCGCTTCGCAATACGCGACCATTGTTGGAGAGACGGCGTCGCATGTCCCGGCGACCTGGCCGGTGACTAGGTTGGAGTCGCCATAGCATCGTAAGCGGTTGATGTTCATCTCCTTAGCGGCTCTCATGCCGTGAAGGAGGGCCTCGTATTCTGCCATGTTGTTGGTGGAGGGCTTGAAGTTGAGGTGGAGCACGTAGCGGAGCTTGTCTCCTTTGGGAGAGGTCAGTATGACCCCTGCCCCTGCGCCGTCGGTGTTCTTGGAGCCGTCAAAGTGGAGCGACCAGTAGTGGAGATACGGGAGCTTCTCCGGCTGCTGTGCTTCTTCCCAATCTGTGAGGAAATCAGCTAGGGCTTGTGACTTGATCGCTTTGCGAGGCTTGTATTTGATGTTGTGGACGCCGATTTCGACGGCCCACTTGGCGACTCGCCCGGTCGCCTCGCGGTTGTGTATTATGTCCTACAGAGGTGCGAAGGAGACCACCGTGATCGGGTGCTCCTGGAAGTAGTGTGGGAGTCGCCGCTGAGCTCGAAATACCGCGTACACCAGTTTTTGGTACTGCGGGTAGCGTTGTCGTGAATCTGTCAGGACTTCCCTGATGTAGTAGACAGGGCGCTGTATAGGGCGCTCCTTGCCCTCCTCCGGTCGTTCGACGACCATCACGGCGCTGACAACTTGAGTGGAGGCCATGACGTAGATGAGCATTGGCTCTTTGTCGAGTGGGGCAGCGAGGAGTGGAGCCGCGAGTAGCACTTCTTTGAGCGCTTTGAGTGCATCGTCAGCTTCCGTGTCCCATTGGAATGTGGGGTTCTTGAGCATCAACCAGTAGAGGGACATTGCCTTCTCGCCCAGTCGGGGGATGAAGCGACTGAGGGCCGCGACTCGTCCTACCAACTTCTGGACGTTGCACAGGCACTCGGGTTTTCCGAGTCGCGTGATGGTGTCGATCTTGGTGGGGTTGGCTTTGATGCCTCGCTTGGAGACTACATATCCTAGGAGCTGTCCGGTGGGGACGCTGAAGGTGCATTTTCTGGGGTTCAGCTTGATGTTCTACCTCCGCAGGTTTGCGAAGGTTTCGGCCAGGTCGTCGAGCAGGTCGTCTTGGTGGGTGGATTTTACCACCACATCGTCAATTTAGACGTGAATGTTGCGGCCAATTTGGCTCGCTAGGCACTCCTGCATGCATCTCTTGTATGTGGCGCCAGCGTTCCTGAGGCCGAACGTCACGGCCATGTAGTAGAAGGCGCCAAATGGCATGATGAACGCCGTCTTCTCCTCATCCTCGTCCACCATCTTGATCTGGTTATAACCAGCGTAAGGGTCGAGGAAGCACAGCGACTCTGATCCTGCGGTCGAGTCGATGATCTGATCGATGCACGGTAGGACGAACTCCTCCTTCGGGCAGGCGCTGTTGAGGTTGGTGTAGTCGATACACATTCTCCATGTGTTGTTCTTTTTTAGAACCAGGACTAGGTTTGCCAGCCACTTGGAGTATTTGATTGGCCGAATGAAGCCTGCGGCTAGCAGGCGCTATACTTCTTTGGCGATTGCTCGACGGCGCTCTTCATTGAAGGGCCGTAGCGATTGTTTTACTAGTCACACTTTAGGGTTGGTGTTGAGTTTGTGCTCAGCGAGTTCCCTCGGGACACCTGGCATGTCAGATGGCTTCCATGCGAAGATGTCGCGGTTCTCACGGAGGAACCCGATGAGCGCGCTTTCCTATGCGTGGCTCATGTGCGCCCCGATGGTGACCGTCTAGCTGGAGTCGCCTGGGACGAGCTCGACGGTGCGGGCGTGCGTGGTCGCCTCTTTAAACATGTATCCTAATGCTAAACCCATCAAACATTCCTTACCACATTTCAGCGATGAAAATCGCAAAGCAATAGCTACAGAACTAGCCCGGATCGAGTTAGCCAGATTGATAGAAGAGGTCATCCACATTGAGTGGTCGGCCAATCCTCTAATGGTCCCTAAAAAGGACACCACTGATTTAAGGATGTTTGTTGATTATACTACCTTGAACAAGTCTTGTCCCAAAGATCTGTTTGCTCTGCCTAGAATCGATCAAGTTATCAACTCGATAAGAGGCTCGGAACTCCTATATTTTCTCGACGCATATTCGGGTTATTACCAAATACGCATGAAGGTGTCAGATAAACTAAAGAATTTGTTCATCACCCCCTTCGGAACCTTCTACTACGTAATGATGCCATTCGGGTTTAAAAATGCAGGACCTACGTACCAGCACACTATGTAGCATTGCCTCCACCATCAAATCGGATGCAATGTACATGCATATGTGGATGATATAATTGTGATGTCCAAAAAGAAGGAAAGACTCATTTCCTACTTGGAGGAAACACTCACAAATCTACGAAAATATAATATAATTCTTAACCCGAAGAAGTATTTTTTTTGGAATATTAGCCAGAAAATAATTAGGTTTCATCGTATCTCAGAGAGGCATAGAGGTGAACCGATACAAAATAAAGGCTATACTCAACATTACCAGTCCGACTCGCCTACAGGATCTACAATGGCTCACTGGCTGCATCGCTGCTGTCAGCTGGTTCGCAAGACGGCTCGGTGAAAGATCTGCACCATTATACAAGCTCTTGAAAAAGACCAAGGAATTCATCTGGACTAACGAAGCTCAGGATGATCTACAGGATATGAAAGCCGTACTTTCATCCGCCCCTATCCTTCCAGTGTCGGCACCACAGGAACTGATGTTTCTCTATATATTTGCAACAAATAGAGTCGTTAGTATCGTCATGGTGGTGGAACAGCCAGAGTAAAAACAGGAACACCTGGTGCAGCGTCCGACTTGTTATCTTAGCGAGGTCCTGACTGAGTCGAAACAAAGGTACCCTCATTACCAAAAGTTAGTCTATGGTGTATTATTGTCATCCAAAAAGCTACGACATTATTTTCAAGAACACAAAATTACAGTGGTGAGAACAACTTCCATGAGAGACATAATCAACAACATCAATGCCACAGGTCGTTTTGCTAAGTGGGGAATTGAGCTAGCAGCTTTTGATATTGATTATAAACCTCATACAGCAATCAATTCCCAAATACTTGCCAATTTTGTCACTGATTGGACAGAGACTGTAAAAAACACAAGTCTCCTAGAGTTGGAATATTGGACCTTGCACTTTGACCGGTCGAAAGTGCTTGGGGGATCGAGGGCTGGCGTGGTACCCAAATCACCCCAAGGAGACAAACTATTCTTTGTGTTGCAGATTCACTTCATGGCAACAAATAACATTGTTGAATTTGAAGCCCTGCTGCATGGAATTTGAATTGCAAAAGATATCATCATTCGCCGACTCATGTGCTATGGAGATTCGAATTTAGCTGCTTAGCAAGTATCCGACATCTGCAATGCAAATAATCACATGGTAGCATATCGAGTTGTCGTGGATAAACTAGCAAAATCATTCAAAGGGTTTGAAGTTCAACACATTCGCTATCATGGTATTGCCGACGAGTACACCATGGAGGGGTCCTCATAGTGCGTGTTTAGAGACGTGGGGTAAGCCATAGAGTTGGCGGGTATGAGGTAACATTGCTTACCTAGGTTCAAGTCCCACAACAGTGGCGGAACTCTACTCCTGCTATAAATCACTATAATGGAAATATGCCGAGTTATAAAGATCGGTTTGCTGTGTGAGGTGTGGTACATTAAATACCCCAGTCGAATGAATCGTGTCCTAAAGGCTCCCACAGGTTTGGTTTATAAAGGCACCAGAACGTAGGGTTACAGGGAAAAAACCTTGCCAAACAAGGTAAAGAGTCCTACACTAATACAAACTAGTCTTCGTGTCTTGCACTCCAAGGCTCCGAGTACGTCAGTGAATTCTACGTAGCCTTCCTTTATCAAGCATGGGCCTCCCTTCTGGATCTGTCTAACTCGGCCGCCCAGCAGGCCATGGGCCATGCTACCAACTATGGGCCACCCGGGGTAGCCGGATTAGAGACATACTATGGTGATACCCATTTAGCATATCTCCAATAGGAGCCCCCGGAGGACTTTGAGGTCTTGCATCGTCCTGCTCATTGATCTTGAATGCTCTGTCTATGTGATGCTACCAATCCGTTAATCAGTATCTCGAAGGTCTCCCAAAGAACCCTGCAATCCTCTCCGGCTTTACAATGTAGCCAGAGATTCCTTGAGTCTTCATTTCCATAGTCGGCCATCTCCCATCTTTGATGGAATCTTAAGATGTGACCTCTTCACTCCAACTCTCAAGAGGATGACGTAGGGTACAGCCTACGCTACCTCAGAACTCACAGAAGGCAAGGAATTAGTCATTAG
This sequence comes from Avena sativa, assembly GCA_916181665.1. Lineage (NCBI taxonomy): Eukaryota > Viridiplantae > Streptophyta > Magnoliopsida > Poales > Poaceae > Avena > Avena sativa. The sequence continues at coordinate 431,671,940 of OV702292.1, read as the reverse complement.
CTGTTTTTAGGCACGCGAAGTTCAAAACGGTAAAGCGGCAAACACAGAGGACGTGGTGAAATTACCGTGCATGCTCATGTCCACATCAGCAACACTTCGTCTATTGGATCGTTCTGCACGAATCTTGACACCAGGTCTATATGTTTTAACTGTAGCCAGATTATTTTCTTTTACCCGCATTCTCACATGCGTCTTTGTCTTACTCCAACCGCACGACCGTTCGAGCTCTTCGATGGAAAACCCTAGCCAGAGCTTCCCCCTTTTCCCATCCTCTTCCATCTACACAATGGCCTCTAGGAGCTCTGCTCCTTCAATGGTGGTGACTCCCGAGGCTACACCGGTTCCATCTCAGGGAGTAACAGTCCACCGGAAGGGGTCATCATCCCTATCTCCGCCGTGGTGGAAACCATCGGCGATGACCAAGGACGGGCGGCGCCAGAAGCTGCTGAAGAAGATAGCGACTCCCACAAAGGAGTGTGTAGGGGCTCTGACCTCACCACCGAAGATCCTCAAGAACTCATCGTTGAGGGGTATCTCCCTGTGACAGAGGGCTTGGCCTGGCGACTAGCGTCGGCCGGCTTGGCCTGGAGGTCTGACGGGCCTGGACCTTTCCAGGTGCTGGTTTACTAGGCGGATCCAGCCTCTGTAGCACCGCGCCGAGCTGATGTGCATGTACCCCAAGGATATAAAGGATCCCATGCGAATTTCGCGGGACAACTTCTCCAACGACACCATCAAGCTCCACCTTAAGGACATCGTTAAGGTGAAATACTAGAACCGTGGCTTCAAGATCACCTATCACATGTTCGAATGCGGCAAGTGCCTAGAGGCAGCTTCTGTTGCTCGTTATATATACTCTAAAGTGTTTCCGTCTTGACGTCATAAATCTAACATTCCTTTTCCTTATAGCTAGGAACCTTTGTGGCGGATCAGATGGCCTCTCAGGTCTATAATCTAAAGCTAAAGGATATCCAGGTGGTGTCCAATGATGATGCCTCCAAGGATCCTCCGGCTTTGGCAGCCTCTACAAGGAATGTGCTAACTGGTGCCTCCAAATATTGGTAAATAAAAAGGGCATAGCAATTCATCTATGACCTTTCTATGACCAAAAATAGTAGGTCACATAGCGAGGGTCACTATAGACAGCTAACGACCTTTTTCTAAATTGTTCATGGACAACTATCACCAAAATAGATGGTCATAGAGTCTATGACCAAAATTTTGGTCATGGGCAGTCTGGCCCGTCCACGTCAGCCAATCCCACGTGGCATCCGATGTGGCAGTAAATTTAGCCCAGTCCTTTTCAATTCTATAGACAGGCCAGGCCCAAAAAAACAGCCCATTTATTTAGTGAAGTCGATCCGTTTTGGTCTTTTTATTTTCTAGCCCACATCCTTTTTATAGTCAATTTTCATTTTGGGTCTTGGCCTTTTACCATTCCATTTCCTTTTGTCCATTGGACCTCTTATATTACAAAATCATTTGAAATTTTGAAATTCCTAAAGATATGTTTTGGATATTCGATTGGGCTGAGGCCTTCTAATAGCCCATTTACTAGATCTAGTAATATTTGGGCCTTTTTCCATCACGTTTCTCAACACAGCACATATGAAATAGCACTAAATAATCTCAGCACATATCAACAGCAGTAAATTATATTTGTACATCATCACAGGTTCAAAGTTTCTTGAAAATACACACATCCATCTCACAGGTCAATCACTAGTTTATATAACTAGCATACTTAACTATGCCAACATGGTTCACCAAAGTACCAAAATGGCGGAAACCTCCAAACAGCTCCAGAAGAACCAAAATGATCTAAATAAAGTATCATGGGAGCAACACCGCTCTTTGCTGATTGGTTCTATGAGCTTCTTCGAATTTCTTTCCCTCGCCTTGGCAGTAAAGCTGCCAGTGATGATCTTCTCGTCGACTTTCCTCGTAGTCCAGGAGATACTCCACAACTAAACAACACAAAACCACAAGTGGACACTCAATATTGATATACATTCAGTTCATCTATTTTAATAGTATACACAATTGCTAGATGGATCTATGTACAAAACAAAGCAAAGAGTTCTTTCATGGCAGCATGAGCAGTTGGACAGTATCAATGCAACATAAAATAGATACGGTGCAATTGAACACTAGATCATAGACCATTAAAGAAAGCCATACCACCTCCCTAGCTTTGGTAGCGGTGCAATCGTTCTCTCTAACATGTATGCAGTATTAATAATAACATGCTTGTAATATTACTACATTGATAGTAGGAGTAATTGATAGCCATGAGTTCAAGGAGTAATTTACAGTAGGAACCAACTGCCCAAACTACAATCTGCAAAGATAACCATCTCCTGAGATTACTCTACTTGCAGCAACCATTCTTATACGGATAATCATTACAAGTTCATTAAGAAAAAGTCTAGACTAAAACTACCCATTTCACTCACACATTAGATGAACAATAAGCCCAGAAAAAACAATTATGAGGAAATGCCCTATGCTACAGGTCAAGTATCAGAACAGTAAATTTATCAGAATTGTGTAGTTTACATCCTGTTACACATGCCTTACTATATTATTTTATCCGGACATGCCTTGAATAGGAGAACGAAAAGTAAACTCAGCTATATTTCCTTTACTACTGAAGGAAATGAAGATATAGAACATGAGTAAACGAACCCATTGGAAATGTTGTAGATTTTTTGAGTAACAGCAGAATTTAAAATCAAACTTGTAAGATCTTAAAGCATCAACCAAACAAAGGGAATTGCGTAGATGATCTACTCTACGGCTGGAGGTAGCAACAACAATGTCAGGTTTTGACATACCCTTAACACTTGAGCTGAAAGGTACAAACGGTACAAATATATATAAGAGAACTTGGACATCATCATACAATCTTGGGAAGAGCAAATAAAAGGAGACTTGAATAAGGACATATTTGCTGATCTAGATGTTACAGAATAGTTCATGCAGAATACACATGGACATAATTATTTTTCTGTCCTGATTATGAAGTAAAAGAAACTAAAAACAATTTAGATGAGTATCCCATGATCCAGATTATATTCACTAACTTATAACATAACTGGAACATGTATTGAGCATTATTTAGCTACATACACTAACAGCAAGTGTCTGACGTTTGTATTACAACGACATAGCCTCATAAAAATGTATGAATTTAATTGATGATATAACTACTGTCCGATATTGAAGACTAATGAATTTTAACGGCACTTTCAGCACTATAACTTCTAAGTATGGACATACTGAACCTATGCAAAAAAGGAGCGCAACTGATTATAACAAGCTAGAAATAAGGCTACAGTACAAGCAAGAGGGGTGCAACTGATTAGAACAATCTACATCGGACAGTGGTTTTTGTGAATTCTATTAGCACAAGGACGTGGATTAGTAGAAGCTGCCAAATATAATGCATATTGATGTTATACCATCAGGAGCACAGAACAGGAGTACCGAATTGGCATCTTTGGTTTGTAGATTCATTGCCTGATGTAGTCTGCCACAGCCGTGGTTGGAGTGGCAAGATCTGGGCGGACGGATCAGAAGAGGGACACGACGCGGGCGATGTTGTAGACATGGTTGATGTCGAGCAAGAACGCCGCATCCACTTCGTCGTTGGTGCAAATAGCATCCTGGACGTCGGTCGTCACGTCAAGGTGAAGACCGTTCTTCTTGGGGAGGGAGGTCGTCGGTTCTTGTGGCGTCTGCACGAGAGGAGCTTGTCGGATTACCTTAACAGAAGCGGCACATTAGAGGGGGTTGAGGAAGATTGAAGACTAGCGGCATCCAGTTCCTACCCTAGTGGTTCAAGGTCGAATCGACCACTGCCTTCCTCTGGACCAGTCGCTGTATGCGCCAGCGCCTTGAAGCAGTAACGTGGGCCGTGGAGCATCGCCGACATCGCCGGGCACGACCTTGAGGACTAAGGGGAACATCGGCCGTGATGACTTCTGCGACTGCGCAAGGCGGCACGATAGGGAACATAAGTGGCACGGGGAGCTAAGGGAGAGGTAGGCGGCGTACTCTTGCGAAGGATTTGGTGTTGGCGAGTGCTCCCTGTGGGATCTAGGAGGAGCAAGCAAGTGCGGGATCTCGGAGGAGCAAGCGAGTGGAGGGGTGGCGGCGGGGAAGGGGAGAAGGGTTGTGTTAGGGTTGGGGAGTTTTGGCGCCTGGTGTACGCTTAGGGTTAGAGTATTGTTTCATGAAACTACCCCATGATATTTTGATAGAGCAGTTGGGATTTGTGGGGCGTCTGGGTCATTTTGATCAAAAGAGGGGAGGCGGGATAAGTTGGACGTCAGATTTGAATAGATGGCTGAGATCTACTTTCCTGGGGGAGATCCGTGGGTAGGTTAATACTTTGTTCCAATTGGCTGGCTCTATTGCATAAAAAGTAATTTTGAAACAGGCATAAAAAATTCAAAAAAGTCCAAACTTTGTAAAACCTTCGCGTGGTATCATATTATGTGACATATTTGCAAGAAAAAATACCAAACTTGGTATATTGCGAACATCTCTAAAAAACCTTCACAGAAATGACCTATCATGTTCGAGGTTTCATGGTTTTCGGGTCAAATGACAATGTTATGGCCAGGATCGCGGTATAGTTTGTGATAATATGCCCATATTGTGCATGCATGTGCATCTTGGGATGGCGAAAATATTGTTGGAGGAAGTTTTCCTTTTCATCGCATAAAAAATGCATTTTCCATTCCCCGAGTACCAAAAACGAGGCGTTTTGTGAATCAACCACCAAATGGTTAATTCAAAATGCTACCACCATATTTTTCAAAAATATTAGACCACCTTACATATAAAATGTTCCAAGTAGGATATCTCAAACCATTTCGTCCACCCCTGATAAAAAGACAAATGTCTCGGCGAATCGGTAGGAAGTTGGTCCGATTAGAACTACAAGTACATGATCTAATGCTCATGATTTTTTGAAAAAAACATTTTTAGCTTCACAATATGTTGTTTGTTTAGAGATACATTAAGAGTTTAGCGAGGATCATCCCCTATCTATGAACCTTCATGCCCGCCGTTTTGACCATAGTTTGAAATGAGCATAAAAAATTAAAAAAAAAGGTCCAAACAATGTAAAACCTTCACATGGTGTCATATTATGTGACATATTTGCAAGGAAAAATACCAAACTTGGTATATTGCGAACATATCGAAAAAACCTTCACTGAAATGACCTATCATGGTCGAGGTTTCATGGTTTTCGGGTCAAACAACCAATGTTATGGCCAAAATGGCGGCATGGTTTATGATAATGTGCCCATATTGTGCACGCATGTGCTCAAGGAAATATGCCCTGAGAGGCAATAATAAATTTGTTATTATGTATTCCTTATATATGATAGATGTTTATTTTGCATGCTAGAATTGTATTGATCGGAAACATCAATACATGTGTGTTTAATAAACAAAAAGGGTTCCTAGTTATGCCTCTCTTATAGACTAGCTTGTTGATTAACAGGATGATCAAGGTTTCCTCATCATGGACATTGGATGTTGTTAATAACAAGGTCACAGCATTTTTGAAATGATGTCATGAACATTCATCCGAAGTATAGCATTACGATCAAGTCATTATGTTTATATTGCTGTAACATCATACAAAGTAATCTTTATCCTTAGACCATGAGATCATGTTAATTGCTAACACCGGAAGAGTATATTGATAACATCAAACGTCACACCATAACAGGGTGACTATAAACATGGGTTCAGTGCTACGAAAGTGTTATATGGAGGATCATGGATCAAGAGTGGAATTTTTCAATCCCAATGACGGATAGATATACTCTAGGCCCTCTCGGTGATATCACATTAAGGTAGCTTGCAAGCAAGTGATGTGATCACTAGAATGTTATATCACGGGAACAAGAAAAGAGTGCATGTCGGTAACAAGATCAAACTAGGTATTTGGATACCGATGATCGAATCTTGGACATGTATTATATCATGAGACAAAGGGATTAAATTACAAGCGTTAAAGGTTCTCACGATCACAGAAGTCATCGTTGAATATGCAGGAATCAGTATGGATCTCTAGGTCCCGCTTCTGATTATTGATCTGAGAGGAGTCTCAATCATGTCTGCATTATTCGTGAACCATAGGGTGACACACTTAAGAGTTACCAGACACCATTGTGGAGCACATATGTTTCAGATGAAAGAATTGCAAAGCGCAGGAATTGTTTCGATAGAAACCGGAAATTGTTTCGGGTGAAATTGCAGAAAGTGGTTCTGCATGTGATATTGAAATATTGCAAGGGGTTATATGTGAATGTTTGTTAATTAAAGTAATTAACAAAATTCTGAATAAATTTAATAAAAGAGTTTTATTAAATGAGGGAGCATTAAACTTGGATAATTTTAATGCATTTAAAGTGGGGACTTTAAAAGGGAATGTGAAGAGGCATTTTAATGTGGAGGGGTTACCACCACATGAACGGGGGAGGTGAGGGGTCACCACCCATGCGCCGGCCATGGGGAAGGGGGTACCCCCCCTCCTCCTATAAAAGGCCACCCTCTTCCTCCTTCTTCCTCACACCTCCTTGTGAAGGATCTCTCTCCCCCTCTAGAATTATTCCCCCATGGTCTCGGATTAGCGAGATACATGTTCCCGGTGGCATTTCTTCTGGAAGGAGTTGCTGCTTCCACTGGATCGCTGGAGCGGGGAGGTGGAGGTTGTCTAGTGGCTTGAACGTGTGTGCGAGTACGGATGCGCTGCTGAGTTGCGGCGCTCGGACTTCCTCACGATCTTGAGATCGGCAAGTGTACGACTACATCAACCACGAGTTCCTACTCGTTAACAAAACTCGTTGTCTTCGAGGGTAAGTTCTCGATGGATGTATGTCCACCCGTTGCTTTGTACCTAGTAGATAGATCTTTGCGTGTAGTTCTCATCGTAGGAAAATTTTTGTTTTCTACGTTGCGGACCCAATAGTGGTATCAGAGCCTGATCTATGCGTATGTGCTTTGCACGGGTAGTACACATATGTTTATATGTGGGCGATGATGATCATGTTATTGCATCTTCTATGTATTTTGGATATTGGTGGCATAGTGGGATGAAGCGGCCCGGACCAACCTTACATGTCATCGTACATGAGACCGGTTCCACGACTGACATGCAACTAGTTTCACATAAGTGGCTGGCGGGTGTCTGTCTCTCCTACTATAGTCAATATCTGATTTACAACGAGTTGCTAATAACTTGGTTATCCTCGTTGTGGTTCATTTTCGTAGGTAAGAACGGTTCTATATCCAAAAGCCCTAAGCCACGTAAAACGTGCAATTGATAAATTAGAGGCGTCTAGTTTAGATCGTTGCTGGGCTAGTGTCCTGATATGGTATTGTTGTAAGTAAATGTATGATAGATACTCTTACAACTCATTCAACGTGTAAGTTCCATAGACCTTGGCCTTACACACAAAGGAATGATAGAGATCATACCACGATGCAAATGATAGAGATCAAATGCATGGACCATATCATCTCACTTCACACATTAGATGTTAGCATCTTATACTGCTAGTTTGGCGCTTTCTGTAGCATTGTAAGATGATCCCTCATTTAGATATCAAGATAAAAATGTGTTCTTCCTTAAGTATGCACCATTCTGTGGATCGTGTTTCGAGACATCACGTGATGATCGGGTGTACTCGAATCTACGCTTTCATAGGAACGGGTGTAAGATAGTTTTACACACGCGAATACTAAGGTTCTTACTTGGCGAGCCTAGCATGTATAGACATGGCCTCGGAACACAGACCGAAAGGTTAAGCATGAGTCATATAGTTGATATGATGCCCATATAGATGCTCGCCTTTGAAGCTACATCAACTCACGTGATGATCGGACTTGGTGTAGTGGATTTGGTTCATGTAATCACCAAAAGGACACGAGGGATTTCGTTTTTGAGTGGGAGTTCATTAGTAATTTGGATTAGTTGAACTCACTCTATCATAAACTTAGTCTAAATAAACTTTATAAATTCTGTTGTAGATGGCACCACCTGCTTTTAATTTCAATGTGTTCATGGAGAAAGAGAAACTTGCTGCGAATGGTAGCAACTTCACCAACTGGGCTATGAATTTGAGGATTCTCCTCACTGCTGCACAAAAGCAATATGTGCTAGATGCGCTACTAGGCCCCCCACCAGCTCCTGATGCCCCTGACGAGGAAAAGAATGTCTATGTGACTCGTCAGGAGGACCACAACTTAGTTCATTGTGGCATACTGTATGGGCTAGAGCCAGAACTTCGAAAGCGTTTCGAAAATGGCAATGCCTTTGATACCATGGGAGAATTGAAAATGATTTTCGATACCCATGCTGCCGTAGAGAGTTATAATGCTACTGAAAAGTTCTTTAGCTGCATGATGGAGCAGAACAGCTCCGTTAGTGAGCATGTACTCAAAATGTTTGGGTACGCCGATAAGCTTGTGTCCTTGGGAATAACGATTCCCATTGGCTTAGGCATACATCATGTTCTCCAATCTATGCCACCTAGCTATAAGAGCTTTGTGATGAACTATAATATGAAGGGCATGAAGAAGTCTCTTCCCGAGCTTCTGTCAATGCTTAAGACTGCAGAAGTGGAGATTAGGAAAGAACATCAAGTGTTGATGATCAATAGGACCACCGGTTTCAAGAAGGACAAGAAAGGCAAGCACAGGGAAAGAACGGTGGCAAATCTGTTGCTGCACCTGAAAAGAAACCCCGAACTGGCCCTAAGTCTGACACCGAGTGTTACTATTGCAAGGGGACTGGCCATTGGAAGCGCAATTGCCCCAAGTATTTGGCGGACAAGAAGTCCGGCAAGGCAAACAAAGGTATATGTGATATACATTTTATTGATGTGTACTTGACTAGTACTCATAGTAGCACCTGGGTATTTGATACGGGATCGGTTGCTAATATATGTAACTCGATTCAGGGGTTGCGAAACAAGCGACAACTAGCAAGGGATGAGGTCAGGATACGGGTCGGCAATGGATCAAAAGTTGATGTGATCGCCATCGGGACGCTACCTCTCCATATGCCATCGGGATTAGTTATAAACCTAAATAATTGTTATTTGGTGCCTGCACTGAGCATGAACATTGTATCTGGATCATGTTTGATGCAAAGTGGTTATTCCTTTAAATCTGAAAACAATGGTTGTTCGATTTATAAGAATGATATCTTTTATGGTCATGCACCTGTGTTGAATGGTTTATTTCTGTTGGATCTCGATAGTAATATTACGCATATTCATAATGTTAATGCTAAAAAGATTAAACTTGATAATGATATATCTGCATATATGTGGCACTGCCGTCTAGGTCATATTGGCGTTAAACGCATGAAGAAACTCCATTTTGATGGACTTTTAGAATCACTTGATTTTGAATCATTTGATACATGTGAGCCATGCCTTATGGGCAAGATCACTAGAACGCCGTTTTCTGGTTCAATGGAACGGGCGACAGATTTTTTGGAAATCATTCATACTGATTTGTGTGGACCAATGAGTGTGTCGACGCGAGGTGGATATCATTATTTTGTTACTTTCACGAATGATTTGAGTAGATACGGGTATATCTATTTGATGAAACACAAGTCTGAAACATTTGAAAAGTTCAAGGAATTTCAAAATGAAGTGGAAAATCATCGTAATAGAAAGATCAAATTTCTTCGGTCTGACCGTGGAGGTGAGTATCTAAGTTACGAATTTCGCACACACATGAAAGAGTGTGGAATAGTTTCACAACTCACGCCTGCCGGAACACCACAACCTAATGGTGTGTCGGAACATCGTAATCGTACTTTATTGGACATGGTTCGATCTATGATGTCTCTGACTGACTTGCCACTGTCATTTTGGGGTTATGGACTAGAAACTGCTGCATTCACTTTAAATCGGGCACCATCTAAATCCGTTGAAACGACACCTTATGAATTGTGGTTTGGAAACAAACCTAAGTTATCATTTCTTAAAGTTTGGGGATGCGATGTTTATGTGAAGAAACTTCAACCGGATAAACTCAAACCCAAAGCGGAAAAATGCGTCTTCATAGGATACCCTAAGGAAACGATTGGGTATACCTTCTATCACAGATCTGAGGGCAAGATTTTTGTTGCCAAGAATGGATCCTTTCTTGAGAAGGAGTTTCTCGCGAAAGGTGTGAGTAGTCGGAAGGTAGAACTTGAAGAGGTTATTGAACCTTCTCTTCAAGAAATGGCGAGTAGCGCAGCACCGGAAATTGTTTCGGGGTTGACTTCACCTAATGAAGAGAGAGCTAATGATATTGATCATGAAACTCCGAAAGAGGACACTACCAAACCTCGCAGGTCAAGCAGGACACGTGCAGCTCCTGAACTGTACGGTAATCCAGTTGTGAATTTCATGGTTGATGAAATGGATGACCCTGCGACATATGAAGAAGCGATGATGAGCCCGGATTCCAACAAATGGCTAGAAGCCATGAAATCCGAGATGGAATCCATGTACGAGAACCAAGTTTGGACCTTGGTGGACTTACCTCACGATCGAAAGGCCGTTGAGAATAAATGGATTTCAAAAGAAAAACTGATGCTGATGGTAATGTGTCCATCTATAAGGCTCGACTTGTCGCAAAGGGGTTTCGACAAATTCAAGGAGTTGACTACGATGAGACATTCTCTCCCGTAGCGATGCTTAAGTCGGTTAGGACTATGTTAGCAATTGCTGCATATTTCGATTATGAAATATGGCAGATGGATGTCAAAACTGTGTTCCTCAATGGTAATATTGAAAATGAGTTGTATATGATATAACCTAAGGGTTTTGTCGATCCTAAGGATTCCAATAAGGTATGCAAACTTCAGCAATCCATCTATGGACTGAAACAAGCATCCCGGAGTTGGAATCTCCGCTTTGATGAGGTGATCAAAGAGTTTGGATTTGTCCAAACTTATGGAGAGGCTTGTATTTACAAGAAAGTGAGTGGGAGCAATGTGGCATTTCTGATATTATATGTGGATGACATATTATTGATTGGAAATGATACAGATCTTTTAAGCAGTGTTAAAAGTTATCTAAACAGCAAATTTTCGATGAAAGACCTTGGTGAAGCGTCATATATATTAGGCATTAAAATCTATAGAGATAGATGAAGGTGCCTAATTGGGCTATCGCAGAGTACATACCTTGATAAGATATTAAAGAAGTTTAATATGGACGGAAGTAAGAAGGGGTTCTTACCTATGTTGCAAGGCAAGACATTGAGTAAGACACAAAGTCCGGCTACGGCGGAAGAAAGAGAGTTGATGGATAAGATCCCCTGTGCCTCGACCATAGGCTCTATTATGTATGCCATGCTATGTACAAGACCGGATGTGGCACATGCTATTAGTTTGACTAGTAAGTACCAATCTGATCCAGGTTCGGAACACTAGATAGCGGTTAAGAACATTCTCAAGTACTTGAGAAGAACTAGGGATATGTTTCTTATATACGGAGGTGAAGAAGAGCTAGTCGCTAAGTGTTATGTCGATGCTAGCTTTGACACTGATCTGGATGACTCTAAGTCTCAATCCGGATACGTATTTCTCTTGAACGGAGCAGTAGTTAGTTGGAGGAGTTCCAAACAACCTGTGGTGGCTAGATCAACGACGGAGGCGGAATATGTTGCCGCTTCAGAAGTAGCACAGGAAGCGGTTTGGATGAAAGAGTTCATTACGGAACTAGGTGTGGTTCCTAGTGCATTGTACCCAATGGTGATCTATTGTGACAATAATGGAGCCATAGCCAACGCAAAGGAACCGAGGTCTCACAAGAATTCCAAGCATATTAAGCGCCGGTTTCACTCCATTCGCGAACATGTCAAGGATCGAGATATATAGATTTGTAAAGTACACACGGACCTAGGGCAAAACATGATCAACACTAGAACTCCATGGGTGTTAGATTTATCACTATGTGAACTAGATTATCGTCTCTAGTGCAAGTGGGAGACTGAAGGAAATATGCCCTGAGAGGCAATAATAAAGTTGTTATTATGTATTCCTTATATATGATAGATGTTTATTTTGCATGCTAGAATTGTATTGATCGGAAACATAAATACATGTGTGTTTAATAAACAAAAAGGGTTCCTAGTTATGCCTCTCTTATAGACTAGCTTGTTGATTAACAAGATGATCAAGGTTTCCTGATCATGGACATTGGATGTTGTTAATGACAAGGTCACATCATTTGTGAAATGATGTGATGAATATTCATCCGAAGTATAGCATTACGATCAAGTCATTATGTTTATATTGCTATAACATCATACGAAGTAATCTTTATCCTTAGACCATGAGATCATGTTAATTGCTAACACCGGAAGAGTATCTTGATAACATCAAACGTCACACCGTAACAGGGTGACTATAAAGATGGGTTCAGTGCTACGAAGGTGTTATGTTGAGGCTCATGGATCATGAGTGGAATTTTTCAATCCCAATGACGGATAGATATACTATGGGCCCCTCGGTGATACCACATTAAGGTAGCTTGCAAGCAAGTGATGTGATCACTAGAATGTTATATCACGGGAACAAGAAAAGCGTGCATGTTGGTAACGAGATCAAACTAGGTATTTGGATACCGATGATCGAATCTCAGACATGTATTATATCATGAGACAAATGGATTAAATTACAAGCGTTAAAGGTTGTCACGATCACAGAAGTCATCGTTGAATATGCAGGAATCAGTATGGATCTCGAGGTCCCGCTTCTGATTATTGATCTGAGAGGAGTCTCAATCATGTCTACATTATTTGCGAACCGTAGGGCGACACACTTAAGAGTTACCGGACACCATTTTGGAGCACATATGTTTCAAAGAAAGAATTGCAAAGCGCAGCAATTGTTTCGATAGAAACCGGAAATTGTTTCGGGTGAAATTGCAGAAAGTGATTCTGCATGTGATATTGAAATATTGCAAGGGGTTATATGTGAATGTTTTTTAATTAAAGTAATTAACAAAATTCTGAATAAATTTATTAAAAGAGTTTTATTAAATGAGAGAGCATTAAACTTGGAGAATTTTAATGCATTTAAAGTGGGGACTTTAAAAGGGAATGTGAAGAGGCATTTTAATCTGGAGGGGTTACCACCACATGAATGGGGGAGGTGAGGGGTCACCCTCCCATGCGCCGGCCATGGGGAAGGGGTTACCCCCTCCTCCTATAAAAGGCCACCCTCTTCCTCCTTCTTCCTCACACCTCCTTATGAAGGATATCTCTCCCCCTCTAGAATTATTCCCCCGTGGTCTCGGATTAGTGAGATACATGTTCCCGGTGGCATTTCGTCTGGAAGGAGTTGCTGCTTCCGCTGGATCACTAGAGCGAGGAGGTGGAGGTTGTCCGTGGCTTGAACATGTGTGCAAGTACGGATGCGTTGTTGAGTTGCGACGCTCGGACTTCCTCACGATCTTGATATCGGTAAGTGTACGACTATATGAACCACGAGTTCCTACTCGTTAACAAAACTCGTTGTCTTCGAGGATAAGTTCTCGATGGATGTATGTCCACCTGTTGCTCTGTTCCTAGTAGATAGATCTTGGCGTGTAGTTCTCATCGTAGGAAATTTTTGTTTTCTATGTTGCGGACCCAACATGTGCATCTTGGGATGGCGAACAATGTTGCAGGAGTAAGTTTTCTTTTTCGTCGCATAAAAAATGCATTTTCCATTTTCTGAGTGTCAAAAACGAGGCGTTTTGTGAAGCAACCACCAAATGGTTAATTCAAAATGCTACCACCATATTTTTCAAATACATTAGACCACCTTACATGTATAATGTCCCAAGTAGGATATCTCAAACCATTTTGTCCACCCCTGGTAAAAAAGACAAATGTCTCATCGAATCGGTAGGAAGTGGGTCTGATTTGAACTACAAGTACATGATATAATGCTCATGATTTTTTGAAAAAATCATTTTTATCTTCACAATATGTTGTTTCTTCAGAGATCCATTAAGAGTTTAGCGAGGATCATCCCCTATCTATGAACCTTCATGCCCGCCGTTTTGACCATAGTTTGAAACGGGCATAAAAAACTCAAAAAGGACCAAACAATGTAAAACCTTCACATGGTGTTATATTATGTGACATATTTGCAAGGAAAAATACCAAACGTGTTATATTGCGAACATATCGAAAAAACCTTCACTGAAATGACCTATCATGTTCGAGGTTTCATGGTTTTCGGGTCAAACGACCAATATTTAGCCAGAATCGCGGCATAGTTTGTGATAATGTTCCTATATTTTGCATGCATGTGCATCTTGGGATGGCGAACAATGTTGCAGGAGGAAGTTTTCCTTTTTGTCGCACAAAAAATGTATTTTCCATTTTCCGAGTGCCAAAAACAAGGCATTTTGTGAAGCAACCACCAAATGGTTAATTCAGAATGCTACCACCATATTTTTCAAAAATATTAGACCACCTTAACTGTACAATGTCCCAAGTAGGACATCTCAAACCATTTCGGCCACCCCTGGTAAAAAAGACAAATGTCTGCCGAATCTGTAGGAAGTGGGTCCGATTTGAACTACAAGTACATGATCTAATGCTCATGATTTTTCCAAAAAATCATTTTTAGCTTCACAATATGTTGTATTTTTATAGATCCATTGAGATTTTAGCAAGGATCATCCTGCAGAAAAAAATTCAATGTCAAACCCCTATTGTCAAAATCATAATTCAAAATCTCTATTTAACACCTATTAAGGTTTTATATGAAATATATAGTCTTGAAGTTTTCCCAGAAAGTTAAATGTTCCACAATGTCCTAATAAAATTATCTTTAATTTTACAATTTTCCATAATTTTGTTTGCCTCAATTTAGAATTATGATTAAAAAGATACAAAAGAAATAAAAAAATAAAAAACTGAAGGCGGCCGACCTAGCAAACCCGCTAGGAAAACAGGCCAGCCGAGCGGGCCTTGCATGCTCGCTTGTTGCCGTCCGCCCAAGACAATCGCAGAGAGCAGCCCAAGAATTCGCAAGGTGGAAGCCTACCTGGGCTGATAGATAGTTAATAAGCTGCGATACTCACATTACTTCAAAAAAGTTTGGTGTCCTCTTGGTAGACCGCGTTGAGGAGGACGCGAGCCCGAGATCCTTGGTTTGTGCCTTGGCACGGCTTCGTTTTGCTTCAATTCTGTTCCGCACAATCCCATATCTGGTCAACAGGTCAAAGCCACTATGGCGAGCAGGCCCCACATATCATTTGGTAGGAGTATAATTTGTAGTCAACAGGTAAGAGCCATATGGACATGACATGTAAGCGTAATTTGACACATGCATATGACACATATGAAGACATGTCAACGAAACTTGACACATGAACGTGCCACCTAGATCAACCTGCTGAGGTGGCCATGGGTCTTTGTTAAGTTATCATGAATAACACCCACGACCATTTAAATTGGTCATAGTCATCCAAAATTAAGGTCATGGACCAGCGATATCTATGTTATGACCAACTGGTGTAAGCAAGTTATGACCTTTCGGACAAAAAGGTCATAGTTTTTCAGGGTTTGTAGCCTCCCAAAGGGCCTACGACCAGTTGGTTCAAAATAGTTATAGATCTATGACCAAAAACTCAGGGTCATTAAAAAAAGTCAATAGTCAACACATTTCTTGTAGTGAGCGTGAAAGCGGAAGTGATCCACCTCTAATGATGCTGCCGAGGGCAAGAAGAAGAAGAAATCAGAGAGTGGAGTCTCCAAGAAATCCACTGCTACTTTCGAGGCAGAGAAGAAGAAGTCCACCAGCATCCCCTTAGCTAGGTCGTTTGCTGTAGTGTAAGTTCATTAATTCTCCGACTTTAATTTTTGTTGCACTTATTCAATTCTTGTACTTATACTGAGTATGTTTCAGGAAGAAATCTGGTGTTGGTTTGAAGCGATCCTCCTAAGATGTCGGAGGGTCCAAAAATATTCGTGATATGCTGACCAAGGACATGGCAACCAAGTCTTCTCCTGCTACTGATCCCCCTACTCCTACCGCTAAGCCTGTAACAGGCCTCACTACGCCTTCGTCCCCCGTCGTTCCTATGGTCTCTGCCATCTAGACATATATCATCCCATCAACTGATGTCTCTGGTTCGGCCAACATGGACGTTGCTCCCTGTGGTCAAGCAACCGAGGAGAGTACCTTTTCTAAAATGGCAGAAGCTCCAGCTAAGGATGCCATCGAGAAAGTTAAACAAGTAGTGGAGGGAGCGGAGGCAGAGGCGGAGGCGGCTTTAGCAACAGATAAGGCAGGAGCCACTGAGCCATCAACTGCCATTATCACGCAGCAGGCGGCCAGGGCATCATCCATGCCTCGGGCTTCAACAAATCCTCTAGCTGCAACTCCTCCGACCTTTTTCCTGGATAACCTCATCAAGCAGGCATATGCCATTTATAAAAATGCCCGGACCTTCCATGACTCATATGCTCACTTGGCCAACAATCTGAGGATGATTTCAATCGTAAGTTTCAGAACTTCACTTATTTTACTTTGTAATATATCCTAGTGTAGCCCCCAAGCTCTTAGGTGGAAAATCAATAGTTTTGGCCTGAGTGCTCTAAAGAACTAAGCGTAGAACTTGTCTGTGTAGCCGCCAAGTTTCTAGTTTACAATAAAAATTCTAACTAGACACTCTAAGAGAGAGCACTAGTTGATTAAAATCTTATATTGTAGCCCCCAAGTGTGTAGTTGAAACTGGATAGTTCTGACTAAATGCTCTAGAGAAGCTAAGCATGTTATCTTCTTTGCAGAATGAGAATACCCGAAGAATTACCGTCAATGAAGGGTTTGCTAAATTGTGGAAGGAACTGGACCTTGAATAGGGTAAAACAGTCTTCTTGAAACAACAGATCAAAAATAGCTAGAGTCTATTTCTTTTTAATAGATCTTTACTTTTCTCATGGTTCAATTTTCTCTAGTTGCTCATAATGTTTTCCTTTCTCCATCTTAAAGAGGTCATTGCCAAAGCCAAGAGCAACATCGAACAATCCAAGCATATCCAGGAGCTCGATGATGAGAATAAAATTCTGAAGCAAGACCTAGCTGAAGCTGTCAAAGGCCATGAGGAGGCGATGAAGGCTATGCAAGAGTCTACTAACGCTGAGATGCAGCGCCTGAAGAACGAAATTGTGCAGCTCAAGGAACAAAATCAAGCTGCCAAAGAGCATAATGCAAGAAACCTTGAGGTGTACAAGAAAGTTCAGGAGGAGCGGGACATCTTGGCGGAGACCTGGAAGCAAGCAGAGACGAGCATCTTCGGTAACTTTCCTCTGACTTTATCAATTTCTGTAAGATGGATACTTGTATGGTTATACTCATGATTTTTTGTCTCTAACAAAAACACAACCCCCATTGGTTTATCCAACATGGGTGAAGGTGCTCCGGATCCAAAAGAATGCATGATTCTTGCTAGCAACTTCATCAACACCGCCATTGCCTAGGCCAAGGAGATAGCATAGCCCCTCGGCATCAACACTAAGGCGGAAGAATCTGCGGCCAAGTATTCGAAAATCCTACGCCAAGCCCTCGAGAAAGTCAAGGACTAGAAACCCTCTTACGTCCGGGCTGGTGCAAGGATGACCTTGTCCTTGGTCAAGGCACGCTATGACAACGCCGACATGAACTTTGTGACTTCCTACGTGCCGAAGTTTGATGAGGAAGGAAAGGAGATTGATAGTGATGCTACTTGGAACTCCCTCGCCGGCTTCGACACCAAGATTACTAAGATGGCAAAGGCGGAAGTCTTCGTGCATGTCGAGGAGATGGATGAGGATCTGGTATCTTCTGAATCTAGCCCTGGCCCTTACGAATTTGATGAACTCTCTAGGCCTGGTTCTCCTATTGATGATGCAGCCACCAAGTCCCCTGTAGCAGAGCCATAAAACAATGTTTGTATTAAATGTATCTCTGCAATTCCTATGCGGAAAAAACTGATGAATTTGTAAGGCAGAAAAACTTGTACTCAAGGTTCCTGCTACTTATCTGTTTCAAGCATGTGTATATTTTTTAAGCAAGTTCTGGCTTATCCATTATTCTGGTTCGTATGCTTGACCTTTCGTGAGTCGGAAGACTCACAGCATAGAACTATGCTCTCAAGTGATGATGCTTAATAGCACCGTCAAGAACCTAAGAGCAAAATCGCTGGCTTTGAGTGCCGAGAAGTCACTACTCTGGAAACCATATAAAAACTTCAGAAAACGTGTAGACCAGAAAACTTAAGTCAATGCCCATAGGCAGAATTTTCACAAGTGCAAATGCAAACTTGCGCATAAAGGGTTTATATGATCCAAAAATGAATAACTAAAGGAGGTAAAAGACTCAGAAATCATGAATGAACCAAATGTTTTATTTCATTGATCAAATAAGAAACTTATTACATAATATACAAGATGCTAAGTGTAAAAGGGACGTAGCTGTGCTATGTTCCATGGCCTATCTGTCTCGGGGTAATCATCATTGGAGTCACATTGCTTGCACTTGCGATTTTTTGGCCTATCTTTCAACTCGCGAATATCGATGAGGTAATAGGAACCATTGAGCAATGCTTTGCTTATGACGAACGGTCCTTCACAAGGCAGGGATAGTTTGTGTGATTTATCCTGCTTGAGTCTAAGCACTAGATCCCCCTCTTTAAATGAGTGATGCCTAACATAGCGACTATGGTAGCCACCTAGATTTTGCTGGTAGATGGCGGATCTCTGGCATGCCAGCACGTGCTCTTCCTCGAGTAGGTACAAAGATAGGCATCTGGATTCTTCAGCGTCATCTTACTTGTAGGTGGCAACTCTGACTGCATCATGGAGGATGTCAGATGGTGGGACGGATTCTGCTCCATAAACCATGAAGAAGGGGGTCAACCCGGGGGATCTGTTGGATGTTGTTCTTAAACTCCACAATACATATGGTAGCTCGTCCGCCTAGGCTCCAGCTGCTTTGTGTAGCGGTGCCTCTAAGTGTGGCTTGATTCCATGCAGAATTAGTCCATTGGCCCTTTCAACTTGTCCATTTGACCTTGCATGTGCCACATATGCTAGGTCAAGGCGGATACCTTTTTCATGACAGTACTCCTCAACTTCTTCGAGAGAGAAAATTCTGCAATTGTCAGTGATGATGCTATGTGGGAGACCAAATCTCACCACTAGACCCAGGACAAATTTTAGGGTTGTTGCCCCATCAAGCTTTCCAATGGGTTTAGCTTCAATCCATTTTGTGAACTTATCCGCTGCTACGAGAAAGTGTGTAAATCCACAAGGTGCTATTTGCAAAGGTCCCACCATGTCCAGCCCCCAGACTGCAAACGACCAAGTTATTGGTATGGTTCGCAATTCTTCAGCTGGAACATTTGGTTGTCTTGCATAAAACTGGCACCCAAGACATGTTTGTACCAACTTGTCGGCATCTTCCTTGGAAGTTAACTAGTAGAATCCTTGTCGGAAGGCCTTGTCCACCAACGATCAGGGAGCGGCGTGAGGCCCGCAATCTTCGAGATGTATTTCTCTAAGGATGTCAATACCTTGTTGCTGGGAAACACATCGTAGGAAAACTCTTGTGGTACTTATTTTGTATAGCTGACCGTCAATGATGATGTAGCCTTTTGCTCTGCGTACTATTTGCCAACTTTTGACTTTGTCAGAGGGCAAAGTTCCGTCTTGTAGGTAATTCATGAACGATTTTGTCCAATCTAGAGATGCCACTGTTATTGCATTCACAAATGAGTCCACTCTATACGGGTTGTCGGGGTCTGCTCCCTTCATAGATGGTGTCCGTAAATTCTCTAGGAAAACGCCAGGCGGAATATGTCGATGAGCTGATCCAAGCTTTGATAGCAGATCTGCCACTTCATTTTCCTCCTATTTGACATACTTGATTTCATAGCCATCGAAGCACTTGGCTATTTCGTCTACTTCGTATCGATATGCTACCATCATAGGGTTTCGCGCGTTCTAGGTGCTAGCCACCTACTGGGCAACCAAGTCGGAATCTCCATAGCAAACTATGTGCTTGATGCCAATATCCTTGGCTACTCAAAGTGCGTGAATAAGGGCCTCATATTCCGCCATGTTGTTCGTAGCGTTGAAGTGGATCTGCAGGACGTATTGCAACTTTTATCTAGTTGGTGATTGTAGTAATACACCTGCCCTCGAGCCATTGAGTAGCTTTGATCCGTCAAAGTGCATGACCCAATATTCTGGATCTGGTACATGAGTGTCTTGTGGTAGATGATGTCTACGCACTTCTATTCTTGTAGACAGTTGTTGGGCCTCCTAGTGCAGAGGTTTGTAGAATAGCAGCAAGTTTTCCCTTAAGTGGGTCACCCAAGGTTTATTGAACTCAGGGAGGAAGTGGTCAAAGGTATCCCTCTCAAGCAACCCTTCAATCAAGATACAAGAAGTTTCTTGTGTCCCCAACACACCTAATACACTTGTCAGGTGTATAGGTGCACTAGTTCGATGAAGAGATAGTCAACTAAGAGGCCATAATTATGCAAAGCGACAAAACATCATTAACTAAAGCATAAAGTGATATTACAAGTCGAAACCTAAATTGTCATAGAGGCTATGCTGACTTGGTATAGTCATAACATGGTGTGAGCATGCGCCGAGTCAACCCAAATAAAGCATCAAAGGAGAATACCATAATACTATGCTTTAATATGCTAAAACAACGCATGATTCTTCCAAGGAACATTAAGCAATCTCAATTGTTTATAACATTTCATGTTACAGCAAAGATCACTAAGCATAAAGAAAAAACAATATCAAGCATGGCATGACAAAGCATAGGCCATAGTCAAAAACAAGCTTCTTTTACCACTTAAGCATGAACTTTCCTACCCTTTTCCAATCCAAACCAAACTATTTCAAAACCAATGTATGAAAGAGGGGGTCCAACCAATTTATTCATCAAACTAAGAAAACCAAACAAATGAAAACCAAAAACAAAAAATGAAGACGCTCCAAGAACAACACAACTATGCATGAAACAATATAAATGAAGTGTTTGGAAGAAACCTGGGATTTTTATTGATGAAGAAGGGGATGCCTTGGGCATCCCTAAGCTTTGACGCTTGTACCTCTTGAATAATTCTTGGGGTGACACGGGGTGGCATCCCAAAGCTTGAGCTTTAGTCCATTCTTCATCTCATTACATCATTCTCTCCATACACTTGAATTTTTTCCTTCATACAAAACTTCACACAAACTTTATTAGTAACATTAGTGCACTCAAGATAATAAGTCTTTGGGTTCAGTTTCAACACCACTAAAACTTCCATTAAAACACAAGCTACTGAAGCACTTTCCTTGAAAAGCTCAATTCCCCAAAGAGAACTCAAAAAGGAACCAACAAGAAGCAAATGCAAATAATGGCAGAAATCTGTCAAAACAGGCCAGCAGGTAAAAACCAATTTTTTCGAAGACCTTCTGTTGCTCAAATCGAAAAGTGTTGAACTAACTAAAGTTAGATAACAACCTGGGGAAGAAGCACAAACATTCACACCTCAAAACAACTTACAGAGATTTCTCAAGAATTTTTACAGTGAAGCACAAAAATATGTTTCGGGACAACAACTTTCCAAAGCATTACTTCCCTCTCATTAGAGGTTACTATTGGCACAAAAAGCAAATAAAAGGATAAGGAGCGGTTATTACTGAGGTAGTAACTTCCAAGACTCATCTAAAACTTTTGGATTATCTCCCAATAAGTACTTTTCTTTAACGCCTTTAAGTTAGGCATGATAGTTTGAGAAGATGCTCACATAAGGAATATGAATGGAACTAAAAGAGAGCATCAAGAAGCAAATTCAAAGCACATTTAAGTATAACCCACTTCCTATGCATAAGAATCTTATAAAGAAACAAGTCATGAAAGCACAAAGCAACAAGCATAGTAAAGCAAAACAAGTGCAACTTCAAGACTTTCAACATAAAGAGGGGAAACCTAATATTATTGAGATGCATAAAACCATGTTTCCCTCTCTCATAATAATTTTCAGTAGCATCATGAATAAAATTAACAATATAACTATCACATAAAACATTCTTATCATGAGCCACATGCATAAAAGAATTATTACTCCCCACATAAACATAGTCATTCTTATTAATTATGGTGGGAGAAAATTCAACAAAATAGCTATCATTATTATTCTCATCACCATAATCATTAAATATAGGAGGCATATTGTAACCATTAATTTTCTCCTCAATAGTTGGTGGACTGAAAATATCATATTCATCATTGTAATCATCATATGTTGGAGGTTTGGTATCATCATTAAGCAATAAAATAGCTATCTTCCAAAGCTGGGGAACTAAAAAGATCATTTTCATAAAAACTAGCTTCCCCAAGCTTAGACTTTTCAACAACATTAGCAATAATGGTGTCCAAAGAATTCATCCTAAAAACATTGCTATTAGCATGCAAATAAAGTTCCATAGGTTTTTTAATTTTCTCTTCAAACACTTCATGTCCTAACTCAAGATAAATACTATAAAGCTCTCTAATTTTGTTGTTGTTTTCCATTAAGCCTAACTAGTGAAAACAAGAAACAAAAAGACAAAATTGCAGAATCTAAAGGAAATAACTTCGAGCACTCACACCGGAGGATGTGAGTACCTTTTACCTTACCTCCCGGCAATAGCGCCATAAAATAGTTGTTGGGCCTCCAAGTGCAGAGGTTTGTAGAACAGCAACAAGTTTTCCCTTAAGTGGTCACCCAAGGTTTATCGAACTCAGGGAGGAAGTGGTCAAAGGTATTCCTCTGAAGCAACCATGCAATCAAGATACAAGAAGTCTCTTGTGTCCGCAACACACCCAATACACTTGTTAGGTGTATAGGTGCACTAGTTCGGTGAAGAGATAGTGAAATACAAATAGTATGGATATAAGACAATGGTGCCAGAAAATAGCTTGATGGCGTGGAAGAGATTAAAGGAAAACTGAAATAAACATGGATCAAGCAAACATGTAATAGATCTAGTTGCAAACGGTGTTTCAATGCTTACAAACAAGGCCTAGGGATCATACTTTCACTAGGGAACACTCCCATATAAATATCTTCTCTTTATGATACTACTCTGAACTACTCTCCGGTTGGACACTCTAATCCATGGTAGGGCTATAACAACACACCTCAAAGTTCGGTTTCCCCATCTAGGTAACCCCACACTGTCACTTTGAGCGCTAGATGGTTCCAATAAACACCACAATTTCATAGAAACATCCAACTCCAAAATAACTCATAACAAGTATTTGTAATCTCTACCCTAAGTGCCACCATGGTTTGCACGCTCTCACTTTCACACACATGGGGAGAGCAGAGATCTATTAAAGCACTTGAGTAGCAAGGTAGATCTACTTGATTACAAAGCTCATGATCAAAATATGATCATGCATAGAGAGAGATGAACACATAGCTACCGGTAGAGCCCTTAGCCTCGAGGAAGAACTACTCCCTCATCATCATGTGAATCAGCAACGGTGATGGAGATGGTGGTGGAGATCGATGGAGATGGCTCCGAAGGCACTTCCCCGTCCCGGCAGGGTTCTGGAATAGAGACTTTCTATCCCCTGAATCTCCCCTTCAGTGGCAGCAGTGTTGCGGAACTTTTCGTGGATGTATGCTGTTCTATTTAGGGTTTTCGTCCCAGGGGCTTCTTATAGGCGAAGGGACAAGGTCGGTGGATACCCGAGGGGCCCACACCACCCCCTGGCGCGGCCTGGCCTAGCCCGCGCCACCATGTGGTGTGGCCAGCCCCTGGCCCCTCTCCGTCTCGTCTTCTGGATCCGTGCCCCCCTCAACAAAAAACCGACTTTAGCTTTTGTCCCGTCCAATTCCGAGAATATTCATTTTCTGACTTTCCTAGAACCAAAAACAACAGAAAACAGGCAGCTGGCACCGTGGCATCTTGTTAATAGGTTAGTCCAAGAAAATGTATAAAAAGTACTCCAAAGTGTGGACAAAACAAAATAAAGTAGATATAAAACAAGCATGGAACATCAAAAATTATAGATACGTTTCCAACATATCAGTAGCTTTGTCCAATCTGCAATAAAATCTGCCAATGCTTGAGATTTGATAACGTCGCGCCTCTTACAGGTGATTTCAAAGGCGGCAAGTTCAATTCCCCACTTTGCCACTCTTCCTGTAGCGTCGCTGTTGTTGATGATGTTGTACAGTAGAGCTTTGTTCACCATTGTGACAGGATGCTCCTGGAAGTAATGCCTTAGCTTCCGCGAAGCAAGGAAAACTCCATAAGCTATCTTCTGGTAGTGTGGGTAACGCTGCTTGGATTTTGTCAAGACCTCGCTTACATTGTAAAATGGTCGCTGAACTCCGTATTCATGTGTTGGCTCCTTGTGCTCCACCATGATGACGATGTTGATTACTCGGTTGGTTGCCGCCATGTAAATTAACATAGGCTCCCTTGATACCCATGCTGCAAGTATTGGTGCAGAGGACAGTATTCTCTTCAACTCCTGGAGTGTTGCATCAGCCTCGTTCGTCCATACGAATTTGGCTGCCTTCTTGAGCAACTTGTAGAGTGGCATGACCTTCTCTCCAAGTTGGCTAATGAACCGGATTTTTGCTGCTACGCCGCATGTGAGCCTCTATATGACCTTCAAGCACGTTGGGTGTTTGATGTCAAGGATGGCTTTGATTTTCTACGGATTGACCTTGATTCTGCAATGCAAAACGATGAAGCCCAACAGTTTGTCAGATGGTACCCACAGACACACTTCTTGTGGTTAAGCATCATGTTGTACTTCCGAAGATTATCGAAGGTTTCCTACAAGTCAGCGATAAGGTCATTTGATTTTTTTGACACTGCCGCGATGTCGTCCACATAAGCGTCTACATTGGGACCTATTTGGTCATGTATGCAGCGCTGCATCGTCCGCTGGTAAGTAGCACCAGCGTTTTTCAGCCCAAAGGGCATCGTGACATAGTAGTATGTCCCATAAGGTGTGCTGAATGAAATGGCCAATTGGTCCGACTTTCGCATCCGGATTTGGTGGTAACCAGAGTAGGCATCGAGAAAACATAGAAGTTTCGAGCCAGCCATTGAGTCAATGACTTGGTCAATGCGAGGCAAAGCAAACAGATCCTTCGGACACCCTTTGTTCAAGCCGGTGTAATCAACTCACATTCTTAATTTATTGGTTCCCTTTTTGGGGACAAGTACAGGATTTGCCACCCATCGGGTGTGAATAACTTCTCAGATAAAGCCAGTCTAAAGTAACCTAGCTATCTCTTTACCTATAGCCCTTCATCTTTTATCACCAAAGCGTCATAGAGGTTGTTTCACCGGTTTGGCATTAGGATCAATATTCAAGCTATGCTCAGCAAGTTCCCTAGGTACACCTTTCATGTCAGCAGGTTGCTAGGCAAAGATGTCCTTATTCTCACGGAGGAACTCGACGAGCGCGCTTTCCTATTTGGGATCCACACTACTAGGAAACCCCTTATTAGTGGCGCACCTTTTTTTCACTATCCGTGGCACCTATCCGATGCGCCACTAATACGTCACCACTGATAACTATCTTCTATGGCGAATTTTGAAATGCACCACAGAAATCTCAAACTTCTATGGCGCATATGGCGAAAATGCGCCACAGAAGTATTTTTTCCGAAATTCAAAAAAAAGGCGGGCTAGATCTCAAACTTTTGTGGCGCATATGGCCAATATGCGCCATAGAAGTTTTTTTCAAATTTCAAAAAAAAAATCGGGCCAGATCTAGCCGGAGGTGGTGGTGGTGGCTGGTCACTGGTGGCTGGTGGCTAGTTGCTGGAGGAGGGCTAGGAGGAGGTCGCCAGAGTTGGTGGTGGAGGAGAAGGAGGAGGTTGCCGGAGTTGGTGGTGGAGGAGGAGTGTAACTACCTCGGTGAATTACGCTCTTAGTTGCATGCCTGGGTGAGCGAAAGTGGTTAGGATAGTACGGTGGGGCCCAGGGGCCACTCACAGGTAGACCTTTCGGCCGTCCTAACCACTTCCAGAACATCGGGACAAGAACGAGCGGCGTAATCGGCAGGCGAAGGGATCAACTACATACACAAGTGAGTATGTATGCAAGCCATCATACAACTGTTCACAGAGCCATTACATCTATAAGAAATAGAAATATTGCAACGCCATACGGCAAGATCCAAATATCCTAGATAGAGATAATAGTTTAGGATAGCTCCTCATACATCAAACATCAGAGTATCGGGCGGAAGCGGAAAACAAGATCCGAGTACGGATAAAAAGAAAATCGGCATAAGATGCCACATAAATAAACACATCCCGCCCACAGATCTCACGGATCCCCGTTCCCGGAATCTCTACACCGAGTGATTGTTGCCAACCTCATCCGTCTCCTCCACCCAGTATCCATCTTGCGAATACACCTGTTCATCTGAATCAAACAATTTATCGTGTGAGACCCTAGGGGTACTCAGCAAGTCTTTATGCCTCTAAAGGGAACATAAACCTGGGGTGACGCAATTGCAGCAAAATATAATAACTAACAAGTCTATAGATACTCGCTAACCATCCGCCTAACCAATGATAGACGGATGTCCGTTAATTAGTAACAACAGTTATAACAGTATAATTAACAGATCCATCCTCCTTCTCGCTCACCAATGAGAAAGAGGATGAACAACCCCTCTGTTGGCAGTTTTATTAACCATTCCATGAGTATTGCACTATTTACTAGTCAAGTACTTAGTCAAATTGAAAGCGGTACTTTAGTTATACTTGTCTATGATCGAGAAACTGTTCTCCAAGTCGTCCATAACCGCGGACAGGGCTTTCAGAAAGATTTACCCTGCAGGGGTGCACAAATAGCAACACACACTCGATCAACCTCGGAAAAACCAACTCAAAACCCAACGAGGCATTCACGACAAAGCGATCACAGGATTCAGAAATATTTCAGGGGGCCACCCCATTAAGCTACCCGCAACGAAGTTGGCCAGCTCCGAAACGGACCCAAGGTTTGCGTCAATGGCTGTAAACGACTAGGAACCCGAAAATGTGGCAGGTCTTGTCGATACCGCGAAAACACTCCGCATCCAAAACAGTACAGGTGCTCCTCGCACAATCTTAAATGAAGCAGTAAAGCATGGCATAAGTACAGGATAGTAATAAAGCCCCAAACTACTTTGTGGCCCCAAGAAATAAGAATGAATCAAGCTCTGGCTCAGGGGGGTCCATAAGGCCTCCCGGATGTGGATAGTGCGATTAGTCAAGGAACAGGAATCAAGTACTCGGGGTCCTACGGGACACAAGTGAGCATGAAGAACCAAATAGCAGATATTACTCACCAGTTCCTCTTTCATTAGTTATCCCATTACTACTCAGGTTAAGTTGTTTAGGTACCTCGTTATCCATCAGACACTCACATACCCTACACATGTGTAGTAATGGCTCATGGGATAGAGGAACAAGCTTTGGTGGGGTTTTAAAAATAAAGGCTATGCAGTACTTGGGATTCAGTTTAATACAATCACGACTCAATGATACAAGAATAAGATAGAGGCAATAGGTACTATATGTATGCAAGCATGCGGTAGTGCTTGCCTGGCAGCTCAGTTGAAGCGAGAGTCGGATCTGGGTAGTGCTCCTGGGATTCCTGATATATCCCCTGCTCGGCGTCTATTCGAAGAAGAACCAAACAAACAAACAAACAAGGGCCAACATAAATAAAGTGCACAAGCATATGAATTAAAGTACGACAAGCAAACAAGCATGCCATGATGAATGATGCATAATTTGCATGGCAATAAAGTAGCATGGCATGGGTGTGGTGTGGGGTACAAGATTAAAGCATTTTATTAAGTTTTTAGTCCGGTTTGCTCTCATATAAGTTGTTGTATACTTTATATTTATATGATGCATGCTGCAATTCAAACCATGGAATGCATAGTGTAGGGTTCCCAACCTTTAATAAGGTAGAGATCCCTGTGTTTACAATGCTAGTCCCTGGATCAATTGCTAGCATCCACAGTTAAGATGTAATATCAAGAAACAAAGGTCATAATAACTTTATAACCAGGAATAACATAAGTTTATTACATCAAACGTAGCTCATTTGGCTATTACATTACATTGCAGCGGAATAACTATAAGTATGGGTCCTTCATCTTCAAAGTGCCACAGGCAGATGTTGGTTGTAGACTTTGTAATCCTAATCAATCAATCTTCACTAAAAACAATCAAACCTGCAACATTACAAGTTACAGCCACAAGGGTCAATACATTTGAATTGTATTGGCAAGTGATACTATGGTAGTATGGTGGAGTCTATCATCTATATGCATTTGGCTAAGTGGAGTTGAGGCTTGCATTGCTCAAAATAGATTTTTCCTTAACATTTTGAAAATACTAAGTTTTTGCTTTGATAAAATCATTTTCCTCAATCAAAGATTGAAGATTTCTAACAACCCTTGTTCAAACCACAAGTTTTACTTAGAAATTTGAATGATGAGATTCTTGATTGCTTCCATGTCTTGATGCTCAAATTGTCCTTTTCCAGGGACATGGCTAAGTACTTAGATTTTACACTCTGCAGAGGTGGTGCACTTTCCCCACAAGACTTGGTTTCCCAATACAAGATCTTTCAGAAGCCTTCCCTTAGACCAAAATGGACGCGCTCCAACCTATCAAACACTACCACCAACTGTCCATATGGCTAAGTTCTTGCAACCTATATGATCATGGCAGAGCCCATATTTCCAAGTGGTTGCACTTGAAGCTTCTCAACATTTGACATCTCAAATCTCTTTGTTCCTGGGTGGCCATCCACAAGTGAGATACACAAGGTTCACCAGTCCCCTGGCCTTGTGTAACCACTCAACCAAAAACCACCAAGCAAGTCCCATTCCACCCAGGTGATTCATTAACTTAGTTGTTTTATTAAACAAAACACAAGTCCTCAGACTTAGAAATTTTTCCATAGTGTGAATATATATTCCACCCATGTTTTCTATTAGCTAGGCTAAGCTTGATAGTAATAGGATTCTTAACTTAGGAAAATCCTACTAAGGATTCATCTACTAGGTTTTCCTATAGCAAGGTTTATACTTAGCAAAATCCATGCAAGTTTTACTTAGCAAAATCACTAATGCATAGTGAAAGTAATGGGTCAAAAAGTATGAAGCATCACTTGCCTTTTTGGTAGAGGGTATAAGTTCACTCCTTGTCCTTGCAACAATCACACTCTTCAAGTCACTACAATCCAATCAAACAAGGCACAAACTCAATCTACCAATCAAGCAAAACAACACACAAAATGACAAAGTCAAAGTAATGCATGCAAGCAGGCCAAGCTTTGTTTTGTTTGAAAAAGTGGTTCCTAATGGGTCATAAACATTTGAAAACACCTAATGGCCATTTTGTAAAGTGGCCAAGTCATTTGCAAAGAGGTTTCACTTCAAAACCATTTTCAAAACAAAGCATCATTTTATGTGGTGTAGAAATATTTTTACTAAGGCATTAACCTATAGGGTTCACCAAATATGTTTTCAAATCACAAAACTTGGGGTTTGGGGTCAGTGAGTTTAAAACAAAACATTTTCCAAAGGTTTTCTTCCAAAATCATTTTTAATAAATAAACCACATTTCTATTTGACTAGAAATGGTTTTGAATTAAAGAATCATTATTTTGTTTCACCAAATACAATTTTGAAACCACAAAGTGTTTCCTATGGTCAGTAGATTTGATCCAAAACATTTTCCCAAAGTTTTCTTTACAAAAACATTTTCATAACCAAAATCTTTATTTTCATATGGCTAGAAATGGGCTAAATCAAGTTTTCCATCCTAAACTTTACCAAATACATTTTCCAAACTATGGGTTGGTTCCTAGGGTCAGTGAGTTTACAACAAACCATTTTGCAAAGATTTTAACCCTAAAATCATTTTTAAACAATTTTTCTAATCTAAACAAGCACACAAAAGAAACTGCAAAAACAAACAAACTAACAGATACTATTTGCTAAACCAAGGGCAGGGTTGGTTAGTTCTTGCTCTTCTGAATCCAATAACATAAAATTTGTAATTTTTGGACGTGTGGATCCAAAGTTATAAGGGTTTGAAGTTTGCAAATAATTCTGTTTTCAAATCTGTTTTTAAACAGAATAGGTGACACGCGGCGACTTCCTATTCGTCGGTACCGTTTCGGTTGGATCATGCGACGACAGCCGTTGGATTTAAGTTAAATCGTGCGGCACGCAGAGGCTACTTACCGCTTCGGTTAAGTTCTATCGTGGCCATACGATTACGATCTAACGGTGCTAGGCACACCAGCCACAGATGGGCGGCGCTGCGGTGGCTACTGGCGGCGGAGCTGTCGGTCGACTACGGTGCCGATGCTACAGGGGGTGAGGGAGAATGGGGAGATGCTCACCGGGCTCAGGGGGTCACGGCGATGCTCAACATGCTGATGGCTCGACGAGGGGCGCGCAAGGTTGCGGTTAATTGCTCGCCGGAGATGTGGACGGCGTCAGATGGTCCTGGAGCTCGTCGAGGGTGGAGCTGTGGTTCGCCCCGAGGAAAAATGAAGACGCATTTAGTCGCGCAAGATCAAGGCGAAGCTTCTCGCGTGAAAGAGAGGGCTCGGGGTGGTCGGATACTACCTGTGGACGTCGTCGGAGAAGAGCCAGACGGCGGCGATGCTGGAGGTTGTCGAGGGCGAGGATAGGGGGCACCCTAGGACAAATGAAAGGCACCATTAGGTTCGTCAGATCATGGCATTCACTAACGTGTCCACGAGGAAAGGAGGGAAGGTCAGGTTTACCGGGGAAGGTCGTCGGAGAGGTTGCAGACGCGGCGGCATTCGGAAGCTTGACGTAGCTGACGCTCTGGGGCGCCCGCGGTTGTATGAAGGGCACGGGGAGAAGCGTCTGGGAGTGGGGAAGCTGCTAGGGTGCTCGGGAAGGTAGGGGGTGGTGTGTACTGGCCTGAATTGGCCGGAGACGGTGGTCGGAACAGAGGAGCTCGAGGAGGAATTGGGGTGGTCTAAGGCGTGCCAGCGCGGGGTGTCAGAGGGGAAATATAGGGGAGACATGGGCGTTTCAGCCTGCGTGATCAAGGCGAGGTAAAGGCCCGGCATTATTGCGAATTGATCGCGCGGATTGAAGGCAGCAACGGCAGCGAGGTTTGGGGGAGGGAGGTCGCGCGGTGAGGACGATGGCTAGTGAAGTGGGACCGTTGCGTCAGTGGGAAAAAGGGTGAGGAGGAGGTCCACCAGTCAGTGGCTTTGCGGGATGTTTCAGCGGTGAGGAAAAACGGTTCAGGGGAGAGGGGCAGGTGGGCTAGGTGGGCTGCTGTTGGGTTAGCTGGGCCAGATGGTGGGCTGCTCTATTTTTTTCTGTCTGAAACTTTTTCCTTTTCTATTTTCAATTTACTGATTTGAAATTCAATTCACAATTCAAACAAAACAATCATTCAAATAATTCAAACAAACACCTCACTAGTAATAAGTTTTTGGTTCTGTTTAGCAACACAAACCAAATCCAAAAATATTATTTTCATTCATTTTTAGGATCCATTCATTAATTAAATAAAATGGACCTTTAGTTATTTAATAAAATAGGGTTTTATTTAATTAATAAAATTTCCATTTGAAATCCAAATATTTTCAAAACCAAATTAGTAGGTTTTATTTGAAAGTATAAGATACTTGGAAAACTTGTTTAAAATAAAATAATATTTTTATTTTAAGCTCCATTAATAATTAAATAAAATGGACCTTAGTTAATAATTCAAATAGGTTTTGTTTTATTAAAATCTTTATTTTGTAAATCTAAAATAAAACCAAAACACTTCAGTAGGTTTTATTTGAGAAATAAAACCAAAGTCAAAAACAAAAATAATTTTTATCCTTTTTAGGATCTATTAATAATTAAAAAAAAGACTTTAGTCTTTATTTTCAAAATAGGGTTTAATTTATTTTTAAAACTCTATTTGAAATATAAACCAAACAAAAACCTTTTCAGTAGGTTTTATTCAAAAACCTTTGGAAAACTTATTAAAATAAAATAATAAGTTTTAGTGTTTATTTAAAAAGCCTTTACTTTAATAAAATTGGATATATAAATCCTTATTATTTTATTTAAATAACCCTTTACTCATTTTATCAAAACAAAATATTTTATTATAAAAGCTTGGCCAAAATTAATTTGGCTCTTTAAAATATAATCTTTATTTATAAATCCACCTTTTCATTTGAAAACAAAATCTTTTATTAAAAGATCCAAAATAGTAATATCAAAATATTTTATTTTCCTTTATTAAATGTTTTAACTTTTTAAATCCCTTTAGGTTTTATTTGACCCAAATTGGTTTGAAGGTTTCCAATTGGATTCAAAAGTTTCTTCTGGCTCTGAAAATCAAACAAAGTTTTATTTTATTCATTTATTTTTCACATTACAAGATTTGGAAAATCTTGGGATGTGACAGGCTACCACCCTTAAAATAAATCTCGTCCCGAGATTTGGGAAAGATAGGGTTACAAGCAGGTTCAAAACAACTAGGGTACTACCACCCTTAAAATATTTTCCAACTAATTTACATATTGGCCTTCTTGGGATCCTGGGGAAACTTCTCTGGGCAAACATCTGCATAGTGTCCTTTATTTCCATACTTGACTCATGGGCCAAGGTTGAGATCCTTCATAGACTTGTTTAACTTGTTCTTCATCTTTTCTGGACAATTGTTTACATAGTGGCCTAGTTCCTTGCATTTGAAACACATCTCTTGGCTGATATCTTTCTTTTCCTTGGGTAACAATTCTTCTTGTTTGTTTCCTTGGTTCTTCTTCTTTTCTGGGCAATCACTGGCATAGTGTCCCTTCTCTTTGCAATTGTAACATTGCAACTGGCTTATGTCTTTCTTCTTCTTTTTGGGTCTCTCCAAAGCTAGGAGTTCTTCTAGTTCATGTTCTTCATGAGTGGGAGACCTTTCTCTCTTCTTGGGGCATTGATCTTCATGTTCCTTGGATGCATGATCCTTGACTTCACAAATATTGCTAGCTTGGGTTCCTTCTAGAATAACATCTTTGCCATCCTTGTTGATCATTTGAGTAACCAATCCTTGCATCAATTGGGATTGAAGTCTCAAAATACTTTGTATGGCTGGGTCTAGTCCATTGTTGTTGGCTAAAAGCTGAGTTATCTCTTGGCTCAACTGGTTTTGGGTTGCTATAAGTTCTCTCATATTGTCCTCTTGGTTCTTGTTGTCATCAACCTTGATGCTGGAGTCTCTTGGAGAAGTCATCTGTTTGGGTTGAATTGGGATTAGAATAGGCAACATATTTCTAAGGGAATATTTCTAATCACACACATCACAATTCACACAAGCAATGTGCAAGCAATCACAAACAACATTTCACTCAAACAACAAGTTCGAGCACATCTTAGGCAATAAAATATTTTTGTTACACCACATAAGTTGGTGGTTTGACCTATACTTAATATGGTGGTCCATCTATGTGGTTCACTTGAGTTCTTTCTATCCTTCTTAGTTGATTCTTCTTGAACAAGATCTTGGTATCCTTGGAGAATATTTCTTGTGTCTTGGTCACAAAACTTCAAAGGTGATGATGGTTCCTTCTAGGTTGTGTCTCCTTAGTCTTCAAGTCTTGAGCAAAATTTCTTGTCACACTTGTAGTCCTTAGTAGTATCTAAGTTTGAAGTCCTTGATGCAAATGTTGAAGATGTTGAAGTCATTAGGGTTGAAGAAGTCCTTGTACATGGTGTAGTCCTTGGTCATGGGGTAGGCTTTTCCATCAAGTTTGAATATAGATGAGATGTAGAGTTGAAACCAAAATGGTTGAGGAAAGAGTCTTACTAGATTGTTTGTAAATAAGTTTTGGAACAAATATAACACCTATGTTTTCTAAGGGTTTTTGTCCAATCCTAGGTTTACAAATCCTACATGCAACACAATGCTCTGATACCATCTGTAGGGTTCCCAACCTTTAATAAGGTAGAGATCCCTGTGTTTACAATGCTAGTCCCTAGATCAATTGCTAGCATCCACAGTTAAGATGTAATATCAAGAAACAAAGGTCATAATACAACTTTATAACCAGGAATAACATAAGTTTATTACATCAAACATAGCTCATTTGGCTATTACATTACATTGCAGCGGAATAACTATAAGTATGGGTCCTTCATCTTCAAAGTGCCACAGGCAGATGTTGGTTGTAGACTTTGTAATCCTAATCAATCAATCTTCACTAAAAACAATCAAACCTGCAACATTACAAGTTACAGCCACAAGGGTCAATAGATTTGAATTGTATTGGCAAGTGATACTATGGTAGTATGGTGGAGTCTATCATCTATATGCATTTGGCTAAGTGGAGTTGAGGCTTGCATTGCTCAAAATAGATTTTTCCTTAACATTTTGAAAATACTAAGTTTTTGCTTTGATAAAATCATTTTCCTCAATCAAGGATTGAAGATTTCAAACAACCCTTGTTCAAACCACAAGTTTTACTTAGAAATTTGAATGATGAGATTCTTGATTGCTTCCATGTCTTGATGCTCAAATTGTCCTTTTCCAGGGACATGGCTAAGTACTTAGATTTTACACTCTGCAGAGGTGGTGCACTTTCCCCACAAGACTTGGTTTCCCAAGACAAGATCTTTCAGAAGCCTTCCCTTAGACCAAAATGGACGCTCTCCAACCTATCAAACACTACCACCAACTGTCCATATGGCTAAGTTCTTGCAACCTATATGATCATGGCAGAGCCCATATTGCCAAGTGGTTGCACTTGAAGCTTCTCAACATTTGACATCTCAAATCTCTTTGTTCCTGGGTGGCCATCCACAAGTGAGATACACAAGGTTCACCAGTCCCCTGGCCTTGTGTAACCACTCAACCAAAAACCACCAAGCAAGTCCCATTCCACCCAGGTGATTCATTAACTTAGTTGTTTTATTAAACAAAACACAAGTCCTCAGACTTAGAAATTTTTCCATAGTGTGAATATATATTCCACCCATGTTTTCTATTAGCTAGGCTAAAGCTTGATAGTAATAGGATTCTTAACTTAGGAAAATTCTACTAAGGATTCATCTACTAGGTTTTCCTATAGCAAGGTTTATACTTAGCAAAATCCATGCAAGTTTTACTTAGCAAAATCACTAATGCATAGTGAAAGTAATGGGTCAAAAAGTATGAAGCATCACTTGCCTTTTTGGTAGAGGGTATAAGTTCACTCCTTGTCCTTGCAACAATCACACTCTTCAAGTCACTACAATCCAATCAAACAAGGCACAAACTCAATCTACCAATCAAGCAAAACAACACACAAAATGACAAAGTCAAAGTAATGCATGCAAGCAGGCCAAGCTTTGTTTTGTTTGAAAAAGTGGTTCCTAATGGGTCATAAACATTTGAAAACACCTAATGGCCATTTTGTAAAGTGGCCAAGTCATTTGCAAAGAGGTTTCACTTCAAAACCATTTTCAAAACAAAGCATCATTTTATGTGGTGTAGAAATATTTTTACTAAGGCATTAACCTATAGGGTTCACCAAATATGTTTTCAAATCACAAAACTTGGGGTTTGGGGTCAGTGAGTTTAAAACAAAACATTTTCCAAAGGTTTTCTTCCAAAATCATTTTTAATAAATAAACCACATTTCTATTTGACTAGAAATGGTTTTAAATTAAAGAATCATTATTTTGTTTCACCAAATACAATTTTGAAACCACAAAGTGTTTCCTATGGTCAGTAGGTTTGATCCAAAACATTTTCCCAAAGTTTTCTTTACAAAAACATTTTCATAACCAAAATCTTTATTTTCATATGGCTAGAAATGGGCTAAATCAAGTTTTCCATCCTAAACTTTACCAAATACATTTTCCAAACTATGGGTTGGTTCCTAGGGTCAGTGAGTTTACAACAAACCATTTTGCAAAGGTTTTAACCCTAAAATCATTTTTTAAACAATTTTTCTAATCTAAACAAGCACACAAAAGAAACTGCAAAAACAAACTAACTAATAGATACTATTTGCTAAACCAAGGGCAGGGTTGGTTAGTTCTTGCTCTTCTAAATCCAACGACATAAAATTTGTAATTTTTGGACGTGTGGATCCAAAGTTATAAGGGTTTGAAGTTTGCAAATAATTCTGTTTTCAAATCTGTTTTTAAACAGAATAGGTGACACGCGGCGACTTCCTATTCATCGGTACCGTTTCGGTTGGATCACGCGACGAAAGCCATTGGATTTAAGTTAAATCGTGCGGCGCGCAGAGGCTACTTACCGCTTTGGTTAAGTTCTATCGTGACCATACGATTATGATCTAACGGTGCTAGGCACACCAGCCACAGATGGGCGGCGCTGCGGTGGCTACTGGCGGCGGAGCTGTCGGTCGACGACGGTGCCGATGCTACAGGGGGTGAGGGAGAAAGGGGAGATGCTCACCGGGCTCAGGGGGTCACGGAGATGCTCAACGTGCTGATGGCTCGACGAGGGGCGCGCAAGGTTGCGGTTAATTGCTCGCCGGAGATGTGGACGGCGTCAGATGGTCCTGGAGCTCGTCGAGGGTGGAGCTGTGGTTTGCCCCGAGGAAAAATGAAGACGCATTTAGTCGCGCAAGATCAAGGCGAAGCTTCTCGCGTGAAAGAGAGGGCTCGGGGTGGTCGGATACTACCTGTGGACATCGTCGGAGAAGAGCCAGACGGCGGCGATGCTGGAGGTTGTCGAGGGAGAGGATAGGGGGCACCATAGGACAAACGAAAGGCTCCATTAGGTTCGTCAGATCATGGCAGTCACTATCGTGTCCACGAGGAAAGGAGGGGAGGTCAGGTTTACCGGGGAAGGTCGTCAGAGAGGTTGCAGACGCGGCGGCGTTCGGAAGCTTGACGTAGCTGACGCTCTGGGGCGCCCGCGGTTGTATGAAGGGCACGGGGAGAAGCGTCTGGGAGTGGGGAAGCTACTAGGGTTCTCGGGAAGGTAGGGGGTGGTGTGTACTGGCCTGAATTGGCCGGAGACGGTGGTCGGAACAGAGGAGCTCGAGGAGGAATTGGGGTGGTATAAGGCGTGCCAGCGCGGGGTGTCAGAGGGGAAATATAGGGGAGACATGGGCGTTTCAACCTGCGTGATCAAGGCGAGGTAAAGGCCCGGCATTATTGCGAATTGATCGCGCGGATTGAAGGCAGCAACGGCAGCGAGGTTTGGGGGAGGGAGGTCGCGCGGTGAGGACGATGGCTAGTGAAGTGGGACCGTTGCGCCAGTGGGAAAAAGGGTGAGGAGGAGGTCCACCAGTCAGTGGCTTTGCGGGCTGTTTCAGCGGTGAGGAAAAACGGTTCGGGGGAGAGGGGCAGGTGGGCTGCTGTTGGGTTAGTTGGGCCAGATGGTGGGCTGCTCTATTTTTTTCTGTCTGAAACTTTTTCCTTTTCTATTTTCAATTTACTGATTTGAAATTCAATTCACAATTCAAACAAAACAATCATTCAAATAATTCAAACAAACACCTCACTAGTAATAAGTTTTTGGTTCTGTTTAGCAACACAAACCAAATCCAAAAATATTATTTTTATTCATTTTTTGGATCCATTCATTAATTAAATAAAATGGACCTTTAGTTATTTAATAAAATAGGGTTTGATTTAATTAATAAAATTTCCATTTGAAATCCAAATATTTTCAAAACCAAATTAGTAGGTTTTATTTGAAAGTATAAGATACTTGGAAAACTTGTTTAAAATAAAATAACATTTTTATTTTAAGCTCCATTAATAATTAAATAAAATGGACCTTAGTTAATAATTCAAATAGGATTTGTTTTATTAAAATCTTTATTTTGAAAATCTAAAATAAAACCAAAACACTTCAGTAGGTTTTATTTGAGAAATAAAACCAAAGTCAAAAACAAAAATAATTTTTATCCTTTTTAGGATCTATTAATAATTAAAAAAAAGACTTTAGTCTTTATTTTCAAAATAGGGTTTAATTTATTTTTAAAACTCTATTTGAAATATAAACCAAACCAAAACCTTTTCAGTAGGTTTTATTCAAAAACCTTTGGAAAACTTATTAAAATAAAATAATAAGTTTTAGTGTTTATTTAAAAAGCCTTTACTTTAATAAAATTGGATATATAAATCCTTATTATTTTATTTAAATAAACCTTTACTCATTTTATCAAAACAAAATATTTTATTATAAAAGCTTGGCCAAAATTAATTTGGCTCTTTAAAATATAATCTTTATTTATAAATCCACCTTTTCATTTGAAAACAAAATCTTTTATTAAAAGATCCAAAATAGTAATATCAAAATATTTTATTTTCCTTTATTAAATGTTTTAACTTTTTAAATCCCTTTAGGTTTTATTTGACCCAAATTGGTTTGAAGGTTTCCAATTGGATTCAAAAGTTTCTTCTGGCTCTGAAAATCAAACAAAGTTTTATTTTATTCATTTATTTTTCACATTACAAGATTTGGAAAATCTTGGGATGTGACACATAGTTAGAACGGGCTCGTCGCGCTGATCGATTTAGACATATTATTTGTCGAATTTGGAGTTGTAGATTTAAAGTTATTAATTTATTAAGAAAAGGGCATTTTATTGTAATTTTAATCATCTCGAAAATTTAAAGTGCTCAAATATTATTTTGAATGGCATATTTGAATTCCTCACATTTTTCTGATTCAAAAAGATATATCATTTGTATTATTTGGATTTATAATTTAAAAGTTATTTAAAACAGATTTAAAATCGTTTTTAAACATTTTCTGAAATCATTTTATTTAAACAGAAAGGTGTCAGGACCTTTTTATACCCAGATAAATCTAGTCCCAGTCGCTGACGGGTGGGACCAGAGCTGACTAGGCGGATAACAGCGCGCGGTGGTCTTCTCTCACTCGGGACCTATCTAGCCACCCCCACTGACGAGCAGGGTCGGGTTACAGCGGACCCACACGCGCGCGCGTCCGATGCGGGCGTGACACCTGGCGGCGCTAGGGGTTGCGGGTTGGGGCTCCTGAACTTGGGGTGCCTCTTTGTAAAAATACAACAGCGGCTGACAGGTGGGGTTCGGTGGAGCGCGGGTATAGAAAACCAAAAGGCTGGGGGGATTTGCAAAACACGCGCGGCTACTGTTTCTCTTCTCCATGTTCTGACGAAACTGACGGACGGGAAAACGCGGCGCGGTGGGGCTCGAACCTGCGGTGCGGTGCGTGCGCGTAGGCGGCAGGGACCATTGCGGTGGGGTAGGGTTACTGACAGGGAGTGGCTAGGCGGCTAGATCTGCCTCTGCGACGCCACGGTCTGGAAACCGATCGCGAACGCCGGCGCGCAGAGAGCATTCGATGGAGCGACCGACGCGACCAGGACACGACTGCGACGGCGAGGATGTCTGGGAGGGTCGGACGCTCACCGCGGGGAGGTTGGTGCAGACGGATCAGGCTGGGACGCGGTGGATCGACGGCGATGCAGACGCTCCCGCGGCTAGGGTTTCGGTCGGCCTCGACGGTGTTCGGCGGCTACAGGGCGTCTCCTCCTCGCTGGCGTGTACGGGACAACGCAGGTAGCAGCACTGGTTCTTCCTCGACGACCTAACAGCACGCCGCCGGCTTGTAACGAGTAGGGGAGGTGGAGGCCGACGGTGGTCATCGGGATGGCCGTGGGGTAGCAGGGTAGGAAGAGGAGGTAGTGCACGGCTCGGGTTGGATCTGGGCGAGGCAGAGGAGGCGTGGGGGAGCGGATAAAGCAGAGAGGGAGAGGAGAGGGGTGGCGTGGGGGAACGGTGGAGCAAAAGGTGGCTTCGGACACCTTTTCTTCCTCCTTCACGTGCTCGACGTGGGCGGCCAGTGCATGGCAGGGGCTGCCAGGTGGGTCGGGGAGAGAGGGGTAGCTCGAGTGTGGGGCCAGCATGGCAGGGAGAGAGAGAGAGAAATAGAGGTTCCGGTAGGAGCTAGGGTTGGAGTGAGACTCGGGTTAGGGTTTAGGGTGGCATGGGGGTGGTTGGTTAGGGTAGGTAACCAGGTTAGGAAGGGAGGGGAGGCTCGGCATGGAGCCTAGCTAGGAGGGAGAAGGGTAGTGCCTCGGCATGGAGGTAGATCAAGGAGATGGTGAGGTTAGGGTTAGGGTAGGTAGGAGGGTTTATGGAAGGTGAGGTGTAGATTAGGGTTTCCCCATCTCAAAGCAACATGAGGGTGGCATGGTGTTGGAAAGAGGTAGAGTAGATGGGTTTAGGTTTTAGGTGTTGGAAAGATCAAGCAAGGGTTTAGGGTTTGGTGGTGATCCACCAAGATCAAACAAAATGAAAGAAGATGGTGAGATAAGGGTTTGGGAGAGAAAAGTGGAGCTCAACCAAAAGAAAAAGAATCACTTGACATAATTTCCAAAGGTCCATGCCCCACTCCCAAAAACAAATAAAACCAAAGGAGAATAATAGTGGTAATTTGCATGGCCCATGCATGGGCATTAAATGCCATGTTTTATTATTGTGAAAACAATAATAATGTATCATGGCATTATACACATGCAATCCAAAATATGGAGTAAAGCCAAGCTAACAGAAATAGAATTGGATCCATCCCAACCCACATGAGCTAGGTTAAATGTCAAAAGAAAGTAAAAGCTCATGGGTAATTAGGATGTTGGAATTATAAGGTGGTGACAAAGAAAGGTGATGGAGTTGAATAAAAGATATGCCCCCAACTCAACTTGGGCATCAAGCATTATCAAGAACCAAATATAATATATCAAGAGCCAAATACAATTAACAATGCATATGAGAGAAAAACCAAATGGAAAGGGTTTTATACGATGCTCAAATGCAAGGTGGCATGATGACATGAGCATGATATAATTATGATGCACAATTATATGTAGGAAGTAGCAATTATATTACTAGACCATGTAGCATTACATATGTTAGACAGATGGGATGCTACAACTCTCCCCCACTAAACAGGAATCTCGCCCCGAGATTCTAGGAAGAAGAAGAAGACACGAAGAGGGTAGGATACTTGGCACGGAGCTCATCCTCGCGTTCCCAAGTGGCTTCATCAACGGAATGGTGTGACCACTGCACCTTGCAGAACTTGATGGACTTGTTGCGAGTCCTTCTTTCTGTGACTTCAAGGATTTTTGTGGGGTGTTCTTGATAAGACAAGTCTTCTTGGAGATTGATAAGCTCATGGTCCACGGTCCTGCCGGGATCCTTGAAGCACTTCTTGAGTTGAGAGATATGGAAAACATCATGGACCTTGAGTTT
This sequence comes from Avena sativa, assembly GCA_916181665.1. Taxonomy (NCBI): domain Eukaryota; kingdom Viridiplantae; phylum Streptophyta; class Magnoliopsida; order Poales; family Poaceae; genus Avena; species Avena sativa. Next base: position 431,630,614 of record OV702292.1, on the reverse strand, counting down.
TTCAGGTAGCTCAAGAGCATAAGCAACTTCTCCTCTTCTTCCACGAATTTTGAAAGGACCGATGTATCTAGGAGCCAGCTTTCCTTTGATACCAAAGCGGTGTGTGCCTCTCATGGGAGTGACACGAAAGTAAACAAGATCACCAGGGACATACTCCATGTCCGTGTGCTTTCTGTCATAATTGCTCTACTGGCGACTTTGAGCAATCTTTAGGTTTTCAAGAATGATGTGAACCTTCTCCTCCTCTTGAGTTACAATGTCGGGGCCAAACAATGTTCTTTCACCTGCGCCCGACCAACCAATCGGAGTTCTGCATTTGTGACCATAGAGAACCTCAAATGGTGCCATCTTTAGACTTTTCTGGAAGCTGTTGTTGTAAGAGAATTCAGCATAAGGAAGGCATTCTTCCCACTTCATGCCAAAAGAGATAACGCAAGCACAGAGCATATCTTCCAGAATCTGATTGATCCTTTCAACTTGTACTTGCGACTGAGGATGGTAAGCTGTGCTGAAGTTCAATTTTGTTCCCAAAGCATTTTGGAAACTTCCCTAGAACTTGGAAGTGAAGATGCTTCCACGGTCTGAGTTGATCTCAAGAGGAACCCCATACAGAGAGACAATTCTGTTGATATAGAGCTCAACCAACTAAATTGCAGAAATTGTTTCCTTGACGGGAAAGAAGTGAGCCACTTTAGAAAGCCTATCGATGACAACAAAGATTGCATTGTTGCCCTTCTACGACCTTGGAAAACCAGTTATGAAGTCCATCTCTACTTTCTCCCATTTCCATTCTGGAGGTTTCAATGGCTGTAGAAGACCGGAAGGTTTCTGATGAACAACTTTAACTCTGCGGCAGACATCACACTCCAAGACATACTTGGCACAATATCGTTTCAACCCAGGCCACCAATACTTTGTTTTCAAGTCCATGTACATCTTAGTGCTGCCAGGGTGGATAGAAAGAACAGAATCATGCGCCTCCTTAAGAACTTGCTCTCTTAACCCCGGGTAGTTCGGAACAAACATCCGGTGTTCAAAGAAAAGAGCGCCTTGGTCGTCGACGTGGAAGGACTCATACTTCGGAAGCTGAATGTTGGAGATGATGTTTTTAGTGTAAGGATCAGCAAGTTGAATGGAGCGAACTTTTTCTTCAAAGAGAGGGGTTGCCAGAAGGTTCAGAAGGTACCCTTGATCCACAATTTCAAGGTTGAGCTGACGAAATTCCTCACACAAGAGAGGTTGTTGTTCTTCCACCATTAGGTTGTTGACATAAGCTTTTCGGCTGAGAGCATCGGCCATGACATTAGCTTTGCCCGGAGTGTAGTTGATGGTCAAATCGAAATCATTGATTGCTTCAATCCACCTCCTCTGATGAAGGTTGAGATCAGGCTGTGTGAAGATATACTTCAGACTCTTGTGATCAGAAAAGATTTCACAACGGTTGCCAAGCAAGTAGTGCCTCCATATTTTCAAAGCAAAGACAACTGTTGCGAGTTCAAGGTCATGTGTTGGATAGTTGAGCTCATGAATTTTCAACTGACGAGAGGCATATGCAACGACTTGCTTTTCTTGCATAAGGACCGCACCCAATCCTTGCAAGGAGGCGTCACAGAATATCTGGAAAGGCTTTGATGTATCTAGAGGAATCAAGACTGGTGTGGAAGTGAGATTCTCTTTGAGTGTTTCAAAGCTTGCTTGACATGCAGGAGTCCAAAGGTATTTCTTGCCTTTCTTGAGGAGATCGGTAAGAGGCTTCGCAATCTTCAAGAAATTCGGAACGAAGCGACGGCAGTAACTATCCAAACCAAGGAAACTCCGGACTTCGTTGACATTTATGGGAGGAAGCCAATCAACAATTGTCTTAATAGTTTCTGGGTTGACGGCAATGCCCTTGGCAGAGATGACGTGACCAAGATAGGTAACTTGAGGCAGCCAAAACTCACACTTGGAGAACTTTGCGTACAGGCGGTTCTCATGTTCTTCCTTTAATTTAGAATAGACTAGAATGTCATCCAGATAGACCACAACGAACTTATCAAGAAACTCCATGAAAACCGAGTTCATAAGCCTTGAGAGGGTGGCAGGTGCGTTGGTGAGACCGAAATACATGACCGTGTACTCATACAAGCCATAGCGGGTGGTGAAAGCTGTTTTGGGAACATCTTCCTTGCGGATCTTGATTTGATGATATCCACTTCTCAAGTCGAGCTTAGAGAATACCACAGCTCCAGCTAGCTGATTGAAGAGATCATTAATCCGCAAAAGGGGATATTTATTCTTGATGGTTTTAACATTGAGATCCCGATAGTCAACACAAAGTCTATCAGTCTTGTCTCGCTTCTTCACAAAGATGGTTGGGCTACCCCAAGAAGAAGTACTGTGCTGAATGAAACCCAACTTCTCTTGTACATCAAGCTGACGTTTGAGTTCAGCCAACTCAGCAGGACCCATTTTATAAGGCCGCTTGGAGATAGGAGCGGTACCAGGTTCAAGATCAATCACAAACTCGACCTCTCGGTCAGGAGGCATACCCGGTAACTCTTCAGGAAAAACATCTGGGAACTCACAGACCACCGGAACACTCTTAATAGCTTCCATAGCATCATCATTCAGAGCCGCCAAAGAGAAAAGCTGAATTGTAGGAGTCAGACTTGGAGAATACACTATATGGCCTTCAGGAATTTTCAGAGAAACCGAGCGTTCAACACAATCAATCAAAGCTGCATTTGCTGTGAACCAATCCATGCCCAAGATAACATCAATGTCATAATTGCCCAGAATAATTAAGGAAGCCGGGAACGAAGAACCACCAATCTCAATTTGATTGCCATGGCTGATTTTAGAAGATGCCATTGTTTCTCCAAGAGAAAGGACCATTAACCGTTTAGTGAGAGGATCCATTGCTAACTCATTCTCATTTGCAAACTTGTGAGAAACAAAAGAATGCGAAGCACCAGAATCAAACAAAACTCGTGCAGGGACTGAGTTAACAGGAAGCATACCCATCACAACTCCAGGTGCATGCTTAGCTTGAGCAACGTTGACACAGTTGGCACGAGCAACAGTAGACCCGGGCTTAGTGTTGATGTTGAGAGCCCACGGTGGAGGTGCACGAACCATAGAAGAGCTTGCTGCAGGTCTTGGAGGTGGTGGAGGAAGAGCTTTGTTGTTCATTGGACAATTCCAGTGTTGATGCCCAGTGTTCCCACAGGTGTAACATGCACCAGGTGGACGTGGAGCAGCGTAGCCAGGGACTCCGCCAGGCGCTCCAGGGTAGTTGTGGTTGTAGCACCTGGGAGCAGCAGTGAAGGAGTTTGGTGGCCTTGCCGCGTAGCTTGAAGGTCTTGGTGGAGCCGGGAGCGACGGTGGGGTGTTAGGAACCCACACACGGCGCTTAGAAGGAGCTGACATAGTTGAAGAGCTTGCTGCATCGCGGCTGTGTTTCTTTGACTCCTCAAACACTTGCCTACTTGCTTCTTCCTGTAGAGCTGTATGTTGGAGTTCTAGAAAAGACCCCGGCCTTGCATGAGTGATTGCATATTTGATTTATGCATTGAGCCCTTGTCTGAACCTCTTTTGCTTCTTCTTGTCATCAGAGATCTCATTGCCACCATACCGAGAAAGGTTCATGAAGTTTCTGATATAGGTATTGACATTGTCATTGCCCTGCTTGAGGTTGAGAAACACTTCCTTCATCCTTTCCATGACAATTTCTGACAGATATTGCTCTTTGAAAGCCCCACTGAACTGCTCCCAAGTAGGCTGAAACTCAGAGTGGTTTGCCTTGAGGTAATTCTCCCACCACAGAGCTGCATCTCCCTTTAGAAGGTGAGTGGCACATTTTACCCATTCTTGCTCAGGAACATCAGCAGTCATCAGTAACCTTGACATCTCACGCAGCCAATCATCTGCGTCCAGAGGTTGATCAGACACCTCAAAGTGGCGCGGGTTGAACTTCAGAAAACTCTTGATGTCTCCTCGCTTGGGAGGTGGAGGTAGCGGAACAAACTCATTCCTCCTGACACTTTCTTCAAATCGCTGCTGGTTCTGCTGCATTGTTCCCAAGGCATTAGCAATACTTGCCAACGCAGCCCCCAGTTCAGGTGGTATGTCCTCCTCAGAACGGCGTGGTGGTGCCATCTTGTGATTGATATAAAACACAAGTTAGTACCATAATGGAGAATAATAATAATCCAAAATAGTACCAAGATGGAATTAACCAAGATTTAAAGGATACAAATTACTAACATGATATTACAATATCAACAAAGTTCAAAGCACCTAGAAGGTATTAAGCATATCGCACACGACTGAGCAAGGAGTGTGGTACACAAGCTAACAAAGAAAAAAATTCCGCAAATTTCGGCATTATAATACCACTATATGCGCAAAACCACTTAACGAATCAAGATTAGTAACTCTACCAATTCAATATACAAGAGCGAATGATAAGAGTAGTGGTATGGTCGCAACTCCATCCCGCACTCAATCATTACTCCGCACATGAATAAGCAAAACACATATCCCAACACCTTCTTTTTAAGATGAACCTAAAGATTAGTAACTACGGAAACGAACACCCCAAACAAGATAGCGTCGGATAACAAAAGTAAGACAGATCACACCGGTATACAACGAATTAGATAGATCACGTCGGTTTACAAAGGCCTGTCGGTATGGAATGTACCAACAGTTGATAACCAAAAGGCAGATAGTGATAACATGTTGGATGCAACAGATAGACAAGGAATTCACACACACACACACACATTCAACCTATGGTACTACAGAACCCAGAACACGTGAATCCTAGTTTGAATTTTAGAAGAGGATTGAAAACGTTACACTTCCTTACCAGAAAAGGGTGGGTGGGTGGGTAAGAAGAAAAATGGAAGCAGTCCTACTCTCACGTTTTGTTTTTCCCTAGTATACATAGCTACCTCGGTGAATTACGCTCTTAGTTGCATGCCTGGGTGAGCGAAAGTGGTTAAGATAGTACGGTGGGGCCCAGGGGCCACTCACAGGTAGACATTTCGACCGTCCTAACCACTTCCAGAACATCGGGACAAGAACGAGCGTCGTAATCGGCAGGCGAAGGGATCACCTACATACACAAGTGAGTATGTATGCAAGCCACCATACAACTGTTCACAGAGCCATTCCATCTAGAAGAAATAGAAATATTGCAACGCCATACGGCAAGATCCAAATATCCTAGATAGAGATAATAGTTTAGGATAGCTCCTCATACATCAAACATCAGAGTATCGGGCGGAAGCGAAAAACAAGATCCGAGTACGGATAAAAAGCAAATCGGCATAAGATGCCACATAAATAAACACATCCCGCCCACAGATCTCACGGATCCCCATTCCTGGAATCTCTACACCGAGTGATCGTTGCCAACATCATCCGTCTCCTCCACCTAGTATCCATCTTGCGAATACACCTGTTCATCTGAATCAAACAATTTATCGTGTGAGACCCTAGGGGTACTCAGCAAGTCTTTATGCCTCTAAAGGGAACATAAACCTGGGGTGACGCAATTGCAGCAAAAGATAATAACTAACAAGTCAATAGATACTCACTAAGCATCCGCCTAACCAATGATAGACGGATGTCCGTTAATTAGTAACAACAGTTATAACAGTATAATTAATAGATCCATCCTCCTTCTCGCTCACCAACGAGAAAGCGGACGAACAACCCCTCCGTTGGCAGTTTTATTAACCATTCCATGAGTATTGCACTATTTACTAGTCAAGTACTTAGTCAAATTGAAAGCGGTACTTTAGTTATACTTGCCTATGATCGAGAAACTGTGCTCCAAGTCGTCCATAACCGCGGACACGGCTTTCAGAATAATTTACCCTGCAGGGGTGCACAAATAGCAACACACACTCGATCAACCTCGGAAAAACCAACTCAAAACCCAACGAGGCATTCACGACAAAGCGATCACAGGATTCAGAAATATTTCAGGGGGCCACCCCATTAAGTTACCCGCAACGAAGTTGGCCGGCTCCGAGACGGACCCAAGGTTTGCGTCAATGGCTGTAAATGACTGGGAACCCGAAAATGTGACTGGGCTTGTCGATACCACGAAAACACTCCGCATCCAAAACAGTACAGGTGCTCCTCGCACAATCTTAAATGAAGCAGTAAATCATGGCATAAGTACAGGATAGTAATAAAGCCCCAAACTACTTTGTGGCCCCAAGAAATAAGAATGAATCAAGCTCTGGCTCAGGGGGGTCCATAAGGCCTCCCAGATGTGGATAGTGCGATTAGACAAGGAACAGGAATCAAGTACTCGGGGTCCTACGGGACACAAGTGAGCATGAAGAACCAAATAGCAGATATTACTCACCGGTGCCTCTTTCATTAGTTATCCCATTACTACTCAGGTTAAGTTGTTTAGGTACCTCGTTATCCATCAGACACTCACATACCCTACACATGCAGTTCTACGACTCGCATGGCTCAAACAACTCCTTTAGTAATGGCTCATGGGATGGAGGAACAAGCTTTGGTGGGGTTTTAAAAATAAAGGCTATGCAGTACATGGGATTCAATTTAATGCAATCGCGACTCAATGATGCAAGGATAAGGTAGAGGCAATAGGTACTATATGTATGCAAGCATGTGGTAGTGCTTGCCTGGCAGCTCAGTTGAAGCAAGAGTCGGATCTGGGTAGTGCTCCTAGGATTCCTGATATATCCCCTGCTTGGCGTCTATTCGAAGAAGAACCAAACAAACAAGGGCCAACATAAATAAAGTCTCTGTAACACCCTCGAATCGGCCCTATGCAAGTTTTAGCCCTTTCCGCCAAACCCGCATAGAAACGATTCAAGGACGCCCACCAGGCACTTTCGTGCGGGTGGAAAACGAAGTAATAACATTACACAACAGTCATTGATGGGACCCGCAGAACAGATATATATACGACAGCGACTCAGCGAGTCAAGAATACAGATATACAATACAAAGACCCAAATCACCTTGAAACGATAGAGCGTCCGACTACGGACAAGATGCAAATGGGGCTAAGAGCCCTGAAGAATAACCAATGGCGTCCATAACCCTGCCCAGGCCAAGCCGGAAGGGTAACCCTGCTAACAACGACGATATCAAACCTGCTAAAACAAAAGGGGTGCCGACAAAGGGCAAAGGAAAAAGAGGAGCGTTAGTATTGAGGCCAGTACACGGCGAGGATAGAATTCGGCGGCTCTCGCCTACATAGGTATGGTGGGCTGAAGCGGCAGCGCAGCGGCACTAAACAACCTATAGAGACTCGGTAAAACTGGAGGCTATTAGAGAGGGATAAGAAAAGACCTATTCGGATCCAACCTGATACTAACACCAAACATACACATCCTGGTATTTCCCCCTTGAGAACAAACGAGGAAGTCAGACCAAGGAACTCACACAGTTGGCAATTTTACTCATTCCGTTATAGTTGCAGCACTTACTAATCAGATATTGATAGCCTGAGTCATCCTGATAGCATAAGTAGTGGGCAGTTTTAGTTAACATTCCGTTGTAGTTGGAATAGTTACTAGTCAAATATAATTGTCCTGAGGAATCCCAAACCCAATAGTTGTTGACACTTTTATCACATTTCGTTGGAGTTGCAATACTTACTAGGCAGGTATAGCATGACACAGATCACCACAGATCCACCAGTTGTTGGCATTTTTAATATCCATTCCGTTATAGTTGAAGCTGATTACTAGTCACGTATTAAGTCAAATTTATAACACTACTTTAGTTATGCTTGTCTATGATCGAGATACTGTGCTCCAAGTCGTCCATAACCGTGGACACGGCTTTTAGAAAGTTTTACCCTGCAGGGGTGCACAAATAGCAACACACACTTGATCAACCTCGGAAAAACCAACTCAAAACCCAACGAGGCATTCACGACAAAGCGATCACAGGATTCATAAAGTATTTCAGGGGGCCACCCCACTAAGCTACCCGCAACAAAGTTGGCCGGCTCCGGAACGGACCCAGGGTTTGTGTGGACGACTATAAGCGACTGGGAACCCGAAAGTGTGACTAGGCTTGTCGATACAGCGAAAACGTGTCACGATCCTAAACAGTACAGGTGCTCCACGCACAATCGTAATTAAAGCACTAAAGCATGGCATAAGTATAGGATAGTAATAAAACCCCAAACTAGTTTGTGGCCCCAAGAAATAGAAATGAATCAAGCTCTGGCTCAGGGGGGTCCATAAGGCCTCCCGGATGTGGATAGTGCGAATAGTCAAGGAACAGGTATCAAGTACTCAGGGTCCTACGGGACACAAGTGAGCATGGAAGAACCAAATAACATCTATTGCCCACCGATGCCTCTACATTAGTTATATCTAGCATTTTAATAGTTGTATTTGAAGTCATGATCAACTTTGCCATAAACATCTGCCAGCATTCCAACAACTGTGGTACTTGACAATATGAGATCGCACCTGAGCAAGCAACTACGACTCGCAAGGCCAGCTATCTACCAAACAACAGGTAATAGGAGGTGTCCAAGGCAATATAGAGGCTGCGCGGGATATAACTGGTGTACGAAAACTAAAACATCGCGACAAGGATAGCAATAGATCAACAGGAGGAAATAAAGACTATAAATGCAAAATAGGTAGAAGGGGGAGCGATGCTCGCCTAGGAAACACTACCGACGGATCATATCTGAAGAACTTGTCGAATCTCACATCTCATCGGCCTAATCCGCGAAGAAGCAAACACTAGAAGAAACACCGGATGCACTATTTAATATTACGGCAGAAGATCCGGCATGATTATGATATGGTGCAGATGAGGTGCAATTAGGCAGTATTAAGCGGAACCGGGGTCCCAACAATTAATTAGGCGGTTCAAGTTATTTAGAACCCCCGCAATTAAATGTTGTATTAACAAGAAAAAACACGGCATCAGTTCGCTACCCCAATTTAAATGTAGTCCGGAATAAGACTAGAATATCCAGCATATGGACTCCATATTTAATTATGAGGTGAATCGGCATAATGCCCCCAAACCACAGACAGATATGCATGCATGAACAATTTAAGATGCGACAGTTTATAATGTCATATTATAAAAATAGGGGCCTCGGATAAGGCGACACACTTTAGGGTATCGGCGATCTTGGGTTCCGGGGTCCAGTATCAGGGTTTAACGGAATGGCGAGGTTCGGATACAAGATGGAGAACTTGTTGTGTCGTGATGGAGAACTTGGGTTCCAAGCGATCGACCTTGTCGTTGATGGCGAACTTGAACGGATTAGGCACTGGTGGTCTTCGGGTCCGTGTAGAAGGTCATGGCGTCCGGGATGAAGAACTTGACGTTCCGTGTCGGCGACCTTGGTGTCTGGGTCCTCGGGCATCGATGCGGGAAGAAGGTCTTTTCGTACCGGTGTCGACGCTTACGGGAAGGAGACTTGTCGACCAGGGTCTCGGCGTCCTCAGATTCCGATTGGAGATCTTGGTGGTCTTGGAGCGGTTCTGGGTTCAGGAGAACTTGGGGTCCGAGAATGAGGTCTCTAGGTACGGTCTTGATGATCTGGGATGTAGATCTCGGGGTGCCGATGTTCGAGAAGGCGATCTTGGGATCTCAGCTTCTAGGTTGGTGGGGAACTTGTTCGATGCCTAGGTCTTCTTGACAGAATTACATGTACTAGCAAGCGTTGGCGACAAGAGGAATTAGATGGCCACACGATGGACTTCCCTTCCATGTTTCATCCCTTCTGCCATCTCATACCTGCGACATGTGCAAGAACTTACAACATACGTAACACAAGAGGTCGACTTGTTCTGTACTCAAATAGGTCGCAGCAACAGGATGAACAAAGGCCCGTTGTCGGTGGAGGCCAGGCGACCGGAACATCAGCAGCTGGACGGGCTTCAACAGCGGAGATAGACACTGGTTGCTGTGGAGGGCTCGCTGCAGAGCACATCCGCGCACAGCAAGAGCAGGGCGAGCAGCAGGTGCGCAGGTGGTCGGCGACGGGCTCGCTGGTGGGGAGGAACGACGACACGGAAGACGAGGTCGAAGTGGCCAGGGGCAGGGTCAGCGCGAGGTGAGGTCGAGGCGGGCGTTGGTGGCCTGCACGCAGCGATGAAGGAGACGAGGGCACCGTGACAAGCATGGGGCGATTCTAGGCGGGCCAGAGAGGGGGCCGACGAGCTTGGCCGCGGCGCTGACTCGAGAGGGGATCCGCACGGGGCAGAGCGGCTCCGCGGCGGCGGGAGGGCAGCCGTTAGAGGAGGCGGTCTTGGTGGCGTTGGACGTCGTGCCTGGCATCGCGTAGGTGGAGAAGGAGACGGGACCGCGACGGCGGGGCCCCGGAGAGATGGAAGGCGGCGCATCCACGGAGAAACGGTGACATGGGCCGGCTGCAGATAGGGAGGCGATGTGGGAAGGCTCGGGGTCGAAGCGCAGGCGACGAGGTCCAGCTCTTAGTTACATGCCTGGGTGAGCGAAAGTGGTTAAGATAGTACGGTGGGGCCCAGGGGCCACTCACAGGTAGACCTTTCGGCCGTCCTAACCACTTCCAGAACATCGGGACAAGAACGAGCGGCGTAATCGGCAGGCGAAGGGATCAACTACATACACAAGTGAGTATGTATGCAAGCCACCATACAACTGTTCACAGAGCCATTCCATCTAGAAGAAATAGAAATATTGCAACGCCATACGGCAAGATCCAAATATCCTAGATAGAGATAATAGTTTAGGATAGCTCCTCATACATCAAACATCAGAGTATCGGGCGGAAGCGGAAAACAAGATCCGAGTACGGATAAAAAGCAAATCGGCATAAGATGCCACATAAATAAACACATCCCGCCCACAGATCTCACGCATCCCCGTTCCCGGAATCTCTACACCGAGTGATCGTTGCCAACATCATCCGTCTCCTCCACCCAGTATCCATCTTGCGAATACACCTGTTCATCTGAATCAAACAATTTATCGTGTGAGGCCCTAGGGGTACTCAGCAAGTCTTTATGCCTCTAAAGGGAACATAAACCTGGGGTGACGCAATTGCAGCAAAAGATAATAACTAACAAGTCTATAGATACTCGCTAACCATCCGCCTAACCAATGATAGACGGATGTCCGTTAATTAGTAACAAAGTTATAACAGTATAATTAACAGATCCATCCTCCTTCTCGCTCACCAATGAGAAAGAGGACGAACAACCCCTCTGTTTGGCAGTTTTATTAACCATTCCATGAGTATTGCACTATTTACTAGTCAAGTACTTAGTCAAATTGAAAGCGGTACTTTAGTTATACTTGTCTATGATCGATAAACTGTGCTCCAAGTCGTCCATAACCACGGACACGGCTTTCAGAAAGATTTACCCTGTAGGGGTGCACAAATAGCAACACACACTCGATCAACCTCGGAAAAACCAACTCAAAACCCAACGAGGCATTCACGACAAAGCGATCACAGGATTCAGAAATATTTCAGGGGGCCACCCCATTAAGCTACCCGCAACGAAGTTGGCCGGCTCCGAGACGGACCCAAGGTTTTCGTCAATGGCTGTAAACGACTAGGAACCCAAAAATGTGACAGGGCTTGTCGATACCGCGAAAACACTCCGCATCCAAAATAGTACAGGTGCTCCTCGCACAATCTTAAATGAAGCAGTAAAGCATGGCATAAGTACAGGATAGTAATAAAGCCCCAAACTACTTTGTGGCCCCAAGAAATAAGAATGAATCAAGCTCGGGCTCAGGGGGGTCCATAAGGCCTCCCGGATGTGGATAGTGCGATTAGTCAAGGAACAGGAATCAAGTACTCGGGATCCTATGGGACACAAGTGAGCATGAAGAACCAAATAGCAGATATTACTCACCGGTGCTTCTTTCATTAGTTATCCCATCACTACTCAGGTTAAGTTGTTTAGGTACCTCGTTATCCATCAAACACTCACATACCCTACACATGCAGTTCTACGACTCGCATGGCTCAAATAACTCATGTACTAATGGCTCATGGGATGGAGGAACAAGCTTCGGTGGGGTTTTAAAAATAAAGGCTATGCAGTACTTGGGATTCAATTTAATGCAATCGCGACTCAATGATGCAAGAATAAGATAGAGGCAATAGGTACTATATGTGTGTAAGCACGTGGTAGTGCTTGCCTGGCAGCTCAGTTGAAGCGAAGTCGGATCTGGGTAGTGCTCTTGGGATTCCTAATATATCCCCTGCTCGGCGTCTATTCAAAGAAGAACCAAACAAACAAGGGCCAACATAAATAAAGTGCACAAGCATATGAATTAAAGTGCGACAAGCAAACAACCATGCCATGATGAATGATGCACAATTTGCATGGCAATAAAGTAGCATTGCATGGGTGAGGTGTCGGATACAAGATTAAAGCAGTTTATTAAGTTTTAGTCCGGTTTCCTCTCATATAAGTTGCTGTATACTTTATATTTATATGATGCATGCTGCAATTCAGAACATGGAATGCATAGTTAGAACGGGCTCATCGCGCTGATCAATTTAGACATATTATTTGTCGAATTTGGAGTTGTAGATTTAAAGTTATTAATTTATTAAGAAAAGGGCATTTTATTGTAATTTTAATCATCTCAAAAATTTAAAGTGCTCAAATATTATTTTGAATGGAAAATTTGAATTCCTCACATTTTTCTGATTCAAAAACATATATCATTTATATTATTTGGATTTATAATTTAAAAGTTATTTAAAACAGATTTAAAATCATTTTTAAACATTTTTTGAAATCATTTTATTTAAACAGAAAAATGTCAGGACCTTTTTATACCCAGATAAATCTAGTCCTAGTCGCTGACGGGTGGCACCAGAGCTGACTGGGCAGACAATGGCACGCGACGGTCTTCTCTCACTCGGGGCCTATCTAGCCACCCCCACTGACGAGCGGGGCCAGGTTACAGCGGACCCACACACGCGCGTGTCCGATGCGCGCGTGACACCTGGCGGCGCTAGGGGCTGCGGGTTGGGGCTGCTGAACTTGGGGTGCCTCTTTGTAAAAATACAACAGCGGCTGACAGGTGGGGTTCGGTGGAGCGCGGGTATAGAAAACCAAAAGGCTGGGGGGATTTGCAAAACGCACGCGGCTACTATTTCTCTTCTCCACGTTCTGACAAAACTGACGGACGGGAAAACGCGGCATGGTGGGGCTCAAACCCGTGACGCGGTGTGTGCGCGCAGGCGGCGGTGACCACTGCGGTGGGGTAGGGTTACTGACAGGGAGTGGCTAGGCGGCTAGATCTACCTCTGCGACGCCACGGTCTGGAAACCGATCGCGAACACCGGCGCGCAGAGAGCGTTCAACGGAGCGACCGACGCGACCAGGACACGGCTGCGATGGCGAGGATGTCTGGGAGGGTCAGACGCTCACCGAGGGGAGGTTGGTGCAGACGGATCGGGCTGGGACGCGGTGGATCGATGGCGATGCAGACACTCCCGTGGCTAGGGTTTCGGTCGACCTCGACGGTGTTTGGCGGCTACAGGGCGTCTCCTCCTCGCTAGCGTGTACGGGACGATGCATGTAGCAGCACTGGTTCTTCCTCGATAACCTAACAGCATGCCGCCGGCTTGTAACGAGTAGGGGAGGTGGAGGCCGACGGTGGTCGCCGGGATGGCTATGGGGTAGCAGGGTAGGAAGAGGAGGTAGTGCGCGGCTCGGGCTGGATCTGGGCGAGGCAGAGGAGGCGTGGGGGAGCGGATAAAGCAGAGAGGGAGAGGAGAGGGGTGGCGTGGGGAACGGTGGAGCAAAAGGTGGCTTCGGCCACCTTTTCTTCCTCCTTCACGTGCTCGACGTGGGCGGCCAGTGTAGGGCAGGGGCTGCCAGGTGGGCCGGGGAGAGAGGGGTAGCTCGGGTGTGGGGCCAGCATGGCAGGGAGAGAGAGAGAGAAATAGAGGTTCGGGTAGGAGCTAGGGTTGGAGTGAGACTCGGGTTAGGGTTTAGGGTGGCATGGGGGTGGTTGGTTAGGGTAGGTAACCAGGTTAGGAAGGGAGGAGAGGCTCGGCATGGAGCCTAGCTAGGAGGGAGAAGGGTAGTGCCTCGGCATGGAGGTAGATCAAGGAGATGGTGAGGTTAGGGTTAGGGTAGGGAGGAGGGTTTATGGAAGGTGAGGTGTAGATTAGGGTTTCCCCATCTCAAAGCAACATGAGGGTGGCATGGTGTTGGAAAGAGGTAGAGTAGATGGGTTTAGGTTTTGGGTTTGAGCATGGACAACAATAAGATCAAGCAAGGGTTTAGGGTTTGGTGGTGATCCACCAAGATCAAACAAAATGAAAGAAGATGGTGAGATAAGGGTTTGGGAGAGAAAAGTGGAGCTCAACCAAAAGAAAAAGAATCACTTGACATAATTTCCAAAGGTCCATGCCCCACTCCCAAAAACAAATAAAACCAAAGGAGAATAATAGTGGTAATTTGCATGGCCCATGCATGGGCATTAAATGCCATGTTTTATTCTTGTGAAAACAATAATAATGTATCATGGAATTATACACATGCATCCCAAAATATGGAGTAAAGCCAAGCTAAAGGAAATAGAATTGGATCCATCCCAACCCACATGAGCTAGGTTAAATGTCAAAAGAAAGTAAAAGCTCATGGGTAATTAGGATGGTGGAATTATAAGGTGGTGACAAAGAAAGGTGATGGAGTTGAATAAAAGATATGCCCCCAACTCAACTTGGGCATCAAACATTATCAAGAACCAAATACAATATATCAAGAGCCAAATACAATTAACAATGCATATGAGAGAAGAACCAAAGGGAAAGGGTTTTATATGATGCTCAAATGCAAGGTGGCATGATGACATGAGCATGATATAATTATGATGCACAATTATATGTAGGAAGTAGCAATTATGTTACTAGACCATGTAGCATTACATATGTTAGACAGATGGGATGCTACAAGGAGGAGGAGGTTGCCGGAGGTCGCTAGAGTTGGTAGTGGAGGAGGAGGTCGCTGGAGTTGGTGGTGGAGGTCAGGCTAAGGTCTGAACGAAAGAGTGACCCTTCTATATCAAAAATAGTTCAACAACTTTGCTCCCTATATCTTGTATCCCTGAAAGATCTACTTAAGCCGTCTAGTAGAGTTTCCACTCTCGAAGTCTGTGTTCATTCTCTTTCCATTGTAAGCTTTCCCTTTCAGAAGATTAAAACTCTTCTGAAACTCCATGGTCTCAATCCTTATGAAGACCAGTTATCTAACAACTTGAAACCTATCGCCTCTTGCTTCCTCCGTTACCTTGACGTGTTTCATGTCATCATATAAGAGTTGTTGTTGAACACTCATCCATGAGTTGACCATGAGATACTCGGTGTGTTGTTTAGTGTGTTTCCCTCTTATCCTTAGAAGTGACCTTGTTTCTGTTTCTTCTTCCTACATGCGGAATCTCGGGTCGAGATTCTCGTAAGGGGGATAGAGCTATAACTCCCCAGTTTTAGTTAATCTTAAATTAGGGTTTGTTTGTGCATTCATGAGCATCATATTTTAAAGTGCATGCAAAAGAAAAAAATGCAAAACCCTAAACCCTAGCTATTTTTTCCCTATCTCTCTAAAAGCATTCAAAATAGTTTGAATATTTTGAAAACAATAAAACAATGGAACCCAAATTGACCACAAGGGCTCCTGAGTATTTCAAATATTTTACAATGACCTCTAGTATTTTTGGAATAAGTCAAAACAGATTTGAAATTATATACAAAAGGCAAAATGAAAACAGATTTTGGAAAAAGGTTTTCAAGAAAAAAATAAGGAAACCCAACTACCCAGGCCGACCCAACTCTCTTCCTCTCCCTTCTCTGCCGCCCGCGTGCAGCAGCCCGCAGCAAGCCGCAGCCCAGCAGAAGCCCACCCCAGCCCAAGACCGCTTCGCCCTTCGTCGTCTTCCTCATCGGCGGGCAAGCAGCTGCGTGGCAACGCTGATGCCGTCCACCGGCCGACGCGCCAAGATCCCTGCCCGCTGCCCTGAAGGAGAGGATAAGACCCTGCTGAGACGTGACCTTCTTCCCCTGTCCCTCTCTTCCTCCTCGCGAGATCTCTATGCCTCTCTCTGCTAGGCACAGAAACCTAGCTCGCCGCTGACTCGAATCGCCATTGCTCCCGGCCACCCCATGCCCCGACAACCACACCACCATGCTCACCGTGCCCTCCTTGGTCCTCCGCATCGATCCAACCGAGTCGGTGAGCTCTCAATCAAGCCAATCGAGGCCTCCGTCCCCGACTCCGGCCACCGCCTCCGCTACTTACTCTGGCCTCCCCGCGCCTCGTCGTCACCTCCATCCGCTCTGTGGTGAGCTCCTGGTCCGGAAGGACCCTCCCTATTTCTCTCTCGCATGTTGGAGCACCCACCGTGATGTGCACCCGTGAGCGCCGCCGTTGATGCATATGCTCCGGTGACCATCTTGTAGCGGCGCCGTTGCAGCTAGGTTCGCCTTGTTCTCCTCTTTCCAGCAATCCCAACCACGCATCCCCTCTCACAGTAGATCGCCGCCGGTGACCACCGCCCGACAACCTCGCCGGCGAGCCTATGTGGATCTCACGTGGCGCGTGTGGCTGCCGCGTGGGTCTGATGTGGCGCTCGCGTCACACCGCGCAACCTCCGCCAGGGTGGCTGCTTATGTGGCCTTGGCCCACCGGTCAGCCACAGAGGCTAGCCATTGCCCCAGTGAGAAAAGTCCCCGACCCCTGTCTGACGTCATAATGACGCAATAAAGTTTAATAAATGGTTTAATAATTTCGGAAAAAGGATAAATACTGGAAAATCAATATCTTTTATACTGTAATTCAGAAAAATACAATTAATATATCAAAATGTTCAGAAAAACAATATCTACATCATAGCATCAAAATAATGCATTGTTCAACAACTTAAATTGCAGGTTGAATTACAATAACAAATGAACCCCCGCAGGTGATTTCGGGGTTTCCCCTGTTCTAGGGTTTGGACCCTTCGGATCCCGCTTAATTGCCAAGCATGATTTAGGGTTTCATTTCAATACAATTTAACTTGTCATATCATCATCCTTGCTTGAGCATTGCATCGATGCCATGTGTTGATTGTTGTTCCCCCTTTCTTTCCGGTGTTTGCTTCTTCCCGGTAGAATACGATATCGAGATCGAGATCAACACCATCGAAGATCGATGAACAATACTTGACCAACTGTAATCAAGTTAAGTACAAGGCTTCTGAAGATCTATATCTGGGTATCAACAAACAAGGCAAGCATAACCCCACACATGATATAATCCTATGGTTTCGAAAGCATTTCATTCTTGCCATGATGCATACGATTCTACTATGGTCTTTTATCAATAGATAGAGTATCCTATCTGTTGCATTACTCCCTTGAGCTCATATTACCTGATCCACTGCTCCTAGCATAACTAGGTTTGGTGTGTGTGCACTACTAGAGCTTATATCTGTGTCTAGCTTAGTACCATATGCAGAGAATCTAGCATGATAGGAGAACGAGATATACTGATGAGGTGAGATTAGTGGTAAAGGTTAAACATGCTAAGGCTTGTATGGGAGGCCACAGTGGGATGTGATTTTTGTAGTCCCATGCTCGCCGCCATTAGGACCCGAGTTCTTGCCCTTAGAACCAAGACGAGCGTACAGCCACACGGGGCCTAGAAAACCTCATGAGTAACTAACTTGCCTAGTAGATTCCATGAGTCACATAGTTCGGGCGTTCCATTCGACATATGCATCCTGGTTGTTCTCAAGGCGGTGAAGGAGGTGCATTCATATAGGTAGGTAAGCGTTTCCTAGGTTGGGGAGGCACTTCCTCTGGGTAAACTAACTTTGCCCACATCTCTAGGGACCGACTTCGGGATTTGACACATTATAGCGGAACCATCCTTAGGTCGTGACTCATGGTCTCGACGAAAGCAAGGTAAAGGTCGTGTCCAACCACCCTCTGCCGGCCTTCCAAGGAAGAGGGCTAATAGCTTGGCATTAAGAGTCAGTTTGTACATGTGGGTAAAGTTGTACACCCCTGCAGGGTTAAATCTTTTCGAAAAGCCGTGTCCACGGTTATGGATGACTTGGGAATGAACGTGAGATCATAGAGAACTATAACTTAATCGTAAAACATGGTAACTAATGTTTGTTAAGGATGCTTCCTCATGGGTACGAGGGGGTGATCCTAGTTGTGAGATTAGGATTACTTTGGTGGATATCAGGATGATGATCAATTCTTCGGAGATGTCGCTCTCTTATCCCCTTTTAAAATATTCTGATTAGACGAGCTTCTTCTCTCCCTCTTATTTTACAAACAAAGATGGATTTATGCAAAATAACCCCACCAGCCATAAGTCTTGCAGAGTACACCCTGTACTCACCCTTGCTTTGTTGATACATTCAGAGTAAGTGTTCCCTTGAAGACGAGTTCCGTACAACATCGACACCGACGAGTAGCTTGGGGTTCCCGACCGGCAGCCTGGAATTTATGGGCTGGGACGTCGTCATCATGCTCCAGGCCTCTTAGGACATTCGTTAAGTTTGCTATACTTAATCGCATAATTTGTCTTCCATTGTTTGATGTTTGTGGTTAGTGACCTTTGCTTGTAATATTTTGGTTCTTTGCTCAGTTATGAGCTTGCTGTAATGTGTTTTTGTGTCGCAGGTTTACTGTTGTGTTATCGATTTCTCACTGGATATCCTTGAGTTCTAGGTTAAGCTTATGTCAGGCTAATGTCTGGATTTGTTTAACCCTGATCCGGGGGTGTCGCACTAGCCTGGTGGTGCCATCATAGGGTTTGATAGTCTTGTCTATCCAGAGGCCCAGGAGGTAGGTTGTCGCCCGTATTACTAGTCCAAAACAACGTGGCCCAACATATGGGAGCTCCCGTGCTTCTTGGATCTTGTATAGTTGTGAACGTGCATCATACGGCTTTGGTTGCTTCCCTTTTCCGTCATGGGGACGGGAGTTGTGGTGTGATCTATGGGATCTGTCGTGCCCTCTGCCATGATGGCTGCTAGGTGGCGATGGTGGCGGTGGAGGTGGTGATTTAGCCTTCTTGATGTTCCCTCCATGCAACTCCTCACGCCTATCACGGTTACTTGTCGGACGTGGTGCTTCCTTGTAGGATTTTCTCCAGTGTCCTTCAAAGCTATTGCGCTCTCCGGCATGCCGGGGCGCTTGCCCTGGTTACGTATAACTATGCCAACCTAGGGACGCCTAGGAGGTAGCATGCTTGTACGGTGGTGCGGCTATGGTTCCTCTTAATGCCTGGATGGCGGTGGAGGCGGTGATCAACGAGGGAGAGCCTTTTCTCCGTGATCAGAAGATATGGGTATGGCATCAGCCCTGTTGCGCGCATCCCTCCGTCTTTGCTCTATGGAGCTTGTGTGGGATCCCTCATCATAGGGAGATCTTGTCCTTCTCCGGCTATTCAGGGTTGACTGGCAAAGATCCGGGTTGGACTCAAGCCTCTGTGAGGTAGCCTTTTCCTATTGCTAGCATGCCTTGGTGACGAGGTCGTATACCTGACCAACTGCTTCTAGTGACCTGTCCTGCTCTAGGAGGGTCTTGGCGATGGCAATGTTGAGGGCGAGAGTTGGCATTACTTGCCTCCCCTCTGAATCAATGTATGGGGTGTCCTTTGACGGCTTAGTTCCGTCATACCCCAACCATTGCTGAACACCGGGGTCTTTGACGATGTGAGCTGCTACTTTCTTTGCCTTGTGCTTCAGTAGCAACTTCTTGTATTCAGTCTCCATAGCTATTGTCGCCTTGATAAATTGTTTCACCCTGGCCATGTCCTTGTCTAGCTAAGTGCCCTGTTCTGCAATGCACTTGGCCTGCGCTAGGATTTCTGCATGCTTGTCATCAAGCTCTGCAATGCTTCGAATATGGGCGACGGTAATGGGCTCAATGAGGAGTGCACCATGGATTGCCTTGTCGGCAGGAGTAACCAATGGGTTGCCAGCTACAGACTTTGACAGAGGTGGAGGCGGCTGATTTGTTTGTTTCGTGGTACTGGGGCCCGTGGTGAGTTCGGATAGCCGAAGGGGGCATGGCTTTGACCAGAGCCAGGGGCTCTACGACCTTCTTTGCCACTGCCTATCTGGTAACCGCAAGTGTGGCCAGATCTCTCTTATGTTCTAGTTCATGTTCGTCTTCTTCCATCACGCTTCCGACGGCGACTAGCACATGGTGGGATGTGGTGGCTTTCTCGGCGCGCTCCTCCTGCTCGATCTCCCTCATAACAGCATCGTATTCCTCCGAGTTAGCATCTGATCCGCCGCCATCCATATTGATGTCAGTGTATAAAGCGTCAAGGACGGAGTCGGAGTTGGCTTTGCTGTTGTTGACGGCGGAGGTAGAGGGTGATGGTGGCGGGCCCTTGTTGTTCTTGCCTCCTCCGGCTGCGACGGTGATCTCGGCCTCAGCCTCCTCATTGGCATCCATGTATTCATTGACAATTGTGACCATCTAATACGTCCATTTTGCATCACTATTCTATATCATAATTTACTATTATTCAGTGATATATTTCATAATTAAGAGATGATACTTATGTTATTTCATCTGATTTTGCATGATTGATGACTTTGGAGCATGGACCGCTGAAGTCAGGATTCTGATGGAAAAAGCGTTGTTTGGAGGCGAAATTCGCGAAGATCAGAAAATTCCAGAAAATACATGGAAAATTCTATTTTTCTAGAAGACGAAGGATGCAAGAAGGGGGAGCAGAGCTGGGCCATAAGGGCCCACACCACCCCCTGGCGCGGACCACCACTGGCTGCGCCACCAGGTGGTGTGGCCACCCTGGCCCACTCCTAGCTCTCCCCTTTGGCGTATATTATCCCCATGAAACCCTAAGCCTGGGGGAGCGACCACAGAAAGATTCTGCCGCCTCTACCGGGCGGAAAACTACAGAGAGAGAAAGAGCTCTCCGGCACGCAGAAATCTGCCAGTGAAATTCCTTCCCAGAGAGGGGAGATCATCGCCATCAACACCACCATCAAGCTCGACTTCATCGGGATCATCATCATCATCTCCATCATCATCACCACTAGCACCATCATCACCACTTCATACCGTTGTAACAATTGGGCTGAACCTTGCATAGTTCTTAGGGGAAACTTTCCCGGTATTGATTACTTGTTGTAGTTGATGCTATTGAGTGGAACCATTGAATTATCGTTTATGTTCAGATTGTTACTTATCATTATTTCATCTCTGATCTTGATCCATATGATGTCTTGTGAGTAGTTCGTTTAGTTCTTGAGGACATGGGAGAAGTCATGTTGTTAGTAGTGGAATTGTGTTGAGAAAGATTCAATGGTTTGTTATTTAAGTTGTGGTGTTATTCTTCTAGTGGTGTGATGTGAATGTCAACTACATGACACTTCACCTTTATGGGCCTAGGGCAATGCATTGTGTATTTGGCTACTAATCGTAGGGGTTGCCAGAGTGACAGAAACCTGAACCCCCATTAGAAAACCTTTGCACAAGGGAGGTTAGGATCTCGGAGTTTAAAGCTGTGGTTAGGTTTCTATCTTAATTACTTTCTTGTACTTGCGGATGCTTGCAAGGGGTATAATCACAAGTATGTATTAGTCCTAGGAAGGTCGGTACATTAGCACAGGTTTGCCCACACAACACTTATCAAACTAAAGAAGATTAATCAACTATATGAAGCGAAAGCACTCGACGATATTCCTGTGTGTCCTCAAGAACATTTGGTCATCTTAAGTAATACAACCAACTTGTCCTTTGCTAAAGAAAGGATTGAGCCACTTGCTGCATTTATTATTACTATCTTTTATTTACTCGTACTTTATTTACCTGCATTATCAAAAACCCCTAAAAATCTATTTACTAAGTATTTACAGAAAATTCCTGCTCCAAGCCACTCGTCAACACCTTCTGCTCCTCATTGGGTTCGACACTCTTACTTATCGAAAATACTGTGATACACCCCCTATACTTGTGGATCATCAAGACTATTTTCTGGCGCCATTGCTGGGGAGTGAAGAGCTATTGGAGAGTGGAACTGGTAAAGGAAACTTCTGATGTGAGTATTCTTTATTTCTGTTAGTTACTTTATTCCAATATGGATAATTCGCTTAGTTTCTTATTTCATAATTCTACTACCACTGCTAAGGTAGTAGATGAACCACCTACTGAAAATGATACTTTTAAAATACCTGCAAGAATTGTTGATTGTGTTATGGATAACTACTATTTTGGAGATGGAACTGTCCATCCCAGTGATCATTTTCTCTTTATACACGAATTATGCGGGTTGTTCAAGTGTGCAGGTATTACAACAGATCAAGTCAAGAAGAACTTATTCTCATTATCACTGACAGGAAGAGCTGAGGAATAGTACAAGCTGCTGAAGAATGGCGAATCTCTTGAATGGGAGGAAGTAGTGCCTCTCTTTTATTCCAAATTTTACCCTCCTAGTGAGATTCATAAAGATCGAAATCAAATATACAACTTTTGGCCTCTTGATGGAGAGAGTACAGCTCATGCTCAGGGGAGATTGAAGTTACTAATGCTCAAATGTCCTATTCATGAGCTCCCCAACAATATTATTATCAATAACTTTTATGCAAGGCTTTCTCTTCATGATAAGGATCTATTGGATGCTTCTTGTGCTGGATCATTTACACGCATGGAAGAAGGAGCTAAATGGGATCTTCTAGACCGTATTCAAGATAATGCTGAAGCATGGGAGAATAATAAAGGAAGAAAGTCAGGTATAAATTATGATTATCAATGCATTAAATCTTTTATGGGAACTGATGACTTTCAAAATATTAGTAATGCTTATGGTCTAGACTCTCAAGCTATTGCAAGTTATTTTAAAGATTTTGCTTCTTATATTGAAATTCCTAAAAAGAAGTGGAATAAGTATCATGCACCTTATAAAGACATTGTTAATAGTGTTCCTGCAAAAAATACTGAAGTTTATACTGCTAATCATGTTTTACCTGAACCTTACATTGAGAAAATGCTTTTCCTAGTTAAGACAAAGGAACATTCTATTATAGCTAGTATGGTTAATGAAAGTACAAATAAAGCTGTTGAACCTGATGAACAATTGGATGATGAACCTGTAATAGAAAATGTGAAAGACTTTGTCACTAAATATGTAGAAGAGGGACACATTATCCTCTGTAAGGATACTTCTAATATTGTTTCAAGTAGTTTTATGAGATCTAGTGTCCCAGTGTTTTCTGTTAGGATAAGTGATCATTTCTACAATGGTTCTTGTGATTGTTATATCGTTAAATTTATGCATGATACTGAAATTTATTATGAGAGAGGGAAGATTGTTCTTATGTATCTCAATAATATCAAGTTTCCTTGCTTTATGTTGAAATTCTTTATGTTACATTTGTTTTGCCTTCCTATGCTAGCAGCCTCTGGTTTCAACAATTTATTTTCTTACAGAACTCCCTTGCATAGGAAGTGGGTTAAACTTAAACATGTGTATTTTTTCTTCTTGATTCTCCCCT
This sequence comes from Avena sativa, assembly GCA_916181665.1. Lineage (NCBI taxonomy): Eukaryota > Viridiplantae > Streptophyta > Magnoliopsida > Poales > Poaceae > Avena > Avena sativa. Next base: position 431,607,094 of record OV702292.1, on the reverse strand, counting down.
TTACTTCGATTCATATTCTTATGTGAGCATCATTAAAATTATCATGCCCATCTTAATGGCTGTAAAGAAAGAGCTTTTTGGGAGACAACTCAATATATTTGTGCTTTCAGTTTGTTTTTGTTTATTTGAGTCTTGGAAGTTATTGCTTCTGCAATAACCTCTCCTTATCCTTTTGTTTGGTTTTTGTGCCAAGATCAACCTCTAATGAGAGAGAAGTAATATTTGGGAAAGTTGATGTCCCGAAACAGATTTTTGTGCTTCGCTGTAAAAATTCGTGAAACATGTTTGTACGTCCAATTGAGCTGTAATTTTTTGTGCGGCTGTCGCAGGTTGTTATTTATTTTTTGTTAGTTTTGCACTTTTTCATTTGAGCAACAGAAGACTTTCGAAAAAATTGATCCTTACCTGCTGGTCTGTTTTGACAGATTTTTACCACTCTTGCATTTGCCTCTTAAATCGATTTCCTTTTTGAATTCCTTTTGGGCTTTCAGAAGGAGTTGTTTTAGTAGCTTATGTTTTGACGGATTTCAGTTGAAATTGAACTTAAAAGATTTATTATCTTGCATACACTAATGTTGCTAATGAGAATTGTGTGAAGTTTTGTGTGAAAGAAGTTTCCAAGTTGTAGGAGAAAATGGTGTAACGGGACATTGAAAGGTTAAATGACTCAAGCAATATGTGTATGAAGATGAAGATATTGATGTTATTCAAGCGGTGATTCCAGAAGAATTTATTAAACACTAAGTTTAGACACCTGAAGAGTTTGTTTTCGAATAGGTAACAATTCTGGTAAGAAAAGGTCCGCGAAAAATCTATCAAGTTATATTTTTGTAGTTTTTATCCAACAAGGAAAGCAACGAAGCGAAAAGAGGGACGGAAACGAAGCCAGGATGGCTCACACCACCCTGTGGGGCGGGCCCACCTGGCCGCGCCACCAGGTGGTGTGGCCACCCCGGAGTCCGTCTCCGACCCGTTTTCTCCCAGTACCTTCCTTTTGTTGTCAAACTTCATAATATCGTGTTCTTGTTGTGTTTTCGCTTCGATCTGTTTCTACCAGGAACTATTCCTAAATGTTTAGAAGCACAATGGTCTCTACCAACGATAATGGCAAGGAGCCTGCGGAGGAGTATCTCCAAGATTTTGAGTAGGAGGAGGACACCGAGAGTGAAGTCGAAGAGGAGGAAAAGGAAGACCAGCACCCGCACACCAGGACCACCATTGCAAGCACTTGAGTGATGGCAAACCCTGCCAGGTTCAAAAGGACTGCATGGATGTCCACTAGAGGGAAAACTCCATGTCATTGCTTGGCTTCGAGGTCACCTTCTCCACGCACCAAGAATCCCTTCCATACCCTTATCCATGAGCATCAATTCCAGAATATGCCAAAGGAGAAACTACCCTCCAATTGGGATATGCCCCGTTCTAACCATGCAGGAAAAGAAGACTTCAAGGAGGAAGAGTGTGGAAAGAATCGTACGAGCTGGGATTCACAACCCGACATGATGATGAACCACATTGAGCACAACTCGGAGTTGACTCATACTCTTTCCTTCGAGATTGAGGACTTGAGGAAATTGATTGAAAAGCTCATCGAGAGAACACCACCACCAGCGAAGGAGTAATTCGTAATAAGGTTTTTGCATCCCCTTGGTTTGTTCCAAGCTTGGGAGAGTGCCACGGTATCACATCACTATCTTTTATCTTTTTACCCTTCAAGTAGAGTCATATCATGGATAGAGAAGTTATCATGTAGGATGGTTTGCATTATGGAAGTGTCTCTCCTCTCGTTAGATATCTATGTATCCCTTGGTGTGAGTTGCCGTTATGGAATACTAATGAGAAGTCTAAGCTTGGGGGGGAGTTGATACGTCCATTTTGCATCACTATTCTGTATCATAATTTACTATTATTAACTGATATATTTCATAATTAAGAGATGATACTTATGTTATTTCATCTGATTTTGCATGATTGATGACTTTTGGAGCATGGATCGCTGAAGTCAGGATTCTGATGGAAAAAGCATTGTTTGGAGGCAAAATTTACAAAGATCAGAAAATACATGGAAATTCTATTTTTCTTGAAGACGAAGGGTGCCAGAGGGGGAGCAGAGCTGGGCCATAGGGGCCCACACCACCCCTGGCGCGGACCACCCCTGGCCGCGCCACTGGGTGGTGTGGCCACCCTGGCCCACTCCTGGCTCTCCCCTTTGCGTATATTATCCCCACAAAACCCTAAGCCTAGGGGAGCGACCATAGAAAGATTCGACCCCCTCTGCGTGGCGGAAAACTACAGAGAGAGAAAGAGCTCTCCGGCAGGCAGAAATCTCAGGGGAAATTCCTTCCCGGAGAGGGGAGATCGTCGCCATCAACACCACCATCAAGCTGGACTTCATCAGGATCATCATCATCATATCCATCATCATCACCACCAGCACCATCATCACCACTTCATACCGCTGTAACAATTGGGTTGAATCTTGCATAGTTCTTAGGGGAAACTTTCCTGGTATTGATTACTTGTTGTAGTTGATGCTATTGAGTGGAACCATTGAATTATCGTTTATGTTCAGATTGTTACTTATCATTATTTCATCTCTGATCTTGATCCATATGATGTCTTGTTATTAGTTTGTTTAGTTCTTGAGGACTTAGGAGAAGTCATGTTGTCAGTAGTGGAATTGTGTTGAGAAAGATTCAATGGTTTGTTATTTAAGTTGTGGTGTTATTCTTCTAGTGGTGTCATGTGAACGTCGACTACATGACACTTCAACTTTATGGGCCTAGGGGAATGCATTGTGTATTTGGCTACTAATCGTAGGGGTTGCAAGAGTGACAGAAACCTGAACCCCCGTTAGGAAACCTTTGCACAAGGGAGGTTAGGATCTCAGAGTTTAAAGTTGTGGTTAGGTTTCTATATTAATTACTTTCTTGTACTTGCGGATGCTTGCAAGGGGTATAATCACAAGTATGTATTAGTCCTAGGAAGCTCGGTACATTAGCACAGGTTCACCCACACAACACTTATTAAACTAAAATAGATTAATCAACTATATGAAGCGAAAGCCCCTGGCGATATTCTCGTGTGTCCTCAAGAACGTTTGGTCATCTTAAGTAATACAACCAGCTTGTCCTTTGCTAAAGAAAGGATTGGGCCACTTGCTGCATTTATTATTACTATCTTTTATTTACTCGTACTTTATTTATCTGCATTATCAAAAACCCCTCAAAATCTGTTTACTAAGTATTTACAGAGAACTCCTGCTCCAAGCCACTCATCAACACCTTCTACTCCGTGTTGGGTTGGACACTCTTACTTATCGAAAATACTGCGATGCACCCCCTATACTTGTGGGTCATCACCATCTCACCAAGGGTGAGAGGCCCACGGCCTACCGCCTTCGAAGAGTATGTTGGAGGAGCGTTCCGGGCGTGAGACATTCCATGAAGTGGTAGACGAGTTGGTCAGCGCGATCACCATCTAGGGTTTCCCTCACCCTCATCCATCTGGCAAGGTATTCACGGGGAGGTTCTCCTTCCCTCTGAACGGATATGGCCAGATTGAAGATGGTGATGATGCCAACAAAGTGTGACATTTGCATCTCTAACACTCAAGGAAGCCAAGTGGATTTGCGGGGTCCTTCCACCATTATATCCTGCACAGGGGCGGTTTGGGTGGGCCTTGGATTTTCCTAATCTTAGCCGCCATACTCTAGAGAGAGGTACATCCCAGATTCCTCCACGAACGTGTCCTCCCCATAGGCGGTCTGTGCGGGTCTTGATGAATTTCCGACTTCCTGGGAGCTAGGACCTGAGTCAGTTTTGCCGATGAAGATGTGGATGTCTCCGAAGGGGATGACGGAGCAGCGCGTAGGGTTCGTCTTTGTCAGCACCCAGAATTCATCTGGGGGACGATCGGAACATTGCTGGAGAAGAGAACACATCTGATGGCTACGGTGTCGCCGATTCCCACGAAGAGCTCGGACCTCGTCCGGTGTAGAGCTTGAAGCGCCTCTTCCCCACGGTGGCCGCCAACTATCATGGTATTGCCGACGAGTATGCCATGGAGGGGTCCTCACAGTGCGTGTTTATAGACGTGGGTAAGGCGGAGAGTTGGCGGGTACAAGCTAACACAGCTTACCCAGGTTCAAGTCCCACATCTTTTGGGGGGATACCACCGGGTAGGGTAACGCCACGGTATCAAGGCCGAGTTAGCCGAGGTGCGGCATGGTCAAAGCAAATGCTGGCCGGGTCACCTCAAGGTAGGTCAAACCACGGAGTAACCTGGCCCGTGAGGCATCTCTTTAGCCATAGCCTGGCCGGCATGAAACGTATGCCGGCCATGTTTTTATGTCTATTATGGAGGTACCCTCATAGTCGGGTTAGCCACGTGCTAGCCGGACTATCATATGGCTTCCAAGAGAAGGAAGGAATCTCCCGCTGGTCAAAAGGTGGCTTTGTTAGCTGTAGCATGAGCAAAGCAAAGCAGAGAGGAGGACCAGCAGGTCAGGGGTGACCAAGATGACGCGGGAAATGTCGGCTGACGTAGCTCATGTCTGGTGACGCTTAAAGGCAAGGATTACGTTGCGGGTTACGTCCAAAGCCCGGACGAGCCGTTAAAGGGAATAAAGAAGCATCTAGCTTTAACCGAGGGGCATATTCGGAGAATATGCCGCCACGTGTGCCCTAACTTTGTAACCCGGGCTCCCGTATATAAGGAGCACTAGGGCCTCCATAGAGAGGGATGAATCATTTTCTCTGTCTAAGTTAGAACTCAAGGGCTAGGTTGTGGGGAGTAAGAGACAGAGTCTCCTTCTTGCGAACAGCTTGAGGAGCACTTGTAACCACCATTGATAGAGGAAAGACAAGAATATATGTGTGTGGAATCACCACGTTTTCCCTCCCTGGATTCCCCTAGCACACATTAGCCTCATCTTTAGCCTATCCATGGCATCTTCCGTGCCACCACCACGACAGTTGGCGCCCACCGTGGGGCTAGCGGTGCAAGCAGGGGTGAAAATCTAGACGAGAAGCATCTCCGACACCAGCGAGCGCGTCGTCTCCGGCCTGGTTCACTGCTTTGGTGCGCTGGCCTAGGTCAACGACCACGCTGGGAGCTTCAGCGGGCACCCTCCTCCGTGCAACAGCGTCTTCATCAAACTTGGCACGCACAGAATCTACGTCGGCATGGACGAGTCCTACGTTCATCCGCGGCACGTCGTCGAGGGAGGCGAACCACCTCTCAGCGCAGCTCGTGGTGTGCGTATCACTTGCCCCACTAGTAGAGTTGAGGTCCTGATGAATGCACCAGACGCAGGAGCAAGTAAGGGCCCGGCGCCATAGCCGGAAGTCACGCCGAAGCAGACCAGGTCTAGGTTCCCCCCACTAGAGAGGCCACAGAATGTGCTCCAGCAGGCAATAGATAGCCTAGCAACGTCGATAACACCTATGGTAGATCCGGCTCAGGCGCAAGCTGAGTTAGAAGAAACTAGGCAGAAAATGTTAGCTGGGGCAAAGAAAGTAGCAGAGTTATAGCAGTCCTTGAACATTACTTTGAGGGAATATGCAAAGTCAAACCGCGTAGATGGGGTAAAAATCCGAGGTAGAAACCTGATTACTGAGATTGACAAGGAATACGAGCCTAGGCCGGGTCAGATAGCCATGATAGTGACAGGAGGGCTGGAAAGGTACAGTACCACAACAAAGAACCTTAGGGCAGCAAATGCGGCTACGTCCGAGTTAGAAGGTCTAACCGGAGAGGCCCGGCAAAGGCAACAAGAGAGGGTGAACCACTTCATGAGGGTCGCGTGCCAGCAAAATGAAGAAATGAACAAAGCAAACCCAGCACCACTAGGAGCATCACATGTGGTTCATTCAGCCAGAAATAACCCGGCAAGGTCCAGCGGAGCCGCATCATCTCCGGGTCACAACCCCAGGAGAGAAGAGGTGGTAAACTCTGGGAGAGACAAACAAATGGTCCCCTACGACTCGGTGAGAGCTAGAAGAGGCAAATCGGTGCAAGTAGATGAAGATCGTCATAGCACCAGTCGAGGTGAAGCTGGCCGAGGTAACCGTGACCAAGGCAATGCCGGTCAAAGGAATGCTGCCAACGGCAATGCCGGATAGTGTGATCCGGTGGGAACAGGACAAAATGTACCTCAGCAGCAACAACAGCAGCGCGCACCTCGGCAGCAGCAACAACAGAATGCTTGTCCGGATCAGGAAAGATACAATGATGGTTATTCAGCTATGATTAACGACGGATACCCCAGACTGGAGAACCATATAATTGGGTCAAGGCTGGGAAGCAGAAACTTGCAGCCAGATGATGCGAGGCTGAAACTGGATAGAATTTACAGGTCGGAGATGATCGAGGTACAAGGTCCTCCTGGTCCGGCATGCTTTGGGCCCCGGATCATGAAGGAGCCGCCAGTGCCAAACTTTCAATTGGCCAAAGGAACAAGGACTTATGATGGTAGTACTAGGCCAGAGGATTGGCTGATTGATTACGCAACGGCGGTCAAGATCGCAACTGGAAATTTGAGATGGGCACTGAGGTATGTACCTCAAATGTTGGAAGGACCAGCGAGAGTTTGACTGAACAACTTGCCACCAGGAAGTGTTAACTACTGGCTGGACTTTGAGGAGTTATTCATTAGAAACTTCTCGAGCCCTTAGAAGAGGCCCAACAGGCCGCAGACGCTGGTGTTATGTCGGCAGAGACCAAATGAGCCAGACCAAGATTTCTTGACTCGGTGGTGCAACGTGCGTAACTCATGCGAGGGGGTAATTGAATCACAAGCAATTGTGTGGTTCGCCCAGGGCTGCAGATATCGAAGTATGTTATCGCAAAGGCTACAACGAGATATGCCAACCACTTTGGCTGAGACGATTCAGATCGCATATTCAGACGCTTTGGGAGATCCGACCCAACCTCGGCTAATGTCAAGCGAGGCAAACGAGTAATATTATAACCGAGATGGCTCTGGGTCATCAAGGAGAGATGATTTCCGAGGAAAGAGAAGGGACGAGCGTCCGGATTACAGATATAACTTGCAACAGGTGGCAGCGGTGGACCGGTATCAACCCAATGCCGACGCCAACCAGCGCCAGAAAACTGGAGGGAAAAACTGGCAACAGAAAAATGAAGGGAAGAAGCCTTGGACCCCGGAGCAGAAAAAGCAATGGCAAGAGCGAAAAGATCGACCGAGGTATACGTTTGAGTCTATGCTGGATCAACCTTGCAAGTTTCATACACCAAGTCCGAATAGTCCGGCGAATCATACAACCCGGCAATGTGAGTGGATGAGGAAGTTAGAACAGGGCAGTTCGGGGAATGCTCAGGTACCTTGGAACGAAGCACCAAGGAATGAGGCACCACGGCAGCCATTACTAATAGGGGGAAATGGACAGCAACTAATGTTGCCTCCACCTCCGCTGAGGTATGAAAATCAGGAAAGAAGGGACGATGTGCATCAAGTGAATAACAACCAACAGCAAGACCAAGGTTACCACACAAATGAGGGACGAAATGAAAATAGGGAGCATCACCAAAGCTACTGTGTGTTTACCACAGAAGATACTGACCGGAAAAGCTTGCAGCGCCGTCATATGGAGGTAAACACAGTAATGCCAGCAGTAGTAAGATATATGCCTTGGTCATATCAGGAGATTACATGGAGTATTAAGGATCACCCAAAGATCATGCCTAGACTAGGGACCTACACACTGGTCCTGGATCCGACGTTCATCGGGCCGAATCTCAATGTGAGGTTTTCCAAAGTGCTGATTGACAACGGTAGTAGCATCAACATTATGTACAAAGACACCATGCACAAGTTGGGAATATCAGAGAACATGCTGCATGCAACGAGGACCACCTTTCATGGCATTGTGCCAGGTATTTCATGTGAGCCAATTGGTAAGGTCTGGGTTGATGTGTTATTTGGCATGAGTGATAATTGCTGGACTGAAAATTTGGAATTCGAAGTAGTGAATCTGGAGAGCGCTTATCACGCGTTACTCGGCAGGCCCGCGTTGACCAAGTTCATGGCAAGTACTCACATCAGCTACTTAAAGATGAAACTGCCCGGACCTACGGGAGTGATAACTGTATTCGGGGACTTCAGGCGTTCGATCGAGTGCGCCTCAGCAGGATCTAACTTAGCCGAATCACTCGTGATAGCTCAGGAGAAAAGAAAGATACTGGAAGTGGCGGCACTGGCTCAATCCGCGCAGCAGCATATACCGGCTCTAACCAACCCACATGGAAGTGTGTCATTCCAAGCCAAAAAGGATACGAAGAAAGGGCCTATCGATGATCAATTCCCAGAGCGCACTGTAACCATTGGTGTCGGGTTATGCATCAAATAGGAAAGCGAGCTCGTCAACTTCCTCCATGAGAATCAGAATATCTTTGCTTGGTCCACACAGGATCTACAAGGTGTGCCGAGGGAGGTGGCCGAGCACTCTTTGAACGTAAGACCCAGTGCTAATCCGGTGAAGCAACCTCTCTGGCGTTTTGCCGAGGACAGAAGAAAAGTAATTGGGGACGAGATAGCTAGGCTCCTTGCAGCCAGGTTTATCATGGAAGTACTCTATTTGGATTGGCTCTCTAATCTGGTGCTTGTGGAAAAGAAGAAGGATGATCCGAACGTGGACGTGGTATGGTGCATGTGCATTGATTACACGAACCTAAATAAGGCATGTCCTAGAGATCCATTTCCACTCCCTAGAATAGATCAAGTCATAGACTCAAGTGCCGGATGTGAGCTGTTATCATTCATTGATGCGTATTCTGGTTTCCACCAGATACCCCTAAACCCAGATGATCAAATAAAGACTATGTTTATTACCCCATACGAGAGTTATTGCTATCGCACTATGCCGATTGGATTACGTAATGCTGGAGCAACGTACCAGTGATGCATGCAAAAATGTTTACATGACCAAATAGGTCGAAACATGCAAGTTTATGTGGACGATGTCGTGATAAAAACTAAGGAAAGCAATATGCTCCTTGATGACATCCCGCAGACATTCGCGAACTTGAGACGGTTCCGAATGAAGCTTAACCCAAAAAAATGCACCTTTGGTGTGCCTGCAGGAAAGTTACTCGGTTTTCTAGTGTCTAGCCAAGGTATCAAAGCTAACCCGATGAAAATCCAGGCCATAGAGAGAATGGAACTGCCAAAATGTCTTAACGATGTGCAGAAGTTTACTGGTTGTCTGGCATCGTTGAGCCGGTTCATATGTCGGCTGGGAGAGAAGGCCTTGCCCGTCTACTAATTAATGAAAAAGGCAGACAAATTCACATGGACGCCACAGGTGGATATCGCATTTCAAGAATTGAAAAAGATGTTGTCTACTGCACCAATCCTAGCCACACCACTACCTAAGGAGCCTATGTTGCTCTACGTAGCCGCGACCAACCGAGTCGTAAGTGCAGTAATTTTAGTGGAACACGAAGAAGAAGGAAAATCGGTGCAAAGGCCAGTGTACTATCTGAGTGAGGTATTATCTGCTTCAAAACAAAATTACCACACTATCAAAAGATGGTGTATGGTGTGTATATGTCGGCCAAGAATTCAAACACTAGTTTGAGGAACATCCCATCAAAGTGATATGTGAGGCACCCATATCAGAGATTATGAGTAACAAAGATGCAAGTGGCCAGATAGCAAAATGGGCAATTGAGCTAGCCCCGTATGCACCGCAGTTTGACAGAAGAGATGCGATCAAATCGCAAGCTGTGGCGGATTTCTTTGTGGATTGGGCCGAGATGCAATATGAGCCACCTCTACCGGACTCCAATTATTGGCAAATGCACTTCGATGGATCAAAACTAAAAGAAGGGCTGGGCGCCGGAGTAGTGCTTACCTCGCCCAAGAAGGATCAATTGAAATATGTCCTTCAAATCCACTTCAGTGCTTCAAATAATGTCGCGGAATATGAAGCACTGGTACATGGTCTCAAAGTAGCAAAAGAAGTGGGGATACATTGGATACAATGCATGGAGATTCGGATTTGGTGGTGCAGCAAGCATCTAGCAACTAGGACGCCTTGGATGCAAATATGGCCCTTTACAGATTTCATGTGCAAAAGATAAGCGGATTCTTCGAGGGATGTGAATTCCACCAAATACCTCGGATTGAAAACAAGGCGGCTGATGTACTGTCCAAGTTGGGCTCATCCCGGCAACCAATCCCGCTTTACCTCGGAACACTTAAGAAAACCATCTATTACTCCATCGCCCGAATCTGAATCAATTTATATCCCGGCATTCTCCGGATCAGAAGCTACACCAATGGAAATAGATTGGGGAGGTACCTCAGCAAACCCGAGGACTGGACAGCCAGACCCGATGGGAGTTATGTCGGTGGATGCGATGGAAATTGACGAGGAACCTTTCTCAGTCTGAATTATACCCACTTGGGCCAAGCCAATATTTGACTTCCTGAAAGAGGGAATCTTGCCGGATGATGAAATACTCTCAAGGCAGATCCAAAGAAGGGTAAAGGCCTACACCATTATCAATGTTGAACTATACAAGAGAAGTGTAACCACAGTAATACAGTGGTGAATTGATCCGGAGGAAGGACTTGACATACTTCGGGATATCCACCAAGGAGAATGTGGTCACCACGCATCTTCAAGAGCATTAGTGGCAAAAGCTTTCCGGCATGGATTTTATTGGCCAGGTGCTTTGGAGCAAGCAGAAGATTTGGTCAGAAAATGCAATGGATGTCAGAGATACGCCACGAAAACTCATCTGCCAATGTCGGAACTCAAAACTATCCCCATTACTTGGCCATTTGCCGTATGGTGCCTGGACATGGTAGGGCCATTTAAGCCGGCTAAAGGAGGAATGACCCATATCCTAGTTATGGTCGACAAGTTCACCAAATGGATCGAAGTGAAGCCAATCAGGAAATGTGGTGGGCCAACAGCGGTGAAATTTCTCAAGGATATAATCCTAAGATATGGCTACCCCCACAGTATCAAAACTGATAATGGCACAAATTTCGCTGAAGGAGCATTTGCGAGGTTCTGCTGAGAAAAGAAAATCTGGCTAGATCTAGCTTCAGTGGCCCACCCCGCATCAAACAGGAAATTGGAAAGATCCAACGGACTGGTATTGTCCGGGATAAAACCCCGGCTCATAGAGCCGCTGCAAAGATCAGCGGGGTGCTGGATAGAAGAACTACTAGCATTACTGTGGAGTTTAAGAACAACTCTGAATCTATCAACAGGCTATACGGCATTCTTTCTAGTATATGGGGCAGAAGCTGTATTACCAGCCGACATGGAGCATGATTTTCCAAGAGTCACCCAATACACAGAAGCCGAAGTGTGTTAAGCCTGACAAAATGATGTTGATCTGCCGGAAGAAGCGAGAGAACTGGCCTTGTCTAGATCCGCCATATATCAGCAAAATCTCCGACGCTACCATAGCTAAAAATTAAACCCCCGAGTCTTCCGGGAAGGTGATCTGGTACTCCGGTTGGTGCAGTGCACTGCTGGCATGCATAAGTTGTCCCATCCATTGGAAGGACCTTTCATTGTAAGGAAAGCTTTGCACAATGATTCCTACTATCTTATTGATGCACAACCATAGGAAAAGAACAAGGCGGACAGGTCCAGAGAGGAATCTAAGTGACTGTGGAATGTAGCACTACTTCGCCCTTTTTACACCTGACAAAGAGGTGAATGTATCCGAGCAACTCATATGTCAGTATGTATGTCGGCAATGAGCTTATTAATGAAACTTTGGCACCCCAAGCAGAAACTCGGGGACTGCCATAATAATTGTTCTTCTTGTTTTCGTATTTTTATGTCGGCTGGGATAAGTCCCTTATATCTTAGCCAGATTAGTAATGTGTGAGCACCAAAACCCAACTCTTCGACTTTGCTATTGTCCAACAATAATTGGCTTCATGGCAAGCAAGAGAACAAGTTTGGAATGGCAAAGCACATGAAAAAGGACTAAGGAAAGGAATTTAAGCGAGCCGACATTTGTTATTTGGACTAACCCTGTGTTTACTGTAGTTATCTAACACCGGATTATTTTGGGCTAATCTCAAAGTTTCAAGTATTGTTAAGTCAATTTTTTGAACCTCGGACTCGTAAGTCAAAAACCAAATCAAGGTAGACACGAGCCGAGTCAAAAAATGGGAGAACAAGAAAATGAAACTCGGGGACTTCGCCCATGATAATCCAACATTAAAACCTTAGTTCCAAACAGTATAAATTGTAGCAAAATCAAACCAAGGTACTTAGATACATTTTCACCCGGCATTTCGGGGATCTGACGAATACGGTCAAGTGTTTTTTAAGGAGCAGGAGGAGCAGTGGAATCATCAGTCGAAGGAGGAGGTACTTCAGAATTTGGGGCGGGGCGCTAGCCTCACCCTCATCCTCAGGGTTGTCCTCTCCATCCTCCGGGTCTTCAGCCTCGTCGCCAAGTTCGGAGGCCTCACCCTGACTCCCCTCATCTTCTTCACTTTCAGAGACAACTTCATCATCGAAAACGTCAAGGTAGCTCGGCCCTTCGTTCCAAGCATGGCAAAAGGAATACTGGATATGTTTGTTAGCACTGGCTTCGCGACGCGCAACCCACGCCGGATCTTCGGTCCACTTGGATCCGGTGCACATGCGGGTAAGCAGCCCCAGATCTATTCCTTCGTACCACGAGAACATGAACTGCAGGGCAATGTCAGCCCCGGCTCGCATAGCTGACTCATGCCACAGATTCAGCTGATGCTCACACTCCATCAGTTTGGCGATCAGCGCCGCATTACCTTTGGGAATGGGCTCAGTGGGCCAAAGGGATTTGAACATCCGCATTGCTGTCGGCATAATGTTTGCGTCGTAGTTCTTCACTAGCTCCATGCGAGTGAAGAGGCTCGCCAGCAGATCCTCTGTATCATATGGGATTGGCTAGGCATCAGGGCCTATGGGGATACCACGTTGTTCGCGGGACCGGATTACGGCAGCAGCAGCAAGAGTATCACCTTCTGAAAATTTGCCTAAGAATAGAACAGAGAAAACAGTGAGCAAAAGCACCAAATCTGGAGAAATGAAAGTTGAGCAAGGGCAAAGAACTCACGGGCAATCTGGAAGATGAGTCACTGAAGCTCGGCATGGACATTGGCGTTGTGGGCCTGGAGTTTCTCGTATTCAGAGGTCACCGGCGTAAGTTTGACATCGGCTTCCTGCAATAAGCTCTGGTCCATGGAAATTTGCATGGTTAAACGCTTTTTTTCCTCAGCAAACTCCTGGTCAGCTTTCTCCAGTTCAGACTTATGGAGGTCCTTGAGCCTCTGAATTTCGGCATTCAGCCGAGTAATTTCTGAGTCTTGGAGCCGCAGCCGAGCTATCTCATCATCCTTCTTCTTCAGTTCTGCCTCATGTTTCCCTGTTTGTTCGAGGAAATGGGTCATCATATCAGGCATAGGAACGTTGTCTTCAAGAGCAACTGAAACAGTGGGTTAATCTGGCGGTACTAGAGTATAAATATCCACCGGGTAAAGAAAAGAGCGCACAATGATGGTGTGAACGAGATGAGATACCTTTGATTTCAGCCAGATTTTTCCGCATGATGATATTCTCAGCTTCAACCTTGGCTGCATGGTTCGGATAACAAATTAATATGGATCACAGATAACTTTAACAAACGAAAGTGGAAGAAGGAAAAGTCTTAAGTAAGAAAAATTACCCTTCTTCTGGTGCTCCTCTAGGAGTTTTCCATAATGCACGCAAACGTCTTTGTAGGAGTCCAGCAGGTGCTGGAACTCAGCAGATCGGCGGTTAGTGGTAATCTGAAAAAAGCAAGACAATGTCAAGTTCAAAGGCGAAGTAAAAATAATTCGAAGTCTACAAGATCCGGCCAAGTGGAACTTAACCCGGCTCTAGGTGTGTGGATATTTGAAGTCTACAAGATCCGGGACAAGTGGAAGTTAACCCGGCTCTAGGTGTGTGGATATTCGAAGTCTACAAGATCCGGGCCAAGTGGAAGTTAATCCGGCTCTAGGTGTGTGGATATTCGAAGTCTACAAGATCCGGGCCAAGTGGAACTTAACCCGGCTCTAGGTGTGTGGATATTCGAAGTCTATACGATCCAGGCCAAGTGGAACTTAACCCGGCTCTATATTTGTGGATATTCGAAGTCTACAAGATCCAGGCCAAGTGGAACTTAACCCGGCTCTAGGTGTGTGGATATTTGAAGTCTGTAAGATCCGGGCCAAGTGGAACTTAACCCGGATCTAGGTGTGTGGATATTTGAAGTGTACAAGATCCAGGCCAAGGGAACTTAACCCGGCTCTAATTTCACCACTATTTGAAATTGCTAAGGACGAAAACTAAATTCTCTAGGAGCATCCAACCGAGAAACAAGTTACTCCCTCGGAGGCTTGGGGACTAGGGGATATATCTACAAGTGCTCATGCATACAAAGTACCACAGCAGAGGAAAAGAGTTACCTTCATCATCCGGCCAGCCAAAGAGATGGCCTTGGTGGCGGAGTTGATCTGGGCGCTGAACTCGTCTAGGCCGAACTTCTCCGGCAGATCATCCTTGGGGTCGATGAACTCAGCGGTGTTCTAGTTACGCACATACTCCAGGAGCAGTGGACTATAACTTTCGCTGCTCGGAGAGTAACTCGCCACCAAGCCTTTGACGTGGGCTTCTCGCCTTGCATATTGAGATACAGCAGGGCTGGTATGCAGGACCAGCTACCGGATACCCTCTGATCCGGCAGCAGGAGACCCAAAGGTGATGCCCTTGGCTGATCCGGCAGCTTTCTTGCGCTTGCCGGGTGACGGCGGACACGGTGGCAGATCCGAGGCTGCTGATCCGGACGGAGCTTGGGAAGTTGGTGGGAAAATGTCCGCAATAGACGCTGTTGATCCGGAGGTGGCCGATGGAGCCTTCCTTTTTGGGGCCTTGGTGGAGGTTGTTGCTGCTGAGGCTGTTGGTGTTGTTGCTGCTGGTGCCGCTGCTGGTGCTGCTGTTGGTACTGATGCTGGTGCTGGTGGTGATGTTGCTGATGCTGTTGATGTTGTTGGGTCTGGTGCTGCTGGTGCTGGTGGAGCTGGTGTTGTTGGTGCTGTTGGTGCTGGAGACGCTGGTGCCACTAGTTCTGAAGAAACTTGAACTGGAGAGAACTTGATTGGGGCGGTGGCACGGATCCGTGCTGGAAGCAACTAGTATGTGGAGATGAAATCATGGAAAAAGTCAGAGACAGGAAGGCCGAAGCCGTGCTGGAAGTGAGAAAGAAAGACAACAAACTCCCCAGGATTGGGAGAGGGAGAAATCTCATCGATGGCGAGGCGGCAGGTGACACCGGCGGGAATGCGGCGCGTGGCACGGATCCAATCCAGGTCGTCCTCGCAGATGAACGCGCCATCCCAGCAGCCGCGCTCGCGGCCCTCTTCTTCATCCTCCAGTTGAGCGACCACGGTAGCTTCTTCCTTTGTCATGGTGAAAACGAGGTCCTCGAGGACAAGATCGAAGTAGAAGTAACCGGTGGAGGGGAGCCTGGAAGCGCAGGGCCCGGTGGTGAAGACCTCGGCTGGAAGCAGCGGCACGTGCACGAGAAGCTGCTAAAGCACGGTCGTGACGGTGCAGCAATGGCGAAGTAGCAGCGGTGGCGATGGAGTTGTAGTAAGAGAGAAAGGAGGCTGGGGAGCGCAAGAGAAATGGGGAACTTCCCCAAAGATTGCCCAGGACCCCTACTTAACCGCGTGAGAGGGCGTGTAGTGGGATCCTTTGTGGTTGCCACGCCACACGCAACGGGCGTGTACGCAGCCGAGTCAGCCAATCAGAGCATGGCCACAGCCAGGGCCATAGGGAGCAGAAGATCCCATGACGCGACGTGGTGTTACAATTAACTAGGCGCTGCAGTGAAGGGACGCGTGTAGCAGTTATTCCTGACATTGCAACAGTAACTGGTGCATTAAATGCGCCTGGCCCTTAAAATGAGGCGAAATAATGATTACCCTCCATGTAGGACATAGGGAAGCGTACGAGAGAAGGAAAAGGTAACCCGGATAAGCGAGCAAAAGACCCGGCCAGCAAAGAATAACTCGGAATGAGCCAAGGGATCGCAAGAGAAAAAACTCCGGGTTACGGGGTAACTCGGCCAAAGAGGCATGGATCCGGATATGGGAACCTGCTGTGGCCTTAACAACTAAAGTTGCTAAGACCGCACCAGCTTCGGGGACTAATGTTGGGGGGATACCCTGGGTAGGGTAACGCCGGGGTATAATGGCCGAGTTAGCTGAGGTATGGCACGGTCAAAGCAAATGCTGGCCGGGTCACCTCAAGGCAGGCCAAACCACGGAGTAACCCGGCTCGTGAGGCATCTCTTTAGCCTTAGCCCGGCTGGCATGAAACGTATGCCGGCCATGTTTGTATGTCTATTATGCTGGTACCCTCATAGCCGGGTTAGCCACGTGCTAGCCGGACTATCATATGGCTTCCAAGAGAAGGAAGGAATCTCCCGCTGGTTAAAAGGTGGCTTTGTTAGTTGTAGCATGAGAAAAGCAAAGTAGAGAGGAGGACCAGCGGGTCAGGGGTGACCAAGATGACGCGGGCAAGGTCGGTTGACGTAGCCCGTGTCTGGTGACGCTTAAAGGCAAGGATTACGTCGCGGGTTACGTCTAGCGCCCGGACGAGCCGTTAAAGGGAATAAAGAAGCATCTAGCTTTCACCAAGGGGCATATTCGGAGAATATGCCACCACGTGTGCCCTAACTTTGTAACCCGGGCTCCCCTATATAAGGAGCATCGGGGCCTCCATAGAGAGGGATCGATCATTTTCTCTGTCTAAGTTAGAACTCAAGGGCTAGGTTGTGGGGAGTAAGAGACATAGTCTCCTTCTTGCGAACAGCTCGAGGAGCACATGTAACCACCATTGATAGAGGAAAGATAAGAACATATGTGCGTGGAATCACCATGTTTTCCTCCCTGGATTCCCCTAGCACACATGGTCCCCATCTTTATCCTATCCATGGCATCTGTCGTGCCACCACCATGACAACCACGGTGGTAGGACTCTTTTCCTCTATAAATCACTATAATGGCAATACGCCGAGTTATAGAGATTAGTTTGCTATGCGAGGTGTTGTATGTTGAATACCCCAATCGTATGAGCCGTGCCCTAAAGGCTCCCACAGGTTCGGTTTATAAAGGAACCATAACCTAGGGTTACAGGGAAAATACCTTGCCAGACAAGGTAAAGAGTCCTACACTAATACAAACTAGTCTTCGTGTCTTGCACTCCAAGGCTCCGAGTACGTTAGTGACTCCTGCGTAGCCTTTCTTTATCTGGCATGAGCCTCCCTTCTGGATATGTCTAACTATGACGCCCAGCAGGCCTTGGGCCTTGCTACCAACTATGGGCCACTCGGGTTAGCCGGATTAGAGACATACTATGGTGATACCCATTTAGCATATCCTCAACATTCCCCGAACAGAAAACGAGGAAGCAGATGCTCTATCAAGAATATGCTCTACACGGAAAAAGGTCCCGGATGGTGCCTTTCTCAAGCACCTAAGAGTTCCCTCTATCAAAGAGTTGATGAGGAGTATCCGGTCAAATCCGACTCACCGCCCATAGCAGTTCTAGCTGTAATTCCTAGCTGGACAAAACCCTACCTTAAATTCTTGGTAGACGGAAAATTACCCAAAGACGAAGTTCTAAGCCGACAGATTGTCCGACGAGCAAAATGTTACACAATAATCAGTTGTGAGCTCTATAGGTGGAGTGTATCTGGGGTTTTTCAGCGTTGTGTTTCTCCGTAAGGAGTGGAAATCCTAAGTGAAATCCACGAAGGCGAATGCGGACATCACGCTGCAGCTAAATCTTTAGTGGCAAAGGTGTTTCAACACGTATTTTTTAGCTTACGGCTAAGGCAGATGCCGATAGACTGGTCGGGACATGCAAAGGTTGCCAGAAATATGCCAAACAAGCCCATGTTCGCCCTGATTAGCTACAAACAATTCCGATTACATGGCCCTTTGCAGTCTGGGCGCTTGACATGGTAGGACCGTTTAAATGGGCTCCGAGTGGATTTACTCACCTCCTAGTGATGGTGGATAGATTCATGAAATAGATTGAAGCTAAACCTGTCACAAGTTGTGATGGAGAAATAGCCAAAAAAATCGTTGAGGATGTCATAATCCGATTCGGCTATCCGCATAGTATTTTTACATATAACAGGAGCAACTTTTCCATGGGAGAACTTGTCGAATTTTGCGAAGATCTAGGGATCTGACTCGATATTCCATCAGTCACGCATGCACAAGCCAATGGACAAGTCGAAAGGGAAAATGGTTTAATTTTTCAAGGCCTTCATCCCAGATTCGAAGCACCACTTCATTGTGCTGCGTGGGCTTGGGCGGATGAATTTCTGTCTATTGTATGGAGTTTATGAACTACTCCTAATAGGTCAACCGGATATACACCCTTCTTCTTGGTATACAGTGCAGAGGCAGTTCTTCCGAGTGATCTTATCCATATTTCTCCCTCAATCGCTGTGTATGTCGAAGAGGATGCCTAAGTTGCTCAACAAGATGACCTCGATAAACTCGAGGAAGTACGCGTCATTGTTGAACATAGATCTACATCCTATCAGCAGAAGTTATGCAAGTATCATAGTCAGAGAGTCAAAAATCAGTCTTTCAAGAAGGGCTATCTAGCTCTTCGACTAGTGCAAAAAAAAGAGCAAAAACATTCTCCAATCTGGGAAGGGCCCTTTATGGTTAGTAGGGTATTGCACAATGGTTCATACTAACTAACTGACATGAGTCTGGAAAAAAGAAAGACCTGCTACTAAAAAGAGAAAGAGAGCTAGAGGCGGTACAGACCCGGATGAGATAGACCGTCCATAGAATATTGCTTAGCTACATCCCTTTTATTCTTAAAAATTTTTTCTTTGTAATCATATCAATGTACATGTTCAAAGTGAAATAAAGTATTGGTCTCCTCAATGTTTTTTCTAAGATGTTTTTTAAAAGTACCATCTTATTTCCGAATGATCATGTCATAGTCGAACATCCCAGAATACTTGAACGTACTTTAAGCTCATGTTTGTTATGGTTAGATTTCTGATTCTAAAAATACTACCTTTGGGTATATGTCTAATTTTAGTTTATACTTGGGTTTTTGTCTAATTACTAAACACGGGTATTTTCCGAGTAGTGAATTGTTGGTACTAGAATCCGGCTTTGATTCCGGGTTTAAACTGGTTGAGCAATTGAGCTCCGCTGCTTGGCAAAGTTTCCGTGATGAAGGTTTGCCGGCTCACGAAAGGGACAAGGCAGAAAGCCAGATAAACGATAAGTATAAACAAAACCGTGCTTAAGAATTTTTTCAAGCATAGAATAAAAACACACGTGCTAAGAGTAAAGTACTAGTTCTTACATAGCAACACCTCAAAATGAATAAGTTTAAACCATTACAACAATGGCTTGTTTCAGAATAACACAAATTTGCTTGCAAATGTTTATGTTGCGGGAGAAGGATTTTTTGGCTCGCTAGTGCTCGTGCCCATGTTGCCTTGATCTTTTTTCGAAATAGGGACATTAGACTCAGTCTCTTCGTCATCGTCTTTGGGAATTTCCTCTTCTACAAGGGTTGGACGCGGATCAACGGGCTTAAAGATTGGCTTCTCGTAGTTCGTTGCATCGGCTACGCGGAAAGCATAACCGGTGCAAGAGTCCTAGATAGCACCAACATTCTGATCCTTGCCATCTTCATCAACAGTTGAATAACCTTTAGTAACTTGCTAGATTTTCATATTTCCATGGTGGCTCATTACCAAAGTAAGGGCGTTATGTGCTGTTGTGCAAGTATAGGACATCTTCCAGTCCTCGACCAACTGCAGGATATCCTTCACATTGTCACACAGCTCAAAGGCAGACAATTTATCTAAGTCAGAGAGATTAACGGTTTCTCCAATATCCTCAAAGGATTGGTAGAAATCATGTATCAAATCTCCAACTGTGACAAGCTAGCTGAGGTGTGACTCAAATGAAGACGAATCCATGAGGTTGAGAGGCCCTGAAAAGGGAGAAGTGTTAAAAAATATGACTGTGAAAGTTGGATAAATCAAGAAAAGAGTCGGAATGGCAGTAAATAGGTACTGAAGATAGTATCATCTACTTTGGTATTCTCCTCCCTCAGACTCTGGAGTTCATCCCGGTGTGCCTAGGTGGTATCTTTCTGCCTATGAAACTCAGCTTTTAATTCCAAGAATTCTTCATCTTGGCGAGCAATGGTCATCTCACGTTCTTCGGTGGCATGGTTGCTCGACTCAGGGATGTTGCCAACGCTGTGCTCATGATCCTCTTGCAATTTCTTGAGATTCTCATGCAGGCCAACATTCTCAGGTTCTAGAATTTTATAAACTTGGGCTTCCTCCACAAGTATGGAGTAAGACACACACAAGTTAGTCGAATTTGACTGAAACAAAAATCCGAGAAGAGATTGTCGAAAAACGTACTTTTGGCATCATCCTTCTCAACTTTCAACTTATCATTTTCATGATGGAGAGCTTTGATTTCTCTCCGCTTGTGGCAGATGTTTTTTAACAATTCATGGTTGTAATTAGAATTTTTTTGTAAGTCAGAAAGCTAACCAGAGTCAGAAAGCTACTAAGACTAGGGCTGCTATTGTTAACTAAATTCTAGCATGAGCCTTGGGGGCTACACTACTTCGTTCTTTGGCATCCTATTAAACTATAAAATCAAAATTCAAGTTCTATCCAACTTCATGCTTGGGGCTAGAGGATATGATATTCACTATAGCAAAGGAGTCAACAAAGACTTACAAAATTCTCATGCGTTAGTTTGTTGAGCCTGATGTCGACTTTAGTAGAAACCTTCTCGGCGAGGGTTAGACGAATAACTGGTGGAGGCATAACCGCACCAACCTTTAGCTTCTCGTCACGAAGACGTACTTGTTCAAGTAGCTCGACAAGTTCTACATCTCTGGCTTCTTGAGCCTCCACCTCAGCCGTAATGTTTCTGGTCTCCAAGCAGTGGAGGGCTAGTTTTTGGATTTCTTCTGCACCTTTTCGAGTGAGGCCAAATTTGGAGACACCTGGATTTTCCAGAAGGTTCTTTGCAAAAGCTTCAGCTGAGGGATCATTACCCTTAGGGGATTCACCCTTATCAACTTCCGAGTCACCCATGGTTACTTCGGGCTATGAACCAATGTTCATTGGCTCTTCAGATTGAGCCATAACATCTTCAATGCATGGATACGGAATATCTTCTGGCACTGAGGATGGGATCGGAGTAGGAGTTGGAAGCGCGGCAACAGGCGAGACAATGCTCAGGTTCTGTTGGCGCAAAACCATTCTCGGTTTTCCATTTCCTTTTCCTTTGATAATTGATTTAGCTTTGGATAGACAGAACAAGAACGTTATGAACCGGAAAGAACATAAACAAAAATACATAGTTTGATGGAAGAACTTACTTCTTGCCAACTGGCATAGTTTGTGGGCCATCTTGCACGACCAGAGCCTTGCGCTTCCGGGTAAGTGCTTCTGGCAGCACTTCTAGCTCTTCATCCACCTGAGGAAATGGATCCTTGAGCAGATATCCCTCGAGAGGAGCTAGCTCCGACTCGAGGAGGTTATCAAGATGAAAGACGTAATATCTCAGTATTACGAATAAAACATATCAATAAGCAAGTACACAGGAAGTAAGTTGAAAATCTTACGGGGTCAAGGGCGTATCTGCTGTGAACATGTCCAGAGACATCTGGAATCTTCCATTCTATCTGCTCTTTGATCAACCATCAGAGCCGAGTATCGTAATCTTTGTTGGGCATCAAGAGCCCACAAATCCTCAGGCTGTCTTTTCTTCCCTTGGTGATCGTGTGCATCAGACGATCCCCACAGTGTTGGAGAGGATGAATCCGACGATCTAGCCAGCAATGGACTAAGTTGGATCCTTTCAGTACTCTATGCTTCATCATAAATTCAATCCGCCTCTTGGCGCGGATCAAATCTTTAGTAAGAGTTGGAGCTTCCGTGTTGCATGATTCTTGGGGAGCAGTGGCACCGCCAATAAAAGATGGCAAGCTTTCTTGCTTGTCGGGAGCCGGGTTGTCCTTATAATAGAAGAACATGGACGACCATCTTTTAACCTGATTCACTAGCTATGACCTTGGGATAGACTCGATGTCTCCTAAGGACTAAGCTAAGAGTTTCGGTTATGTATGGAACGCTGGCAGTGATGGGAGTTTTTCCTAGTACTAAAATAGTACCGGAAGAAAGTAAGACCCGGCTTGATTTCGAGATAACCCTCACAAAGAGAGACGAAGGCACTAAGCTCTAGAATCGAATTGGGAGGAAGATTGTGGAGTTAAACACCATAATACGAAATCACCTCAGAAAAGAAATCCGAGGGAGGAAAGCTCAAACCTCGATCGAGGTGAGTGACAAAGTGTACCCGCTCGCTGTTGTGGGGGTGAGAAGAGGATCTTCGTAGCTCCTCCGCCACTCGTCGGCGTGGAGAAGACCTTCTGCCTCGACGCCACAAAGCTTCTCGCCGTCCAGACGCGGGATCTAGACCCTGTGATGGCCATTGTCCTCCGCCGCCACCGTCGACGCCGCCGCTCCGGAGCTGGATGCGTCTACCATCTCGCCGGAGGGAATGACCTTGGGTGGGAGGCGTTGTGAAGATTTGGGGGCGAGGAGGCGGAGGAGATGGAGGCGCAGATTTTGGCTAGGGGAGAAGGAAGGGAATGGCACGGGTGAGAAGAAGATGAGGAGATGTTTACCCCTTATAATCCTCTTCTGCGCGAAGATTAGTGTAAATGCATAAAAATTGGACCACGCGTCATGGAAGGAGCAGGGTAACTTCCCCAAGAAGATTGCACCACCTCGATCTCCGTGCACGCATTGAAACGGCTCCTCGGTTTCGTGAACCGTGGACCCACCAACGGTCACACTGACAAGAATGTTTGTCAGTGACAAGACTAGAACTTGACTAATGTTAGGTTGCGTCACTAGCCAAGTTCCGGCTCAGTTTGAAATCGAGCAGGAAAGTAGTAATGAGATAGTGATAGGTCTGACTCATGTTTGAGACTTGGATATCATTTTTGTTTTGGAGTTTTAGGAACCCTTCAAGATTCTACAGCCGAAGAAGAATCCAGCTAGACGATGAAATCCGAATTTGATCTTCGAGGCTTCCGGGGGCTACTGTTCCGGATATACTTTCGGGGTATACCCACTGCGACTCACTGACCAGGGTGGCCCACTTCGGGTTAGAGCTATGCTTCACGGGCGGCCTAGTCAGGGAGAGAAGTTGGAAGCCCATCCGGCTACGAGAAAGCCCAGAATACTTATCGACTTAGGCCTATAGTGTTACTTGTAGTCCAAGATGTATTATATAACCGACTCTGTATTATAACCGGATAGGACTCTACTGTAACCCTACGATAGGATGAGTATATAAGCCGTCCTAGGGATAGGCCTTTCAGGAAACGGTCAATCGACAATCACAACCTCAACTCGCATAGGCAAAACCTCTCTTGTAATCTATACTTCCGGTTTTGGCATATTACTGGACGCTTGGAGACACGGGTTGGAGGCTCAAGATTCCACTCCTCCGATGATCACCAATGTCCAAGGATGATCTACAAAGTCTCTATGTGCGCATACCATTGTCGGCAAGTCAGATACATCGCCTTTCTTGGGACCGACTTAGTTCCTCCATCTGTCTCCTTTCGCTGGTGCGCTGAAGAGGAGTCTTGATGGAGTTGTTGTTCTTCGGAGGTGTCCGGCGTCAGTCGAGACATGGCTTTGTAGCTTACCTTAGAACATGCTCTTTAAATATATCTTTGTTGGTACTGGCTATCTTCGGACATGCTGATATGGAGTGGTGTGGATTTGTGCCACACTCGCTTCTTGAAGCGAGTGGTAATTTTCTTGTACTCAAAAATTTTTCCTTCTATGAAATCATGGTATGCCTTTAGTGTACTCTTGAAAAATAATTATCCAGTTGACATATATTTCCTAATATTTACCCAAGTCAATCCAAGATGCCTCCAATAAGATGAATTCCCTCTAATCACTGTTTGAAAATATGCATCGGACAACGTGGAAGGCAAACATTTAAACCTTAACAAAAGTTTTCTCTTTCCTTTGTCTATTTTTTATAGGTAAAGAGGAAGAATAAGGGTATGTTTGGTTTTCGCCCAAGTTAGCCCCGCCAAACGCACGTGCCAGCCAAAATATTAGCGTAGCTTTTTGCCACCCACCTCTGGCCAAAATATTGCCGCTGAATTAAACGGGACGGCTCAAGCTAGCAAGGGCACGCCAAATAATGGGCTCCAATCCAAACAATGCATATGCACTTGGTCAACGCTAATTATTTGGCTTGGCAGCCTTGGGCTTCCATCCAAATATACCCTAAGATAAAAATTAGTTAGGATTTATTTTCTTCTTTTCTAATCTTCATTTTTATTTATTTGTAATCATGTAATATTCTATTAAATATCGTAAAAAAATAAAATATTCAATAAATCTTTGCGTTAATTAATTTTGACTATTTCACATTTTTGTATGACTTAATTCTCAGTTATTTATATTATTTAAGATCATTGGATATTATTTATTTGGAAATTAATTTACAAATTTATTCTCAATTAGCTTTGTGATGATGTCATTGTGCTATATGCACTGTTTATTCATATTGTTCTCTCTTATTTGAATTGTGTTCAGAAGTTCAAAATTTAACAAAGGTCATGATAAAATTTATCGCACTCAAGACGATGATATAATCCTTACTCATTGGATTAAGCCAAACTTCAATCCCTTCAACATGTTTGATCAATAATTTTTCATTTCCCAGGTTTTCAAATGTACGAATGCGCTGTCCTAGAATCTACCACACTCGGGTGTTTGAAATATGGGGTCTGATAAACCATCATTTGTACTAAACTTGTTTCTTAATGTTGATAATTGGTTGCTTCGTGTAAGAAAATGGAGATTTTCTCTTCATGAGTGAAAACTGTGGTACTTCCTTTCATAAAAGTAAAAATACGTGTTGTGCCAATAAAGCTTGTACAAGTTGCACATTCTATTCGTGTGGAGCTTCTCGTATGAAAGCTTGAATGTAATTTCTTTTTTCTGAAAAAGGAAGGAGTATCTCCGGCCTATGTATCAATTGTATATGTACACATCTCTATTATAACGCATCGGTAGATACATACAAGATAATGAAATCATGGACGTAAACCTAGACTCAGACAACCACAGTAAAATTACGTGTCATGATTAATCTATTATGCGACACTAATCCTAATGCTAATAATTATCCAAATTGATATTTTGAGATAATAATAACCTGTATTGATTTGAACAATAGTACAAAGTTTATATAGAAGAGAGGAGGGGGATCGGCCGGCCTAAACCGACTTATGACTGACTTAGGACTAGAGTCCTACTCTAACTCAAACTCAATTCTAATACCCTGCAGTGCCAACGTCGGGCGCCACGATGTTGAGACTAGAGCGAATATCTGTAAATGCTGCAGTGGATAGACCCTTGCTGAACATATCTGTAAATTGAGCGCTGGTTGGAACATGAAAGAACGCGAACCTCGCCGAGAGCCACCTTCTCTCGAACAAAATGAATATCAATATCTATGAGCTTGGTGCGTTGATGCTAAACCGGATTAGAGGCCATGTAGACTACAGATATATTGTCACAATAGACATGGTAGCACGCTCAATTGGTCGATGAAGCTCGGCAAGAAGCTGACATATCCAGACCGCTTCGTCCACTGCATGAGCAACTGTCCGGTATTCTGCTTCCGCCGATGACCTGGAAACTGTAATCCGCCTTTTCGAAGACCAAGAGACAAGATTATCACCCAAATAAACACAAAAGCCGGATGTGGATCGTCGAGTATCTAGACAACCTGCCTAGTCTGCATCAGAATAAACTGTCAAGCTTGTAGGAGTAGAAGAATTAAGTAGACCATGGTCGAGAGTGCCTTTGAGATAGCGTAGAATTCGTTTGACATGAGAAAGGTGGGCAACACGAGGATCATGCATATACAAGCAAGCTTACTGAACAGAATAAGAAATATTAGAACTTGTGAGAGTAGCATATTGTAGTGTCCCTGTGAGACTGTGATAGAATGTAGGATCGGAAACGTGATCACCATCCGCTGACAGTTTGGCGCCGATATCAGCAGGGGTACGGCTGGGCTGACAGTCAAGCATGCCAGCACGAGATAAGAGATCGATAATATATTGGCATTGAGAAATAAAGAGAGTGAAAGAATTTTGAGAAGCGGTAACACTGAGAAAATGATGAAGTGGTCCTAAATCAGTCATAGAGAATTCCAGATTGAGAAGGGTGATAATATGGCTAAGAAAGGAGTCGGAGGAGGCGGTTAGAACTATATCATCGACATAGAGATGAAGATAAGCGGTTTGAGTAGAAGAGCGAAAAATAAAGAGAGAGGAATCGGATTTAGAGGAAAGGAAACCTATAGTTTGAATAAATGTGGCGAAGCGTTGAAACCATGCACGTGGTGCTTGTTTGAGACCGTAAAGAGACTTTTGGAGAATACACACAAAGTCAGGATGGAAAGAATCTACAAAGCCATTGGGTTGTTGACAATAGACGGTCTCATTGAGAGTGCCATGCAGAAAAGCATTTTTAACAAGAAGTTGATGAATCGGTGTTGTCGGATTGATGACAAGTACGCCATGAGGGGGTACTCGACGCGTGCGGAAGAGAGAGGTGTGAGACGTATGGTGTTCCGGGACGGTGAGCACACAAGTTTACCCAGGTTCGAATCCGCCGGCTTTGGACGGATCCTACTCCTGCTAGCAATCCAGTAATACGGCAGAGCCGGAATATGGGTTACAAGGGTTCTCCTGTGCGAGTTGAGATTATGATTGTAAGGGGTTGTCCTAAAGGCTCTCCCTAGGACGGCTTATATAGATATCCGTCCTAGGGTTTACAGGAGCTAAGAGTCGGTTACAGAGTATATCTTGAACTACAAGAAACACTATGGGCCTAAGTCGGTATGTCTTCTAGGCCTTCCCGTAGCCAGATTGAACTCCGTCTCTTCTCTCTGATTGGGTCGCGCGTGAAGCAAAGCTCTAACCCAACAGCAGCCCCTAGAAGTCTCCAAGATCCAAAGTCGGACTCATCATCGTCTAGCTTGATCTTCGGCTTGCAGAATCTTGAAGGGTTCCTGAAACTTCAAAACAAAAGATACAATCCGGGTCTCAAAAGTAAGTCAGACCTATCAGTACATTACGCGAATTTCCAGCTTGATATTCAAACTAAGCAGGATCTTGGTCTCTGACGTCATCTGACACTAGTCATGGTCAAGTCACGTCACTGACAGACATCCTGTCAGCACGACCATCGGTGGGTCCGCCGTTTCAATGCACGCGTGGAGATCGAGGCGGCGTAATCATCGCGTGGGGGCTTCCCAGTTCTTTCCATGACGCGTAGCGTTTACACTGTGTCATTTGCACGAATCTTGGCACGGTTCGGTGGCTATAAGGGGTGAGGATTGCCTTTTCCTCATCTTCTTCACCTATTCCCGTGTCGTTTCCTTATCCTCCACTTGTCCCTCGCGCACAGAGCTCCCTTGCCTCCAGATTATCAGCGCCGCCCACCCAAGGTCACCGGCGCACCGGAGAAATGGCTTCATCATCATCATCTGGCTTGGCAGCGGTAGCAGCGGCAGCGACGGCGGCGGCGGCAGAGAAAGAAAGCAACCGCGGGGTCTGGATCCCCTACGTCCTTGACGACACCAAGCTCAGCAGCATGGAGAACGAAGGACTCCTCCGCGCCGGCGACTGGCGAAGCGGTTTCGGCGAAACCATCCCCAACCCACACGCCAACGAGCGGGTACACTTCGGCACCCACCTCAACAGAGGTTTGTCTTTCCCTTCCTCGGAATTATTTTCCGAGGTGATAGATCATTATGGTGTTCAGCTTCACCATCTCCCCCCAAACTCTCTCTTAGAGATGAGCGCCTATGCGGATTTGTGTGAGGCATATCTTGGCATTAGGCTGAGTCTCATTCTCTTCCGGTTTTACTTTCATGTCCGGAGAAACTCTATCACCGCCGGTAATCCTTACATTACCTGAACAATTAGTCTTTCGGTTAGATGTGAGCATGTTGATGGCTCAATGCACGGCGCCCAGAAAAGTGTTGGTGCGCGGTTGATGTAGAGCTCGTTGGGAACCCCAAAAGGAAGGTATGATGAGCCCAGCAGCAAGTTTCCCTTAGTATGAAGCCAAGGTTTAATCAAACCAGTAGGAGCAAGGAAACACCCCAAAGGTGTTACTAGCTGAGCTTTGGCAGGGCGCACTACCGGTGTTAGTAGCAACATGGAGACCTGCACAACACAACCACAGAACTTTGTCCCCAACTTGCGATGAGGTTTTCAATCTCACCGTGTTTTGCGGAAAAAAAGGATTAAACGTATCGAATGGAAAGAAATAATAGTTTGCAGAAAGTAAACACAAAGCAGTAAACAGTTTATAGATTGTATGTAAAGAAAAAGGACCGGGATCCATAGTTCACTAGAGGTGGCTCTCCTTAAGATAGATAACATGCTGGGTGAACAAATTACAGCGGGGCAATTGACAACTGCATCTATGACTAATAATCCACCTTCAGGTTATCATCCGAACCCCCTCCAGTATTAAGTTGCAAGCAACAGATTATTGCTTTATGAATTGCATGTAAAGTAAACAATACGATTGTTCTATGAACAAAGGATTGTTGTTTTCTCCCTAGTAGCAACATCACATCTAGTACCTTAGAGATTTCTGTCACTTCCCCAGATTACTAGAGGCATGAACCCACTATCGAGCATAAATACTAACTCTTGGAGTTGCTAGCATCTACTTGGCCAAGATAGCTACTAACAACGGAAAGCATGCAAGATCACAAATAACAAAGACATGATAGAATCAATAATTAATCTAAAATAGCATCTCAATATCCATCGAATCCCCCACAAACACAACATGTAGAATTACAAATAGATGATCTTGATCATGAACGGAGCTCACAAGATCTAAACATGAAAGCACAAAGGAGGAGAACCAGCCATCTAGCTACTACATGGATCCGTAGTCCAAGGATGAACTACTCACGCATCACACCGGAGGCTTGCATGGTGATGAAGAAGGCCTCCAGGGTGAATTCCCCTCTCGGGCAGGGTGCCGAGAAGAGCTACAGATCCCTCCCAATCTAGGAATGGATATGACGGCGTCTACAGACTCTTTCGTGGATGTTTGATCGGGCACTTAGGGTTTTCGTCCCGAGGGCATCTTATAGTCGAAAGGGGAGGTCGAGGGGGTGCCAGGGCTGGCCTCACCACCCCTGGCGCGGGCTAGGCTGGGCCGCGCGGCCAGGTGGTGTGGTGGCCCCCTGGCCCCTCTCCGTCTCGTATTCTGGCACTTGATGACTTCCGAAAAATAGGCACTTTGGCTTTTGTCCCGTCCAATTCCGAGAATATTCATTTTCTAACTTTCCTGGAACCAAAAACAGCAGAAAATAGGCAGCTGGCACTGTGGCTCTTGTTAATAGGTTAGTCCAAGAAATCATATGAAAAGTACTCTAAAGTGTGGACAAAACACAAGAAAGTGGATAAAACCAAGCATGGAACATCAAAAATTATAGATACATTTGCAATGTATCAACATCCCCAAGCTTAACTCCTTCTCGTCCTTGAGTAGGTAAGTGATAATTTTTGAGGTGACATGCACCATCAAAGACTTGATCAAAGTATTTGTAAAACATTCAAAGCTGGGATCATAGTACTTCAATCATAACATGAAAGACAAAGTTCTAGCAATAAGTAAAGAAACTATGATGAAACATGAAAAGGCACAAACAAAATATTCATGAATAACAATGATTTGCAAGACGTTTGTTTGTTTCACATAAAGAAAACATAACATAATAGTATTCAGCTTGTCCCTCAATAGAGTAGCAAATATAAATGCATAGGACACCTTCAAAGTTCATAAGAGTGACTAGATACAATAGTGTAAAACAAGCAATAACAAGTTATGCATCAATCAACTTCTTGGGACAATGCACATAGAACTAAGAATGGCCACTATGCTCTCAAAGTAGGTGCATAAAGATAGAAGGTGGAGACTCAATATAATGGTGGAAGAAAAGGCCTTTTATAAAAGGAAGTAGGGATTCAAGTCTCATAAAGAGCTTCCAAAAATTATGGTACTTATAGCTTTCAGCTCTCATTGCCCCTATCATAAGCATCTTGAAGGTGATTAAGGTTAAAGTGACACAACTAAGAGGATATGCTTGACAAGTTATAAACCGAAATCTCATGCCCCTTACTTACGAAGACCGATCCTCATGCTACTCAACTTCAGTCACGAGTAAGCTCTTGTCATTGTAAGTACATGTGTATCATTAAGAACCGCCAACGGGGTACCCCTTGCACATGATACAGGAGTTATCCCATATTCAAAATGACAAGACAAGCAGACAATGAGCATCTCAGCGATCTTTTTATTTGCTATTTGCATAGGTTTTTATTGAGGATGCTTCATAGAGTGCTCATTATGGTGATGCTGCAAGTTTCCACCATGATTAGGCATGGCTTAGGTTAGCGGCCTAGGCGTTTCTCTAACACACATACAAACTCCATGATCTTACAAGTTCCACTTTTATTTCACACCGCCGGGATCCGTAAGAAAAAGATCATGATATCAACGGGGTACAAAGTACAAGTGCAATGTTGAAAGCGTTCCCCATGATACATGGTTCTGCTAATTTCAACTTATAAAGCGCAAGCATATGCGCAACAAAGAAGGACCCAATGGTTCAAGTTTATTAGATGCAAAAAGTAAAGTGTGCCATCAAGT
Source organism: Avena sativa (assembly GCA_916181665.1). Lineage (NCBI taxonomy): Eukaryota > Viridiplantae > Streptophyta > Magnoliopsida > Poales > Poaceae > Avena > Avena sativa. The sequence continues at coordinate 431,576,188 of OV702292.1, read as the reverse complement.
TCGTGAGAGCTTTAATCACTAGTTTTCTCATAACAAGTTTAATTTGGAAGGTAAACAAAAGCATGAATATACTTGGAATAGCTTAAGCTAGTAGGTAGGTATGGTGGAATCTTTTTAATAACTTGGTTTAAGGAGTTGGATGCATGAGTAGAACTCATACTTTGTTGTGGAGGCTAGCAAAAGACTAGGAGCGATAAACTAAGAGAGCAATAATGGCCATAATCATGCAGAGCGACAAAACATCATTGATCAAAGCATAAAGTGATACTACAAGTTGAAAACTAAAGGATCATAAAGGCTATGGTGACTTTGGATAGTCATAACATGGTGTGAGCATGCGCCAAGTCAACCCAAATAAAGCATCAAAGGAGAATACCACTATATTATGCTTTAATATGCTAAAACAACGCATGATTCATCCAAGGCACATTAAGCAATCTCAATTGTTTATAACAAGTCATGCTACAGCAAAGAATACTAAGCATAAAGCCAAAACAATATCAAGCATGTCATGACAAAGCATAGGCCACGGTCAAAAAAAACGAGCTCCTTTTACCACATAAGCATGAACTTTCCTACTCTTTTCCAAACCAAACCAAACTATTTGCAAACCAATGCATCAAAGAGGGGGTCCAACCAATTTATTCAGAAAACTAAGCAAACCAAGCAAACTAAAAACCAAAACAAAAAAAAGACGCTCCAAGAAAAACACAACTGTGCATGAAACAATAAAAATGAAGCGTTTAGAAGAAACCTGGGATTTTTATTGATGAAGAGGGGATGCCTTGGGCATCCCCAAGCTTTGACGCTTGTACTTCTTGGATATTTCCTGGGGTGAGTCGCGTGGAATTCCCCAAGCTTGAGCTTTAGTCCATCCTTCATCTCATTACTCATTCCTGCCATACACCTGAAAATTTTCCTTCATACAAAACTTCACACAATCTTTATTAGCAACATTAGTGCACTCAAGATAAATAAGTCTTAAGGTTCAGTTCTAACACCAAATAAACTTCCATTAGAACACTAGATACTGTAGCACTTTCATCAAAAAGTTCAATTCCCCAAAAAACTCAAAAAGGAACCAACAAGAAGCAAATGCAGAAAATGGCAGAAATCTGTCAAAACAGACCAGCAGGTAAAGACGAATTGTTTCGAAGACCTTCTGTTGCTCAAATCAAAAAGTGTTGAACTAACAAAAGTTAGATAACAACCTGGGGCAGAAGCACAAAAATTCATGCCTCAAAAAGACGTACGGATATTTTACACGAATTTTTACGGTGAAGCACAGAATCTGTTTCGGGACAACAACTTTCCCAATTATTACTTCTCTCTCATTAGAGGTTACTCTTGGCACAAAAAGCAAATAAAAAGGATAAGGAGAGGTTATTACAGAGGTAATAACTTCCAATACTCATCCAAAACTTTTGGGTTATCTCCCAATAAGTACTTTTCTTTAACACCTTTAAGTTAGGCATAAGAGGCAAGAAAGAATCAAGTGTTCTCAAATGAAGAAGCATTAAAACCAAATTTCTTGCCCTTACCTCTCTTACTTTTATTCTTAACCTTGGGGAAAATATGATTGTTTGGTGGAGAAGAAAGGTGCATGGTCCCCTTTCCCACATCTATTATTGCTCCAAAGAGTTTTAATAGGGACCTTCTAAGTATAATTTGTCCTTTTCCTGCACATTCAATAACAAGATAATCAATAGAAATCATTTTCCCAAGGATCTTTGTAAACACTCCTTCAGCTATTCCAAGAGGTAATATGGTATTATTATTAGCAAGAGATATTACTTTTCCTCCTTCAGTGAGCCCCCAAGTATTTAGAGATTTATAAATATCTTTGGGCATAAGACAAAATTCAGACATGATATCACAACGAGCTTGAAAAGTTTCAGTGTTTATCTCAATCTTTACTGTAGGGAGCCACTTTGATGGTTTAGAATTTATTGGAACATAATTGTGATGCTCCCTAAGCATATTATAGCAATTTTCTAAGCTAGTAGTGCTAGTCTCAAGAGTGTTCAATCTAGCAAATATTTTTGCAAAAGAAATATCAGTTTGGCTAGGCAAGTTGTAAGTGAGGATCAATTTCTTTATAGCATTAATAGCATCATCCTCATTACATTGGAGGAAATCTCCTCCCACAATAGCATCTAAAGCATATCTATAGCAAAGAGCAATCCCAAGATAAAAACTGCTAAGGAACAAGCTTTGAGTCATTTTAGGATCAGTTTTTTCATGTAGATCGGAGATTCTAGACCAAGCTTCCTTAAAACTTTCCTCAATTCCTTGTTTAAAAGTGAAAATCATTTCCTCGGGTGACATAGTGACTGGAGCAAGGCTAGACATAGTGGCAACTCAAGATAGGAACTAATTTTTTTTGTGTTTTCAATAAAGAAAGCAAACTTGTAAAACTATTGTTTTGTGTTTTTGATAACAAAACAATCAAACAAAACAAAAAGAAACTAAGCAAAACAAAAAATAACAAAGTAAAGAGATTGGTTATGAGGGACTCCCCTAGTGAAGATGTCCTTGACTCCCCGGCAACGGCGCCAGAAAAATGCTTGATGGCTCAATGCACGACGCCCAGAAAAGTGCTAGTGTGTGGTTGATGTAAAGCTCGTTGGGAACCCCAAGAGGAAGGTATGATGAGCACAACAGCAAGTTTCTCTCAGTATGAAACCAAGGTTTAATCGAACCAGTAGGAGCAAGGAAACACCCCAAAGGTGTTACTAGCTGAGCTTTGGCAGGGCGCACTACCGGTGCTAGTAGCAACGTGGAGACCTGCACAACACAACCACAGAACTTTGTCCCCAACATGCGATGAGGTTGTCAATCTCACCGTGTTTTGTGGAAAACAAAGGATTAAACGTATCGAATGGAAAGAAATAATAGTTTGCAGAACGTAAACACAAAGCAGTAAACAGTTTATAGATTGTATGTAAAGAAAAAGGACCGAGATCCATAGTTCACTAGAGGTGGCTCTCCTTAAGATAGATAACATGCTGGGTGAACAAATTACAGCGGGGCAATTGACAAACATCAAGAAAGCAATACATGCATATACTAATCATCTTGACTCCTTTGGAACTTGATCGGGCATTACAACATTATACATAGACCGCCATCCAACTGCATCTATGACTAATAATCCACCTTCAGGTTATCATCCGAACCCCCTCCAGTATTAAGTTGCAAGCAACAGATTATTGCTTTATGAACTGCGTGTAAAGTAAACAATACGATTGTTCTATGAACAAAAGATTGTTGTTTTCTCCCTGGTAGCAACAGCACATCTAGTACCTTAGAGATTTCTGTCACTTCCCTAGATTACCAGAGGCATGAACCCACTATCGAGCATAAATACTAACTCTTGGAGTTGCTAGCATCTACTTGGCCAAGATAGCTACTAACAACGGAAAGCATGCAAGATCACAAATAACAAAGACAGGATAGAATCAATAATCAATCTGAAATAGCATCTCAATATCCATCGGATCCCCGCAAACACAACATGTAGAATTACAAATAGATGACCTTGATCATGAACGGAGATCACACGATCTAAACATGAAAGCACAAAGGAGGAGAACCAGCCATCTAGCTACTACATGGATCCGTAGTCCAAGGATGAACTACTCACACATCACACCGGAGGCTTGCATGGTGATGAAGAAGGCCTCTAGGGTGAATTCCCCTCTCTGGCAGGGTGCCGGGAAGAGCTTCATATCCCTCCAGATCTAGGAATGGAGATGACGGCGGCTACAGAATATTTCATGAATTTTTGATCGGGAACTTAGGGTTTTCGTCCCGAGGGCATCTTATAGTCAGAAGGGGAGGCCGAGGGGGTGCCAGGGCTAGCCTCACCACCCCCTGGCGCGGGCCAGGATGGGCCGTGCGGCCAGGTGGTGTGGTGGCCCCCTGGCCCCTCTCCATCTCGTATTCGTGCACTTGATGAGATCCGAAAAATAGGCACTTTGGCTTTTGTCCCATCCAATTCCGAGAATTTTCATTTTCTGACTTTCCTGGAACCAAAAACAGCAGAAAACAGGCAGCTAGCACTGTGGCTCTTGTTAATAGGTTAGTCCAAGAAATCATATGAAAAGTACTGCAAAGTGTGGACAAAACACAAGAAAGTGGATAAAACCAAGCATGGAACATCAAAAATTATAGATACATTTGCAATGTATCACGTGTCTATCCGAGGATTTTAGCTAGTGAGTCGGTCAAACAGTGGCCGGCAACCTTCTTTTATCATAAGGATATTCCTGCTCCCGGTAAAGCTACTGCTTTGCCGGCTTTCATCGACGGAGCCGCCACGCCCCGAGCATCCTGGTATGAGGCTCCTCCGGCTCTTAGCGACGATCTGCTCCTCACCAAGAGGCGGATCGAGTATCTGATGAAGCACAAGGGCTTGAAAGGGTCCGACTTGGTCCAGTCTTGGGTGGCATGCCGGATCCAGCCTCTCCAGTACCACGGTGACCGACTGATGCACTCCATCACGTCGTCAAAAAATGACTCCCTCCGCATCAGCCCCAAGGCTTTAAAGCCACGGGATTACATAAGCCAAATCAAATGGCTTATAAAGGAGCGGATTGAGAGAAAGATTCCGGATTTGTCTCTAGATATGCACACAGTGGAAGACCCTATAGTACCGGTAAGCTTTTAGCAGTAAACCCTTTTTATGTGTTTCACCTTTAAGTTATTTCGCAATACTGAGACATTATCTTCTTTTTAGCTTGCTGACCTCCCCGAGTCGGAACTGGCTCCTATCGAGGGATATCCTCCGGAGTTTTCTCAGGAGGAGGAACTAGTTCCACTACCGGGCGTTGTGCCCAGGAAGCACAAAGCTCCGATAGTGGCTGTCGGCATAAAGGAAGTGCCAGTTGTGAAGAGGCAACTTTCCACACAACTTCCGCCTTTGTACTTTACTCATAATTTCTTCTGAGACATGACGTTCTTTATTCTATTAGTTTCTCAGAGCTAAGCAGCTCATCAAGGGCAAAGGGAAGGGGAACATCTCGAAGCCCCTGCATCAGACGAAGCTAACTATGGATTCTCCTGCCGCAGCTCCGCCAACTCCTGCCCCTCAACCTTCTGCAGCGCCGGTGATTACTCCATCCCTGGTCGTCGCAGAAGATCTGGCTCCCTCAACAGGGCCAGCGATCCTTGAGTCGCAGACTGACGTCACCATGGGTGACTTAGGTTTTGATAAGGGTGAACCCTCTTCGGGTAATGATCCCTCGGCAGAGACATTCGCTGAAAACCTCCTGAACAATTCGGGACTTGCCAAATTTGGCTTGTCTCGGAAATCTGCGGAGGAAATCCAGCGGCTGGCCCGGCAATGCCTTGAAAGTCGTAATCTCTCTGCCGAAGAAGAAGCACAAGAAGCGGAGGACGTCAAGTACTCCAATCTTCCTGACCAAGTCCACCTTCGCGATGAGGGACTAAGAGCTGGTGTACTTCCACCACCTCCGGTTATTCCACTCACCCTTGCCGAGAAGGTTACCACTGAGGTGAACATGTGCCTGAGCAAGCTCACACATGAACATCATGTAAGTCGGAATTCGAACTCACGCTTTTCCTTTACTGTATTTTATGTCATATCCTCTAGCCCCCAAGTATGAATTTGGATAAACAATCTAGGTTTAGGCTTCTTTTAGGGTGCCAAAGAATGAAATAGTGTAGCCCCCAAGGCTCGTGCTGATATTAGCTACAATATTAGCCCGAGTCTTTAGTAGACCTCTGACTCTGGGTATTATGACTTACAAAAAGTTAATTCATATAACCAGGATTTGTTGAAGAATGTCTGCAATAAGCGGACAGAGATCAAAGCTCTCTGACTTAAAAATGCTAATCTTAAAGTTTCCAAGGATGAGGCCGAAGGTAAACTTTCCGAGGCTCAAACCTTGTCTTGATTTTTCATAGCCGAATATTTTTGTTGAAATGTTGTTCTTTTTGACTTACAACACTAATAAAGCAGATATGTGCTATGATCGAAGAGGCTGAGAATCTAAAGACCCTGGTGGTGGAAAACAAGGATCTCCGCCAAGAGCTAGATCAGCTTAAGGCGGACCATGAGAAGAGCATAGCTCAAGTTCTCGAATCCTCCTCCATGGCTACCGTGGAGTGTGATAGCAAGATGGCACTCCACGAGCAGAAAATTTTGGATCTCCACAGCAAGCTTTGCAGAGAGAAGGATCTTTCCGAGGTGCTCCGGTCTGAACTCCGGAGTCTTCGTGAAGAGAAGACCAAAGTTGATGACGTCATCTTTGGTTTGTTTCCATCTTTCTGACTTGTCTACATTCTTCGAATCTTTTGATGTCGGATTTATTTAACCGTTTTGCGTTATATGCATAGGTCCTATGAACTTGACAGACTCCACCTCTGCCGAGCCTCGCACCCACCGGCTCACCCAAGTTGGTGATTTGCTTCATGACTTCTGCCAATCCATTGAGGATATTGGCGAAGCTCTCAACGTTCCGGACATGCATAGCATGTCCAACTTTCAGGTGCGGGACAAGGCAAAGGAGATGCCGCAGCTCGTCCGGGACTGGAACATGTCCTACGCGCAATCCGTGGTGCAGAACGCTCTCACAATGGTCATGAGCCACCATGGAAGCATGGAAATCTGGCAAGTGACCAGAGGGTACTGTAAGGTGGACGAAGACGGACAGGAGCAAGACATCAAGGCCATCATGGACTCCTGCGCCGGATATGGGTGTCATGTAGCTGACTTAACTAGCTACGACACTCCCTTCTTCACCCGCGTGGACATGCCGCCTCTGCTTCCTGAAGAAGCTGCTGAAGTTTCTGACGATGAACAAACCATATCGGATTAGGACATCTCGGATCATTATCAGGGTGCGGCTGATGTGAAGGGCAAGCCGGTGGCTCCTACATCTTCTCCTGCATCATAGATCATCATAAACAAATGTGTTATTCTGAAAACGTTATGGGTCTGTAAATATGTAGTATGATACTTTTGCTAGTGCTAAGCTTTTAATCTATTCAACACTTTTGGTTTAAATTTTTGTATGCCTGAAATATTTGCATAAGCACTTGTAATTTTTTGTCTGCACTTATTGTTTGTCTGGCTTTCTGCGTCGTCCCTTTCGTGAGCCGGCTAAACTTTCAGCACAGAAACTTTGCCGAGCAATAGAGCTCAATTGCTAAACCAGTTTAAACTCGGAAACAAAGCCGGCTTCCAGTAACAACAATTCACTACTCGGAAAATACCCGCATCTGGCAATCAGACAAATAACCAACGTATAGACTAGGAAATTTAGAGTTATACCCGAAGGTAGCATTTTTAGAATCGGAAATCTAAACCAGAACATCATGAGCATAAAGTACTTTCAAGTATTCTGGGATTTTCGACTGTGACATGATCATTCGGAAATAAGATGGTAAAAACTTCTCCTAAAAAACATGAGGCAACCAAAACTTTTATTTCTCACAGAACATGTACATATATATATACGATTACAAAGAAGGATAAACTAAGAATAAAAGGGACGTAGCTGAGCAATATTCCATGGTTTGTCTAACTCATCCGGATTTGTACTGCCTCCAGCTCTCTTTCTCTTCTTAGTAGCAGGTCTTTCTTTGACTAGCCTCATATCCATTAGGTAGTATGAACCATTATGCAATACTCGACTAACTAAAAAGGGCCCTTTCCATACTCGGGAAAGTTTCTTTGTTGCACAAGACGGAGAACCAAATCACCCTTATTAAAATATCGGTTTCTAACTCTCTGGCTATGATACTTGCGTAACTTCTGCTGATAGGCTGTTGATCTCATTTTAGCAACAACGCGAACTTCTTCGACTAAGTCGAGATCATTTAGTCGAGAAATCTTGGCATCCTCTTTGATATACACGACCACTCTAGGAGAAGTGTGAATCAAATCACTAGGAAGAACTGCTTCTACGCCATATACCAAGAAGAAAGGTGTGTATCTAGTTGACCTATTCAGAGTTGTTCGTAAACTCCATATTATAGAAGGTAACTCCTCTGCCCAAGCCCCCGCAGCACGTCGTAGCGGTGCTTCGAGTCTCGGTTTTAGGCCTTGTAGGATTAAACCATTTGCTCTTTTGACGTGTCCATTAGCCTGTGGATGTGCGACTGACGCAATGTCAAGCCGGATATTTTGTTCGTTGCAGAATTCGACCAGCTCTCCCATAGAGAAATTACTCCTGTTGTCCGTGATAATACTATGCGGATAACCATATCGGATTATAATATCCTCGACAAATCTTTTGGCTATTGCTCCATCACAACTAGTGACGGGTTTAGCTTCAATCCATATGGTGAACTTATCCACCATCACTAAGAGGTGAGTAAATCCACTTGGAGCCCGTTTAAACGGTCCTACCATGTCAAGCCCCTAGACCGCGAAAGGCCATGTTATAGGTATTGTTCGCAGCTGCTTAGCCGAAATGTGAGCTTGTTTGGCGTACTTTTGGCATCCCTTGCACGTCTTGACAAGCCGTTCGGCATCTGCCTTGGCTATAAGCCAGAAAAAACCGTGTCAAAAAGCTTTTGCCACTAAAGATTTGGCTGCAGCATGGTGACCACACTCGCCTTCGTGGATTTCTCTTAAGATTTCCACTCCTTCTTCTGGAGACATGCAGCACTGAAAAACCCTAGATACACTCCGCTTATTGAGCTCACTATTAACTACAGTATAGGCTTTCGCTTGTCGGATAATCTGTCAGCTCAGAACCTCGTCTTCGGGTAATTTGCCATCTACCAAATAGTCAAGATAGGGTTATGTCCAGCTGGGAATTACAGCCAGAACTGCTACTAAAGGTGAGTCAGATTTGGTCGGATATTCCTCGTCCACTCCTTTTATTGAAGGAACTTTGAGGTGATCCAAAAAAGCACCATCCGGGACCTCTTTCCGTGTAGAGCCTATTCGAGATAGTGCATCTTCTTCCTCATTTTCTGCTCGAGGGATGTGTTCAACCTCAAACCCTTCGAACGATTTAGATAAATCATCCACAATAGCTTTATATGCTGCCATGTGCTTATTTGCATTACAAATATCCGACACTTGCTGAGAAACAAGAACCAAATCTCCGTAACACATCAAACGTCGGATGCCAGTATCCTTAGCAATCCAGATTCCATGCAGCAGTGCTTCATACTCGGCAATATTATTCGTCGATGTGAAGTGGATCTGCAACACGTATAGAAGTTATCTCCTTGGGGTGATTTGAGCACCACGCCAGCCCCCGAGCTCCCGCGAGCCTTAGACCCATCAAATATAGGGTCCAATATTTCGACTCAGGGAGGGTCATATTCTCCTTCGTCTCTGTCCAATCAGCAACAAAGTCGACAAGGATTTGGGATTTGATTGATGTCCGAGATTTGTACTCAATATCGAAAGATGAGAGCTCTATGCCCCATTCGGCGACGCGTCCTGTGGCGTCACTTTTGTTGATTATATCTTGCATGGGAGTTGTGCTCACCACGGTAATTGGATGCTCCTGAAAATAGTGTCATAGATTACGAGATGCCAAGAACACGCCATAAGCTAGATTTTGATAGTGCGGATACCGTTATTTCGATTCTGTCAAGACCCCGCTGAAAAAATATGCTAGACGCTGCACCAAGTGTTCCTGATTTTCCTCCGGTCTTTCCACTACCATGACAATACTGACGACTTTGTTTATCACAGCAAGATAGAGCAACATCGGTTCCTGTGGTTCCGGGGCTGCAAGGATTGGAGAAGATGAGAGTACTTTTTTCAGGTCTTGTAGTGCAGCTTCAGCTTCGTCGGTCCATACAAAATCCTTGGTCTTTTTCAGGAGTTTGTATAACGGTGCGGCTCTTTCCCCAAGCCGACTTACAAACCAACTGACTGCGGCAATGCAACCAGTTAGTCTTTGTACGTCCTTCAGGCGAATTGGACTGGAAATATTGAGTATAGCCTTGATTTTGTCTCGATTCACCTCTATGCCTCTTTGAGAGACGATGAAACCTAACAATTTTCCATCTAGGATTCCAAAGAAGCATTTCTTCAGATTAAGCATGATGTTGTATTTTCATAGATTGGCGAACGTTTCCTCCAAGTCGGAAATTAATGTTTCCTTCTTTTTGGACATCATCGCAATATCATCCACACATGCATGTACATTGCGTCCAATTTGATCATGGAGGCAACGCTGCATTGTGCGTTGGTACGTAGCTCCTGTGTTTTTCAGCCCAAAGGGCATCGTAACAAAACAGAAGGTTCTGAAGGGGGTTATGAATGAAGTTTTGACTTTGTCAGATTCCTTCATCCGAATTTGGTGATAACCGGAATATGCGTCGAGAAAACAGAGGAGTTCCGAGCCTGCCGTAGAATCGATAACTTGATCAATCCTTGGCAGAGTGAACGGATCTTTGGGGCAGGCCTTGTTCAAGGCAGTATAATCAGGACACATCCTTAAATCAGTGGTGTCCTTTTTAGGGGCCATTACAGGATTGGCCGACCACTCAGTGTGGATGACCTCTTCTATGAATCCGGCTAACTCGAGCAGTGTTAGTTCCTTAGCTATTGCCTTACGCTTTTCATCGCCGAAACGTCGTAAGGACTGTTGGACGGGTTTAGCGTTTGGGTTTACATTTAAAGAGTGCTCGGCAAGTTCTCTAGGTACTCCGGTCATGTCAGATGGCTGGCATGCGAAGATATCTTTGTTTGCTTTGAGGAACTTGACGAGCACGCTTTCCTATGCGCTATCTAGGCCTACGCCTATCTGGGTCACCTTGGAGGGGTCATCATCCTTCAACGGCGTCTTCTTCGTCTCTTTTGATGCCTTGAACTCCGGATTCGGCTTTGTCACCTCCTTCTTTGTTGTGGGCATCTCGGATGGATCTATGCTCTTCTTGATCTCCTGGTACTCCTGGGCGTGCAGCACGGCTTCAGCAAAGCCGGCATTTCCATCCTCGCACTCTCGCGCTTTCTTCGGGTCTCCCCTGATGGTGATCACGCCATTGGGACCTGGAATTTTCATCATATTGAAAATGTAACACGGACGAGCCATAAAGGCCCAGTAAGCCGGACGTCCGAATATAGCGTGGTACGCGCTCTTGAACGGGACCACTTCGAAGGAAAGTGCCTCCGTCCCATAATTCTTTGGAGTTCCAAAGGTAACATCCAAAGTGATTTCTCCCAGGGAATTTGCTTGTCTTCCTGGGACTACCCCGTGAAAGATCACATAACTATGGTTCAGCTGGGTCTCCAAGATCTTCATCCGGCGTAGCGTTTTGACATACAGAATATTAATACTGCTGCCACCGTCCATGACAGTCTTGGAGAAACCATAACCGTCAATAAGTGGATTGACGATTAAGGCGTATTTTCCTCGCCTATGCAATTTAGGGGGATGATCAGTGCGGTCAAATGTGATTGCCACTTCCGATTAGTCCAAGAATTGGGGGACAGCCGGAACTGTTGGATTGAGCTCATGTAGCACTGCCTTTTTGACCTTTGCTGGTTGAGATCCGAGGAAGGTGACATAAGTGTCTTTCTTGGTCGGAAATTTTTTCTTCCCTTTCGGCTTGGGATTTGAAGCGTCAGCTTGCTCCATGTCGGAATCTTCCTTAGTCTCTTTATCCTTTTCGGGATTCTTCTTTCCTTTCTTCCGCTTAGCTTTGTAGCCAGCGGTATCATCTCTTTTAATGTCGTCATTGAAACGACACTCGATGTTTGTGTGGGACGAGCCCCCATTGGCGTCTAGGTGATGCACACATGGGTTATTGGCAATGTCGGCCCAAGAATAGGTTTTGCCAGGTTGCTGGTCTCCTCTAACTTGAACTCTTGACGTTCCATGACCGCGTCCATGTCCACAGCCACGTCCTCCTTGTCCTCCAGACCCAAAAGTAGCAGTGACCACTGCTGTTTCCGCGTTGGGTTTTTCTTGTGAGGTATTTTTGCGTTTCTGAGCTGGTTGCTTTGGTTGTTTTTCCGACTGTGGCATAGCTAAGTGATACATTGCAAATGTATCTATAATTTTTGATGTTCCATGCTTCGTTTTATCCACTTTCTTGTGTTTTGTTCCATCTTTGGATTACTTTTCATATGATTTCTTGGACTAACCTATTAACAAGAGCCACAGTGCCAGCTGCCTGTTTTCTGTTGTTTTTGGTTCCAGGAAAGTCAGAAAATGAATATTCTCGGAATTGGACGGGACAAAAGCCAAAGTGCCTATTTTTCCGGATGTCATCAAGTGCCAGAATACGAGACAGAGAAGGGCCAGGGAGCCACCACACCACCTGGCCGCGCGGCCAGGCCTGGCCCGCGCCAGGGGTGGTGTGGCTGCTCCCGGCACCCCCTCGTCCTCTCCTTCCGCCTATATATTGCCCTCGGGACGAAAACCCTAAGTACCTGATCAAAAAAATCCACGAAAGAGTCTGTAGCCGCCGTCATCTCCATCCCTAGATCGGGAGGGATCTGAAGCTCTTCCCGGCACCCTGCTGGAGAGGGGAATTCACCCTGGAGGCCTTCTTCATCACCATGCAAGCCTCCGGTGTGATGTGTGAGTAGTTCATACTTGGACTACAGATCCATGTAGTAGCTAGATGGCTGGTTCTCCTCCTTTGTGCTTTCATGTTTAGATCTTGTGAGCTCCGTTCATGATCAAGATCATCTATTTATAATTCTGCATGTTGTGTTTGCGGGGATCCGATGGATATTGAGATGCTATTTCAGATTGATTATTGATTCTATCATGTCTTTGTTATTTGTGATCTTGCATGCTTTCCGTTGTTAGTAGCTATCTTGGCCAAGTAGATGCTAGCAACTCCAAGAGTTAGTATTTATGCTCGATAGTGGGTTCATGCCTCTGGTAATCTGGGGAAGTGACAGAAATCTCTAAGGTACTAGATGTGCTGTTGCTACTAGGGAGAAAACAACAATCCTTTGATCATAGAACAATCGTATTGTTTACTTTACACGCAGTTCGTAAAGCAATAACCTATTGCTTGCAACTTAATACTGGAGGGGGTTCAGATGATAACCTGAAGGTGGATTATTAGTCATAGATGCAGTTGGATAGAGGTCTATGTATAAAGTTGTAATGCCCAATCAAGTCTCAAAGGAGTCAAGATGATTAGTATATGCATGTATTGCTTTCTCGATGTTTGTCAATTGCCCCGCTGTAATTTGTTCACCCAGCATGTTATCTATATTAAGGAGAGCCACCTCTAGTGAACTATGGATCCCGGTCCTTGTCTTTTATATACAAACTACAATCTTTTACTGCTTTGTGTTTACTTTCTGCAAACTTTTACCTCTTTCCATTCGATACGTTTAATCCTTTGTTTTCCGCAAAACACAGTGAGATTGACAACCTCATCGCAAGTTGGGGACAAAGTTCTGTGGTTGTGTTGTGCAGGTCTCCACGTTGCTACTAGCACCGGTAGTGCGCCCTGCCAAAGCTCAGCTAGTAACACCTTTGGGGTGTTTCCTTGCTCCTACTGGTTCGATTAAACCTTGGTTTCATAACTGAAGGAAACTTGCTGTTGTGCTCATCATACCTTCCTCTTGGGGTTCCCAACGAGCTCTACATCAACACCGCCATCAAGCATTTTTCTGGGTGCCGTGCATTGAGCCATCACTAAGGCATTAAGTAATCCCTCCGCATCGTCGTCAGCATCTGCATACTTTCTTGCTGTTTCTATCATCTCTCCCAAATCAGTGACTTTGTCACACTTCAAGCAATGACGTAGCAAACCAATTGGGAGACCCGCAATGAAAGCTTCAATCGAAGTTTGGTCATTTACTCCTTCATAGGAGTTCTTGGTGTCGATCCATCATCCGAGATAATCTCGGCAAGTTTCTCCGGCTTTCTGGGTGCACCGTTGTAGGTCTCCGACCGTACAGGGCCTCCGGTACGTGCCTTCGAAATTCCGAAAGAATGCACTTTGCATGTCATACCAATTGTGGATGGTGTTCTCCAGAAGTTCGTTGAGCCATGATCGTGCCGTCTTCCGCAACATGAGTGGGAGATATCGGGTTGCGACCAGGCTGTTTCCGCCTTTGGCGATGCAGCAAGCTTGGAAGAAATCCTATAGCCAAGTATCTGGCCGAGCTATGCCGTCGTAGGCCTGAATATGTCTTAAGATAGCGAATCCTTCCGGGAATCTTGTAGCTCCTTTGCGTGGTCCGAAGCACTTTGGGCCCACATATATGTCATCATTTTCATAGCGTCGCGCCTCTATATTGGAGTGTATCATGTGCCTTGCGTCATTTGGGGATAAAGATCGTCCCGAGTGACGGCTATGGCTGCGGTGCCTTGGAGCCGTACTTCGGCTTCTGCCACCACCTCCTCCACCACGATGCCCTACTTGGCCTCCTTGGGAGCCATTGTGATGGCTACTTGGCGGAGAGGGTGGAGCAGCTGGGTTATTTCCGGCTGAGCGCCGGCCTCCGTCCGGAGCAACATTATTTCTGTTCTGGGGAGGGTCTTCATTGTGACGAGCCCCTACCGGCTTGTCTCGGCACGGTGTCCGTCGTTCCTCCGCCCGTCATTCGGACGGCTTGCATGTCTAGGAGGTGGCATTCTTTGTCGGTCCTCCTCCCGACATTTCTCTTTATCTTCTTCCCTGCGGTCCTTCGTCTCTCGCCGGGGAGGATTCCTCGGATTCAGTGCAGCAATTGCCTCTTGCTCCGTAACTGGGTTAATGTTACGCCAGTCACGAGCAGCTTTGTGGTGCTATCCTGAAGATCTGGTTCTTGAGTAATTTTCTTCCCGACGGTCGGAACGATGGTGCTGCTCCGGAACACGTTGGGGTCTTATGTCCGCCCATGCCGGATCTGTGCGACATTGGTCTGTATCGGAGACCAGTTTTTGACTTCCGGAAAGGGCGACCTTTTGCTTCTCTAGTCCCTTGTTGAGTAGTTTAATGCCCAACCTGATCTACTCCGGGCCTAGATTAGCCGATAGGATTTCTCGAGCCGCAACAGTGTTCTACACAGGCATTGGATACACCCAATCCCCATTGCTGTCGTGCTGTGGCATCCCAAGTTCTCCTCCGAAAAGGACTTTGTGTATCTATGGGAATTGGTCGTCATGAGTATGACGTTTCCTGGTCTTCTGATGTTGCCTAGGGTTTTACTTCTCCGCAGTTGCCATGCGTTTCTTTTCCTCCTCAATGTTTTTGGCTTCATCGAGGAGTACTTGGCGACGCGCTTCTAGGGCCTGGGCCCTTTCGTCCAGGTCTTCAGCAGTAAGTTCTGCAGTTGTAGGAATAGGTGTGGTTAATGCAGCATCGATGAGTTTACTCGCACCTTCAGTGATCACGTGTCCATCCACCAACTCTTCTTTGGGCTTGTCTTGGATAAGTGCTCCATCTGAGTCCTCCTCGTATTCCTCGGCAACCACCTCCTCTGTCAGAGGGTCTTTCGCCGGGGTCTTGTTCTTCTTGTTCTTGTTCTTTGCCTTCTTGGCAGCGCCGGTAGCAAAGACGGCTTTGGGTCCGTTTCCCGGAGTCAAGCTCTGATCGGTACTTTCGGACATCTGGACCTCAGGATTATCTCTGATTTCCATGTCATCCTGTGTTTTGGAGAGTTTTCCCTGGATCCTTCATCCATGGCTTCTTCTTCCTCTACAGCTTTGGAGTTATACTCCTCTTCATACTCTGCGGAGAACTTTCGGAAATCTGCCGACGTCATCGAGTCATCCGAGGATGCAGGTACGTCGGTGTTTGTTTCGATCGCCTCTAGCACAGAGTCGGTGTTGTCTCCAGCATCGGCGGAGCCGGATCCGAATCCCACATATCCGACAAAGTGCGATGCACCCCTCCTGAGGTAACCGCGGTCTTCATAATAGGCTTCATCGAAACGCCTGATTGTCTCGAGGATTTCATCTACACCTAAGTTTTTCATCATCATGCGCCTTAGCGTGTATCTCAGGAAAGGCTTGTCCATCCCGGCGTCATCAGAGCCGTAACCAAAAAATTTGCTATGCTCCTCCTAGATTTCGACTTCAGCGGGTGGGTCG
Source organism: Avena sativa (assembly GCA_916181665.1). Classification (NCBI taxonomy): domain Eukaryota; kingdom Viridiplantae; phylum Streptophyta; class Magnoliopsida; order Poales; family Poaceae; genus Avena; species Avena sativa. The sequence continues at coordinate 431,560,193 of OV702292.1, read as the reverse complement.
ATCAACGATTCGTCTCTCTAGGGAGATCCACTCCAGGTTCAACTTGGACCGCTAGGTCTGCTTCAAGCTCGGATTTCTCCACTATCTCCGCGATTGGTGCGGGCTGGGTGGGTTCAGGATTGTCTGAGATCCAGAACTCTGCCGCCTCCATGGACAAAGGGGACCCAAAAACTTCTTCCGCCTCTATCAAAACCGCTGGGTGGGTGGGGCAGGTTCAGCGAAACCGATGTAAACATCGATCTCGCCAAAAGACATGATGGTGTAGGCAGTCATAGCCTCCCTAGCCGGAATCCAGGTCTTGTCAAGAACGATGAGAGAGACGTCGCTGGCGTAGGGGATGCGACCGACGGTGATAGTCTCGCCGATTCCGATTCTTGCAGATTCCGCTCGGAACGCAGATCCTAAGCTCACTTGCCCCACGGTGGGCGCCAACTATCGTCGGATTGATGACAAGTACGCCATGAGGGGGTCCTCGAGGCATGCAGAAGAGAGGGGTGTGAGACGTACAGTGTTACGAGACGATGAGCACACAAGTTTACCCAGGTTCGAATCCACCGGCTTTGGACGGATCCTACTCCTACTACCAAACCAGTAATACGGCAGAGCCGGGATATGGGTTACAAGGGTTCGCCTATGCGAGTTGAGATTGTGATTGTAAGGGGTTGCCCTAAAGGCTCTCCCTAGGACGGCTTATATAGATATCCGGCCTAGAGTTTACAAGAGAGATCTATCCGGCTACGACTAAGAGTCGGTTACAGAGTGTATCTTGAACTACAAGTAACACTATGGGCCTAAGTCGGTAAGTCTTCTGGGCCTTCTCGTAGCCGGATTGAACTCCGTCTCTTCTCTCTGACTGGGCCATCCGTGAAGGAAAGCTCTAACCCGAAGCGGGCCACCCTGGTCAGTGAGGAACCGTGAGGATACCCGAAAAGTATATCCCCAACAATCGGCCATGAGGAAGATATAGCAAGACTGAGAATAATGTGAATAGTACTTGGTTTAACAACAGGTGAAAAGGTTTCATCGAAGTTAATCCCTTGCTGTTGAGACAAACCTGGCATACCCAACGAGCCTTGTACTGTGCGAGACTCATCAGAATTATATTTGTGGCGAAAAACCCGCTTACCTGAAACAACGTTGGCGCCAAGAGGTTTAGGAACGATAGTCCATGTATTATTTTGAAGAAGGACCACGAACTCATCACGCATGGCAGAATGCCAAAGAAGATCTAGAAGAGCTCGTTTATAGGAGGTAGGAATTGGGGAAATATTTGGGGTGGCATTGAGGTTAAGAAAAAGGCGAGGAACGTGAAAGCCCTTTTTACCACGAGTACACATGACATGATCGTTAGCGGGAATAGTGATGGGAATGGTGTGAGGAGGAAGTTGTGTAGTGGGAGAGTTACTTGGATCACTAGCGTGTTGGGTTCGCAGCATAGAAAACAAAAAATTTCTACGATGTGAACTATACGCCAAGATCTATCTACTAGATACAAGCAACGGGTGGATATACATCCATAGAGAACTTACCCTCGAAGACAACAAAGTTTTGTTAACGATATGGAACTCGTGGATGATGTAGTCGTACACTTGCCAATCTCAAGATCGTGATGAAGTCCAGCAGGTCCAACTCCAGCACGTCCATCAGATCCAGCTCCAGCAAGTCCAGCACCGCAAAGCACCGGTGCATCCGTGATCGCACACACGTCCGGTACCCCGACAACCTCCATCCCTCGCTTCAGAAAAGCAGCAGAAGCAGCAACTCCTTTCTAGATAAAGCCATCGGGAACATGTATCTCGCTAATCCGAGACCATGGGGGAATAATACTAGAGGGGGAGAGAGATCCTTCACGAGGAGGTGTGAGTATGAAGGTGTGAGAGGGGGGCCTTTTATAGGAGGAGGGGAGGGTACCCCTCCCATGGCCGGTTCCCATGGAGGGTGTCCCTTCACCTCCCCCATTCATATGGTGGTAACCCCTCCACATTAAAATGCCCCTTCACACTCTCTTTTAAAGTCTCCACTTTAAATGCATTAAATTTCTCCAAATTTAATGCTCTCTCATTTAATAAAACTCTTTTATTAATTTTATTCAGAATTTTGTTAATTACTTTAATTAACAAACATTCACATAAAACCCCCTACAACATTTCAATATTACATGCAGAACCAATTTCAGCAATTTCACCCGAAACAGTTTTGGTGTCTATTGAAATAATTCCAGTGCTTTCTTAAATCTTTATTTGGAACATATTTGCTCCAAATGGTGTCAGTATCCCTTAAGTGTGTCACCCTACGGTTCGCGAATAATGCAGACATGATCGAGACCCTTCTCAGATCAATAATCAGAAGCGGGACCTAGAGATCCATACTGACTCCTACACATTCGACGATGACTTCTGTGATCGTGAGAACCTTTAACGCTAGTAAATAAATCCCTTCTCGCGATATATTACATGTTCGATATTCGATCATCGGTATCTCCATACCTAGTTTGATCTCGTTGCCGACATGCACTCTTTTCTCGTTCCCGTGATATAAAATTCTAGTGATCACATCACTTGCTTGCAAGCTATCTCAATGTGATATCACCGAGAGGGCCCAGAGTATATCTATCCGTCATCGGGATGGACAAATCCCACTCTTGATCCATGATCCTCAACATAACACCTTCATAGCACTGAACCCACCTTTATAGTCACCCTGTTATGGTGTGACGTTTGATGTTATCAAGATACTCTTCCAGTGTTAGCAATTAACATGATCTCATGGTCTAAGGACTAAGATTACTTCGTATGATGTTATAGCAATATAAACATAATGACTCTAATCGTAATGCTATACTTTGGATGAATGTTCGTCACGTCATTCAACTAATGGTGTGACCTCGTTATAATAACATCCAATGTCCATGATCAGGAAACCTTGATCATCTTGTTAATCAACGAGATAGTTTATATGAGAGGCATTACTAGGAACTTTGTATTTTGTTTATTAAACACACATGTATTAACGTTTCCAATTAATAAAATTATAGCATGCAAAATAAACATTTATCATAAACATGGAATAAGATAATAACCACTTTATTATTGCCTCTCGGGCATATTCCCTTCAGTCTCCCACTTGCACTAGAGTCAATAATCTAGTTTGAAAAACTTTGCGTATTGAACACCTATGGCTTTCTGGTGTTGCATATACGCTATTGCTAGTGGTTAACATAATCTCCGGATCTGACAGTTTCAGGTCTGTGTGTATTTGCATGTCTTTGCGTCTCTACGCATCACTCGTTCTCAAATGAGATGGCATTGTATAAATTTGGTCCTTTGGTGAGACCTTTAGTTTGTTCGGGTTAAAATATGTTGATATTATTGTCATATGATATATCTTCATAGTATTAGCCCACTTTGAACCACACCTAGTTTGATAACAAACTTCTTAACACAAATGCCCTCCCATTGCCGCTACTATAGCAGTCATATACTTGGCATTTTGTTGTAGTATCCGTCACAATGTTTCAACTTTGGAACTTATCCAAATCCATCATGGAACATCCTTTCCATTACATTGTGCCACCCATAGTATAAATTGAGATAAATTTAATTTGTATCTTGTGACAAAACTAGTATCAATGTAACACTTTACAATGAACTACCTTTAACTATTTGTCACTTCTACATGATATATTCTTAGTTCTTCCAAAGCTCATATGAATATCTTTACTATTGTCCAATGATCATCTTATGAATCATTATGGTATGTGCTCATAAGATTTAGAGCATAGGACATTCTGGATATATACATATCATGGTATAATTGATCAAAATCTTCATGTGATTTTACTCACCAAGTGTTGAAACACTTGAATCTTGATACAATCCTTTCCATGCAGCAAGAACCTTTTTTGTTGTTTCCATATTGAACCCTTTCAATATCTCATATATGTATGTCTGGCACAACCATATTAGCGCCTCAATCTATCCATATAGATATTGATGCCAAATATTCCGGTTTTGCCTAAGTCTTTCATCGAAATCTTATTTTAATGAAATTCTTAACTTGTGTCAATACAAGATACATCATTTCCAATCAACAATATGTCCTCTACATAATGTATTAGAAATATGTCTCAGTGCTCCCACTTAATTTCTTGCAAATGCAACCATCTTCATCATCTCTGATGAATTTAAACTCTTTTAACAGTTTCATCATGGTGAAGATTCCAACTCCGCTATGCTTACTTCAACTATTGAAGTTTGCATGCCCTTTTAGCACCCTATGAATTAACAAAACCCTTCGGACCGTGTCTTGTACACGTCCTAGGTAACCATTCTATTAGAAGAACATTGTTTTGTTTGTTCAACTACCATACATCAAATTATATGTAGTGGTTGCTACATTAATCCGTCAAGACTAAATATCGCTATGAAAGATCAAATCTTGTCATAGTAAACTCCATGAACATTGCCATAAACTTCTTTATGACATGTCGACTATTTCATAGATGTTGAACATCCATTTCTATTTGTTTATAGATCCAAACACAACTGATAGGCTTCACGCCTTTCCGGAGGGTCTTTCAAGTTCAAAACTTGATCTCTCATGTATGGCAACTATCACGGATTTTATGACTTCTAATCATTTTAGGGAGTCAGGGCCCATCATCGCTTCTTTGCATGTAGTCGATTCATCATTATCAAAACAATAATGACTTCTGTTTCAAATCTTACTATTTGATTCTTACCGACCCACATGGTTCAATAGGAACTCTAATCTCCGAGATCACAACGTTTGTGATTATGGGAGCCATGAGAATTTTAGCCGCCACCAGGACACTTTCCGGCGTTGCGCTACTTAGCACATATAGCTAAGGTTCAACAACCTTATCAATGTTCTATTGTCCTCCCACTTAACTTTTCGCGAAAAGTTCCTTCTCAAGAAACTTGACGTTCCAAGCGACAAACTCTTTTGTCCTCAGTCTTACGGAGGAATTCCCAACAAATTCTTTGGGATAACCTACAAAGATGTGCTTATCCGACTTTGGTTGTAAACATTTTACTTATGCATAGCATACCAAAATTTAAGAAAAGACCATTCGGGTTTTATCCCAAACCATAACTCATATGGTGTCATTTCAACGGATCACGATGGTGCTCTTTTCAGTGTAAAAGCGGTAGTCTCTAAAGCTTCAATCCTTAAAACATAATGGCGATTTTATAAATGGCACCTTTGATCTTACCATGTCAAACATGGTTTGATTTCATCTCTCGAATATTCCATACTCCTATGGTTTATCGGGAAACACAAATCATGGAACAATTCCTCAAATCTTAGGTGTTTTGCTAAACATGTAACTCAAATATCTTCCTTTATGATCGAATTATAAACTCTTTATTTTCTTGTTACAATGATTTTTCACTTCATCTTGAAAGTCTTTGAACAATTTTCAAATGTTTCATACTTCTTCCTTATTAAGTAAATATATAAATATATTCACTCAAATTTCTGGAGAAAGCATATGAAGCAAAAAAGATCCATCGCATATGGCTACATATAATGGACTATATACATCAATATGTATGATATCCAATAAGTTAGTCATCCGTTCCTCTTTGGCCTATGGACGGAGTTTCAATTATCTCAAGGAAAGTCTCACAAGCGTTAGTTGATCAAAATCAAAGACTCCAAAAATCCATCAACATGGAGTTTCTTCATGTTTTCTTTCCAACATAATTTAAACAGCGATGTCACTTCATAAGTGATCTTTCAATCATTTGTCTTGCAACATTTTAGCAATAGTGTTTATGGATGTGAATTCTCCCACTAGACTTGTAAAAGTTCATCCATCCTTTATGGAATACGGTAATTATTTGAACAACCATTGTTCTCATAATACCGGAACAAAATAACAATTATTAAAACAAATCTTGAAGGCTAGGTTTGACGACAACGAAAAACACAATAACTCTTTATTTGTTTTCGATGAACATCATCACTTATTCTTTTGCTAGTTACTTAGGCCGTTGCAGTTCATGAATTGTGTTGTTCTGTATGACACTTCACACCAACCAATTCGGTATCCAATACCTAAGAACCACACTGTTTAACAAGCAAGGAATACAACCATAACATGTATATCTTCTATATACCTAAGTTGGACAACTCCAACCTTTTCCTTTCTGCCAAATATTTTATAGATTCTCTTTCAGCAAATCCTTTTCTTTTAAAAGAATCTATCAACGTCAATAGTGTTGTCATTCACATGACACATAGTACAAAGTGTATATAGTCAAATACTAATACCTTTGGACTTGCACTTTGAAGTGGATCACCATCATCAAATGTTTGGTGTTCTTTCAAAAATCCATTCTTTAGTAATCTATTAGTGTAGTAAACATTTTACTTACATCTTCTATTCATCCTTATCATGATAACTTTCATGATCAAGCTACTATAGCCTGTAAGGAAGAATCGCGAGTATAATGTTAGTTCCCAAAACCTTTTTGGGAGATCCAGATGCTTAGCATCTCCATCCTTCACAAATTCTCATACAATATGAGAACATGTATTTTGATAAATTATACTCTATCATAATGCAACCAAAAGCATTATTTCAGATATCACAATATCTTTCACACATGATGGTTTCTGAAACAATTTTCAGCTCCTATATAATCTTGATATTAAAACAACTTTTGAATATCAATAATTATGGAGGCAAACATGATACTTTAGATACTAACATTGGAACTCTTACTCTTGATTTAATACTACTTATTAAAATTCATGGAGTAAATAGAGTTTGCTGAAAGGTTGCAATAGGACTCATAAACTTTAAATTGACATTCAAAACAATACGATACCAGTTCATAAAGTAAATATCTAGAATTCTATAGTTCTATTATCTCAATTAAAACTAAGCATAAGGTAGTGAACAGACGCCAATGACTACAACAAATTATGCAAATTCACTTCTATTTAGTTTATGACAAATTGAGTTCGACTAATCCAAATTAGAAATAAACTCCCACTCAAAAATGACATCCCTCATGCCTTTTTGGTGATTACATGAACCAAATCCACTACACCATGTACGATCATCACGTGAGTCGGTGTAGCTTCAAAGGCGAGCATCAATATGGGCATCACATCAACTATATGACTCATGCTTAACCTTTCGGTCCGTGTTCCGAGTCCATGTCTGTACATGCTAGGCTCGCCAAGTAAGAACCTTAGTACTCGCATGTGTAGATTGTATTACACCTGTTTGTATGAAAGCGTAGAGTCGAGTACACCCGATCATCACGTGATGTCTCAAAACACGATACATAGAACGGTGCATACTTAAGGAAGAACACATTTTTATCTTGATATCTAAATGAGGGATCATCTTAAAATGCTACTAAAACGCCAAACTAGCAATATAAGATGCAAACATCTAATGTGTAAAGTGAGATGATATGGTCCATGCATTTGATCTCTATCATTTGCATCGTGGTATGATCTCTATCATTCCTTTGTGTGTAAGGCAAAGGTCTATGGAACTTACACGTTAGGTGTGTTGTAAGAGTATCAACTATACATACTCTTACAACACTACCATATCATGACACTAGCCCAACAACGATCTAAACTAGACACCTCTAATTTATCAATTGCAAGTTTTACGTGGCTTGGGGCTTTTGGAGATAGAACCGGTCTTACCTATGAACATGAACCACAATGAGGATAACCAAGTTATTAGCAACTCGTTGTAAATCAGATATTGACTATAGTAGGAGAGACAGACACCCGCTAGCCACTTATGCAAAGCTAGTTGCATGTCAGTCGTGGAACCGGTCTCATGTACGATGACATGTAAGGTTGGTCCGGGCCGCTTCATCCCACTATGCCACCAATATCCAAAATACATAGAAGATGCAATAACATAATCATCATCGCCCACATATAAACATATGTGTACTACCCATGCAAAGCACCTACGCATAGATCATGCTCTGATACCACTGTTGGGTTTGCAGCATAGAAAACAAAAATTTCCTACGATGTGAACTATACGCCAAGATCTATCTACTAGATATAGGCAACGGGTGGATATACATCCATAGAGAACTTACCCTCGAAGACAACAAAGTTTTGTTAACGATATGGAACTCGTGGATGATGTAGTTGTACACTTGCCGATCTCAAGATCGTGATGAAGTCCAGCAGGTCCGGCTCCAGCACGTCCATCAGATCCAGCTCTAGCAAGTCCAGCACCGCAAAGCAGCGGTGCATCCGTGATCGCACACACATCCGGTACCCCGACAACCTCCGTCCCTCGCTTCAGAAAAGCAGCGGAAGCAGCAACTCCTTTCTAGATAAAGCCATCGGGAACATGTATCTCGCTAATCCGAGACCATGGGGGAATAATACTAGAGGAGGAGAGAGATCCTTCACGAGGAGGTGTGAGTATGAAGGTGTGAGAGGGGGGCCTTTTATAGGAGGAGGGGAGGGTACCCCTCCCATGGCTGGTGCCCATGGAGGGTGTCCCTTCACCTCTCCCATTCATGTGGTGGTAACCCCTGTACATTAAAATGCCCCTTCACATTCTCTTTTAAAGTCTCCACTTTAAATGCATTAAATTTCTCCAAATTTAATGCTTTCTCATTTAATAAAACTCTTTTATTAATTTTATTCAGAATTTTTTTAATTACTTTAATTAACAAACATTCACATAAAACCCCCTGCAACATTTCAATATTACATGCTGAACCAATTTCAACAATTTCACCCGAAACAGTTTCGGTGTCTATTGAAATAATTCCAGTGCTTTCTTAAATCTTTATTTGAAACATATTTGCTCCAAATGGTGTCGCTATCCCTTAAGTGTGTCACCCTACGGTTCGCGAATAATGCAGACATGATCGAGACCACTCTCAGATCAATAATCAGAAGCGAGACCTAGAGACCCATACTGACTCCTACACATTCAATGATGACTTCTGTGATCGTGAGAACCTTTAACGCTAGTAACTAAATCCCTTTGTCTCGCGATATATTACGTGTTCGAGATTCGATCATTGGTATCTCCATACCTAGTTTGATCTCGTTGCCGACATGCACTCTTTTCTCATTCCCGTGATATAACATTCTAGTGATCACATCACTTGCTTGAAAGCTATCTCAATGTGATATCATCGAGAGGGCCCAGAGTATATATATCCGTCATCGGGATGGACAAATCCCACTCTTGATCCATGAGCCTCAACATAACACCTTCGTAGCACCAAACCCACCTTTATAGTCACCTTGTTACGGTGTGATGTTTGATGTTATCAAGATACTCTTCCGGTGTTAGAAATTAACATGATCTCATGGTCTAAGGACTAAGATTACTTCGTTTGATGTTATAGCAATATAAACATAATAACTCTGATCGTAATGCTATACTTCGGATGAATGTTCATCACATCATTCAACTAATGTTGTGACCTCGTTATTAATAACATCCAATATCCATGATCAGGAAACCTTGATCATCTTGTTAGTCAACGGGCTAGTTTATATGAGAGGCATTACTAGGAACTTTATATTTTGTTTATTAAACACACATGTATTAACGTTTCCAATTAATACAATTATAGCATGCAAAATAAACATTTATCATAAACATGGAATAAGATAATAACCACTTTATTATTGCCTCTCGGGCATATTCCCTTCATAGCGGCGCTAGCAGGAGACGGGGTAGGTGTGTCTGTTCCTGCAGAGGTCGTGGTGGTGGTGAGCGAGGACCCGACAGTAGATTCTGCCGCGGCAGGAGAAAGTGGTGCGGCAGGCTGCCGCGGGCCTCGACAGGCTTCCACGGAGCCTCGGAAGGCTGGTTGGCTACCACGGCAGAGGTAGCCACGGGCACGAAGGCGGGAATAAGGGAGCACGGCGTGATCGTATGTTGGGTAGGTGGGGAAGAAGTAGGCATAGACGACTGGATGATGGAGTATGGAAAAGTATTTTCGTCGAATATGACATGATGTGAGACTAGAACACGTCCAGAAGAGGGGTCGAAACATCGAGAGCATTTGTGATCGTCGGAGGGTTCGAGATAAATACATGGTAATGAGCAAGGAGAAAATTTGTTAGGGGAGGTGGAGGCGGTGTTGGGGAAACAAAGACAACCAAAAACACGCAATTCGGAATAGTCCGGATCATGTAGGAAGAGAGACTGAAAGGGGGTTTAGAGTGGACACGTTTTGGTTGGTCAGATGTTAAGGAGAAATGTTACCATGTGAAGGGCTTCAGCCCAAAACCGAGGGGGAAAAGAGGCTTGGATGAGTAAAGTACGGAGAATATCATTGATGGATCGTAAGGATCATTCGACTTTACCGTTTTGAGGAGAAGTGTATGGACAAGAAAAACATAAGAGAATGCCTTGAGAGAGAAAGAAAGATCTGTTTTGGGTATTCTCAAACTCTCGGCCATTGTCACATTGGATAAAACGTATGGGAAGGCCGAAGTGTGTAAGAACATATCGCTGAAAATTTAGATATGTAGTGAGAATAATCATCAAGAATAACAAGATAGTATTTGAAACCAGAAACACTAGGAAGCGGAGAGGTCCATAGATCATAATGCAATAACTCAAACGGAAAAGTACTATAGGTAGTTGATGTGCGGAAAGGTAATCTAACATGTTTGCCGCATTGACAAGCATTACAAATAGAGGGATCATGAGACGAACTAGAACTATTAATAGGGAGACTAAATTCTTGAAGTAAAGACGACATAGTATTTTTATCGGGGTGGCCGAGCCGACGGAGCCAAAGATCGACGGAGGTGTGCATGGCTTGAGGTGTGGAAGATGGTGCGCCATGTAGATGATAGAGATCGCCCGAGCTATTGTAGCGAGCGAGGACCTCCGTCGTTTTCAGATCTTTCACATATAAGCCAAACGGGTCAAACTCTAAAGAAACATTGTTGTCGATAGTAAAGCAACGAAGAGAGATGAGATTTTTGATTAAAGATGGAGCAACAAGAATATTGCGGAGAAGAAAATTTGTGTGGGGATTAGTGATGTATGATTGACCGGCACAAGATATAGGAATTGAAGAACCATCACCAACAGTTATAGAGGAAAAAGGGGAAGAAGAACAAGCTGACAGAAAATCCATATTTGAAGACATGTGTGAAGATGCACCAGAATAAAAAAACCAATCCATACATTCGTGATTGTTGAGTGCGAAATTGTTCATGGCAGTGATGAAGATGGATTGGTCCCTGCTTGGTGGAGCGGTTGATGAAGCGGTTGATGGCGATGGCGTAGGCATGTACGGTAGTGCCGGAGGAGCCCCGTACATGTAGTTTATTGGCGTCGAGTATGGCATGTAGTATTGTGGCGCGTGGGGTACCATGTAGGCCGTCGGTGGAGCTTGGGCGGTGTAGACCTGCCGCAGAGGTCGAGGTCCAAGAGGCCCTGGTGAGCCTATGGATGGACGAAGACCAGGATTCCATGTCCCGGTGTAGGCCGGTGGAGCGCCATAGGGAGAAGGATCCGACCAAGGCATAGGCAATGCCTGGACGAGACCCGTCCGTGGATCGTGCTGCGGCTGCCAGGTTGGCAAGGGGGCCACGACGGAGGAAGGTGTCGGCACTGGTGGAGTCGGCGTTGGAGGGGCCGGCATTGGAGGGGCTGGCGCTGGAGGAATTTGGTGGAGAGTAGAGGTGGAGGAGGAAGATAGAGGTGCGCCGGCGGCACGGGCTTTGGCCGGTGTCCAGAGTGGACGCGTCGTCGGTGGCAACGGAGTTGGTAGAGCCATCTAGGTGCGAAAAAAACCTAGGTGTCTGATACCATGATATTTTGGGAGAATAATAACTTGTATTGATTTGAGCAATAGTATAAAGTTTATATAGAAGAGAGGAGGGGGTCGGCCGGCCTAAACCGAGTTAGGACTAGAGTCCTACTCTAACTCAAGCTCAAATTTAATACAAATTAGTTAAACAAAGCCCATAACCATCTCAAAGTAGACACATAAAATGACCATAAACTCTCTCGCCTCCACAGGTTGTAGGGACAACACACATGTGTTTAGTGGGTAGGCATGTGTAGAATCCACAAGATATCTAAGACAAGCAATTCCCAAGCATACTCGAGATACCGGTAGGCAGTGGAAAGTTAGAAGCCATGGAAACAGTATGTCTTAAGACTCTAGCTAACAGTATACATGATAGAAACAAGTGCTTAATGGGACATGAATAGAATATGTGTTTTCTATGGGTAGAGCCTTTTATGTTTGTGTGCGGTTTCAGTGTGTTGAACATACAGTTGTCTACAAGTTGTGTTTGACCTGCTAGTCATTATTAAAGCTCTGACGTTCCGGGACAGAGTGTAGTTTGGTTGCAACCAAGACGGTTCCAACAAGCAATCCTCGAGACTGCCTACAAGGATGTTTTTCGAGGAAAGGGCATGAGCGACACCTTCACAAATTGGCGGTTGTCCGAGGTCTGCTCATGGAAGCTTTCTTCTTATTTCTCTAGTAGTTCGGTAAATCGAAGGTTCTTGCCTTTTGTGGCCACCCTTCATGCCTAAAACCTACTTATGGAAAGAAAAAAAAAGGTGTTGAGAATATTAGTGTGTTGGACAAAGGGTCTAGAATCGCTGAAGGCGCTACTTGGGCATTTTTGACCTATAACTAGTTTTACTGAATTAAATCGATCGGTTACTTTTTGATGTTGGTTTGAGATGGACGTCCTTGATTTCGCCAATGTTCCGTCCCTCCTTTAAATACAACCCCTCTGCCCATCCTCCGCCTCGTCGCCGCACACCTCAAGCCATAAAGCTCTGGTTCTTCATCGTCTCTCTGGTTGACATCGACCTTTTCGATCGTATTCCCCTAGACCTGCGCACCACCACGGGTGACATGATTCCTAACAAAAGTACATGGGTTATCCTCCACCTCCTCGATGCTTTCTACCTAGCCTTTGTTGTTAGTACCTATGTATGTAGTTTCTCACTACTCTCTCTAAATTTCTATTGACACCAGATGCAAACAACCACCGCTAGTAAGGTTGAAGAACACTCACGATTTAGTGTAAGGGGAGGCTGAGAGGAGGGATCCGGCGAGAGGGTGTTCAATGGAGTAGTGTGCTGCTTGCTTTTCCGAATGCACCACCGGACATCAGCAAGATCGAAGTAACTTTGTTGAAACAGGCGGCGTTCTATTGTTTGAATTCTGGAAGATAGAGTATGAATCTCAAGTTGCATCAAGAGGTTAGAAATCTCTATGAGTTCCATGCATTTTCATTTAGAAATGAAAATTCCATGAATGAATCCTTAAAATTACTAGAGAGAGATGAAGTATGCGTTTATTTTAGTGGGCCTAGACTATCACGTTGCATATCTTTTTTTGCTGGTGTTGCGGCAACGTGCATATCGACCACACTTGAACACCATGTTTGTTGCATACAACTCTTTTTATTTTCGGGGTAGGTACAACTGTTCTTTGCATGCACGCTAATATGCAGCTGTGCAATTACAGGACTAATTAATATTGTGCAAGTTTTGTCTTTTCTGCTGCGTTGAACTGTACATGCAGGTGTACGCCTCTTTGCATTGGACTCTCTCCTAATTTCTCTCACGCCCAAATACATGATCAAATACAGTTCACACCATTTTCTGGCGATGAGGAATTATCAAACCAAAACAATAATACGACTTATTAGGTGATTATACATGAAAATAACAATTTCTCCAATATACCTTGTACACCTCACTGCATCAATTCTCCCCAAATACATGATCAAATACAGGTCACGGCACTTTCTGACGATCAAGAATTACCAAAACAATAATAAATACGACTTATTAGCTGATTATATACATAAAAAATAATTACTACAGCAATAGGTGGCCAATTTACTGGCCTCATTAAATGTCCAATACCACTCACCAGTTCACTTTATATATTTGCCTTTTGCGTCCAATAGTTTGAGGGAAAAACAAATCAACAAGGCTCTCGATCTCCTCTACTCTGACCTCGGAGTAGTTCGGCCGGCAGACAGAACAATGGGTTGCTCCAGCTCCAAGGTTTTGCGCGGTGACGTAGAGATGTCGGCGCTGCCGGCGGCGCGGGTGCCGGAAAGGCGGCTCAGCCTCCCCGCGCGGGCCGCGTCCGCGCTGGGCTCCCTCAGCATCTGCCGCGGCCGCCACGACGGAGTGCACGCCTACACCACGCTTCCGCTCGACGAGGAGACGCTCGGGGGCGCCGCCGACGGCGGCGGAGCAACCCCTTCCCTCGGCAGAAAGAGGAGGGTCATGTCCATGTCGGTTCTCGAGGACGCCGCGTCAGCAACGAGCACCGCGCAATGTGCAAGCGAGCTCCGTGGAGAACCATCGTCACCGACGCCCGTGCAGTTTTCGGCCCCGGAGTTTGACCCGACGATATTGTCCCTGTCCAGGCAGACCATTGCAGGCCCGTCGCCATCGCACCCGGCGCTTCTGTTCCCGGAGAAGGAGTCCACGGTGGCGGTGGAGGAACCCTTCGCCCGGGACATACCGGAGGTGACGCCAGAGTCCCACGAGAAGAGGATGGTGAGTGAGGCGGCGGAGGCCGAGGAGGAAGTCGTCCGCGACCTCGCGGAGGATGCGGTGGTGGCGCCGCGAGAGAGGAACTCTATGGTGGTGGTGTACTTCACCAGCCTCCGCGGCGTGCGCAAGACGTTCGAGAACGGCCGCGCCGTGCACACCATCCTGGGGTACTACGGCGTGCGCGTGGACGAGCGCGACGTGTCCATGCACGCCGCCTTCAAGGACGAGCTCCGCGGCCTCCTGGACGGCGGCCTCGCTCTCCCGCGCGCGTTCGTCGTCGTCGTCGGCGGCGGGCAGCAGCAGTGGCAGTGGCACGACCTCGGCAGCGCCGACGACGTGCGCGCGCAGCACGAGGCCGGCGAGCTGGCGCGCGTGCTGGAGGGCTGCGAGCCGCTGGGGGCGAACCACGCCCCGTGCGTCGGGTGCGGCGACATACGGTTCCAGCCCTGCTACACGTGCTACGGCAGCTGCAGGGTGTTCGCCGGCGACGAGCGTGGTTACCTCGGTGGCACGTTCCAGGATTGCACGGACTGCAACGAGAACGGGCTCATCAGGTGCCCGGTCTGTTGCTTCTGAAGCTGTCCGACAGATTTTGCAGTCTCGTTCCAGATTAGTGCTAAACGAGGTGGTTATCTAGGACTAGGGAGAGACATTTTTCCTTCTGGTAGGCTACAATTAGCCGTGTATCCCACAGTATGCTGTCTGTTTTCTTACAGTCTAGCGTCGTCGTCCTAGTCGCAGACTCGCACTCGCTGCCATCTCTCTTGATGTTGTTGTTGTGGCTGCTGCTGCAAGGTTTCGTCGTCTTGTTGCTCCGTCCATTAGGTGAAACAAATCAAGTATTGTTGTCTCATGGTGCGTTTGGACATGGCGTATTTTCTCTATATATATCATTCTTCGAAAAGTACTTCTACTGAACGGGCACGTACAAGTTATCCCGTATAAAATCATCTCTGACTCTGCATAGCTCCAGAGGTGAATCCAGGACGACATTAGCGGAATTACCGTGTATTATATATGGGAAATGATACACATCACCCGAGGATGGAACCATCCCCCGGCTCCTCAAACGCCTCTTTTTTCCGCGCGTGGGCTGTGTGGTTGTGGATCGCTCCTCGCACGCCTCCCTTATCCTATCATTCTCTCCTCCATTGGGAGAAATTCTCCAGCCTCTTCCTCGCCTCGCAACGGCCGGAGCACCTCGCCCCACCCGATCCCCTGCTTCTGCGACGTTCCCCTCGCCGCCTCCTATCCTCCTCTTCCCATTCTCCGGCGATCTCCCCCATCCAGGCCTCAAGGTCCCGTCGGCGCCGCTCCTTCTCGGGGTTTGACGCCGCCCAAGATCTGTCGGCACTCGGTGGTGGTCCTGCCCGCCTGTCCATGCGCGACGGTGGCGCTGCCCGCGCCGGTGGTGATGCTATCGGCGCCGGTGGCGGTGCTGCCCGCGCCGGTGGTGTGGTCCAGCCCGCCTTGGTGTAGCGCTGTCAGTGCGAGATGGTGGTGTTGCCCGCGCCGATGGTGATGCTACAACGGTGGCGGTGCTCTGCTACAACGGTGACGGCGCTCTGCTACATCGACAGCCGATGTCTGCTACATCGGCGATGGAGGTCTACTACAAGCGGTGGCGGCGGTGGTGATGCTCGCTACAATGGCTACGGCGCTCTGCTACAAAACGGAGGTGTGCTGCTACAGCGATGGTGGGGGTCTGCTACATGCGGCGATGACGCTTGCTCCAGCGGCGGGGGCGCTCTGCTACATTGGCGGCGAGGGTCTGCTACATGCGGCGGCAACACTTGCTCCAGCAGCGGGGGCGCACTGCTACATGTGGTAGCGACGGTGCTCTCCTACAACGGCGGTGTCGCTCTGCTACAAGCTGCGGCGGCGCTTGCTCCAGCGGCGATGATGCTCTGCTACAAGCCACGACGGTGTTCTGCTACATCGGCGGTGGGGGTCTGCTACATGCGGCGGCGGCGCTTGCTCCCGCGGTGGGGGCGCTCTGCTACATGTGGCGACGGCGGCGCTGCTACTACCATGGGGACTGGGAGAGGATGGACTTGTTGCGGCTGGTCTTGCCGGAGCTAGGCGTCGGGATTTGCTAACACGGACCGGTGGCGCTGCTACCGGCACTATGTGCGGCCGGAGGTGGTTGGCGTTGCGGCGAGCAGCGAAGATACGGTGGTTGCCGGTGCTGCGACATGCTGAACGGCAAGCGTACGGTGCTGCAAGCTTCCTCGCCGGCGACAGTTTTGGCTCACAGGGGAGCTGAACGCGCGGAACCCAGGGAGATTGCGCGGAGCATGCGGGAGTTAGGCATAGGCAACGATGGGGATTTTCATTGCGACACTACAGGAGTAAAAAGGACGTGGTGTAGTTGCCCACCTGAGAGGACACGTGTGGATCGGTCGACCCGGGGGATCACGTGTCTTCTTGCCAAGCGTCGTGCTCAAATGTTGGTGACCAGCTACGTTTGCCCAAGATCATGACTATCCATTGCACAAACCATCAAAGACTCATCTAAAAAACACATCAAAAACTTCGTGTGTCGCTATACCGATTTTTTTTTTTTTGCGAAAACACTATACACCGAATTTCCGGTTAACAAAATATATCAACCTGTCTCATGTGCCAACTCTTATATACATGCGTTGTGCGGAGCCTAAGAAACTCAAAATACACATTGTTTGTCAAGGGGTCTACAATATTGCACTGCTCAACTTATCATACAAAAACTTCCACAAGATGAACTTGGGGAATATGTCATGTGAACGTGAATACCGTGTATCTCGTGACAAAATCTCAAAAATACTATACCATAATTAGTTGTCTGGATAATAACTATTTGTTGCACAGCTCATCAAAAACTTCTACAAAATGATCTACGAAGACACATACATAGTGCCAGCGCAGATGTCCTCTTAAATTCACTTGGATAACAAACCACATGATTAGCCTTCGTATGCACAATATGTCATCTGAACCTATTGTTCAGTTTCCGAAAAATGGATCAGTGTTTATCCAAGCCTACTCATATGCGTGTGCAACATCGTGTTAACTTAGCCTTATAGTATTAGAGAATATCTCACAGATATTTTTGATTAATCAGTTGACTTGATTATATCTATCTGTTGCATAAATCATCAAAAACTACCACAAAATGATCATATGGAGACATATATAGTACGAGCGGCTGGATTGTAAATATTTGTTCGCACAACTCATCAAAAACTTCCACAAAATGATCGTATGGAGACATATATAGTGCTAATGCCAATATCCGGTCAACCTCACTAGGAAAACAACCACATAATATGCTAACATCGCCATACATGTATAAGAACATGTCCCAATGTCAATATCCACTTAAACTCGCACGCATGACAACCGCACCAATTGATGATGCTAACATTTCTATTCGTGTGTAAAAACACTCATTTGTATGCACAAACACAACAGTAGGCCAATAGAAAATAGACAAATGAAGATGGTTTTGATTTACATTTACATAATGAAAGCTTAAAAAATGGTGTTTCTTTGGAGAAGGGTGCGAGAGACCCAAGCGAGCTAGGAATATAGCAGCCTGTTAAATCGTTCCACCGTTGAAATTGGGCAGTGTTGCTCCGTGAAGGCAGACTCACGTTGTGCCCTATCACCGCTACAACAATCGTGAGGCCCTGTTTTCGCATATGCTGCAGCAACGGGGGGTCCTATAGGTCGACCTGGTCGGCGAGTACTAGGTGCCGCACACCCTCACGCAGGGGGCAGGCCAAATGCATCTTTCTTTGTTTTTTGTTCCTTTTTCTTTTTTTCTGTTGCTTCTTTTCTACATTTTTTGTGTGTTTTCAATATTTAAAATTAAATTATTTGGAACTTGGAAGCGTCAGTGTTCCCGGCCCAGGTTCACAACCATACGGCAAAGACCATGATCACACTACTGAGCCTGGCTAGACAAGGTAACGAAGCCAGTAGTCTTGCGTTGTGTCTAATGCGGTGCTGCCTGGAGGCTCGAGTTTGGCATGCGTATAAGCGGGCCTTCGCGGGGCGCCATTTGAAGCAGCTCAGGCCTCCATATTCTCGAAATAGACTTGGGTTGACACTTTCTCGAACCACGATAGTCATGACACGAAGGAAAATGCTAGGAAAAGATCAAACACACGTCCAAAAAAAGGAAAAAAAAGAAATAAAATGAAGATAGAGACAGATCAACTAAGAAGGTGACGGACAATTGTTGTGTCCTTTAGAGAATTTCCACCGTGCTACTAGCAACGACTCATCGAGCACCAAACAGCACCTTCAAGAAGGAGAGCCATAGATATTGCCGGACCAAAGACTGATCCTAAGGTTTCCCTCGGCACATAGAGAGAAGTGAACGAAGGGTAGCCACGACGCTCTCCAGGAAGGAATGGTGCCACCCGAGAGCGGCACCGTCTTGGTGTCGGTCGAGCTGACAAAGGATTTCTCCCAAAATATCCTATCCACAACCCCCGGATGATCCGTTGTATAGGAGCCCCGCAAGGTCGAAGCCTCGCCACCACCAAACTTGTCGTCCATGAGAATGCGCCACTCCGGTCACGAAGTCGCCATCGTCATCTCACCAAGGACACCATCACGAGGTCTGCATGACAAAGGAAAAAAGTAGCTCGAATCGGTACCAGTAGTACCACGGCCGCATGGTAGGAAACTGCCTCCACCGTCAAAGGCGGTAGTTGACCGGACGCGGCCATAGGCACACCAGTCCTAGTTGGGTCCAGCCAGGCCTAGCGGCCCATAAAGCCCCTGCGGGGGCACAGCAGTCCCAAGAGGATCAGATCGGACCTAGATGGGTCCGTAGATCCCGCATCCACGCTCCAATGGGCGAGTCGTGGTTGCTACCGATCGCTGCACAAAGTGACTTTTGTCGATACCTACAAATCAAGACTACGCAGGGGTAGACCCCCCGCTCGACAACCATATGTGTCCCAAATGGGCCCGATCTAGGCTTAGATATCACACTCTCGGAAACAGGGCTAGACAAATCTCAGACCTCAGTCTGTCATAAGCCTAACCTAGAGCTCGAGAATATCCAGTGAGAGAATTGGTAACATAGAAGTGACCCTATGACACAAAAATTATTACAGCAAGATCGTAATTGAGTAGAGAACCAAAATATTATAAGCTGAGGTCACTCACCATAAACATCAAACAATGGAAGATAAATTATACTATTAAGTATAGAAAACTTAACAAATGTCCTAAGAGGCCTGAAGCATAACGATGATGTCCCATAGATTCCAAGCTGCTGGCCAGGAACTCAAAGCTACTCATTGGTGTCGATGTTGTACAGAGATCATCTTGAGGGAACACTTACTCTGCTACAAAATTATCAACAAAGCAAGTGTGAGTATAGGGTGTACTCCGCAAGACTTATGGATGGTGGAGCTATTTTTCATAGAGCTATATTTGTTTGTAAAGTAGGAGGGGGAAGAACCTCGTCTAATCAGAACATTTTAAAAGGAGATAAGAGAGCGATATCTCCAAAGAATTGATCATCATCTTTTGATATCGACCAAATCAACATCATCACCTATCAACTAGGATCACCCCATGTACCATTGAGTAAGCATCCTTAAGCCCACATTGATCTGCCAATTTTTATGATTAAGTTAATGTTCTCTATGATATTAGAATTCAGTCACCAAGAGTTTATAACCGTGAACACAGCTTTTCAAAACGATTTAACCTTGCAGGGGTGTATAACTTTACCCACACGTACCAACTAACTCTTCATGCCATTATAGATTCTTCCTTGGAATGCTTGCAGATTGTGGTTTACCACGACCTTTACCTTGCTTTTGCCGAGATCATGAGTCGCACCCTAAGGAGGGTTCCGCCGTAACGGATCAAATCTCAAAGCCGGCCGTTAGAGATGTGAGACGAGGTTGGTTTACTAGGGGTTGTATCCACCCCAAGCAACCTTGTCCATGCTTTCCTACCTGTTATGATGCACCTCATTCACCGCCTTCAAGAACAACCAAGATATATATGTCAAATGGAATGCCCAAACTATGTGACCTATGGAATCTACTAGGCAAGTTAGTTAGTCGTGAAGTTGTACAGGCCCCATGTGTTTGTACGCTCGTCTCGGTTCCAAAGGAAAGAGCTCGGCTCCTAGTGGTGGCGAGCATGGGACTGCAAAAACCACATCCCGCAGTGGCTTCCCATACAAGCCTTAACATTTTTAACCTCATATCACCTTCATACCTCGTTCTCCTATCATACTAGATTCTTTGCATATCTGATACATCTTTTGGATGAATCAGACTCAACAGCTAAGCATGGCTAAGCAGGACACATATATTAGCTATAGCAGTGCACACAAGCCAATCCTAATTATGCTAGGAGTAGTGGATCATGTAATATAAGCTCAAAGGGAATAATGCAACATATAGGATACTCTATCTATCGATAAAAGACCACAGTAGAATCATATACATCATGGCAAGAATTGGAATGCTTTGAAAACATAGGATTGTATAAGGGTGGGGCTATGCTTGCCTTTGCTCGCTGATAACCAATAACCACATTTTTGGTAGCCTTCTACTTTACTTAGTCATAATTGGTCAAGTATTGATCTTCGGTCTTTGATGGTGTTGATCTTTGTCTTTGATCTCGATCTCGGTATCGTATTCTATCGGGAAGAACCAAACGCCAAAAAGAAAGCAAAACAATCAACGCATGGCATCGATGCAATGATCAATCAAGAATTATGATATGACAAGTTAAATAGTACTAATATGAAAGCCTAAGGCATGCTTGACCATTTTAAACAAGGTCCTAGGGAATGAACCCTAGAACAGGGAAACCTCAGAATCACCTACAGGGTTCATTTGGTTCTTCTAATTAAACTTGTCATTAAAGTTTCTCAATAATGCATGATTTTGATACTAAATTATAGATCTTATTTTTCTGAACATTTTGATATATTATGCATATTTTTCTAACTTAAAATGAATTAGTTGTGAATTTTAGAGTATCTAGTTAATTTTTGAAATATCCTAAAAATATTTAAAAGGGTTTATTGCGTCACGCTGACATCTGTGCATGCCTCTAATTATTTTTACACCTCAGCAAGGACTAGCCACAGTCGCTGACTGTTGGGGCCTAGGGTTGGGTCAGCAGGCCACACTAGTGGGGCTTGGTCAGTGCCCACATCTGCACACCGGCAGAGGCGCTGCATGGCGACAAGGGCAGTGTTAGGGGCTCGTTGGGAAGCATGGGTGCACGACATGAGCTATCTAATAGGGGCAGCACCGCTCGTTACTGGTCGCTAGACCGACGACCACGACAAGCTCTGGCAGCGACGATCGATGGTGCACGGCATGGGCACGGTGAAGGAGATATGCCCTAGAGGCAAATAATAAAGTGTATTGTTTGATATATCTCTTGTATGTTCATAATACGTTTCATACTGTGCTATAACGGTATTAATATGAAATGTTAATACACGTGTGGTATGTAAATAAATTGTGTCTCTGGTTGTCTCTAGCAAACTAGTTCATTGGTCATGAGGATGATCTGGGTTTCAAGGTCATGGAATTTATGCCAATTGACAATAAGGTCATGTCATTACTTGAATGATTTGGTAGACAAACATCTGAACTGTTATATCTTAATGAGATCTAGTTACAAAGGTCACCATTGATGATAAACACAGGAAATCTCACAATCTGATCCTTAGACTGTGAGGTAATGCAAATCACCATTCTAGAGGAAGCTTTGATGGTATCAAGTATCATCTTGTAAAAGGTGATCAAAAAAGGTGCCACTCAGATTTTCCAAAGGGACGCGTAGAGTAGTACATATCAAGACCAGGAATTGTCAATCCATGTAATGAATAGGTACATTTGGCCATCTCGATGACGTTGCATTAACGGAGCTTGCAAGCATGTGACTTGGTCACGAAATGCAACGACATGGGAACGAGTAAACAAGTTCATCGGTAACAAGACCGAACTAAGGTATGGGGTAGCAAAGATCAAGTCTCGAATGAACTAGGTATCAAATGACAAAGGGAATTGGAAATGACTTTTCACAGTTCGAGTGATAAGACTCATGAAACACACGGGGGTCACATGGCCAAGAATATCATTTTGCGGCCTGAAAGTTGAGGCGCCTACGCAACACGGTACCCAAGTTGCTTGTTATCAGCCGCGATGACCACAGTTGGCGTGCCAAATACTCAGAGGGTCTTTTTTGGCACGAATTCAAATTTACGTTTCAATACAAAATATTAGGCTAACGCCCGTCAAGTTGGGAACCCCTGTCAGTTCTCGCTGTTATGCCGCTCCCGTCACTTAGGCGTGGTGGCTGTCACGTAGGCTTGCAGTGCTGGCGCAGTGGATAGGACAACACGACCAGCCTAGTGTATTGACGTGACAAAACATGGCACATATATCCTTGTTATTATTATTTTTTGTTTACTCAGAAGCTGGAACGTCCACCGCCACGCGTCTCTCCATTGGAATTCCGTCCACATCTTTAACCACTACCTTAGAAACGTATTGACGGTCCCATCGTTCCCCTGTCTCGAAGAAACCACTCGTCTTCTTCCTATGATCTGTCTTCTCCTTTCCACCATGGAAGGTCGTCACACTCTAGAGACAAGCTTCACTGCCCATGACAATAAGAAGATAGACATCGTCTACACCAACAAGGAGGAGACAGTGGTGTGAGTCCTAAGGATGTACGAGGGTTGGCTTGAGAAAGACGAGGACAAGTTTGTGGGATTGGACCTCGAGTACACCCTGGAGAACCCATATGAAGAGAATGAAGTCGCCATTGTTCAACTGACCATGAGGAAACATGTCCTCGTCTACCACTTCTCCCGGTTTGTAGATCTGCTCTCTGTAGTTAACCGCTTTTAGGGTTTTCTCCTCTTGTTCTTTATCCATTTTCTCATCTTGCAACTACTGAATTTTATTTAGGACCAAATAAATTATGACAAGCCAATGTTGAGAGTCTTGATCTTGCATTTACTAAACTTTTTAAAATTATATTCAGATGATGATCTTGCATTGACAAAATATTTGTAGTTACAAATTTTGGTGATAACAAACTACATACTTCTGGGACTAACAAGAATTGTCCGGTGCTGCGCCAGTTCCTTGTAGAAAAAAGGAATTGTTTTCATCACTGTCGACAATACAACTGATTTTTTGAAATTTCATCAAGAGAAAATTACAATTCCTGCGCACAACTGGATCAATATTCAGAGTCTTGTCGAGATCATAGGGGGCTCGAGGAAGGATGGAATGTATACACTCGCAACTAGAATCCTCGATGAGTCATACGATAGAATGAAGACAAATTTCCCTACAGATAGGCATGATTTCTGGGAGGAGTGGCCGTTGTCTGATATAAACCTGTAGTATGTAACCATAGATGCTTATGTGACCTACCATCTGTAAGGGAAGATCCATTTCTTTCTATGTTACCTCGTGTTTTCCCCTAGTTGCAAGAGGGAAGACGAGCTTAGGGGAGCCCTTTGTAGAAAATGCAGAATAGCAGAGTTTGACACTACATATGCAAAGAAAATGGCTGCATCTAAAGCAGCTGATAGAGAGGCTGCAGTTGAAGCAGCAAACCGAGAGGTAGCATCTTCTAGCGGTAACAATCAGGCCTGTGATGCACCGCTAATTGTGCCGCAGGATGCTGAAGATAGGGAAGCCAAGTTAGATTCCAGATGGGACAAACTTTGTGAGCTGTGGAGCGCCAAAATGTAAGATCCACCTGGAATGATGGCAGTTGGTCGCCTAAGAACGATGGCAAGCGCCTCAAGTGTTCTGATGAGAAGTGAATTAAATTTTACTTCCTTTGTGTTATGTTTCTCTTTTGTGGAACTCAGTTAGCTTGTCAAGATGGCTAGCGCCTCAAGTGAGAGTAGCAAAATAATTTTTACTTCTTTGTGTTATGTTTCTGTATGTGTCTGGTAGCTTGTCAAGATGGTAGCTCGTTAACTGGTAGTTTGAAAGAGTACCTTTTTCCTCTCTCGCTAAACACATATGTTTCATTTTTCCCAAATTAGTAGAAAATCTAGAGCAGCTTCTCTCTTCGATCATTTGTTCCCTTTTGGACCTCTTTTTGCCTCTGATCTGGTAGGAAATCTAGAGCAGCAAATCACACCAGGCAGAATACATTCATTCAGAAAACAAAACAAATGTAGATATAGTTGTGCGCAGCTAAATAGGATATAATGATAGAAAGTAGGTTGCTTAACGAGGTTCGATACATTCAACCCCTCTTTGCATGTAGAAATAGGATATACGCAAAATATACAAAATCAAAAGAAGCTGCTTAGCAACAGCAACAGACACGTTCAACCCCTCCTTGCATGCGCCTACGCCTCCGCCTCCCCCCTCTGGCGCTTCCTCCACATCTTGCTGCCCAGTCTCTTGATCTTGGGGGCCTTGGGCTTGATCGAAGGCATGCGACCCTCTTCAATGGCCACCCGCTGGAGGTTTCAAAGGTGAATGTTGAGAGCTTGGTGTTTAATGTTGTAGGCATTGACGTTCATGGCCTGGCCGACTTTGGGGGTGCTGGAGCTTGATCCCTCTGCATGCATCACGATGTAGTTGAAGTCGGTGCCGGCGAGTCTCGTCCTGCAGAAGGGGCAACTGTAGATGCCACCAGCGAAGAAGGCGTCATACTGGCCGGCCTGCAGCCTCCTCAGCACCTGAAGAGTCTTGGTGTGCCTGGACTCGTCATCGCTGCAGACGTCGTTGTCGTAAACCTATTAGAATAAAAGAAAAAGGGAGGATTAGATGATGTAAGAAGATCGAGCAATCAAAATGTGAACAGAACCAACCGTGGTTGGATGGTTAGGAGGGCAGTGGTACCCCTAGCCCACCAAAGTTCAAACCCCAGGTTTGACACTTTGGTGTCTCATAAAGGCGGAATATTCTTTCAGTGGGAGGCGACGTTCCCGTCGATAGCGAGGCGCCTGTGGTGACTTCGTCAATCTCAAGACCCGCCGGCTCAGTCTATCAGAGGTGCTCATAGGGGTAGGGTGTGCGTGCGTGTGTTCATAGGGGTGAGTGTATGTATGCATTGTGAGTGTCTATGTTTGTACTATGTTTCTTAAAAAAATGTGAACAAGCGAACCCTAATAAACCAAGATCTAGCATCCCACGATGGGAACGGGAGAAGATCCAGGGAAGGGTAGCAAACCCTAGTTACCTCCGACCATGGGTCGTCGATGTTGGTGTCATAGGGGTTCACCAGAGCGATGAACTCCTCTGGATCGTAGGGGTCCTAGGAGAGCTCGATCTGCTCGTGACCAGTAGGGGCCTCCACGACGGCGGCTACGTCGGTAGCGGGGACGGGGGCCTTGACGGGGACGGTGGCTGCCATTGATGCCTTGATGGGGGCCTGGACGTGGACGGTGGCTGCTTTCAACGTGCCGAGGGGGACTGAGACGGAGACGGGGGCCTCCTTGTCGGTGGCCTTGGAGGCGACGATGGCCACCGCATCCTCCTCCGCCATTTCCGGCACGGATGGGGTTTTCTCGGGAGTTTACAGAAGCTGGTGGGACAGTGGAGAGGGTTGTGTGAGGAGAGTGAGCGATAGTGAGAGTGGGTATGTGGAGAGGGGCTCTATAGTTAAGGTGAATGGAAGCAAGGCACATTTCGTTGCACCACCGTGCAACGCACCACATAGGCTATTGCACCGTGCACCGCGACACGCGCACGGTACATCATGTTTTTTCCCGGGCCATGCATGGCAATTCTATATTGAGCCGCATGCAAAGGGCGCAGACACAATTTCTATGTACGAAGTTTGACACGGCCATAAAATTGGCGATAATTAAAAGGGGAAATGTAGAGGAGAAGGTAGGTGGTTGTACGGCGAGATTTGTGGGGTTGTGCTAGATCAGGTAGAGGGATGTGTGGATGACTGTGAGGGACTCGATGAAGGCGGAGACGTTAGGTCTTGTCGAGGGATCCCCTCCCCCCACCCATTTCTCAACTCTTCGGCCTCTGGCTAACGCGTGGAAGTTTCTAACAGTGGGGCCTAGTTGGAAGTGAGATTGAGAGCCGCTGCGTAAAAATGGGATATGTCTTATTAAAATCAAGTGGCAATAAATTGCAGCTGCCCATCGATGACCGTGCACTCAATGACGCATATGTTGTGGCATAGTAGTAGCAATAGTAGGACTTTTAGACTTGATTAAACATGACATGACCAGTCGACGACTTTGTCCATGGATGGCTTCGTGTTCCTTCTTGTAGAAGTCTCACTGAGGGAGACATCTGTGTTGTCTCACGCTGTACTGTGAAGGGCACGACGTGTGCAATGATCCTCGTTGGATCACATAGGATCAACGGTTGGTGTGCATGATCCGCTTGACAACTGTGACAACCAATCAGGGTGTAGCAGATAGAGTGAGCACAAGTTTGGGTTTCTACGAAAGAGAGAGAGAGAGAGGGCAAAACTGAGTAGTATCAAAAACAAGGGCAAAACTAAGTAGTATAAAAATGGATAGTTAGTATCTTGTACAATGAAATACATCATTGCATACATCAAATTATGCCAAGATGGATCCACTAGAGTTCATTGGATGTGTGTTCTTCTCATAAACAAATGGATCCACTAGAGTTCATTGCATGTGTGTTATTCTCATAAACCACATGGATCCACTAGAGTTCATTGGATATGTGTTATTGTCATAAACCACATGGATCCACTAGAATTCATTTGATGTGTGTTCTTCTCATAAACCACATGAATCCACCAGAGTCATTACATGTGTGTTCTTTTCATTAACCACAGCTAGAGTCATTGCATGTCTGTTCTTTTCAGAAACCACATAAGGATCCACCAGAGTCATTGCATGTGTGTTCTTTTCACAAACCACATATGAATCCACCAGAGTTAGTGCATGTGTGTTCTTTTGATAAAACACATGGATCCACCAGTGTCATAGCATGTGTGTTCTTTTCATAAACCATAACTAGAGTGATTGCATGTGTGTTCTTTTTATTAACCACATATGGATTCATTGCATGTCTATTCTTTTCACAAACCACATAAGGATCCACTAGAGTCATTGCATGCGTATTCTTTTCACAAACCACATATGGGTCCACCAAAGTCATTGCATGTCTGTTCTTTTCATCAACCACATGAGCATGTGTGTTCTTTTCATAAACCACATATGGATCCACCAGTGTCATTGAATGTGTGTTCTTTTCACAAACCACATATGGATCCACCAGTGTCATTGCATGTGTGTTCTTTTCATTAACCACATATGGATCCCCTAGTGTCATTGCATGTGTGTTCTTTTCATTAACCACAACTAGAGTCATTGCATGTGTGTTCTTTTCACAAACCACATATGGATCCACCAGAGTCATTGCATGTATGTTCTTTTCATAAACCACATATGGATCCACCAGAGTGATTGCATGTCTGTTCTTTTCGTAAACCACATGAGCATGTGTGTTTTGTTCAGAATCCACATATGGATCCACTAGTGTCATTGAATGTGTGTTCTTTTCACAAACCACATATGGATCCACCAGTGTCATTGCATGTGTGTTCTTTTCATAGACCACATATGGATCCACCAGTGTCATTGCATGTGTGTTATTTTCACAAACCACATATGGATCCACCAGTGTCATTGCATGTGTGTTCTTTTCATTAACCATAGCTAGAGTCATTGCATCTCTGTTCTTTTCATTAAACACAACTAGAGTCATTGCATGTGTGTTCTCACATACCACATCTAGAGTCATTGCATGTCTGTTCTTTTTATAAACCACATATGGATCCACCAGAGTGATTGCATATCTATTCTTTTCATAAACCACATGGATCCACAATTTTCATTGCATGTGTGTTCTTTTAATAAACCACAACTATAGTCATTGGATGTGTGTTCTTTTCATAAACCACAACTAGAGTCACTGCATGTGTGTTGTTTTCACAAACCACATATGGATCCACCAGTGTCCTTGAATGTGTGTTCTTTTCACAAACCACATATGGATCCCCTAGTGTCATTGCTTGTTTGTTCTTTTCATTAACCACATATGGATTCATTACATGTGTGTTCTTTTCACAAACCACATAAGGATCCACTAGAGTCATTGCATGTGTGTTCTTTTCACAAACCACGTATGGATCCACTTGTGTCATTGAATGTGTGTTCTTTTCACAAACCACATATGGATCCGCCAGTTTCATTGCATGTGTGTTCTTTTCATTAAGCATAGCTAGAGTCATTGCATGTGTGTTCTTTCCATAGACAACATATGGATCCACCAGTGTCATTGAAATCTACTCTTGGTAGGGATACCAAGGACCCTTACCTTATTCAAACTCCAACCTTTCAAAATTGCCCATCCTTACCTCAAGCTAAGCTTGATGGTAACCCTAGTAGTAGTTGATTTGTTTGTAAGATGAGTTGCCTTGATCTGCTGTTTGACTTGATTGCTTAGAAGTAGTATGAGCTACTCTAGGAGCTCATCACTAGGATCCAGATGTTTCCAAATCATCACACTCTAAGCAAGAATACAAAGCTGGATCTGATCTCTAACTACTAGGTGATCATCTAAAACCCTTAACCAGGGAAGCTCCCTCCCGTCGAGCTCGACCTCCCCGAGCACCAGCAGCCCTGCCGAAGCCATCCTGGTGCTCTCCCAGGACCTCTGCATCCACCCTGCACCCTCGCCGACGACATGCATGCAGCCCCGAGCCTATACCAGCGAGCTCCCGAGCCGGCCGAGCCACGGATGCGTGGAACCCAGCCTCCGCGCGGAAACCGCCATTTCCGCACCTCGCCAGGACCGCTGTCGACTACCACGCCGCCCTATCTCCCTGGTGAGCTCCCCGACCCCGCCGGAGCCGCCCCTAGGGTTCCTTCCCGCCGAGTTCAGGCAAAGGAAGGAGAATGGCGTGAGCCATTGATCTCCGCCGGATCGAACGGCTCTCCTCCCTCCATACCCCTTCATCGACCCCTCCCGCTGAAGCGCGGGCCCCGCCAGCAGGGATTTAAACCCTCCTCCCACGCGCCGCCTACCCGGTTGAGCCGCCTTCCTGCCGCCCGGCCCAACTGCTCCCAGATCCTAGCCTAGTAGTCCCTGCCCTTTTTTCTTTTGATTTCTTTTCCAGATCTGTTAAATATCTAACCAGTTTAAATCCATATGAAAATGGAAAATGGGGTATTTCTTCCAAATAATTTTTTTATCATATTCATGTGTGTTTTGTGCAACATGTAGAACTGGTGTTTGGCCAAAAATAATTTTCATTATTTATTGGTAATTAATATACTAAAAAGTATCCTCTACACTAAACTTCCCTCTGGTATATGTTGTCCTTTACCATCTTTTGGCATTGGTCCCCTGCCAAGTGGAACAGTAGTAGTAGTTTGACAAAAATAACAAAAACAAGCCATTGCATCCTTTAGGAAATTCTCTAGGTCAAACAAAAGGTTGGAATGACTTAATTCCAACTCTCTGTGATGTGGTACACTAAGGTCCACCAAAATCCAGGAGATCAAACTTTATTGGGGACCTGTTCAATTTTGGTGAATTAAGTATCTCTGTATAGTGTTATGTCAATAGAAAAATCACTAAAGGAGCTTGACAACTCCAAAAAGGTTGAATCCAATTTCTACAGAAAGTTATTCTAAATGCCTACCATGTGCCCTTGGAATCAACTCAAAAGCTTTTGTAGTTTTAATTTGGTGAAAAAGACAAAACAGCTCCACAACTGCCTTCGGGAATTTCCAGAGGGCATTCTGGTAATTTTTTGACATGATTCCAACTCTCAGTGAACAACTACATCAAGCCCTACCTAACCACCCAAGAAAATAATTTTTGGATATACAAGAACATTTCTGGTGAATTCTTTCCTAAAACTAGAGCTTTTATCACTAGAAAGTTTATAAGAAATTGAAGAAAAATGATAAAATCATGAAACCACTTTTGTTGGTCTTGTTTTATCAAAACCTACCTGATGGTATTCTGCTTGCACATTGATACCATACTTACCCAGGCCTTGGTCCCAAACCCCTTCATTAGTGGTTTTGACCATTTCCTAAATAAAGGAAATCCCACCCCTCCAATTAGGGTTTTCGTGGTTCTAAACTCAACCACTCAAAATCCTACTAATTATTATACTTGTATTGTCCACTTTTTTTCTGTATGTATTGATGCTTGTATGCCTTGTTTTGACTGTGGTCTGCTTGTTTGCATGTATACTCGATGACGACGATAGTTGTGCTTGTATTGACGTCGAGAAGAAGAGATCTTATTTATCATTTGGTATTGGTATTCTTGGTTATCTAAAGAAGAAGTCCAGGGACATATTGCCATATTTCTGATCATCAGGCAAGCCACCTTCTTGCTCATAAGCCTTGTCCTACTGTTTTACTTATGCATGTTTTATCTACTGTTGTATGAAAACTGCATTGTTTTACTATATGATGATGTATATCTGGTAGTGTCTTGGATCCTCCAAACCATTACTCAATGGTACTACTAAGTACAATCCTCTCGATGATACCTACTTGTCCCCAGTATGGTAGATGGTGTAACACACCATACCCCCTTTTTGAGACCCTATTTTAGCCAAAGAAAAGCTAGAGGATGGGAAGACCCCGGAAAAGGTTTTACCAAATGTTTTATGATAAAACCTTGGTGAGGTGGGACCTCCCAAGAGTTGTTGAGAAAAAAAGGTTTTTGTTTTATAAAATGCTGAAGTAAAGCTGGAGGAAAAAGGTTTACAAAAACGCACCCGGTTCTTTGCAGTTTAGCTATAACAACTTAACCCTGTGCAACCACATTACTCTAGAATGGGACAGGGCTGGATTTGATGTTTGTCTATTCTGGTATAAGCTTCCTCGCAACTACTATAGGGGATGAAACTCCCTGGAGGGTGGGCCTTCTCCTGAAGGGTCCATGTGGGACATCGACCTAGAGAAGGAACGAAGGGTTTACGGACCTCCACGTGTTACTATGAGCCCCTCATTGAAAGTGCACACTCGGGAAGTGGAAAAAGCGCTCCGGTTGGCTGTGAACTATATAGGGAGTCCCGGTGTTGAGGGTAACAACACTCATAGGGTAGGCACTTATATTGGAGTGGGCATCCAGAGAGTCTTTATCGATTACTCGACCCACGATCGGTGTAGATCAGGGTAGTGTACCCGGATGGTGTGGGTAAAGTGTGCAACCTCTGTAGAGGTAAATCTATTCGAATATCCATGTCCGTGGTTATGGACGGGTTGGACAAACTTCTGTAGAGCGGTGCTGGTTTTTTTTTCAAAAAGGATTTCGGAAAAGAAATGGCTTTGGAAATGTTTTGACCATGGGATGGTCGTAAAGGAGAAAGGTTTTGACCATGGGATGGTCGGAAGGAGGAGAAAGGAGTTTGGTCATGGGACGACCTGAAGACAGGAACAATTAGGTACCCCAATCCTAGTGTTTACAAAACTTTTCAAAAGGTTTCCAAAATGTTTTACAAAAGTTTTTCAACAAGTTATGTAGATGCTATATCTACAAGAGAAACTACTTGAGAAAAGAACCTCCATTGGAGCCCACCTACTGCCACATCCATACTGCATATCCTCTTGTTTTATTATTCTATTAAGGTGGTTTGCGAGTACATTCAAAGTACTCACTGGCATTATCCCTGGCTATTAACTTGGTCAGATATCAAGAAAAAGGTGATGTCGACGACTATGCGAGCTAGGACGTCTTTCCCAGTCAGTTGCCTGTAGGTTAAGGCATGGCTCGGGCTCTACGCTTGATGAAGTTCCACTGACGAGTATTGATGTAGCCATAATGGCATGTAAGGTATGACATGTACCGTTTAAATAATGGATGTTTACTTTGATACTTGTCGGTTATGTGCCACGACTAACTGATCATGGGATCGTGGTATATGCATAACATGGATTCTCGGAGGATTAATCCGGGGGCCCCACACACATGGCCATCCATGTCCCTCTGTTGATCATTGGTGCGGGAGTGTCCCGACCATGTATGGAGTGTTCCCAAACCGTGGGTATCACGCTTAAGGGCTTGATGCTGATTAGAGAGTGTTTATAGGATCGGTGGAATCGCCGAAGAATTGTAGAGAGAAAACCGGAAGGGCTTCGGTAAGTCCGGAGGATGTCCGGAGTGGAGGTGGAAGTGTTCCATAGCCACGGAGGTTGAATAATATGTGAATGAATGTTAAATATTGATTTAATTATTTATTCATAATATTTAATAAAGAGAAAAATCAATTTAAATGTTCAAAGGCTTAATGGGCCAATTCCCGGAGGGAGAGGGCCCATTAGGGAAAGGAGAGAGGGAGAAGGGGCAAGGGGGTGACCGGCTGGGCCTACCCCCCCCCTCACGCAGGGCCCACTAGGTGGCCGGCGACCTCCCCTCCCCCCTCCTCTCATTTAGTCCCACCCTGGGACTTTGAGGGAGGTAGTACATCCCCTCCCCCTATATATAGTGGGGGTATTTGGCCAAATAAAATACACTAATAATCAATAAAGGTCTTCTCACTTTTGGGAGAACCTGTAATTGATATTTTCTCTCTCCCCCTCTCTCTCTCTCTCTCGTGCCCATGGTCCCAAGTCTGGACTGCGCGAACGAGAGACATCTTCACCACGGAGCACCGTCGCGCTGCGGGATTCGGATCTGGGAGCTCTACTTCCACAGCTGCTGCTAGATCGGGAAGCGGGAGTCATCGTTGAAGGGAATATGCCCGAGAGGCAATAATAAAGTGGTTATTATCTTATTCCATGTTGATGATAAATGTTTATTTTGCATGCTATAATTGTATTAATTGGAAAAACGTTAATACATGTGTGTTTAATAAACAAAATACAAAGTTCCTAGTACTGCCTCTCATATAAACTAGCTTGTTGATTAACAGGATGATCAAGGTTTCCTGATCATGGACATTGGATGTTGTTAATAACGAGGTCACAACATTGGTGGAATGATGTGATGAACATTCATTCGAAGTATAGCATTACGATCAAAGTCATTATGTTTATATTGCTATAACATCATACGAAGTAATCTTAGTCCTTAGACCATGAGATCATGTTAATTGCTGACACCGAAAGAGTATCTTGATAACATCAAACGTTACACCGTAACAGGGTGACTATAAAGGTGGGTTCAGTGCTACAAAGGTGTTATGTTGAGGCTCATGGATCAAGAGTGGGATTTGTCCATCCCGATGATGGATAGATATACTCTGGGCCCTCTCGGTGATATCACATTAAGATAGCTTGCAAGCAAGTGATGTGATCACTAGAATGTTATATCACAGGAACAAGAAAATAGTGCATGTCGGCAACGAGATCAAAATAGGTATGGAGATACCGATGATCGAATCTCGAACATGTAATATATCGCGAGACAAAGGGATTTAGTTACTAGCGTTAAAGGTTCTCACGATCACATAAGTCATCGTTGAATGTGTGGGAGTCAGTACGAATCTCCAGGTCCCGCTGCTGATTATTGATCAGAGAGGGGTCTCGATCATGTCTGCATTATTCGCGAACCGTAGTGTCACACACTTAAGGGATACCGACACCATTTGGAGCAAATATGTTTCAGATAAAGATTTAAGAAAGCGCTGGAATTATTTCAATAGACACCGAAACTATTTCGGGTGAAATTGCTGAAATTGGTTCTGCATGTAATATTGAAATGTTGCAGGGGGTTTTATGTGAATGTTTGTTAATTAAAGTAATTAACAAAATTCTGAATAAAATTAATAAAATAGTTTTATTAAATGAGAGAGCATTAAATTTGGAGAAATTTAATGCATTTAAAGTGGAGACTTTAAAAGAGAATGTGAAGGGGCAAATTTATGTGGAGGGAGTTACCACCACATGAATGGGGAGGTGAGGGGTCACCCCTTGGGCGCCGACCATGGGGAGGGGCACCCCCCTCCTCCTATAAAAGGCCCCCTCTCACACATTCACACTCACACCTCCTCATGAAGGATCTCTCTCCCCCTCTAGTAATTTTTCCCCATGGTCTCGGATTAGTGAGATACATGTTCCCGGTGGCTTTATCTGGAAAGGAGTTGCTGCTTCCGCTGCTTTGCTGGAGCGAGGGATGGAGGTTGTCGGAGTACCGGACGTGTGTGCGATCACGGATGCACCGCTGCTTTGCGGTGCTGGACATGGTGGTGCCGGACTTGCTGGAGCTGGATCTGAAGGACGTGCTGGAGCCGGACCTGCTGGACTTTATCACGATCTTGAGATCGGCAAGTGTACGACTACATCATCCACGAGTTCCATCTCGTTAACAAAGCTTTGTTGTGTTAGAGGGTAAGTTCTCCATGGATGTATATCCACCCGTTGCTTGTATCTAGTAGATAGATCTTGGCATATAGTTCCCATCGTAGGAATTTTTTTGTTTTCTATGCTGCGAACCCAACAATCGTCAGGCACCGGACGTGTGTAACTCCCCACGAGGTGTCGCACTTGAGGCACTCAAGTCGTTGGAGCCACGGGAGCGCAAGGACTTCATCACGAACTTGAGGTCGGCTTCAGCTCGTCTATATCAACCACGCTCTCCTAAGCGTTGACAACGCTTTTCGGTTTTCAAGGGTAAGTTCGCGAAAAGCCCCTCCCGATACTGTATTACTAATAGATAGGTCCTGGCAGCTTTAGGGGTTCAGGGGCATCGGGTAAAATATATTGTTTTCATACGCGGAACCCCAACATCCCCTAGTGTCATTGCATGTGTCTTCTTTTCATTAAACACAACTAGAGTCATTGCATGTGTGTTCTTTTCACAAACCACATATGGATCCACCGAAGTCATTGTATGTCTGCTCTTTTTTCATAAACCACATATGTATCAACTAGAGTCATTGCATGTCTGTTCTTTTCATAAACCACATGAGCATGTGTGTTCTTTTCACAAACCACATATGGATCCACCCGTGTCATTAAATGTGTGTTCTTTTCACAAACCACATATGGATCCACTGGTGTCATTGCATGTGTGTTCTTTTCATAGACCACATATGGATCCACCAGTGTCATTGCATGTGTGTTCTTTTCACGAACCACATATGGATCCACCAGTGTCATTGTATGTGTGTTATTTTCATTAACCACAACTTGAATCATTGCATGTGTGTTATTTTCACAAACCACATATGGATGCACTAGAGTCATTGCATGCCTGTTCTTTTCATAAACCACATATGGATCCACCAAAGTCATTGCATGTCTGTTCTTTTCATAAAACACATGGATCCTCTAATGTCATTGCATGTGTGTTCTTTTCATAAACCACAGCTAGAGTCATTGCATGTGTCTTCTTTTCCTTAACCACATATGGATTCATTGCATGTCTATTCTTTTCAACAAACACATAAGACTCCACTAGAGTCATTGCATGCGTGTTCTTTTCACAAACCACATATGGATCCACTAGAGTCATTACATGTTTGTTCTTTTCATCAACCACATGAGCATGTGTGTTCTTTTCATAAACCACATATGGATCCACCAGTGTTTTTGAATGTGTGTTCTTTTCACAAACTACATATGGATCCACCAGTGTCATTGCATGTGTGTTCTTTTCATTAACCACATATGTATCCCCTAGTGTCATTGCATGCGCATTCTTTTTATTAACCACAACTAGAGTCATTGCATGTGTGTTCTTTTCACAAACCACATATGGATCCACCAGAGTCATTGCATGTCTGTTCTTTTCACAAACCACATATGGATCCACC
Source organism: Avena sativa (assembly GCA_916181665.1). Classification (NCBI taxonomy): domain Eukaryota; kingdom Viridiplantae; phylum Streptophyta; class Magnoliopsida; order Poales; family Poaceae; genus Avena; species Avena sativa. The sequence continues at coordinate 431,523,874 of OV702292.1, read as the reverse complement.
AGAGTGATTGCATGTATGTTCTTTTCATAAACCAAATAAGCATTTGTGTTCTATTCACAAACCACATATGGATCCACCAGTGTCATTGAATGTGTGTTCTTTTCACAAACCACATATGGATCCACCAGTGTCATTGCATGTGTGTTCATTTCATAAACCACATATGGATCCACCAGTGTCATTGCATGTGTGTTCTTTTCACAAACCACATATGGATCCACCAGTGTCATTGTTTGTGTGTTATTTTCATTAACCACATATGGATCCCCTAGTGTCATTGCATGTATGTTCTTTTGATGAACCACAAGTAGAGTCAATGAATGTGTGTTTTTTCACAAACCACATATGGATGCACCAGTGTAATTGCATGTGTGTTCTTTTTATAGACCACATATGGATCCACTAGAGTCATTCCATGTGTGTTCTTTTCATGTACCACAACTAGAGTCACTAAATGTGTGTTCTTCTCACAAACCACATATGGATCCACCAGAGTCATTGCATGTATGTTCTTTTCATCAACCACATGAGAATGTGTGTTCTTTTCACAAACCACATATGGATCCACCAATGTCATTGAATGTGTGTTCTTTTCACAAACCACATATGGATTCACCAGTGTCATTGAATGTGTGTTCTTTTCACAATCCACATATGGATCCACCAGTGTCATTGGATGTGTGTTATTTTCATTAACCACATATGGATTCCCTAGTGTCATTGCATGTGTGTTCTTTTCATTAACCACAAATATAGTCATTGCATGTGTGTTCTTTTCACAAACCATATATGGATCCACCAGAGTCATTGCATGTCTGTGATACATTGCAAATGTATCTATAATTTTTGATATTCCATGCTTGGTTTTATCTACTTTCTTGTGTTTTGTTCCAACTTTGGAGTACTTTTCATATGATTTCTTGGACTAACCTATTAATAAGATGCCACAATGCCACTTGCCTGTTTTCTGCTGTTTTTGTTTCCAGGAAAGTCAGAAAATGAATATTCTCGGAATTGGACCGGACAAAACCAAAGTTGTTATTTTCTCGGAAGACACTTGGAGCCGGAATACGAGATGGAGAAGGGCCAGAGGGTGGCCACACCACCTGGTGGCGCGGTCCAGGCCAGGCCATGCCAGGGGGTGGTGTGGGTCCCTTCGGCACCCCCTCGATGTCCCCTCTCGCCTATAAGAGCCTCCCGATGCATAAACCCTAAATAGTCAAGCCTCTAACCACGAAACGTTTTGCAGCACCGTCGCCACCGAAGGGGAGATTCGGGGGACAGAAAGTCTTTTTTCCGGCACCCTTCCGGGACAGGGAAGTGCCCCCGGAGCCATCTCCATCGATCTCCACCACCATCTCCATCGCCTTGCTGATTCCCATGATGAGGATGGAGTAGTTCTTCCTCGAGGCTAAGGGTTCTACCGGTAGCTATGTGTTCATCTCTCTCTCTATGCATGATCATATTGTGATCATGAGCTTTGTAATCAATTAGATCTACCTTGCTACTCAAGTGCTTTAATAGATCTCTGCTCTCCCCATGTGTGTGAAGTTGATAGTGTGCACATCATGGTGGCACTTAGGCTAGAGATTACAAATACTTGTCATGAGTTATATTTGGAGTTGGATGTCTTTATGAAATTGTGGTGTTTGTTTGAACCATCTAGTGCTCAAGGTGACAGTGTGGGGTTATCTAGATGGGAAAGATGAACTTTGAGGTGTGCTGTTATAGCCCTACCAATGATTAGAGTGTCCAACCAGAGAGTAGTTCAGAGTAGTATCATAAAGAGAAGATATTTATATAAGAGTGTTCAATAGTGAAGGTATGATCCCTAAGCCTTATTTATAAGCATTGAAACACCATTTGCAATTAGATCTGTTACATGTTTGCTTGCTTCTATCTTTATTTCAGTTTGCCTTTAGTCTCTTTCACACCATCAAGCTATTTTCTGGCACCGTTACCGCTTATAATTATCTATACCACTTGTATTTCACTATCTCTTCGCTGAACTAGTGCACCTATACACTTGACAAGTGTATTGGGTGTGTTGGGGACACAAGAGACTTCTTGTATCTTGATTGCAGGATTGCTTGAGAGGGATACCTTTGACCACTTCCTCCCTGATTTCGATAAACCTTGGGTAATCCACTTAAGGGAAACTTGCTGCAGTTCTACAAACCTCTGCACTTGGAGGCCAACAACTGTCCACAAGAATAGAACTTGCGTATACATCAGTCTGTTCTTTTCATAAACCACATTTGGATCCACCAGAGTCACTACATTTCTGTTCTTTTCGTAAACCACATGAGCATGTGTGTTCTTTCCACAAACCAAATATGGATCCACTTGTGTCATTGAATGTGTGTTCTTTTCACAAACCACATATGGGTCCACCAGTGTCATTGCATGTGTGTTCTTTTTAGAGACCACATCTGGATCCACCAGTGTCATTGCATGTGTGTTATTTTCACAAACCACATATGGATCCACCAGTGTCATTGCATGTGTGTTCTTTTCATTAACCACAAATGGATCCCCAAGTGTCTTTGCATGTGTGTTCTTTTCATTAACCACAACTAGAGTCATTGCATGTCTGTTCTTTTCACAAACCACATATGGATCCACTAGAGTCATTACATATCTATTCTTTTCATAAACAACATATGGATCCACTAGAGTCATATCATGTCTATTATTTTTATAAACCACATGGATCCACCAGTGTCATTCCATGTGTGTTGTTTTAATAAACCATAGCAATAGTCATTAGATGTGTGTTCTTTTCATAAACCACAACTAGAGTCACTGCATGTGTGTTCTTTTCAAAAACCACATATGGATCCACCAGAGTCATTGCATGTCTGTTCTTTTCATAAACCACATGAGCACGTGTGTTCTATTCACAAACCACATATTGATCCACCAGTGTCATTGAATGTGTGTTCTTTTCACAAACCACATATGGATCCACCAGTGTCATTGCATGTGTGTTCTTTTCATAGACCACATATGGATCCACCAGTGTCATTGCATGTGTGTTCTTTTCACAAACCACATATGGATCCACTGTTGTCATTGCATGTGTGTTCTTTTCATTAACCACATATGGATCCCCTAGTGTCATTGCATGTGTGTTCTTTTCATGAACCACAACTAGAGTTAGTGAATTTGTCTTATTTTCACAAACCACATATGGATCCACCTGTGTCATTGTATGTTTGTTCTTTTCATAGACCACATATGGATCCACTAGAGTCATTCCATGTGTGTTATTTTCATGCACCACAACTAGAGTCAGTGAATGTGTGTTCTTTTCACAAACCACATATGGATCTACTAGAGTCATTGCATGAATGTTATTTACATCAACCACATGAGCATGTCTGTTCTATTCACAAACCACATATGGATCCACCAGTGTCATTGAATGTGTGTTCTTTTCACAAACCACATATGGATCCACCAGTGTCATTGCATGTGTATTCTATCCATATACCACATATGGATCCACAAGTGTCATTGCATGTGTTTTATTTTCACAAACCACATATGGATCCAACAATGTCATTGCATGTGTGTTATTTTTATTAACCACATATGGATCCCCTAGTGTCATTGCATGTATGTTCTTTTCATGAACCACAACTAGAGTCAGTGAATGTGTTTTTTTCACAAACCACATATGGATCCACCAGTGTCATTGCATGTGTGTTCTTTTCATAGACCACATATGGATCCACTAGAGTCATTCCATGTGTGTTCTTTTCATGCACCACAACTAGAGTTAGTGAATGTGTCTTCTTTTCACAAACCACATATGGATCCACAAGAGTCATTGCATGTATGTTCTTTTCATCAACCTCATGAGCATATGCGTTCTTTTCAGAAACCACATATGGATCCACCAGTGTCATTGAACGTGTGTTCTTTTCACAAACCACATATGGATCCACAAGTGTCATTGCATGTGTGTTCTTTTCATTAAACACATATGGATCCCCTAGTGTCATTGCATGTGTGTTCTTTTCATTAAACACAAATAGAGTCTTTGCATATGTGTTCTTTTCACACACCACATATGGATCCACCAGAGTCATTGCATGTCTGTTCTTTTCATCAACCACGAATGGATCTACCAGAGTCACTACATGTCTGTTCTTTTCATAAACCATATGAGCATGTGTATTGTTTTCACAAACCACATATGGATCCACTTGTGTCATTGAATGTGTGTTCTTTTCACAAACCACATATGGCTCCACTAGTGTCATTGCATGTGTGTTCTTTTTAGAGACCACATCTGGATCCACCAGTGTCATTGCATGTGTGTTATTTTCACAAACCACATAAGGATTCACCAGTGTCATTGCATGTGTGTTCTTTTCATTATGGACATATGGATCCCCTAGTTTCTTTGCATGTGTGTTCTTTTCATTAACCACAACTAGAGTCATTGCATGTGTGTTCTTTTCACAAACCACATATGGATCCACCAGAGTCATTACGTGTCTATTCTTTTCATAAACCACATATGGATCCACCAGAGTCATTGCATGTCTTTTCTTTTTGTAAACCACATGGATCCACTAGTGTCATTGCATGTGTGTTGTTTTAATAGACCACAACTATAGTTATTAGATGTGTTTTCTTTTCATAAACCACAACTAGAGTTACTGCATGTGTGTTCTTTTCAAAAACCACATATGGATCCACCAGTGTCATTGAATGTGTGTTCTTTTCATAAACCACATATGGATCCACCAGAGTCATTGCATGTCTGTTCATTTCATAAACCACATGAGCATGTGTGTTCTATTCACAAACCACATATGGATCAACCAGTGTCATTGAATGTGTGTTGTTTTCACAAACCACATATGGATCCACCAGTGTCTTTGCATGTCTATTCTTTTCATAGACCACATATGGATCCACAAGTGTCAATGCATGTGTGTTCTTTTCACAAACCACATATGGATCCACCAGTGGCATTGCATGTGTGTTCTTTTCATTAACCACATATGGATCGCCTAGTGTCATTGCATGTGTGTTCTTTTCATGAACCACAACTAGAGTTAGTGAATGTGTATTATTTTCACAAACCACATATGGATCCACCAGTGTCATTGCATGTGTGTTCTTTTTATAGACCACATATGGATCCACTAGAGTCATTCCATGTGTGTTATTTTCATGCACCACAACTAGAGTCAGTGAATGTGTGTTCTTTTCACAAACCACATATGGATCTACCAGAGTCATTGCATGTATGTTCTTTTCATCAACCACATGAGCATGTGTGTTCTTTTCACAAACCACATATGGATCCACGAGTGTCATTGAATGTGTGTTCTTTTCATTAACCACATATGGATTCCCTAGTGTCATTGCATGTGTGTTCTTTTCACTAACCATAACTAGAGTCATTGCATGTGTGCTCTTTTCACAAACCACATATGGATCCACCAGAGTCATTGCATGTCTATTCTTTTCATAAACCACATAAGGATCCACCAGAGTCATTGCATGTCAAGTCTTTTCATAAACTACATGACCATGTGTGTTATTTTCACAAATCACATATGGATCCACTAGTGTCATTGAATGTGTGTTCTTTTCACAAATCACATATGGATCCACCAGTGTTATTGCATGTGTGTTCTTTTCATAGACCACATATGGATCCACCAGTGTCATTGCATGTGTGTTCTTTTCACAAACCACATATGGATCCACCAGAGTTATTACATGTCTGTTCTTTTCATAAACCACATATGGATCCACCAGAGTCATTGCATGTCTGTTCTTTTCATAAACAACATGAATCCACCAGTGTCATTACATGTGCATTCTTTTAATAAACCACAGTTAGAGTTATTGGATGTGTGTTCTTTTCATAAATCACAACTACAGTCACTGCATGTGTGTTCTTTTCACAAACCACATATGGATCCACCAGTGTTTTTGAATGTGTGTTCTTTTCACAAACTACATATGGATCCACCAGTGTCATTGCATGTGTGTTCTTTTCATTAACCACATATGTATCCCCTAGTGTCATTGCATGCGCATTCTTTTTATTAACCACAACTAGAGTCATTGCATGTGTGTTCTTTTCACAAACCACATATGGATCCACCAGAGTCATTGCATGTCTGTTCTTTTCACAAACCACATATGGATCCACCAGAGTGATTGCATGTATGTTCTTTTCATAAACCAAATAAGCATTTGTGTTCTATTCACAAACCACATATGGATCCACCAGTGTCATTGAATGTGTGTTCTTTTCACAAACCACATATGGATCCACCAGTGTCATTGCATGTGTGTTCTTTTCATAGACCACATATGGATCCACCAGTGTCATTGCATGTGTGTTCTTTTCACAAACGACATATGGATCCACCAGAGTTATTACATGTCTGTTCTTTTCATAAAATACATATGGATCCATGAGAGTCATTGCATGTCTGTTCTTTTCATAAACAACATGAATCCACCAGTGTCATTGCATGTGCATTCTTTTAATAAACCACAGTTAGAGTTATTGGATGTGTGTTCTTTTCATAAATCACAACTACAGTCACTGCATGTGTGTTCTTTTCACAAACCACATATGGATCCACCAGTGTCATTGATTGTGTATTCTTTTCACAAACCACATATGGATCCCCTAGTGTCATTGCATATGTGTTGTTTTCATTAAGCACATATGGATTCATTGCATCTCTATTCTTTTCACAAACCACATATGGATCCACCAGTGTTATTGAATGTGTATTCTTTTCACAAACCACATATGGATCCCCTAGTGTCATTGCATGTGTGTTCTTTTCATTAAGCACATATGGATTCATTGCATCTCTATTCTTTTCACAAACCACATAAGGATCCACTAGAGTCATTGCATGTGTGTTCTTTTAAAAAATCACATATGGATCCACTAGAGTCATTGTATGTATGTTCTTTTCGTAAACCACATGAGCATGTGTGTTCTTTTAAGAAACCACATATGGATCCACCAGTGTCATTGAATGTGTGTTCTTTTCACAAACCACATATGGATCCACCAATGTCATTGAATGTATGTTTTTTCATGAACCACAACTAGAGTCATTGCATGTGTGCTCTTTTCATAGAGCAGACATAGATCTACCAGTGTCATTGAATGTGTGTTCTCTTCACAAAATATGTGTGTCATTGCATGTGTGTTCTTTTCATTAACTACAGCTAGAGTCAATTCATGTGTGTTATTTTCATAGACCACACATGGATCCACCAGTGTCATTGAATGTGTGTTCTTTTCACAAACCACATATGGATCCAGCAGTGTCATTGCATGTGTGTACTTTTCATAGACCACATGGATCCACCAGGGTGATTGCATGTGTGTTCTTTTAATAAACCACATCTAGAGTCATTGCATCTATGTTCTTTTCATATACCACAGATGAATCCCAGTGTCATTCCATATGTGTTCTTTTGACAAACCACATATGGATCCACCAGAGTCATTGCATGTCTGTTCTTTTCATAAACCACATGGATCAACTAGTTTCATTGCATGTGTGTTCTTTTCAGAAACCACACCTAGAGTCACTTCATGTGTGTTATTTTCATTAACCATAGCTAGAGTCATTGCATGCCTATTCTTTTCACAAACCACATCTGGATCCACCAGAGTTATTGCATGCCTATTCTTTTCATCAACCACATATGGATCCACCAGAGTCATTGCATCTATGTTCTTTTCATAAACCACATGAGCATGTCTGTTCTTTTCACAAACCACATATGGATCCACTAGTGTCATTGATTATGTGTTCTTTTCAAAAACCACATATGGATCCACCAGTGTCATTGCATGTGTGTTCTTTTCATAGACCACATATGGATCCACTAGTGTTATTGCATGTGTGTTATTTTCACAAACCACATATGGATCCACCAGTTTCATTGCAGGTGTGTTCTTTTCATTAACCACATATGGATCCCCTAGTGTCATTGCATCTGTTTTCTTTTCATTAACCACAACTAGAGTCATTGCATGTGTGTTCTTTTTGCAAACCACATATGGATCCACCAGAGTCATTGCATGTCTGCTCTTTTTTCATAAACCACATATGGATCAACCAGAGTCAGTGTATGTCTGTTCTTCTCATAAACCACATGGATCCACCAGTGTCATTGCATGTGTGTTCTTTTCATGAACCACAACTAGAGTCAGCGAATGTGTGTTCTTTTCATTAACCACAGCTAGAGTCATTGCATGTCTGTTCTTTTCAAAACCACATATGGATCCACCAGAGTCATTGCTTGCCTGGCATTTTCATAAACTATATATGGATCCACTAGTCATTGCATGTTTATTCTTTTCATAAACCATATGAGCATGTCTGTTCTTTTCACAAACCACATATGGATCCACTAGTGTCATTGAATGTGTGTTCATTTCACAAACCACATATGGATCCACTGGTGTCATTGCATGTGTGTTATTTTCAAAGACCACATATGAATCCACCAGTGTCATTGCAGGTGTGTTCTTTTCACGAACCACATATGGATCCACCAGTGTCATTAAATGTGTGTTATTTTCATGAACCACAACTAGAGTCATTGCATGTGTATTATTTTCAAAAAACACATATGGATCCACCAGAGTCATTGCATGTCTGTTCTTTTCATAAACCACATGGATCCACCAGTGTCATTGCACGTATGTTCTTTTCATGAACCACAACTAGAGTTAGTGAATGTGTCTTATTTTCACAAACCACATATGGATCCACCAGTGTCATTGCGTGTGTTCTTTTCATAGACCACATATGGATCCACTAGAGTCATTCCATATGTGTTCTTTTCATGCACCACAACTAGAGTCAGTGAATGTGTGTTCTTTCCACAAACCACATATGGATCCACTAGTGTCATTGCATGTGTGTACTTTTCATAGACCACATATGGATCCACCAGAGTAATGGCATGTCTGTTCTTTTCACAAACCATAGCTAGAGTCATTGCATGTGTTTTTTTCACAAACCACATATGGATCTACTAGTGTTATTGCAAGTGTGTTCTTTTCATTAACCACATATGGATCCCCTAGTGTCATTGCATGTGTGTTATTTTCATTAACCAAACCTAGAGTCATTGCATGTGTGTTCTTTTCACAAACCACATATGGATCCACTAGATTCATTTCATGTGTGTTCTTTTCACAAACCACATATAGATCCACCAGAGTGATTGCATCTCTGTTATTTTCATAAACCACATGGATCCACTAGTGTCATTGCATGTGTGTTCTTTTCATAAAACACAAGTATCCAACAATGTCATTGCATGTGTGTTCTTTAAAAAAACACAGCTAGAGTCATTGGTTGTGTGCTCTTTTCATAAACCACAACAAGAGTCATTGCATGTGTGTTCTCTTCACAAACCTCATCCACCAATTTCATTGAATGCATGCTCTTTTCAAAAACCACATATGGATCCCCTAGTGTTATTGCATGTGTGTTCTTTTCATTAACCACATATGGATTCATTGCATGTCTGTTCTTTTCCCAAACAACATAAGGATCCACTAGAGTCATTGCATGTGTGTTCTTTTCACAAACCACATATGGATCCACCAGAGTCATTGCATGTCTATTCTTTTCATAAACCACATGAGCATGTGTGTTCTTTTCACAAACCACATATGGATCCACCAGTGTCATTGAATGTGTGTTCTTTTCACAAACCACATATGGATCCACCAGTGTCATTGAATGTGTGTTATTTTCCTAAAACACATATGGATCCACCAGTGTTATTGCATGTGTGTTCTTTTCATGAACCACAACTAGAGTTAGTGAATGTGTGTTCTTTTCATAAACCACATATGGATCCACCAGTGTCATTGAATGTGTGTTCTTTTCACAAACCGCATATGGATCCACTAGTGGCATTGAATGTGTGTTCTTTTTAGGAACCACAACTAGAGTCAGTGAATGTGTGTTCTTTTCATAGACCACATATGGATCCACCAGTGTCAGTGAATGTGTGTTCTTTTCACAAACCAGATATGGATCCACCAGTGTCATTGTATGTGTGTTATTTTCATTTACCACGGCTAGAGTCATTACATGTTAGTTATTTTCATAGACCACATATGGATCCACTAGTGTTATTGCATGTGTGTTCTTTTCATAAACAACATATGGATGAGTGCCCCATATGGATCCCCCAGTGTCATTGCATGTGTGTTCTTTTCACAAACCACATATGGATCCACCAATGTTATTAAATGTGTGTTCTTTTCACAAACCACATATGGATACACAGTGTCATTGAATGTGTGTTCTTTTCACAAACCACATATGGATCCACCAGTGTCATTGCAAGTGTGTTTTTTTCATTAACCACATATGGATCCCCTAGTGTCATTGCATGTGTGTTCTTTTCATTAACCACAAATAGAGTCATTGATTGTGTGTTCTTTTCACAAACCACATATGGATCCACCAGAGTCATTGCATGTCTGTTCTTTTCATAAACCACATATGGATCCACCAGAGTCACTACATGTGTGTTCTTTTCATAAACCACATGAGCATGTGTGTTCTTTTCACAAACCACATATGGATCCACTTGTGTCATTGAATGTGTGTTCTTTTCACAAACCACATATGGATCCACCAGTGTCATTGCATGTGTGTTCTTTTTAGAGACCACATCTTGATCCACCAGTGTCATTGCATGTGTGTTCTTTTCACAAACCACATATGGATCCACCAGGGTCATTGCATGTGTGTTATTTTCATTAACCACATATGGATCCCCTTGTTTCTTTGCATGTGTGTTCTTTTCATTAACCACACCTAGAGTCTTTGCATGTGTGTTGTTTTCACAAACCACATATGGATTCACCAGAGTCATTACATGTCTATTCTTTTCAGAAACCACATATGGATCCTCTAGACTCATTGCATGTCTATTATTTTTGTAAACCACATGGATCCACCAGTGTCATTGCATGTGTGTTGTTTTAATAAACCACAACTATAGTCATTTGATGTGTGTTCTTTTCATAAACCACAACTAGAGTCACTGCATGTGTGTTCTTTTCAAAAACCAGATATGGATCCACCAGTGTCATTGCATGTGTGATCATTTCATAGACCACATATGGATCCACCAGAGTCGTTGCATGTCTGTTCTTTTCATAAACCACATGAGCATGTGTGTTCTATTCACAAACCACATATGGATCCACTAGTGTCATTGAATGTGTGTTGTTTTCACAAACCACATATGGATCCACCAGTGTCATTGCATGTGGGTTCTTTTCATTAACCACATATGGATCCTCTAGTGTCATTGCATCTGTGTTTTTTTCATGAACCACAACTAGAGTTAGTGAATCTGTATTATTTTCACAAACCACATATGGATCCACCAGTGTCATTGCATGTGTGATCATTTCATAGACCACACATGGATCCACTGGAGTCATTCCATGTGTGTTATTTTCATGCACCACAACTAGAGTCAGTGAATGTGTGTTCTTTTCACAAACCACATATGGATCTACCAGAGTCATTGCATGTATGTTCTTTTCATCAACCACATGAGCATGTGTGTTCTTTTCACAAACTACATATGGATCCATTAGTGTCATTGCATGTGTCTTCTTTTCACTAACCATAACTAGAGTCATTGCATGTGTGTTCTTTTCACAAACCACATATGGATCCAGTGGTGTCATTGCATATGTGTTCTTTTCATAAACACATATGGATCCCCTAGTGTCATTGCATGTCTGTTCTTTTCATAAACCACATGAGCATGTGTGTTCTTTTCACAAACCACATATGGATCCACTAGTGTCATTGAATGTGTGTTCTTTTCACAAACCACATATGGATCCACCAGTGTCATTGCATGTGGGTTCTTTTCATAGACCACATATGGATCCAGTAGTGTCATTGCATGTGTGCTCTTTTCACAAACCACATATGGATCCACCGGTGTCATTGCATGTGTGTTCTTTTCATTAACCACATATGGATCCTCTAGTGTCATTGCATCTGTGTTTTTTTCATGAACCACAACTAGCGTTAGTGAATCTGTATTATTTTCACAAACCACATATGGATCCACCAGTGTCATTGCATGTGTGATCATTTCATAGACCACATATGGATCCACTAGAGTCATTCCATGTGTTTTATTTTCATGCACCACAACTAGAGTCAGTGAATGTGTGTTCTTTTCACAAACCATATATGGATCTACCAGAGTCATTGCATGTATGTTCTTTTCATCAACCACATGAGCATGTGTGTTCTTTTCTCAAACTACAGATGGATCAACTAGTGTCATTGCATGTGTCTTCTTTTCACTAACCATAACTAGAGTCATTGCATGTGTGTTCTTTTCACAAACCACATATGGATCCACCAGAGACATTACATGTCTCTACTTTTCATAAACCACATATGGATCCACCAGAGTCATTGCATGTCAAGTCTTTTCATAAACCACATGAGCATGTGTGTTATTTTCACAAATCACATATGGATCCACTAGTGTCATTGAATGTGTGTTCTTTTCACAAATCACATATGGATCCACCAGTGTTATTGCATGTGTGTTCTTTTCATAGACCACATATGGATCCACCAGTGTCATTGCATGTATGTTCTTTTCACAAACCACATATGGATCCACCAGAGTTATTACATGTCTGTTCTTTTCATAAACCACATATGGATCCACCAGAGTCATTGCATGTCTGTTCTTTTCATAAACCAAATGGATCCACCAGTGTCATTGCATGTGCGTTCTTTTAATAAACCACAACTAGAGTCATTGGATGTGTGTTCTTTTCATAAATCACAACTACAGTCACTGCATGTGTGTTCTTTTCACAAACCACATATGGATCCACCAGTGTCATTGAATGTGTAATCTTTTCACAAACCACATATGGATCCCCTAGTGTCATTGCATGTGTGGTATTTTCATTAAGCACATATGGATTCATTGCATGTCTATTCTTTTCACAAACCACATAAGGATCCACTAGAGTCATTGCATGTGTGTTCTTTTAAAAAATCACATATGGATCCACAAGAGTCATTGTATGTATGTTCTTTTCGTAAACCACATGAGCATGTTTGTTCGTTTCAGAAACCACATATGGATCCACCAGTGTCATTGAATGTGTGTTCTTTTCACAAATCACATATGGATCCACCAATGTCATTGAATGTGTGTTTTTTCATGAACCACAACTAGAGTCAGTGCATGTGTGTTCTTTTCATAGACCAGACATGGATCCACCAGTGTCATTGAATGTGTGTTCTCTTTGCAAAACACATATGGATCCAGCAGTGTCATTGCATGTGTGTTCTTTTCATTAACTACAGCGAGTCAATGCATGTGTGTTCTTTTCATAGACCACACATGGATCCACCAATGTCATTGAATGTGTGTTCTTTTCACAAACCACATATGGATCCAGAAGTGTCATTGCATGTGTGTTCTTTTCATAGACCACATGGAGACACAAGGGTGATTGCATGTGTGTTCTTTTAATAAACCACATCTCGAGTCATTGCATGTATGTTCTTTTCATATACCACAGATGAATCCCCAGTGTCATTCCATGTGTGTTCTTTTGACAAACCACATATGGATCCACCAGAGTCATTGCATGTCTGTTCTTTTCATAAACCACATGGATCAACTAGTTTCATTGCATCTGTGTTCTTTTTAGAAACCACAGCTAGAGTCACTTCATGTTTGTTATTTTCATTAACCATACCTAGAGTCATTGCATGCATGTTCTTTTCACAAACCACATATGGATCCACCAGAGTTATTGCATGCCTATTCTTTTCATCAACCACATATGGATCCACCAGAGTCATTGCATGTATGTTCTTTTCATAAACCACATGAGCATGTGTGTTCTTTTCACAAACCACATATGGATCCACTAGTGTGATTGATTATGTGTTCTTTTCACAAACCACATATGGATCCACCAATGTCATTGCATGTGTGTTCTTTTCATAGACCACATATGGATCCACTAGTGTCATTGAATGTGTGTTATTTTCACAAACCACATATGGATCCACCAGTTTCATTGCAGGTGTGTTCTTTTCATTAACCACATGTGGATCCCCTAGTGTCGTTGCATCTGTGTTCTTTTCATTGACCACAGCTACAGTCATTGCATGTGTGTTCTTTTCGCAAACCACATATGGACCCACCAGAGTCATTGCATGTCTGCTCTTTTTTCATAAACCACATATGGATCAACCAGAGTCATTGCATGTCTGTTCTTCTCATAAACCACATGGATCCACCAGTGTCATTGCATGTGTGTTCTTTTCATGAACCACAACTAGAGTCAGCGAATGTGTGTTCTTTTCATTAACCACAGCTAGAGTCATTGCATGTCTGTTCTTTTCAAAACCACATATGGATCCACCAGAGTCATTGCATGCCTGTTCTTTTCATAAACTACATATGGATCCACCAGTCATTGCATGTTTATTCTTTTCATATACCATATGAGCATGTCTGTTCTTTTTACAAACCACATATGGATCCACCAGTGTCATTGAATGTTTGTTCATTTCACAAACCACATATGGATCCACTGGTGTCATTGCATGTGTGTTATTTTCAAATACCACATATGAATCCACCAGTGTCATTGCATGTGTGTTCTTTTCACGAACCACATATGGATCCACCAGTGTCATTAAATGTGTGTTATTTTCATTAACCACAACTAGAGTCATTGCATGTGTATTCTTTTCAAAAACCACATATGGATCCACCAGAGTCATTGCATGTCTGTTCTTTTCATAAACCACATGGATCCACCAGTGTCATTGCATGTGTATTCTTTTCATGAACCACAACTAGACTTAGTGAATGTGTGTTCTTTTCACAAACCATATATGGATCCACCAGTGTCATTGTGTGTGTTATTTTTATAGACCACATATGGATCCACTAGAGTCATTCCATATGTGTTCTTTTCAACCACCACAACTAGAGTCAGTGAATGTGTGTTCTTTCCACAAACCACATATGGATCCACCAGTGTCATTGCATGTGTGTACTTTTCATAGACCACATATGGATCCACCAGAGTAATGGCATGTCTGTTCTTTTCACAAACCACAGCTAGAGTCATTGCATGTGTTTTGCTTTCACAAACCACATATGTATCCACTAGTGTCATTGCAAGTGTGTTCTTTTCATTAACCACATATGGATCCCCTAGTGTCATTGCATGTGTGTTATTTTCATTAACCACAACTAGAGTCATTGCATGTGTATTATTTTCACAAACCACATATGGATCCACTAGATTCATTTCATGTGTGTTCTTTTCACATACCACAAATAGATCCACCAGAGTCATTGCATGTCTGTTATTTTCATAAACCACATGGATCCACTAGTGTCATTGCATGTGTGTTCTTTTCATAAAACACAAGGATCCACCAATGTCATTGCATGTGTGTTCTTTAAAAAAACACAGCTAGAGTCATTGGATGTGTGTTCTTTTCATAAACCACAACAAGAGTCATTGCATGTGTGTTCTCTTCACAAACCTCATCCACCAATGACATTGAATGCATGCTCTTTTCAAAAACCACATATGGATCCCCTAGTGTTATTGCATGTGTGTTCTTTTCGTTAACCACATATGGATTCATTGCATGTCTGTTCTTTTCCCAAACAACATAAGGATCCACTAGAGTCATTGCATGCGTGTTCTTTTCACAAACCACATATGGATCCACCAGAGTCATTGCATGTCTATTCTTTTCATAAACCACATGAGCATGTGTGTTCTTTTCACAAACCACATATGGATCCACCGGTGTAATTGGATGTGTGTTATTTTCCTAAAACACATATGGATCCACTAGTGTTATTGCATGTGTGTTCTTTTCATGAACCACAACTAGAGTCAGTGAATGTGTGTTCTTTTCACAAACCACATATGGATCCACCTGTGTCATTGAATGTGTGTTCTTTTCACAAACCACATATGGATCCACTAGTGGCATTGAATGTGTGTTCTTTTTATGAACCGCAACTAGAGTCAGTGAATGTGTGTTCTTTTCATACACCACATATGGATCCACCAGTGTCATTGAATGTGTGTTCTTTTCACCAACCAGATATGGATCCACCAGTGTCATTGTATGTGTGTTCTTTTCATTAACCACAGCTAGAGTCATTGCATGTTAGTTATTTTCATAGACCACATATGGATCCACTAGTGTCATTGCATGTGTGTTCTTTTCATAAACAACATATGGATGAGTGCCACATATGGATCCCCCAGTGTCATTGCATGTGTGTTCTTTTCACAAACCACATATGGATCCACCAATGTCATTGAATGTGTGTTCTTTGCACAAACCACATATGGATCCACCAGTGTCATTGAATGTGTGTTCTTTTCACAAACCACATATGGATCCACCAGTGTCATTGCATGTGTGTTCTTTTCATTAAGCACATATGGATACCCTAGTGTCATTGCATGTGTGTTCTTTTCATTAACCACAAATAGAGTCATTGCATGTGTGTTCTCTTCAGAAACCACATATGGATCCACCAGAGTCATTGCATGTCTGTTCTTTTCATAAACCACATATGGATCCACCAGAGTCACTGTATGTCTGTTCTTTTCATAAACCACATGAGCATGTGTGTTCTTTTCACAAACCACATATGGATCCACTTGTGTCATTGAATGTGTGTTCTTTTCACAAACCACATAGGGATCCACCAGTGTCATTGCATGTGTGTTCTTTTTATAGACCACATCTTGATCCACCAGTGTCATTGCATGTGTATTCTTTTCACAAACCACATATGGATTCACCAGTGTCATTGCATGTGTGTTCTTTTCATTATGGACATATGGATCCCCTAGTTTCTTTGCATGTGTGTTCTTTTCATTAACCACAACTAGAGTCATTGCATGTGTGTTGTTTTCACAAACCACATATGGATTCACCAGAGTCATTACATGTCTATTCTTTTCAGAAACCACAGATGGATCCACTAGACTCATTGCATGTCTATTATTTTTGTAAACCACATGGATGCACCAGTGTCATTGCATGTGTGTTGTTTTAATAAACCACACCTATAGTCATTTGATGTGTGTTCTTTTCATAAACCACAACTAGAGTCACTGCATGTGTGTTCTTTTCAAAAACCAGATATGGATCCACCAGTGTCATTGAATGTGTGTTCTTTTCATAAACCACATATGGATCCACCAGAGTCGTTGCATCTCTGTTCTTTTCATAAACCACATGAGCATGTGTGTTCTATTCACAAACCACATATGGATCCACTAGTGTCATTGAATGTGTGTTCTTTTCACAAACCACATATGGATCCACCAGTGTCATTACTTGTGTGTTCCTTTCATAGACCAGATATGGATCCACTAGTGTCATTGCATGTGTGTTCTTTTCACAAACGACATATAGATCCACCGGTGTCATTGCATGTGTGTTCTTTTCGTTAACCACATATGGATCCCCTAGTGTCATTGCATGTGTGTTTTTTTCATGAACCACAACTAGAGTTAGTGAATCTGTATTATTTTCATATACCACATATGGATCCACCAATGTCATTGCATGTGTGATCATTTCATAGACCACATATGGATCCACTAGAGTCATTCCATGTGTGTTATTTTCATGCACCACAACTAGAGTCAGTGAATGTGTGTTCTTTCCACAAACCACATATGGATCTACCAGAGTCATTGCATGTATGTTCTTTTCATCAACCACATGAGCATGTGTGTTCTTTTCACAAACCACATATGGATCCACGAGTGTCATGGAATGTGTGTTCTTTTCACTAACCATAACTAGAGTCATTGCATGTGTGTTCTTTTCACAAACCACATATGGATCCACCAGAGTCATTGCATGTCTATTCTTTTCATAAACAACATATGGATCCACCAGAGTCACTGCATGTCAAGTCTTTTCATAAACCACATGAGCATGTGTGTTATTTTCACAAATCACATATGGATCCACTAGTGTCATTGAATGTGTGTTCTTTTCACAAATCACATATGGATCCACCAGTGTTATTGCATGTGTGTTCTTTTCATAGACCACATATGGATCCACCAGTGTCATTGCATGTGTGTTCTTTTCACAAACCACATATGGATCCACCAGAGTTATTACATGTCTGTTCTTTTCATAAACCAAATATGGATCCACCAGAGTCATTGCATGTCTGTTCTTTTCATAAACCACATGGATCCACCAGTGTCATTGCATGTGCGTTCTTTTAATAAACCATAGCTAGAGTCATTGGATGTGTGTTGTTTTCATAAATCACAACTACAGTCACTGCATGTGTGTTCTTTTCACAAACCACATATGGATCCACCAGTGTCATTGAATGTGTATTCTTTTCACAAACCACATATGGATCCCCTAGTGTCATTGCATGTGTGTTATTTTCATTAAGCATATTTGGATTCATTGCATGTCTATTCTTTTCACAAACCACATAAGGATCCACTAGAGTCATTGCATGTGTGTTCTTTTAAAAAATCACATATGGATCCACTAGAGTCATTGTATGTATGTTCTTTTCGTAAACCAAATGAGCATGTGTGTTCTTTTCAGAAACCACATATGGATCCACCAGTGTCATTGAATGTGTGTTCTTTTCACAAACCACATATGGATCCACCAATGTCATTGAATGTATGTTTTTTCATGAACCACAACTAGAGTCAGTGCATGTGTGTTCTTTTCATAGACCAGACATGGATCCACCAGTGTCATTGAATTCGTCTTCTCTTCACAAAACACATATGGATGCAGCAGTGTCATTGCCTGTGTATTGTTTTCATTAACTACAGCTAGAGTCAATGCATGTGTGTTCTTTTCATAGACCACACATGGATCCACCAATGTCATTGAATGTGTGTTCTTTTCACAAACCACATATGGATCCAGCAGTGTCATTGCATGTGTGTTCTTTTCATAGACCACATGGAGACACAAGGGTGATTGCATGTGTGTTCTTTTAATAAACCACATCTAGTGTGATTGCATGTATGTTCTTTTCATATACCACAGATGAATCCCAGTGTCATTCCAGTTGTGTTATTTTGACAAACCACATATGGATCCACCAGAGTCTTTGCATGTCTGTTCTTTTCATAAACCACATGGATCAACTAGTTTCATTGCATGTGTGTTCTTTTCAGAAACCACAGCTAGAGTCACTTCATGTGTGTTATTTTCATTAACCATACCTAGAGTCATTGCATGCCTATTCTTTTCACAAACCACATCTGGATCCACCAGAGTTATTGCATGCCTATTCTTTTCATCAACCACATATGGATCCACCAGAGTCATTGCATGTATGTTCTTTTCATAAACCACACGAGCATGTGTGTTCTTTTCACAAACCACATATGGATCCACTAGTGTCATTGATTATGTGTTCTTTTCACAAACCACATATGGATCCACCAGTGTCATTGCATGTGTGTTCTTTTCATAGACCACATATGGATCCACTAGTGTCATTGCATGTGTGTTATTTTCACAAACCACATATGGATCCACCAATGTCATTGAATGTGTGTTCTTTGCACAAACCACATATGGATCCACCAGTGTCATTGAATGTGTCTTCTCTTCACAAAACACATATGGATCCAGCAGTGTCATTGCATGTGTATTGTTTTCATTAACTATAGCTAGAGTCAATGCATGTGTGTTTTTTCATAGACCACACATGGATCCACCAATGTCATTGAATGTGTGTTCTTTTCACAAACCACATATGGATCCACCAGTGTCACTGCATGTGTGTTCTTTTCATAGACCACATATGGATCCACTAGTGTCATTGGATGTGTGTTATTTTCACAAACCACATATGGATCCACCAATGTCATTGAATGTGTGTTCTTTGCACAAACCACATATGGATCCACCAGTGTCATTGCATGTGTGTTCTTTTCATTAACCACAGCTAGAGTCATTGCATGTGTGTTCTTTTCGCAAACCACATATGGATCCACCAGAGTCATTGCATGTTTGCTCTTTTTTCATAAACCACATATGGATCAACCAGAGTCATTGCATGTCTGTTATTCTCATAAAACACATGGATCCACCAGTGTCATTGCATGTGTGTTCTTTTCATGAACCACAACTAGAGTCAGCGAATGTGTGTTCTTTTCATTAACCATAGCTAGAGTCATTGCATGTCTGTTCTTTTCAAAACCACATATGGATCCACCAGAGTCATTGCATGCCTGTTCTTTTCATAAACTACCTATGGATCCACCAGTCATTACATGTTTATTCTTTTCATAAACCATATGAGCATGTCTGTTCTTTTCACAAACCACATATGGATCCACCAGTGTCATTGAATGTGTGTTCATTTCACAAACCACATATGGATCCACTGGTGTCATTGCATATGTGTTATTTTCAAAGACCACATATGAATCCACAAGTGTCAATGCATGTGTGTTCTTTTCACGAACCACATATGGATCCACCGGTGTCATTAATGTGTGTTATTTTCATTAACCACAACTAGAGTCATTGCAAGTGTATTCTTTTCAAAAACCACATATGGATCCACCAGAGTCATTGCATGTCTGTTCTTTTCATAAACCACATGGATCCACCAGTGTCATTGCATGTGTATTCTTTGCATGAACCACAACTAGAGTTAGTGAATGTGTGTTCTTTTCACAAACCACATATGGATCCACCAGTGTCATTTCGTGCGTTCTTTTCATAGACCACATATGGATCCACTAGAGTCATTCCATATGTGTTCTTTCCATGCACCACAACTAGAGTCAATGAATGTGTGTTCTTTCCACAAACCACATATGGATCCACCAGTGTCATTGCATCTGTGTACTTTTCATAGACCACATATGGATCCACCAGAGTAATGGCATGTCTGTTCTTTTCACAAACCACAGCTAGAGTCATTGCATGTGTTTTGTTTTGACAAACCACATATGGATCCACTAGTGTCATTGCAAGTGTGTTCTTTTCATTAACCACATATGGATCCCCTAGTGTCATTGCATGTGTGTTATTTTCATTAACCACAACTAGAGTCATTGCATGTGTGTTCTTTTCACAAACCACATATGGATCCACTAGATTCATTTCATGTGTGTCCTTTTCACAAACCAGATATAGATCCACCAGAGTCATTGCATGTCTGTTATTTCCATAAACCACATGGATCTACTAGTGTCATTGCATGTGTGTTCTTTTCATAAAATACAAGGATCCACCAATGTCATTGCATGTTTATTCTTTAAAAAACACAGCTAGAGTCATTGGATGTGTGTTCTTTTCATAAACCACAACAAGAGTCATTGCATGTGTGTTCTCTTCACAAACCTCATCCACCAATGACATTGAATGCATGCTCTTTTCAAAAACCACATATGGATCCCCTAGTGTTATTGCATGTGTGTTCTTTTCATTAACCACATATGGATTCATTGCATATCTGTTCTTTTCTGAAACAACATAAGGATCCACTAGAGTCATTGCATGTGTGTTCTTTTCCAAACCACATATGGATCCACCAGAGTCATTGCATGTCTATTCTTTTCATAAACCACATAAGCATGTGTTTTCTTTTCACAAACCACATATGGATCCACCAGTGTCATTGGATGTGTGTTATTTTCCTAAAACACATATGATCCACCAGTGTCATTGCATGTGTGTTCTTTTCATGAACCACAACTAGAGTCAGTGAATGTGTGTTCTTTTCACAAACCACAGATGGATCCACCAGTGTCATTGAATGTGTGTTCTTTTCACAAACCACATATGGATCCACTAGTGGCATTGAATGTGTGTTCTTTTTATGAACCACAACTAGAGTCAGTGAATGTGTGTTCTTTTCATAGACCACATATGGATCCACCAGTGTCATTGTATGTGTGTTCTTTTCATTAACCACAGCTAGAGTCATTGCATGTTAGTTATTTTCATAGACCACATATGGATCCACTAGTGTCATTGCATGTGTGTTCTTTTCATAAACAACATATGGATGAGTGCCCCATATGGATCCCCCAGTGTCATTGCATGTGCGTTCTTTTCACAAACCACATATGGATCCACCAATGTCATTGAATGTGTGTTCTTTTCACAAACCACATATGGATCCACCAGTGTCATTGTATATGTGTTATTTTCACAAACCACATCTGGATCCACCAGTGTCATTGCATGTGTGTTCTTTTCATTAACCACATATGGATCCCCTAGTGTCATCGCATGTGTGTTCTTTTCATTAACCACAAATAGAGTCATTGCATGTGTGTTCTTTTCACAAACCACATATGGATCCACCAGAGTCATTGCATGTCTGTTCATTTCATAAACCACATATGGATCCACCAAAGTCATAGCATGTGTGTTCTTTTCATAAACCACATGAGCATGTGTGTTCTTTTCACAAACCATGTATGGATCCACTTGTGCCATTGAATGTGTGTTCTTTTCACAAACCACATATGGATCCACCAGTGTCATTGCATGTGTGTTCTTTTTAGAGACCACATCTTGATCCACCAGTGTCATTGCATGTGTGTTCTTTTCACAAATCACATATGGATACACCAGTGTCATTGCATGTGTGTTCTTTTCATTAACCACATATGGATCCCCTTGTTTCTTTGCATGTGTGTACTTTTCATTAACCACGACTAGAGTCATTGCATGTGTGTTGTTTTCACAAACCACATATGGATTCACCAGAGTCATTACATGTCTATTCTTTTCAGAAACCACATATGGATCCACCATACTCATTGCATGTCTATTATGTTTGTAAACCACATGGATCCACCAGTGTCATTGCATGTGTGTTGTTTTAATAAACCACAACTATAGTCATTTGATGTGTGTTCTTTTCATAAACCACAACTAGAGTCACTGCATGTGTGTTCTTTTCAAAAACCAGATATGGATCCACCAGTGTCATTGAATGTGTGTTCTTTTCGTAAACCACATATGGATCCACCAGAGTTGTTGCATGTCCGTTCTTTTCATAAACCACATGAGCATGTGTGTTCTATTCACAAACCACATATGGATCTACTAGTGTCATTGAATGTGTGTTCTTTTCACAAATCACATATGGATCCACCAGTGTCATTGCATGTGTGTTCTTTTCATAGACCACATATGGATCCACCAGTGTCATTGAATATGTCTTCTTTTCACAAACCACATATGGATCCACCGGTGCCATTGCATGTGTGTTCTTTTCATTAGCCACATATGGATCCCCTAGTGTCATTGCATGTGTTTTTTTCATGAACCACAACTAGAGTCAGTGAATGTCTGTTCTTTTCACAAACCACATATGTATCTACCAGAGTCATTGCATTTATGTTCTTTTCATCAACCACATGAGCATGTGTGTACTTTTCACAAACCACATATGGATCCACCAGTGTCATTGAATGTGTGTTCTTTTCACTAACCATAACTAGAGTCATTGCATGTGTGTTCTTTTCACAAACCACATATGGATCCACCAGAGTCATTGCATGTCTATTCTTTTCATAAACCACATATGGATCCACCAGAGTCATTACATGTCAAGTCTTTTCATAAACCACATGAGCATGTGTGTTATTTTCACAAATCACGTATGGATCCACTAGTGTCATTGAATGTGTATTCTTTTCACAAATCACATATAGATCCACGAGTGTTATTGCATGTGTGTTCTTTTCATATACCACATATGGATCCACCAGTGTCATTGCATGTGTGTTCTTTTCACAAACCACATATGGATCCACCAGAGTTATTACATGTCTGTTCTTTTCATAAACCACATATGGATCCACCAGAGTCATTGCATGTCTGTTCTTTTCATAAACCACATGGATCCACCAATGTCATTGCATGTGCGTTCTTTTAATAAACCACAATTAGAGTCATTGGATGTGTGTTCTTTTCATAAATCACAACTACAGTCACTGCATGTGTGTTCTTTTCACAAACCACATATGGATCCACCAGTGTCATTGAATGTGTATTCTTTCACAAACCACATATGGATCCCCTAGTGTCATTGCATGTGTGTTCTTTTCATTAACCACAACTAGAGTCAGTGCATGTGTGTTCTTTTCATAGACCAGATATGGATCCACCAGTGTCATTGAATGTGTGTTTTCTACACAAAACACATATAGATCCAGCAGTGTCATTGCATGTGTATTCTTTTCATTAACTACAGCTAGAGTCAATGCATGTGTGTTCTTTTCATAGACCACACATGGATCCACCAATGTCATTGAATGTGTGTTCTTTTCACAAACCACATATGGATCCAGCAGTGTCATTGCATGTGTGTTCTTTTCATATACCACATGGAGACACAAGGTTGATTGCATGTGTGTACTTTTAGTAAACCACATCTAGAGTCATTGCATGTATGTTCTTTTCATATACCACATATGAATCCCTAGTGTCATTCCATGTGTGTTCTTTTGACAAACCACATATGGATCCACCAGAGTCATTGCATGTCTGCTCTTTTTTGATAAACCACATATGGATCAACCAGAGTCATTGCATGTCTGTTCTTCTCATAAACCACATGGATCCACCAGTGTCATTGCATGTGTGTTCTTTTCAAGAACCACAACTAGAGTCAGCGAATGTGTGTTCTTTTCATTAACCATAGCTAGAGTCATTGCATGTCTGTTCTTTTCAAAACCACATATGGATCCACCAGGGTCATTGCATGCCTGTTCTTTTCATAAACTAGATATGGATCCACCAGTCATTGCATGTTTATTCTTTTCATAAACCATATGAGCATGTCTGTTCTTTTCACAAACCACATATGGATCCACCAGTGTCATTGAATGTGTGTTAATTTCACAAACCACATATGGATCCACTGGTGTCATTGCATGTGTGTTATTTTCAAAGACCACATATGAATCCACCAGTGTCATTGCATGTGTGTTCTTTTCACGAACCACATATGGATCCACCAGTGTCATTAAATGTGTGTTATTTTCATTAACCACAACTAGAGTCATTGCGTGTGTATTCTTTTCAAAAACCACATATGGATCCACCAGAGTCATTGCATGTCTGTTCTTTTCATAAACCACATGGATCCACCAGTGTCATTGCATGTGTATTCTTTTCATGAACCAGAACTAGAGTTAGTGAATGTGTGTTCTTTTCACAAACCACATATGGATCCACTAGTGTCATTGCGTGTGTTCTTTCCACAAACCACATATGGATCCACAAGTGTCATTGCATGTGTGTACTTTTCATAGACCACATATGGATCCACCAGAGTAATGGCATGTCTGTTCTCTTCACAAACCACAGCTAGAGTCATTGCATGTGTTTTGTTTTCACAAACCACATATGGATCCACTAGTGTCATTGCAAGTGTGTTCTTTTCATTAACCACATATGGATCCCCTAGTGTCATTGCATGTGTGTTATTTTCATTAACCACAACTAGAGTCATTGCATGTGTGTTCTTCTCACAAACCACATATGGATCCACTAGATTCATTTCATGTGTGTTCTTTTCACAAACCACATATAGATCCACCAGAGTCATTGCCTGTCTGTTATTTCCATAAACCACATGTGGATCCACCAGAGTTATTGCATGTCTGTTCTTTTCATAAACCACATATGGATCCACCAGAGGCACTGCATGTCTGTTCTTTTCATAAACCACATGAGCATGTGTATTATTTTCACAAACCACATATGGATCCACTTGTATCATTGAATGTGTGTTCTATTCACAAAGCACATATGGATCCACCAGTGTCATTGCATGTGTGTTCTTTTTAGAGACCACATATGGATCCACCAGTGTCATTGCATGTTTTTTCATTTCACAAACCACATATGGATCCTCTAGTGTCATTGCATGTGTGTTCTCTTCATTAACCACATATGGATCCCCTAGTGTCTTTGCATGTGTGTTCTTTTCATTAACCACAACTAGAGTCATTGCATGTGTGTTCTTTTCACAAACCACATATGGATCCACCAGAGTCATTACATATCTATTCTTTTCATAAACCACATATGGATCCACAAGAGTCATTGCATGTCTGTTCTTTTTGTAAACCACATGGATCCACCAGTGTCATTGCATGTGTGTTGTTTTATGAAACCATAGCTATAGTCATTGGATATGTGTTCTTTTCATGAACCACAACTAGAGTCACTACATGTGTGTTCTTTTCAAAAACCACAAATGGATCCACTAGTGTCATTGAATGTGTGGTCTATTCATAAACCACATATGGATCCACTAGAGTCATTGCATGTCCGTTCTTTTCATCAACCACTTTAGCATGTGTGTTTTATTCCGAAACCACATATGGATCCACCAGTGTCATTGAATGTGTGTTATTTTCAAAAACCACATATGGATCCACCAGTGTCATTGCATGTGTGGTCTTTTCATAGACCACATATGGATCCACCAGTGTCATTGCATGTGTGTTCTTTTCACAAACCACATATGGATCCAGTGGTGTCATTGCATATGTGTTCTTTTCATAACCACATATGGATCCCCTAGTGTCATTGCATGTCTGTTCTTTTCATAAACCACATGAGCATGTGTGTTATTTTCACAAATCACATATGGATCCACTAGTGTCATTGAATGTGTGTTCTTTTCACAAACCACATATGGATCCACCAGTGTCATTGCATGTGTGTTCTTTTCACAAACCACATATGAATCCACCAGAGTTATTACATATCTGTTCTTTTCATAAACAACATATGGATCCACCAGAGTCATTGCATGTATGTTCTTTTCATTAACCACATGGATCCACTGGTCTCATTGCATGTGTGTTGTTTTAATAAACCACAACTAGAGTCATTGGATGTGTGTTCTTTTCATAAACCACAACTAGAGTCACTGCATGTGTGTTCTTTTCACAAACCTCATATGGATCCACCAGTGTCATTGAATGTTTGTTCTTTTCACAAACCACATATGGATCCCCTAGTGTCATTGCATGTGTGTTCTTTTCATTAACCACATCTGGATTCATTGCATGTCTATTATTTTCACAAACCACATAAGGATCCACTAGAGTCATTGCATGTGTGTTCTTTTCACAAACCACATATCGATCCACTAGAGTCATTGCTTGTCTGTTCTTTTCGTAAACCACATGAGCATGTGTGTTCTTTTCATAGACCACACATGGATCCACCAGTGTCATTGAACGTGTGTTCTTTTCACAAACCACATATGGATCCAGCAGTGTCATTGCATGTGTGTTCATTTCATTAACTACAACTAGAGTCATTGCATGTGTGTTCTTTTCATAGAACACACATGGATCCACCAGTGTCATTGAATGTGTGTTCTTTTCACAAACCACATATGGATCCACCAGTGTCATTGCATGTCTATTCTTTTCATAAACCACATATGGGTCCACCAGAGTCACTGCATGTCTGTTCTTTTCATAAACCACATGAGCATGTGTATTATTTTCACAAACCACATATGGATCCACTTGTGTCATTGAATGTGTGTTCTATTCACAAACCACATATGGATCCACCAGTGTCATTGCATGTGTGTTCTTTTTAGAGACCACATCTGGATCCACCAGTGTCATTGAATGTGTGTTATTTTCAAAAACCACATATGGATCCACCAGTGTCATTGCATGTGTGTTCTTTTCATAGACCACATATGGATCCACCAGTGTCATTGCATGTGTGTTCTATTCACAAACCACATATGGATCTAGCGGTGTCATTGCATGTGTGTTCTTTTCATTAACCACATATGGATCCCCTAGTGTCATTGCATGTCTGTTCTTTTCATAAACCACATCAGCATTTGTGTTATTTTCACAAATCACATATGGATCCACTAGTGTCATTGAATGTGTGTTCTTTTCACAGAACACATATGGATCCACCAGTGTCATTCCATGTGTGTTATTTTCACAAACCACATATGGATCCACCAGAGTTATTACATGTTTGTTCTTTTCATAAACCACATATGGATCCACCAGAGTCATTGTATGTCTGTTCTTTTCATAAACCACATGGATCCACTGGTCTCATTGCATGTGTGTTCTTTTAATAAACCACAGCTAGAGTCATTGGATGTGTGTTCTTTTCATAAACCACAACTAGAGTCACTTCATGTGTGTTCTTTTCACAAACCACATATGGATCAACCAGTGTCATTGAATGTTTGTTCTTTTCACAAACCACATATGGATCCCCTAGTGTCATTGCATGTGTGTTCTTTTTATTAACCACATCTGGATTAATTGCATGTCTATTCTTTTCACAAACCACATAAGGATCCACTAGAGTCATTGCATGCCTGTTCTTTTCACAAACCACATATCGATCCACTAGAGTCATTGCTTGTCTGTTCTTTTCGTAAACCACATGAGCATGTGTGTTCTTTTCATAGACCACACATGGATCCACCAGTGTCATTGAATGTGTGTTCTTTTCACAAACCACATATGGATCCAGCAGTGTCATTGCATGTTTGTTCGATTCATTAACTACAACTAGAGTCATTGCATGTGTGTTCTTTTCATAGAACACACATGGATCCACCAGTGTCATTGAATGTGTGTTCTTTTCACAAAACACATTTGGATCCACCAGTGTCATTGCATGTGTGTTATTTTAATGAACCACAACTAGAGTCAGTGAATGTGTGTTCTTTTCACAAACCACATATGGATCCACCAGAAGCATTGCATGTATGTTCTTTTCATCAACCACATGAGAATGTGTGTTCTTTTCACAAACCACATATGGATCCACCAGTGTCATTGAATGTGTGTTCTTTTCACAAACCACATATGGATCCAACAGTGTCATTGAATGTGTGTTCTTTTCACAAACCACATATGGATCCACCAGTGTCATTGCATGTGTGTTCTTTTCATTAACCACATATGGATACCCTAGTGTCATTGCTTGTGTGTTCTTTTCATTAACCACAAATAGAGCCATTGCATGTGTGTTCTTTTCACAAACCACATATGGATCCACCAGAGTCATTGCATGTCTGTTCTTTTCATAAACCACATATGGATCCACCAGAGTGCAGGGGTTCCGTGTATGAAAACAATAAATTTTATCCTATGCCCCTAAACCCCTGAAGCTGCGAGGACCTATCTATTAGTAATATAGTAACGGGAGGGGATTTTCACGAACTTACCCTTGAAGACCGAAAAGCGTTGTCAAAGCTCAGGAGAGCATCGTTGATGTAGACGAGGCGAAGCCGACCTCAAGGTCGTGATGAAGTCCTTGCGCTCCTTGGCTCCAACGACTTGAGTTCCTCAAGTGTGACACCTCGCGGGAAGTTACACATGTCTGGTGCCTGACGATGACTCCCGCTTCCCTGATCCAGCAGTATTTGCGGAAGTAGAGCTCCCGGATCCGAATCCCGCAGCGCGACGACGCTCCACGGTGAAGATGTCTCTCGCTCGCGCAGTCCAGACTTGGGACCACGGTCACGAGAGAGAGAGGGGGAGAGAGAAAATATCAATTAGAGGTCCTCCCAAAAGTGGGGAGACCTTTATTGATTATTGGTGTATTTTTCTAGGCCAAATACCCCACTATATATAGGGGGAGGGGAGGCACTACCTCCCTCAAAGTCCCGGGGTGGGACTAAAGGAGAGGAGGGGGGAGAGGGTGGCCGCCGACCACCTAGTAGGCCCCGCGCGGGGGGCTAGGCCTGGCCGGCCAGCCCCCTTGGCCCCTCTCGCTCTCTTCTTTCCCTAATGGGCCCTCTCCCTCCGGAAATTGGCCCATTAAGCCTTTTTGACCTTTAGTTGATTTTCTCTTTATTAAATAATTATGAATACATGATTAAATCAACATTTAACATTCATTCACGTATTATTCAATCTCCATGGTTGTGAAACACCTTCCACCTCCACTCCGGACATCCTCCGGACTTACCGAAACCCTTCCGGTTTTCTCCCTACTCTTCTTCGGTGATTCCACCGATCCTATAAACACTCTCTAAGCATCATCAAGCCCTTAAGCGTGATACCCCACGGTTCGGGAATACTCCAGACATGGTCGGGACACTCCCGTACCAATGATCGACAGAGGGACCTAGATGGCCATGTGACCCCTGTGCGTTCCACGAAGATCTTTCGTCGTTTGAACCGGGACAGTCGTGTCTTATTCCCTTTGTCACTCGATACTTGCATTTCCCGAGATCTGATCAATGACATCACCATGTCGTGTTCAATCTCGTTACTGAACAATGCTACTTGACTCGTTCCGACAAGTGATATCGCCGTGATCTAATCACACGCTGTGCAGCTATTGGATATAACTTCTCTGAGTGGGCCCTTGAGTATCTTCCTGTCACATGGACGGACAAATCCCGCTCTTGACATATATTGCCTCTATGGTTTCCTCCGAGTACCTGAACACACCTTTATAACCACCGTTTTACCAGATGGCGTTTGATGATATTAAAGCACTCTCAGGAGACAGTGATTGATATAGCCTCACAGTCTAAGGAATAGTCTACAAGGATCCATTTCTAATCATTGTAACTTGAAATTCGTGACATGATCGGGTCACGATGTTTAGATTGGGTATTGGTTCATCATCTCATTCTCGGAATGAGATGACCTCATTTCCAACTGGCATAAATGCCACATGATCAGGAAACATGATCATCCATTGACCAATGAACCAGTGACTAGAGTTCCACTGGGAACCCCTTGTTGTTTGTATATCACACGTGTATTGATGTTTCCACTCAATACAGTTATAGCATGATATAAAACTTAATCATAAACTATATGAAATATGATAATAGTCCTTACTACTATTTGTCTCTAGGGAAAATTTCCAATAGTCTCCCACTTGCACTAGAGTACAAATACACTAGCTGCATTTTGTTCTCAATCATTGGCACCACATACCCGGTACCCTGAACATGCTTGCTCATGGAAGAGGTTGAGTCTTGGGTTTGTACTTTACAGTCCCAAATCCTTTGCAACTTACTAATGTCACCTGGATTGACATTAATACTATATCATCACATGATAGCATCTGTGTGTATGCATCGTCGCTATGGCAGCAGAACGAGGCCTGATTCCAAGAGCATACAGTGACGTTAGATCAACCTCGAGGGCTTTCTCATGGGCACTGTGCCCTGGGACACATCATTCTATGTTAAAAGCGAACTAGCCCCGCCATAACTTTATACAACACTTTATATGGTACCCTTATCTAT
Organism: Avena sativa; assembly: GCA_916181665.1. NCBI lineage: Eukaryota > Viridiplantae > Streptophyta > Magnoliopsida > Poales > Poaceae > Avena > Avena sativa. The sequence goes on along the minus strand of OV702292.1, from coordinate 431,492,467 downwards.
TATTATAAATGTATTCACCGAAACCCTAGTGTACTCTGTGCAACTTTCGATGTTTTATTCACCTCGCTTCCTACTCGACTTTAATCGGTATCTACAGGAGTTCCCAACATATTTCCTTATAACATAACCCTTTATGTTTTAAGATATGTCATCCTTTATGGATTTGGAAAACATGTCTACAGTTCTCTATTAGACACTTCACACAAAAACTCAGCTCAACATCCTGTGATTCGAACTTAATCACTTTCAAACGTTCCTTATTTGGATCACATATTATGCTAAGTTATCATCATGGTTTACTAAGATAGAATCTATGTATCAACATAGTGGATGGCGATCATCCTTTTCTTTCTTTCAACCATTAATGTTAAACTTAATACTATTCCTAATTTGAGTTATTTAGGACCATTTCCTTAATTAACTTCTATTCTGAAACCCCTTTCAGAATCCCTTAAGGAATACTACATAATATCATAATACACTTATTATCAACTTCTACACCTTATAAATCATTATTCAAAAGTATTGACGCCTTTCATTCTTAACACACTTAGGAATTACTCCTATAATCTCCCACTCAAAATATGTTCCTACATATTTGAATTTGAGACTTATGTTGCTCCCACTTAAAAATATGTCAGTCACATATTGTTTCAGGAAGACTTTCATAGCTCCCACTCAATTTTATGCAAATTGCATATATCCTTACTATTTTGAACAACTTCATAATTCTTTGATCAAATATCAAACTTGGAGATTTACTATGAGATACTAGTACTTTACTAGTATTAAATCCACTAGACATTTAGCAAATTTGAATCAAATTCATTTGAATTTATCCAATACTTGACAAATTGTGCTTTTGTCATTCACCCCCCTTTTCCACTATGGCTTTGCAGTTATTTGGGAAAATTCCAAGTAACCCCTTTTACTTGTGAGATTCAGCTACGAATTGCTTTCCAATCTCAAGGGAATTTGCTTTTAGGATTTCTCATAATTCTAGTTTTACCATTATTTCCTTTGTAGTTCGTAGGTATGTCAAATGCTAATAATCATGACAAATGATTCACAAATGTCTCCATACAATATATGCGTTACATTTTGAATCCTACTTTATGTAGTGAAAACACCAGTGGGGAAAACACAATGATCAAAATCATTGATTCTTTCCTTCTGTGAAGAGAATCGTTCAGAAACATTGTCTGTTGCACTTCTCAACACTCTGATGCAGGGTTTCGAATCCTCATCGTGTTTTTCACCAATTTCCATTTGCTTCATAATTGAGTTGAGAAACATCACTAAAAGTGAGCTTTCTCAAGAATGCACCAAAATCCAAGCAATACAAGTTTTGCTTTCCTTTTGGTTTATCTATAGACTTTGTACTCAAAGTTTCCAATGAATACACTACAAGGACTTATTCGCTATTGTTTTGGTTATATCAAATAACCCCAAAGCTTTCACGAATTCAAATGGTTCACTACATTCTAATTGAGTGCTAACTATTTCTAACCAATGATCTCTACATCTACACTACAACGATTTATTTGGTGCCTTCTATTCAACCCCTTTGATATCTAATATCACATTGTGATGCTTTGTATTTTGACGTTTCAAAACACTTTGCATTCCACAGTTACTTTTATGCCATTCTTATAAAGTTGAATTTCATTACTATTGATCAAATCATAGCAATTTGATTTTCTTTTATATTTATACCCTTTGTTGATGAAACACTTTGATCAAATCAAATAGTTTCATATTCATGTTTCCTTTGGTAAACTTATTTACACATTTAAAAAATCATATAATGATAATTAATATTTTCGTTAAAACACAATACATCGGATATGTATTTACTTTTAACAATTCATCAAACACTTTGTATTCAAGTAATACACGGTGTTCAAGTTAATTTGCCGAACTTAGGCACGATATATATGTGATAAGCATTCGAATGACTTTCACATATTATCACATAACTTTGAATTCAAACAATGGTTTCATTCATTAATGAAATATCATTAAGTTGGGTATTTTAAACAAGGCATTTTGATGTTTTACAAATGTTCATGCATTATCAATTAGTTTCAAACAATAAGGATAATTCACACATAATCAAACAAGATATGAACACGAATAGAAATCATTCATAAAATTGGAACAACTGTTTGTTACAAACTCATATGAGTAGCCGTCTCAAGAAGTGTGAGACACACTAAAGAAGTTCACAATCTCTTGATTACAATAATCATCCTAAAACATAAACTAAATGATAAATGTCGAGGGAGAGTGTCGTCGGCCATCATCATCATGCTCGCCATCAACACGCAACGTCACCTCCTCTCCAACAAGCACCTCTCATGCAGAAGCACATGTTTTCAGTAAAACAGAACAAGTATCAGATATACTTAACACTGCAATGTGTTTGCAAGATTATAACATTTATAAAACTGTATATCAAATATATACCTTTGTCGTTGACGACCTGAGCGACATCTGGTTCAACTAACACATTCCTGAGATGTGTCATGAACTGGTGGAACTCCATTGTTTCCGTGTCGCCCCTCATTACGCAAGTCCTGACTTGTGCTTGGTAGCTTGGTGGCAGCAACCGCAACACAACGGCATTTGCAAAAGAGCCTATTATCCAGACGTCTAGGAAGTATGCAGGCCTCATGTACACATCATGCATGTGCTCCAAGTGGTCGTCCAGTGATGAGTTCTCCGCCATCTTAATGGAGAGGAAGTCTCCCATCAGCTCATGCTCCCAAATGCGTGTCTGCTCCACGAAATGTGTCCTAAGATGTAGCATTACCGAACGAGGATTGACATCACCCATGAAAGGCCACAGCTTATCCACCATTCCGAAACACATCACAACTGAAATATAGGAGGCCATCTCACGACGGAGATAGCGGTCTTTCCGCTCCTCTAGGGTCTCAAGGTCAGTGGGCTGATCCAAATCCATATCGTCGAGTATGTAGTCGACCACGTCGTTCTCGCTAAGGAGAACATGGAGACTAGCAACCCAAATGGAGAAGTTCGATCCATCTAATCTAAGCTTCTCTCCTTCTAACCATTCAATTGTCAACACGAAAGGTCCCATCTACATTTATAATTGCAAAAGGAATTTAGACTAAGTTTATAATAAATGAGTTAATAATAACTCCACTCAGAAACACCTATCCCTAAAAGGGTTCCTAGTGATAACACGACCCCTATCAGCCACATCTCCCCCGATCATCACGACCATCAATGTGGGTTCAAGGGTGGACGCTAAACATCGGTCACATCATTCATGCGACTCGTGCTCGATCTTTCGACCATCTACGTTTCGAGGCCATGTCTGTACATGCTAGGCCCGCCAACTCAACCTTAGTGTTTTCAATGTGCAACATGGCTTACACCCACTGTATGTTAACATAGATATGTCTGACACCCGATCATCACGGCCTGCCTCATACCGAAGAACTTTCTTGGTGGTGCACACTAAGGGGGAACACAATCGTTGGTAATTTTAATAGGGATCATCTTATTAGGCTACCGTTGAGTATCTAATACTATCACACAATAAGACATACAAACAATAACATTGAATGTAAATGCTATGTGATATGGTCCTTCACGTCGTGATCTCCATCCGTCGTCACCGGGTTCCGGCGCCGTAGACACTAGGGTACCGGTGTCATTCCGGCGTGGTAGTCCGTCACCTTCGTGACTATCTACTACTACATAAAAAAAGGTAATCACTTTAACTTTGCCACAACCATATCACAAAGCAACGCCCCCCTGCAAAACAAAGTTAGACGCCTCTACTTTATCTTTGGATGTTTTACGTGGCTGAATGGGCTTTCGCACAAGAACCATTCTTACCTACGGACTTTCAACACAACATTGATCAAGTAGTTGTCTATACTACACCCCTTTCGGGGCCCTCCGTTGCAAATGGCATACCAACTAATGCGAGAGAGACAAACACACCCCTAAGCCACTTTATACGGTACAAGCCGTATGTCAAGCATGGACCAGTCTCGTGAATAAACGCGTAAAGTCGGTTGGGTGCCGCTTCATCAAGCATTACTGCGGTATACAAAAGTACATGTGGGAGGGTAACAACTAAAAGATCAATGCCCACATGCTACATCTCGTGTGTTCTACCCGTACTAGCATTACTACGCATAGATCTAGCTCTGATACCACTGTAGGGGTTCCGCGTATGAAAATAATAAATTTTACCCTACGCCCCCGAACCCCTGAAGCTGCCAGAACCTATCTATTAGTAATACAGTAATGGGAGGGGATTTTCGCGAACTTACCCTTAAAGACCAAAAAGCGTTGTCAACGCTCAGGAGAGCGTGGTTAATGTAGACGAGCTAAAGCCGACCTCAAGGTTGTGCTGAAGTCCATGCGCTCCTTGGCTCCAACGACTTGAGTGCCTCAAGTGCGACACCTCGCGGTAAGTTACACACGTCCGGTGCCTGACGATGACTCCCTCTTCCCCGATCCAGCAGCAGTTGCGGAAGTAGAGCTCCCGGATCTGAATCCCGCAGCGCGACGGCGCTCCGCGGTGAAGATGTCTCTCGCTCGCACAATCCAGACTTGGGACCACGGTCACGAGAGAGAGAGAGAGGGAGAGAGAAAATATTAATTAGAGGTCCTCCCAAAAGTGGGGAGACCTTTATTGATTATTGGTGTATTTTTCTAGGCCAAATACACCACTATATATAGGGGGAGGGGAGATACTACCTCTCTCAAAGTTTTGGGGTGGGACTAAAGGAGAGGAGGGGGAGGGGGTGGCCGCCGTCCACCTAGTGGGCCCCGCGTGGGGGGCTAGGCCCGGCCGGCCAGCCCCCTTGACCCCTCTCCCTTTCTCGTTTCCCTAATGGGCCCTCTCCCTCCGAAAATTGGCCCATTAAGCCTTTTTGACCTTTAATTGATTTTCTCTTTATTAAATAATTACGAATAAATGATTAAAACAGCATTTAACATTCATTCACATATTATTCAAACTCCATGGTTGTGAAACACCTTCCACCTCCACTTTGGACATCCTCCTGACTTACCAAAACCCTTCTGGTTTTCTCCGTACTCTTCTTCGATGATTCCACCGATCCTATAAACACTCTCTAAGCATCATCAAGCCCTTAAGCGTGATACCCCACGGTTCGGGAACACTCCAGACATGGTCGGGACACTCCCGCACCAATGATCGATAGAGGGACCTGGATGGCCTTGTGACCCCTGTGTGTTCCACGAAGATCTTTCGTCGTTTGAACCGGGACAGTCGTGTCTTATTCCCTTTGTCACTCGATACTTGCATTGCCCGAGATCTGATCAATGACATCACCATGTAATGTTCAATCTCGTTACTGAACAATGCTACTTGACTCGTTCCGACAAGTGATATCCCCGTGATCTAATCACACGTTGTGCAGCTATTGGATATAACTTCTCCGAGTTGGCCCTTCAGTATCTTCCCGTCACATGGACGGACAAATCCTGCTCTTGACATTTATTGCCTCTACGGTTTCCTCCGAGTACCTGAACACACCTTTATAACCATCGTTTTACCAGATGGCGTTTGATGATATTAAAGCACTCTCAGGAGACAGTGATTGATATAGCCTCACGGTCTAAGGAATAGTCTACGGGGATCCATTTCTAATCATCGTAACTTGAACTTCGTGACATGATCGGTTCACGATGTTTAGGTTGGGTATTGGTTCATCATCTCATTCTCGGAATGAGATGACCTCATTTCCAACTGGCATAAATGCCACATGATCAGGAAACATGATTATCCATTGACCAATGAACTAGTGACTAGAGTTTCACTGGGAACTCCTGGTTGTTTGTATATCACACGTGTATTGATGTTTCCACTCAATACAGTTATAGCATGATATAAAACTTAATCAAAAACTATATGAAATATGATAATAGTCCTTACTACTATTTGTCCCAAGGGCATATTTCCAACACAGAGTCACTGCATGTATGTTCTTTTCATAAACCACATATGGATCCACCGGTGTCATTGCATGTGTGTTCTTTTCATTAACCACATATGGATCCCCTAGTGTCATTGCATGTGTGTTCTTTTCATGAACCACAACTAGAGTTAGTGAATGTGTATTTTTTTCACAAACCACATATGGATCCACGAGTGTCATTGCATGTGTGTTCTTTTCATAGACCACATATGGATCCATTAGAGTCATTCCATGTGTGTTATTTTCATGCACCAAAACTAGAGTCAGTGAATGTGTGTTCTTTTCACAAACCACATATGGATCTACTAGAGTCATTGCATGTATATTCTTTTCATCAACCACATGGATCAACTAGTTTCATTGCATGTGTGTTCTTTTCAGAAACCACAGCTAGAGTCACTTCATGTGTGTTATTTTCATTAACCACAGCTAGAGTCATTGCATGTCTATTCTTTTCACAAACCACATATGGATCCACCAGAGTCATTGCATGCCTATTCTTTTCATCAACCACATATGGATCCACCAGAGTCATTACATGTATGTTCTTTTCATAAACCACATGAGCATGTGTGTTCTATTCACAAACCACATATGGATCCACCAGTGTCATTGATTATGTGTTCTTTTCGCAAACCACATATGGATCCACCAGTGTCATTGCATGTGTGTTCTTTTCATAGACCACATATGGATCCACCAGTGTCATTGCATGTGTGTTATTTTCACAAACCACATATGGATCCACCAGTGTCATTGCAAGTGTGTTCTTTTCATTAACCACATATGGATCCCCTAGTGTCATTGCATGTGTGTTCTTTTTATTAACCACAGCTAGAGTCATTGCATGTGTGTTCTTTTTACAAACCACATATGGATCCACTAGAGTCATTGCATGTCTGTTCTTCTCATAAACTACATGGATCCACCAGTGTCATCGCACGTGTGTTCTTTTCATGAACCACAACTAGAGTCAGCGAATGTTTGTTCTTTTTATTAACCATAGCTAGAGTCATTGCATGTCTGTTCTTTTGAAAACCACATATGGATCCACCAGAGTCATGCATGTTCTTTTCATAAACTACATATGGATCCACCAGTCATTGCATGTTTATTCTTTTCATAAACCACATGAGCATGTCTATTCTTTTCACAAACCACATATGGATCCACCAGTGTCATTGAATGCGTCTTCTTTTCACAAACCACATATGGATCCACTGGTGTCATTGCATGTGTGTTATTTTCAAAGACCACATATCGATCCACCAGTGTCATTGCATGTGTGTTCTTTTCACGAACCACATATGGAACCACCAGTGTCATTGCATATGTGTTATTTTCATTAACCACAACTTGATTCATTGCATGTGTGTTCTTTTCAAAAACCACATATGGATCCACTAGAGTCATTGCATGTCTGGTCTTTTCAAAAACCACATATGGATCCACCAGAGTCATTGCATGTTTGTTCTTTTCATAAACCACATGGATCCACCAGTGTCATTGCATGTGTGTTCTTTTCATGAACCACAACTAGAGTTAGTGAATGTTTGTTCTTTTCACAAACCACATATGGATCCACCAGTGTCATTGCATGTGTGTTCTTTTCATAGACACATATGGATCCACTAGAGTAATTCCATATGTGTTCTTTTCATGCACCACAACTAGAGTCAGTGAATGTGTGTTCTTTCCACAAGCCACATGTGGATCCACCAGTGTGATTGCATGTGTGTACTTTTCATAGACCACATATGGATCCACTAGAGTCATGGTATGTATGTTCTTTTCACAAACCACAGCTAGAGTCATTGCATGTGTTTTTTTCACAAACCACATATGGATCCACTAGTGTCATTGCAAGTGTGTTCTTTTCATTAACCACATATGGATCCCCTAGTGTCATTGCATGTGTGTTATATTCATTAACCACAACTAGAGACATTGCATGTGTGTTCTTTTCACAAACCACATATGGATCCACTAGAGTCATTTCATGTGTGTTCTTTTCACAAACCACATATGGATCCATCCGAGTCGTTGCATGTTTGTTCTACTCATAAACCACATGGATCCACTAGTGTCATTACATGTGTGTTCTTTTCATAAACCACAAGGATCCACCAATGTCATTGCATGTGTGTTCTTTAAAAAAACCACAGCTAGAGTCATTGGATGGGTGTTCTTTTCATCAACCACAACTAGAGTCATTGCATGTGTGTTCTCTTCACAAACCTCATCCACTAGTGACATTGAATGCATGTTCTTTTCCAAAACCACATATGGATCCCCTAGTGTCATTGCATGTGTATTCTTTTCATTAACCACATATGGATTCATTACATGTCTGTTCTTTCCCAAACAACATAAGGACCCACTAGAGTCATTGCATGTGTGTTCTTTTCACAAACCACATATGGATCCACCAGAGTCATTGCATCTCTATTCTTTTCATAAACCACATGAGCATGTGTGTTCTGTTCACAAACCACATATGGATCCACCTGTGTCATTGGATGTGTGTTCTTTTCCTAAAACACATATGGATCCACCAGTGTCATTGCGTGTGTGTTCTTTTCATGAACCACAACTAGAGTCTGTGAATGTGTGTTGTTTTCACAAACCACATATGGATCCACTAGTTTCATTGAATGTGTGTTCTTTTCACAAACCACATATGGATCCACCAGTGTCATTGAATGTGTGTTCTTTTTATGAACCACAACTAGAGTCAATGAATGTGTGTTATTTTCATAGACCACATATGGATCCACTATTGTCATTGAATGTGTGTTCTTTTCACAAACCACATATGGATCCACCAGTGTCATTGTATGTGTGTTCTTTTCATTAACCACAGCTAGTCATTGCATGTTTCTTCATTTCATAGACCACATATGGATCCACTAGTGCCATTGCATGTGTGTTCTTTTCATATACATCATATGGATGAGAGCCCCATATGGATCCCCCAGTGTGATTGCACGTGTGTTCTTTTCACCGGTGTCATTGCATGTGTGTTCTTTTAATTAACCACATATGGAGCCCCTAGTGTCATTACATGTGTGTTCTTTTCATTAACCACAACTAGAGTCATTGCATGTGTGTTCTTTTCACAAACCACATATGGATCCACCTGAGTCATTGCATGTCTGTTCTTTTCATAAACCACATATGAATCGACCAGAGTCATTGCATGTCTATTCTTTTCATAAACCACATGGATCCAAAGTGTCATTGCATGTGTGTTCTTTAAGTAAACCACAACTAGAGTCAGTGGATGTGTGTTATTTTCATAAAACACAACTAGAGTCATGGCATGTCTGTTATTTTCACAAACCACATATGGATCCACCAATGTCATTGAATGTGTGTTCTTTTCACAAACCACATATGGATTCGCTAGTGTCATTGCATGTGAGTTCTTTACATTAACCACAACTAGAGTTATTGCATGTCTCTTCTTTTCACAAACCACATATGGATTCATAAGTGTCATTGAATATCTGATCTTTTCACAGACCACATATGGATCCACCAGTGTCATTGCATGTCTGTTCTTTTCATGAACCACAACTAGAGTTAGTGAATGTGTGTTCTTTTCATAGACCACATATGTATGAGAGCCCCATATGGATCCCCCAGTGTCTTTGCATGCGTGTTCTTTTCATAAACCACATATGGATCCACCAGAGTCATTGCATGTCTATTCTTTTCATAAACCACATGGATCCACCAGTGTCATTGCATGTGTGTTCTTTTCATAAATCACAACTAGAGGCATTGCATGTGTATTCTTTTCATTAACCACAGATAGAGTCATTGCGTGTCTGTTCTTTTCACAAACCACATATGGATCCACCAGATTCCTTACATGCCTATTCTTTTCATAAACCACATATGGATCCACCAGAATCATTGCATGTCTATTCTTTTCATAAACCACATGAGCATGTGTGTTATTTTCAGAAACCATACATGGATCCACAAGTGTCATTGAATGTGTATTATTTTCCTAAAACACATAAGGATCCACCAGTGTCATTGCATGTGTGTTCTTTTCATGAACCACAACTAGAGTCAGTGCATGTGTGTTATTTTCACAGACCATATATGGATCCACTAGTGTCATTGAATGTGTGTTGTTTTCACAAACCACATATGGATCCACCAGTGTCATTGCATGTGTGTTCTTTTCATTAACCACATATGGATCCCCTAGTGTTATTGCATGTGTGTTCTTTTCATTAACCACAACTAGAGTCATTGCATGTGTGTTCTTTTCACAAACCACATATGGATCCACTAGAGTCATTTCATATATGTTCTCTTCATAAACCACATAAATCCACCAGTGTCATTGCATGTGTGTTCTTTTCATAAACTACATGGATCCACCAATGTCATTGCATGTGTGTTATTTTCATTAACAACAAATAGAGTCATTGGATGTGTGTTCTTTTCACAAACCACATATGGATCCACTAGAGTCATTTCATATATGTTCTCTTCATAAACCACGTGGATCCACCAGTGTCATTGCATGTGTGTTCTTTTCATAAACCACATGGATCCACCAATGTCATTGCATGTGTGTTCTTTTCATTAACCACAAATAGAGTCATTGGATGTGTGTTGTTTTCACAAACCACATATGGATCTACCAATGACATTAAATGTGTGTTATTTTCACAAACCACATATGGATCCCCTAGTGTCATTGCATGTGTGTTCTTTTCATTAACCACATATGGATTCATTACATATCTGTTCTTTTCACAAACCACATAAGGATCCACTAGAGTCATTGCATGTGTTTTCTTTTCACAAACAACATATGGATCCACCAGAGTCATTGCATGTCTATTCTTTTCATAAACCACATGAGCATGTGTGTTGTTTTCACAAACCATATATGGATCCACCATTGTCATTGCATGTGTGTTCTTTTCACAAACCACATATGGATCCAGCAGTGTCATTGAATGTGTGTCCTTTTCACAAACCACATATGGATCCCCTTGTGTCATTGCATGTGAGTTCTTTTCATTAACCACAGCTAGATTCATTTCATGTCTGTTCTTTTCACAAACCACATATGGATTCACGAGTGTCATTGAATATCCGATCTTTTCACAAACCACATATGGATCCACCAGTGTCATTGCACGTCTGTTCTTTTCATGAACCACAACTAGAGTTAGTTAATGTGTGTTCTTTTCATAGACCACATATGGATGAGAGCCCCATATGGATCCCCAGTGTCTTTGCATGTGTGTTCTTTTCATAAACCACATATGGATCCATCAGAGTCATTGCATGTCTGTTCTTTTCGTAAACCACATGGATGCACTAGTGTCATTGCATGTGTGTTCTTTTCATAAACCACAACTAGAGTCATTGCATGTGTGTTCTTTTCATTAACCACAGCTAGAGTCATTGCATGTGTTTTCTTTTCATAAACCACATATGGATCCACAAGATTCATTACATGCTTGTTCTTTTCATAAATCACATATGGATCCACCAGAGTCATTCCATGTCTATTCTTTTCATAAACCTCATGAGCATGTGTGTTCTTTTAAGAAACCACACACGGATCCACCAGTGTCATTGAATGTGTGTTATTTCCCTAAAACACATAAGGAATTACCAGTGTCATTGCATGTGTGTTCCTTTCATGAACCACAGCTAGAGTCAGTGCATGTTTGTTCTTTTCACAGACCACATATGGATCCACCAATGTCATTGAATGTGTGCTATTTTCATAAACCACATATGGATCCACTAGTGTCATTGCATGTGTGTTCTTTTCATAGACCACATATGGATGAGTGCCCCATATGGATACCCTAGTGTCATTGCATGTGTGTTCTTTTTGCAAACCACATATGGATCCACCAGTGTCATTGCATGTGTGTTCTTTTCAGTAACCACATATGGATCCCCTAGTGTCATTGAATGTGTGTTCTTTTTATTAACCACAACTAGAGTCATTGCATGTGTGTTCTTTTCACAAACCACATACGGTTCCACCAGAGTCATTCCATGTCTATTATTTTCATAAACCACATATGGATCCACCAGAGTCATTGCATGTCTGTTCTTTTCATGAACCACATGGATCCACCACTTTCATTGCATGTGTTGTCTTTTAATAAACCATATCTAGAGTCATTGGATTTGTGTTCTTTTCATAAACCACAACTAGATTCATTGCATGTGTGTTCTTTTCACAAACCACATATGGATCCACCAGTGTTATTGATTGTGTGTTCTTTTCACAAACCACATATTGATCCCCTAATGTCATTGCAAGTGTGTTCTTTTCATTAACCATAGCTAGAGTCATTGCATGTCTATTCTTTTCACAAACCACATATGGATCCAATAGAGTCATTGCAGGTGTGCTCTTTTCAAAAACCACATATGGATCCACTAGAGTCATTGCATGTCTGTTCTTTTCACAAACCACATGGATCCACCTGTGTCGTTGCATGTGTGTTCTTTACACAAACCACATATGGATCCACCAGTGTCATTGAATGTGTGTTCTTTTCACAAACCACATATGGATCCCCTAGTGTCATTGCATGTGAGTTCTTTTCATTAACCACAGCTAGAGTCATTTCATGTCTGTTCTTTTCACAAACCACATATGGATCCACGAGTGTCATTGAATATCTAATCTTTTCACAGACCACATATGGATCCACCAGTGTCATTGCATGTTTGTTCTTTTCATGAACCACAACTAGAGTTAGTGAACGTGTGTTCTTTTCATAGACCACATATGGATGAGATCCCCATATGGATCCCCCAGTGTCTTTGCATGTGTGTTCTTTTCATAAACCACATATGGATCCACCAGAGTCATTGGATGTCTGTTCTTTTCATAAACCACATGGATCCACCAGTGTCATTGTATGTGTGTTCTTTTCATAAACCACAACTAGAGGCATTGCATGTGTATTCTTTTCATTAACGATAGCTAGAGTCATTGCGTGTTTATTCTTTTCACAAACCACATATGGATCCACCAGACTCATTACATGCCTGTTCTTTTCATAAACCACATATGGATCCACCAGGATCATTGCATGTCTATTCTTTTCATAAATCACATGAGCATGTGTGTTCTTTTCAGAAAGCACACATGGATCCATCAGTGTCATTGAATGTGTGTTATTTTCCTAAAAACATAAGGATCCACCAGTGTTATTGCATGTGTGTTCTTTTCATGAACCACAGCTAGAGTCAGTGCATGTGTGTTATTTTCACAGACCACATATGGATCCACCAGTGTCATTGAATGTGAGTTATTTTCAAAAACCACATATGGATCCACCAGTGTCATTGCATGTGTGTTCTTTTCATTAAGCTCAAATGGATCCCCTAGTGTCATTGCATGTGTGTTCTTTTCATTAACCACAACTAGAGTCATTGCATGTGTGTTCTTTTCACAAACCACATATGGATCCACCATAGTCATTTCATGTTTGCTCTTTTCACAAAGCACATATGGATCCACTAGAGTCATTGCATATATGTTCTCTTCATAAACCACGTGGATCCACCAGTGTCATTGCATGTGTGTTCTTTTCATAAACCACATGGATCCACCAATGTCATTGCATGTCTGTTCTTTTCATTAACCACAAGTAGTCATTGGATGTGTGTTGTTTTCACAAACCACATATGGATCCACCAATGACATCGAATGTGTGTTATTTTCACAAACCACAGATGGATCCACCAGTGTCATGGAATGTGTGTTCTTTTGACAAACCACATATGGATCCCCTAGTTTCATTGCATGTGAGTTCTTTTCATTAACCACAGCTAGAGTCATTTCATGTCTGTTCTTTTTACAAACCACATATGGATCCACCAGTGTCATTGAATATCTGATCTTTCCACAGACCACATATGGATGAGAGCCCCATATGGATCCCCAGTGTCTTTGCATGTGTGTTCTTGTCAGAAACCACATATGGATCCACAAGAGTCATTACAGGTATGTTCTTTTCATAAACCATTGGAATCCACAGGTGTCATTGCATGTGTGTTCTTTTCATAAACCACAACTAGAGTCATTCCATGTGTGTTCTTTTCATTAACCACAGCTAGAGTCATTGCATGTCTGTTCTTTTCTCAAACCACATATGGATCCACTAGATTCATTACATGCCTGTTGTTTTCATAAACCACATATGGATCCACCAGAGTCATTGCATGTCTATTCTTTTCATAAACCATGTGAGCATGTGTGTTCTTTTCACAAACCTCATGGATCCACCAGTGTCATTGAATGTGTGTTATTTTCCTAAAACACATAAGGATCCACCAGTGTCATTGCATCTGTGTTCTTTTCATAAACCATAGCTTGAGTCAGTGCATGTGTGTTCTTTTCACGGACCACATATGGATCCACCAGTGTCATTGAATGTGTGTTCTTTTCACAAACCACATATGGATCCACCATTGTCATTGCATATGTGTTCTTTTCATTAACCATATATGGATCCCCTAGTGTCATTGCATGTGTGTTCTTTTCATTAACTACAACTAGAGTCATTGCATGTGTGTTCTTTTCACAAACCACATATGGATCCACCATAGTCATTTCATGTTTGCTCTTTTCACAAACCACATATGGATCCACTAGAGTCATTGCATATTTGTTATCTTCATAAACCACATGGATCCACTAGTGTCATTGCATGTGTGTTCTTTTCATAAACCACATGGATCCACCAATGTCATTGCATGTGTGTTCTTTTCATTAACCAGAAGTAGAGTCATTGGATGTGTGTTGTTTTCACAAACCACATATGGATCCACCAATGACATTGAATGTGTGTTATTTTCACAAACCACGTATGGATCCCCTAGTGTCATTGCATGTGTGTTCTTTTCATTAACCACATATGGAATAATTACATATCTGTTCTTTTCACAAACCACATAAGGATCAACTAGAGTCATTGCATGTGTGTTCTTTTCACAAACCACATATGGATCCACCAGAGTCATTGCATGTCTATTCTTTTCATAAACCACATGAGCATGTGTGTTCTTTTCACAAACCATATATTGCATGTGTGTTCTTTTCTGCAACCACATATGGATCCCCTAGTGTCATTGAATCTGTGTTCTTTTCACAAACCACATATGGATCAACTAATGTCATTGCATCTGTTCTTTTCTCAAACCACATATGGATCCACTAGATTCATTACATGCCTGTTCTTTTCATAAACCACCTATGGATCCACCAGAGTCATTGCATGTATATTCTTTTCATAAACCACATGAGCATGTGTGTTCTTTTCAGAAACCACACATGGATCCACCAATGTCATTGAATGTGTGTTATTTTCCTAAAACACATAAGGATCTACCAGTGTCATTGCATGTGTTTTCTTTTCATGAACCACAGCTAGAGTCAGTGCATGTGTGTTCTTTTCATAGACCACATATGGATCCACCAGTGTCATTAAATGTGTGTTCTTTTCACACACCACATATGGATCCACCAGTGTCATTGCATGTGTGTTCTTTTCATTAACCACATATGGATCCCCTAGTGTCATTGCATGCGTGTTCTTTTCATTAACCACAACTAGAGTCATTGCATGTGTGTTCTTTTGACAAACCACATATGGATCCACCATAATCATTTCATGTTTGATCTTTTCACAACCCACATATGGATCCACTAGAGTCATTGCCATTTGTTCTTTTCATAAACCACATGGATCCACTAGTGTCATTGCATGTGTGTTCTTTTCATAAACTACATGGATCCACCAGTGTCATTGCATGTGTGTTCTTTTCATTAACCACAACTAGAGTCATTGGATGTGTGTTCTTTTCACAAACCACACATGGATCCACCAGTGGCATTGAATGTGTGTTATTTTCACAAACCACATATGGATCCCCTAGTGTCATTGCATGTGTGTTCTTTTGATGAACCACATATGGATTCATTACATGTCTGTTCTTTTCACAAACCACATAAGGATCCACTAGAGTCATTGCATGTGTGTTCTTCTAACAAACCACATATGGATCCACCATAGTCATTGCATGTCTATTCTTTTCATAAACCACATGAGGATGTGTGTTCTTTTCACAAACCCCATATGGATACACCTGTGTCATCGAATGTGTGTTCTTTTCACAAACCACATATGGATCCACCAATGGCATTGCATGTGTGTTCTTTTCATAGACCACATATGGATCCAACAGTGTCATTGAATGTGTGTTCTTTTCACAAACCACATATGGACCCTCCAGTGTCATTCCATGTGTTATTTTCATGAACCACAACTAGAGTCACTGAATGTGTGTTGTTTTCACAAACCACATATGGATCCAACAGTGTCATTGCATGTGTGTTCTTTTCATAGACGACATATGGATGAGAGCCCCATTTGGGTCCCCTAGTGTCATTGCATGTGCGTTCTTTTCACAAACCACATATGGATCCACTAGTGTCATTGTGTGTGTATTCTTTTCCGTAACCACATATGGATCCCCTAGTGTCATTGAATGTGTGTTCTTTTCATTAACCACAACTAGAGTCACTGCATGTGTGTTCTTTTCACAAACCACATATGGATCCACCAGAGTCATTGCATGTCTGTTCTTTTCACAAACCACATATGGATCCACCATAGTCATTGCATGTCTATTCATTTCATAAACCACATATGGATCCACCAGAGTCATTCCATGTCTGTTCTTTTCATGAACCACATGGATCCACCACTGTCATTGCATGTGTGGTCTTTTAATAAACCACATCTAGAGTCACTGCATGTGTGTTCTTTTCACAAACCACATATGGATCCACCAGAGTCATTGCATGTCTGTTCTTTTCACAAACCACATATGGATCTACCTGTGTCATTGCATGTGTGTTCTTTTCATGAACCACAACTAGAGTCAGTGAATGTGTGTTCTTTTCACAAACCACATATGGATCCACCAATGTCATTGAATGTGTGTTCTTTTCATAGACCACATATGGATCCACCAGGGACATAGCATGTGTGTTCTTCACAAACCACAACTAGAGTCGTTGCATGTCTGTTCTTTTCAGAAACCGCATATGGATCCACTAGAGTCATTTCATGTGTGTTCTTTTCACAGACCACATATGGATCCAGCAGAGTTATTCCATGTCTATTATTTTCATAAACCACATGGATCCACTAGTGTCATTGCATGTGTGTTCTTTTCATAAACCACAGCTAGAGGCATTGTATGTGTGTTCTTTTCACAAACCACATATGGATCAACCAGTGTCATTGAATGTGTGTTCTTTTCCTAAAACACATATGGATCTACTAGTGTCATTGCATGTCTGTTCTTTTCACAAACCACAACCAGGTCATTTCATGTGTGTTCTTTTCATAGACCACATATGGATCCACCAGTGGCATTGAATATGTGTTCTTTTCACAAACCACATATGGATCCACCAATGTCATTGAATGTGTGTTCTTTTCATAGACCACATATGGATCCACCAGGGCCATAGCATGTGTGTTCTTTTCACAAACCACAACTAGAGTCGTTGCATGTCTGTTCTTTTCAGAAACCGCATATGGATCCACTAGAGTCATTTCATGTGTGTTCTTTTCACAAACCACATATGGATCCACCAGAGTCATTGCATGACTCTTCTTTTCATAAACCACAAGGATCCACTAGTGTCATTGCATGAGTGTTCTTTTCATAAACCACATGGATCCACTAGTGTCATTGCATGTGTGTTCTTTTCATAAACCACAACTAGAGTCATTGCATGTGTGTTCATTTCACAAACCTCATCCACCAGTGACATTGAATGTGTGTTCTTTTCAAAAACCACATATGGATCCCCTAGTGTCATTTCATGTGTGTTCTTTTCATTAACCAAATATGGATTCATTGCATGTTTGTTCTTTTCAAAAACCACATAAGGATCCACTAGAGTCATTGCATGTGTGTTCTTTTCACAAACCACATATGGATCCTCCAGAGTCATTGCATGTCTATTCTTTTCATAAACCATATGAGCATGTGTTTTTTTTTCACAAACCACATATGGAACCACCAGTGTCATTGAATGTGTGTTCTTTTCCTAAAACACATATGCATCCACCAGTATCATTGCATGTGTGATCTTTTCATGAACCAGAACTAGAGTCAGTGAATGTGTGTTTTTTTCACAAACCACACATGGATCCACTAGTGTCATTGTATGTGTGTTCTTTTCATAGAACACATATGGATACACTAGTGTCACTGAATGTGTGTTCTTTTCAAAAACAACACATCGATCCACCAGTGTCATTGCATGTGTGTTCTTTTCATGAAACACAACTAGAGTCAGTGAATGTGTGTTATTTTCACAAACCACATATGGATCCACAAATGTCAGTGCATTTGTGTTCTTTTTATAGACCACATATGGATGAGAGCCCCATATGGATCCCCTAGTGTCATTGCATGTGTGTTATTTTCATAGACCACATAGGGATCCACCAGTTTCATTGAATGTGTGCTCTTTTCACGAACCACATATGGATCTACCAGTGTCATTGCATGTGTGTTCTTTTCATGAACCACAAATAGAGTCAGTGAATGTGTGTTCTTTTGACAAACCACATATGGATCCACTAATATCATTGCATGTGTGTTATTTTCATAGAACACATATGGATGAGATCCCCATATGGATCCTCCAGTGTCATTACATGTGTGTTCTTTTCACAAACCACATATGGATCCACCTGTGTTATTGCATGTGTGTTCTTTTCATTAACCACATATATATCCCCTAGTGTCATTGCATGTGTGTTCTTTTCACAAACCACATATGGATCCACCAGAGTCATTGCATGTCTGTTCTTTTCATAAACTACATATGGATCCACCATAGTCATTGCATGTCTGTTCTTTTTATAAACCACATGGACCCACCAGTGTCATTACATGTGTGTTCTTTTAATAAACCATAACTAGAGTCATTGCATGTGTGTTCTTTTCACAAACCACATATGGATCCACCAATGTAATTACATGTGTGTTCTTTTCATAAACCACAACTAGAGTCATTGCATGTGTGTTCTTTTCACAAACCACATATGGATCCACCAGTGTCATTGAATGTGTGTTCTTTTCACAAACCACATATGGAACCCCTAGTGTCATTGTATGTGTGTTCTCTTCATTAACCAGATCTAGAGTCATTGCATGTCTGTTCTTTTCACAAACCACATATGGATCCACCAGTGTCATTGAATGTGTGATATTTTCACAGACCACATATGGATCCACCAGTGTCATTGCATGTTTGTTCTTTTCATGAACCACAACTAGAGTTAGTGAATGTGTGTTCTTTTCACAAACCACATATGGATCCACTAGTGTCATTGCATGTGTGCTTTTTTCATAGACAACATATGGATGAGAGCCCCATATGGATTCCCTAGTGTCATTTTTTTTCTAGAAATGGGCACATATATTACTTAAAAGCAATGTTTACACCCGGCCTCTGCATAACTAGGATGCAGACAGCCGATCAACCACACACCAAAGGTCCAACTCAAGAGTATGAAAATTACAAAACATTCTAAAAATAAAGCACCTCGAGCTAATGTTGATCAATATGGATATCACGCTGCCATCCATGTCGGGAGATAATATCCCTCGCCATGTCCTCCAATTGCGTACACCCCTCCACAAATAAGTTGCGAAGCTCGATACGCTGGAGGGTAGTCCATGATCGGAGAATAGCCGTAGCTCGATAGATAACCTGCAAAGAAGAAGACACAATGTTATTAAAAATCTTGTCATTTCTACATAGCCAAATGACCAAATAATGGCAAGAGCTCCCACCCTAAACACATCCCATATTTATCCTGTATCCCATGTAGCCAGTTACCAAAAACATTGGCTACCGATCGAGGAGGAGATAAACCCGAGGCCATTTGGATGATTGACCATATTGCACGAGCAAATTTGCACTGGAAGAATAAGTGTCAAATTGTCTCATTCTGATGACAAAAAACACATTGTGTACTTCCATGCCAATTCCTCTTAGCAAGATTATCCTTTGTGAGAATTACCCCTTTACAGAGATAACATGCAAACATCTTCGTTTTAAGGGTAATTTATCTTCCAAATTTTATTATTATTACCGACTGGAATATCAGGTTGGATTAAAGCTCTATACATTGAGTCCACAGAAAATTTACAACTCTCTAGTAAATTCCATTTGAACTTGTCCACACCCTCCGACAGTTGTATTGTGGCTAATCGTAAAAAATATTGTTCCATAACACTAGTCTAGGACCTATGAGACTTCTTCTGAAAGCCACATTAGGTGGATTAGTTCCCAATACTATGGAAAGTGTATCCCCTTTGTGTCTAACAATCGAATATAGAGCTGGATATTGTTCCCGAAGAGTAGATTGGCCAAGCCATTTATCTTCCCAGAATCTAATATGTGAACCATCCCTAATATTAAAAATACCAAAGCGGAAGAAATGTTTTTTGGATGCCATTAGTCCTACCCAAAAATGTGAATCTCCGGGTTTCCAAACCACTTGAGACACAGCTTTGGAGCCAACATACTTCCTCCATAGAATGGTTTGCCAGACACCATCTTCAGTAAGTAGTTTAAACAACCATTTATTCAAAAGTGCGGTGTTTTTGACTTGCAAATCATGTATGCCTAGTCCACCATACTCTTTTGGTTAGCAAACCACATTCCATCTGGCCAGTCGATGTTTATTTTTTTTACTATCCCCTTGCCAAAAGAATCTTGATCGGAAATAATCCACTTTCTTTAAGACACCTTTTGGAAAACGGAAAAATGAGATCATATATAGTACCATATTGGTGAGTACTGAATTTATGAGAACAAGTCTTCCACCAAGGGATAGCAACTTACCTTTCCAACTATTTAGATGTTTTTGTAGTCTTTCTTCAATGATTTTCCATTCAGCAATCGTGAGACACCGATAATGGATCGGTGTTCCCAGATAGTTGATAGGAAATTACCCTAGACCACGGCCGAAAAGATCAGCATATAGTTGGGCATCGTTAATAGTCTCGCCAAAACAATACAAATCGCTTTTATGGAAGTTAATTTTTAATCCGGAGAGTTGCTCAAATACTGATAGAATTAACTTCAGATTCTTAGCTTTCTCCAGACCGTGTTCCATAAATAAGATTGTATCATCCGCGTATTGAAGAATAGAGAGACCACCATCAACCAGATGGGGAACTAATCCTTCAACTTGGCCATCATCCTTGGCTCTCTCAATTAGGATAGCCAACATATCTTCCACTATGTTAAATAGTATAGGCGATAGTGGATCCCCTTGTCTTAATCCTTTTTTGTTTGGAAGTATTTTCTAGTGTCGTCATTAACATTAATAGCAACACTACCACCAGACATAAAAGACTGTATGAGATCACACCACTCCTCCCAAAAACATTTCATTTGAAGTGTTTGCTCAAGAAAAGACCAATTAACCTTGTCATAAGCCTTCTCAAAGTCAATCTTGAACAATACACCATTTAATTTCTTTGAGTGTAGTTCATGGATTGTTTCATGCAGGATTACTACACCATCTAGGATGTTTCTTCCTTGCATAAAAGCAGTATTGAGATGGGCGTACAACATGATCAGCTACCGAATTTAATCTAATCGTAGGAACTTTTGTGAAGATTTTAAAGCTAACATTAAGAAGGAAGATTGGATGATACTGTTGTATTCGTTCTGCATCATTAACCTTAGGTAATAAATAATGTTGCCAAAATTAATACTAAAAAGGTCCAACTGACCAGCATGTAAGAACTAAAAAAGATGCATCAGGTCCTCCTTAATAACTTCCCAGAAATTTTGGTAGAATTCCGCTGGAAAGCCATCAGGCCCTGGCGCTTTGTTACGTTCCATTTGGAAAACCGCTTTCTTGACCTCCTCCTTCGTATAAGGAGCACTTAGAAAGTTGTTCTCCTCAACAGAAACTTGAGGCATATCCATTGTTTGGGACTCATCCAATGCGAACGAATTCTCTGGCGTTGCCCCAAACAAGGATTTGTAATAAGTAGTAATATAAGATTTTAGTTGCTCCTAACCCTCAATCATACCTTCATCCTGAACTAAAGAGTGAATAAGCTTATTTTTATGCTTGCCATTGGCAACAACATCTCCATCAAGAATAAATTTTGCTTTAGAGCGTTGATACCATTTGAGTTCCTCCTCACGGAGTAGTCTGGCAATGTCTGCATTCGATTGGTTTTTAAGCTCAATCTCTTGTGCAGTCAAAAAAATAACTTCCGCAGCAGCTTCTAAATCATTAATAATATATGAAAGGTGTATTTTATTTTTTTTAAGATTCCAGCAGTATGTCTAGCCCAACCACGAAGGAACTTGCGCAAGGCACGCATTTTAATGTTCCATCGTTGTATCGGCGTATGGCCACTAACATGTTTCTCCCAAATAGCATTTACTAAATTGTAGAAACCATCACGATCTATCCATCCAAGTTCAAATTTGAAACTATGTTTGGCATTTCGTGGTGGTGTTCCAACAGATAATAATAAAGGAGCATGATCCGACAAAGCCTCAGTACGCTCTAGAGCACGAACAATTACCATAGGGAATTTTTCTGCCCATTCGGTATCCATAAGCACTCACCAGAGTCATTGCATGTATATTCTTTTCATAAACCACATGGATCCACCAGTGTCATTGCATGTGTGTTCTTTTCATAAACCACAACTAGAGTTATTTCATGTGTGTTCTTTTCATTAACCACAGCTAGAGTCATTGCATGTCTGTTCTTTTCACAAACCACATATGGATCCACCAGATTCATTGCATACCTATTCTTTTCATAAACCACATATGGATCCACCAGAGTTATTCCATGACTATTCTTTTCATAAACCACACGAGCATGTGTGTTCTTTTCACAAACCACATATGGATCCACCGGTGTCATTGAATGTGTGTTCTTTTCCTAAAACACATAAGGATCCACCAGTGTCATTGCATGTGTGTTCTTTTCATGAACCACAGCTAGATTCAGTGCATGTGTGTTCTTTTCATAGACCACACATGGGTACACCAATTTCATTGCTGATGGGTTCATAGCAGGGAAAACAAAAAAATTCTACCGCGAGAATGAACAAAACCAAGATCTAATCTATGGAAAAGACAAAATCTAATCTATGAGATAAATGCAACGAGATAGATCTGTACTAACCCTTGTAGATCCAAAGCCTTGTTCGAGATTGGATATCATGGTTGATGTAGACGATCACTTGCTGATCTCAAGATCGAGTAGATGATCCTTCCGGTGCCATGTTCCGGCAGCGCTTCCACAGTCGATCACATGTGCGGAGTCGATGTAGACCTTCCTCTCCCTGTTCCAGAGGGGAGCGGAGGTGGTAGATCTCCACGGAATCCCAGCAGCACGACGACATGGTGGCGGTGGTGGTGAAGAAGGATTTTTGCAGGGCTTCTCCTAAGCCGGAGCAGGAGGATGGTGGAGGAGAAAGGCGACCAGGGTTTGGGGTGGAAGGGGCAAAGGGGCAGGCGCCCCACCCCTACTTTATATAGAGGGGGAGGTGGCCTGGGGCTGGCCCCTTTCTGTCCTAGGGTTTGGCGCGCCAAGGGAGGGGGGAGTTTTCTTCCCCCCCAAGTATTCCCCTTTCTTTCTTGGTCTTCAAGTAAACCCTATATAATCTTCTGGAACCTTACGAAACATTCTGAAACCTTCTAGAAGCTCCATATGAATACTCCGGAACGTTTCCGAAACCCAGAAATTTATCTCCATTATATGAATCATATTCTCCAGATAGTTCCGGATCTCCTCGTGATGTCTCGGATCCAATCCGAGACTCTGAACAACATTCGGTCTCCAACACATATTCCATATCTACCTAAAACAACATCGAACTTTAAGTGTGTCACCCTACGGTTCACGAATATGTATACATGATCGAGACACCTCTCCGATAAATAACCATCAGCGGGATTTGGAAATCCGTAATGGCTCCCACATACTCAACGATCACTTCGTGATCGATAGAAGCACTAACATACGAAACCAAATCCCTTTGTCACGCAATACTCTACTTATTCGAGGTTTGATCATCGGTATCTCCATACCTAGTTCTACCTCGTTACTGATAAGTACTCTTTACTTGTTCTGTGATATGTCATGCCTTGTGACCTAGTCACGTGCTTGCAAGCTAATTAGATGACATTCCACCGAGAGGGCCCAGAGCATATCTATCTGTCATATGGATGGACAAATCCCAGTCTTGATCCATGCGCTTCAACACATACTTTCAGAATACCTAATGCCACATTTATAACCACCTCGTTACGAAGCGGCATTTGATGTCATCAAAGCACTCATCCGGTGATGGTGATCAACACAATATCATGCTCGAAGGATTAGGTTACTATGTATTTGAAAGCTTGTAGCAAAACGAACTTAATGACTTCATCTTATGCTATGCTTACTATGGGTGTGTGTCCATCAGATCATTCTCCTAATGATATGATCTTATTATTAATAATATCCAATGTCCATGATTAGGAAACCATGATCATCTATTAATCAATAAGCTAGTCTTAACAAGAGGATTACTAGGGACTCTTTTATGTTTACAAAACACACAAGTATTAGTGTTTCCTAATAATACAATTATAGCATGGGATGTAAACATTCATCATAAACACAAAGATATAATAATAACCATTTTATTGTTGCCTCTTGGGCATATCTCCAACAGTCTCCCACTTGCACTAGAGTCAATAATTTAGATTATATTGTAATGTACCTAACACCCATGGCGTTCTGGTGTTGGTCATGTTTTGCTCTAGAGAGAGGTTTAGTCAACGGATCTGCCACATTCAGATTAGTGTGTACTTTGCAAATCTTTATGTCATCATCTTGGACATACTCGCGAATAGCATGTAAACGTAGCTTGATGTACTTCAGCTTGTTGTGTGACCTTGGCTCCTGTGCATTGGCTATGGCACCCGTGTTGTCACAATAGATAGCCATCTGGTCCAACGCAATAGGAACCACACCAAGCTCAGTAATGAACTACTTCATCCATATCACTTCTTGTGCAGCCTCCGAAGCAGCTATGTATTCTGATTCAATTGAAGATTTCGCCACAACGCTTTGCTTGGCACTCCTCCAGCTCACTGCAGCACCATTCAAACTAAATATGTATCCAGACTATGACTTCGAGTCATCTGGATTGGTGTTCCAACTAGCATCGGTGTAACTGTTTACAACAAGCTATTCATCACCTCCATAAGAAAGAACCATATCCATAGTCCTTTTCAAGTACTTGAGGATATTTTTGACCGCTGTCCAGTGTTCCATTCTAGGATCACTTTGATATCTGCTAGTCAAACTAACAATGTTTGCTATATCTGGTCTTGTACACAGCATGGCATACATGATAGAGCCTATGGCTGAGGCATAGGGGATTTTACTCATCTTCTCTCTATCTTCTGCCGTAGCTGGACTTTGAGTCTTACTCAAGATATTACCTGGCAACATGGGCAAGAACCCTTTCTTGCTTTCTTCCATTCTAAATCTCTTTAGAACCTTGTCCAAGTATGTACTTTGTGAAAGCGCTATTAAGCGTCTTGATCTATCTCTATAAATGTTGATGCCTAAAATGTATGCCGCTTCGCCAAGATCCTGCATTGAAAAACTATTATTTAAATAGGCCTTAACACTTTCAAGAAGTTCTATATCATTCCCAATCAACAATATGTCATCCACATATAGTATTAAGAATGCTATAGAGCTCCCACTCACTTTCTTGTAGATACAAGCTTCTCCATAAGTTTGTATTAATCCAAAGTTTTTGATCAGCTTATCACAACATTGATTCCAACTTCGGGATGCTTCCTTCAGTCCATAAATGGAGCGTTGAAGCTTGCACACCTTGTCAACATCTTTAGGATCGAAAAAACCTTTGGGTTGTACCATACACAACTCCTCCTCAATGCCACCATTAAGGAACGTTGTTTTGACATCCATCTGCCAAATCTCATAATTGAAATATGCAGCGATTGCTAACAAAATCCTTATAGACTTTAGCTTCGCTACCTGTGAGAAAGTCTCATCGTAGTCAACTCCTTGAATTTGTCGGAACCCTTTCGCGGCAAGTCGAGCTTTATAGACAGTAACATTACCATCAGCATATGTTTTTCTTTTAAAGATCCATTTGTTCTCGACAGCCTTGTGTCCATCCGGTAAGTCCACCAAAGTCCATACTTGGTTTTCGTCCATGGATCCCATTTCGGATTTCATGGCTTCTTGCCATTTGTCAGAATCTAGGCTCATCATAGCTTCTTCATACGTCGCAAGGTCGTCGATGTTGTCCACCAACATGACATTCAACGCATGGTCATACCAATCAGGAGTGGCACGAACCCTCGTCGACCTACGAGGTTCAGCAGCAACTTCGTTTGAAGTTGCATGATCATCATCATTAGCTTCCTCTCTTATTGGTGCAGGCGGCACAGAAACATCTTCCGGTGCTGTGCTACTCTCAAATCCGAGAGAAGGTTCAACAACCTCGTCGAGTTATACTTTCCTTCCAGTCACTTCTTTCGAGAGAAACTCCTTCTCAAGAAAGGATCCATTCTTAGCAACAAAAACTTTGCCTTCAGATTTATGATAGAAGGTATACCCAATTGTTTCTTTAGGGTATCCTATGAAGATGCATTTTTACGCTTTGGGTTCAAGCTTGTCGGGTCGTAACTCCTTTACATATGCTTCGCAGCCCCAAACTTTAAGGAACGACAACTTAGGTTTCTTACCAAACTCCACAATTCATACGGTGTCGTCTCAACGGATTTAGATGGTGCCCTATTTAAAGTGAATGCGGTTGTCTCTAATGCATAACCCCAAAACGATAATGGTAAATCGGTAAGAGACATCATAGACCGAACCATATCTAAGAGAGTTCGATTATGACGTTCGGACACACCATTACGCTATGGTGTTCCCGACAGTGTCAACTACAAAAGTATTCCACATTTCTTTAAATGCATGCCAAACTCATAACTCAGATATTCACCTCCGTGGTCAGAACACGGAAACTTAATCTTCTTGTTACGATGATTTTCTACCTTACTTTGAAATTCCTTAAACTTCTCGAATGTTTCGGACTTATGTTTCATAAAGTAGAAATACACATATCTACTCAAGTCATCCGTGAAAGTAAGAACATAAAAATATCCACCACGCGATGCTATGCTCATTGGGTCGCACACATCGGTATATATTATTTCCAATAAGTCCGTAGCTCACTCCGTTATCCTAGAGAATGGAGTGTTAGTCATTTTTCCCATTATACATGCTTCGCATATTTCAAGTGATTCAAAATCAAGTGATTAAAGAAGTCCATTGGAATGGAGTTTCTTCATGCGCTTCACTCCAATGTGACCAAGACGACAGTGCCACATGTATGTAGAATTATCATTCATTTTTATTCGTTTAGCATATATGTTGTGAACATGTGTATCACTACTATCGAGATTCAATAAGAATAAACCATTCATCTCAGGTGCATTACCATAATAAATATTACTCATATAAATCGAACAACCATTATTCTCAGACTTAAACGAGTATCCGTCTCGCAATAAACAAGATCCAGAAATAATGTTCATGATTAACGCAGGCACCAAATAACAATATTCAAGTTCAAAACTAATCCCGAAGGTAGATGAAGAGGGAGCGTGCCGACAGCGATCACATCAACCTTGGATCCATTTCCAACGTGCATCGTCACCTCGTCTCTCACCAGTCTTTGTTTATTCTGTAGCTCATGTTTCAAGTTACAAATATGAGCAACCGAACCAGTATCAAATACCCATGCACTCCTACGATTACTAGTAAGATACACATCAATAACATGTATATCAAATATACCTTTCTTCTTAATTTTGCCATTCTTCAGATCTGCCAGGTACTTGGGGCAGTTGCATTTCCAGTAACCTTCACCCTAGTAGTAGAAGCACTCAGTATCAGGCTTAGGACCAGCCTTGGGCTTCTTAGCAGGTGCGGTAGCTTTCTTGCCGTCCTTCTTGAAGTTTCCCTTCTTCATAGGCTTGCCCTGTTTCTTGAAATTGGTGGTCTTATGGACCATCAACACTTGGTGCTCCTTCTTAATCTCCACTTCAGCAGTTTTCAGCATGGAGAAGAGTTCAGGCAACGTCTTGTTCATACAATGCATATGGTAGTTCATCACAAAGTTCTTATAACTAGGTGGCAGTGATTGGAGGACATGATGAATCCCTAGTGCATTAGGAATCGTTATTCCCAATTCTTGGAGCATGTTCGTGTGCCCAGACATTTTGAGAACTTGCTCGCTAACGGAGCTGCCCTCTTCCACCTTACTGTTAAAGAACTTCTCGGAGGCCTCATAGCTCTTCACGGACGGATGAGTCTCAAAGATCAGCTTGAGCTCATTGATAATCTCAAAAGGGTCGCGGTGCTGAGAACACTTCTGAAGCTCTGATTCTAAACCATACAGGATGGCACACTGAACTATGGAGTAGTGATTTTCCGAGTAACGAAAACATTCTTAACATCATCGGAGGCATCCTCTGCAGGTGGGTCACCTAGTGGTGCATCGAGCACATAGGTCAACTGACCAGCGCTGAGGACAATCCTCAATCCATGGAACCAGTCCGTGAAGTTGCTTCCATTGTTTTTCAGCTTTTCTTTCTCTAGGAATGCATTGAAGTTGATGGAGGAGGTCGCCATGATCTACAACATATTTGCAAAGAGTTTAGACTAAGTTTATGACAAATTGAGTTCAAATTTAATTCTTAAATTAATTAGGTGAACTCCCACTCAAAACAACATCCCTCATGTTGCCTTAGTGATTACACGAACCAAATCCACTACACCAAGTACGATCTTCACGAGAGAAGATGTAGCTTCAAAGGCGAACAATCAACATGTTCATCATATCATTCATATGACTCATGCTTTACCTTTCGGTATTCCGTGTTCCGAGACCATGTCTATACATGCTAGGCTCGTCAAGATTAACCTTAGTATCCGCATGTCCAAATCTGGCTTGCATCCATTGTATGCACACGTAGAATCTATAACACCCGATCATCACGAAATGCTTCGAAACGACGAGTCTTAGCAACAACGCCTACTAAGGACGAACACTTTATTACTTGATATTTTAGCGAGAGGGATCATCTTATAATGCCACCATCATGATATAAGAAATACAAGATGCAAAAAGGATTAACATCACATGTAATTCATAATATGTGACATGCTATGGCCTTTCTTCTTGTGCCTTTGATCTCCATCTCCAAAGCACGGACATGATCTCCATCATCACCAGCGTGGCGTCAAGGTCAGTGGCGCCGCTTCATGGTTGTCCATCACATAACATCAACTATTATAACTACTTGGAATAAAGCTATTACATGATGAATAGACACATAGGTCTTAACAAAATAAAGACAACCATTAGGCTCCTGCCGGTTGCCATATTACAATAAGGATCATTGCATACATCAAATACATTCACAATCACATCGTGGCCATATCACTTCACATGCCCCTGCAAAAACAAGTTAGACGCCTCTAATTTTATTTGAATGTTTTACGTGGTTTGGGGCTTTCGTCAGATACAAGTTTTGTCAGATGCTAATTGTAAATTGAATCTTAACTATGGTGGGAGAAACAGACACCCGGAAAGCCACTTGTGTAATGCAAGTTGCACGTCAAGTGTGGAGCAAGTCTCATGTGTGAGGACATGTAAGGTTAGCCCAAGCCGCTTCATCCCACCATCCCGCAAGATGCAAAGTACACGTGAAGGCAATGACAACAAAAGCATTAATGCCCATAATAACCATTGTGTTCTACTCGTGCAACAGATCTATGCATAGACAGGGCTCTGATACCACTGATGGGTTCGTAGCAGGGAAAACAAAAAATTCTACCGCAAGAATGAACAAAACCAAGATCTTATCTATGGAAAATCCAAGATCTAATCTATGAGATAAGTGCAACGAGATAGATTTGTACTAACCCTTGTAGATCCAAATCCTTGTTCGAGATCGTATCTTGTGGTTGATGTAGATGATCACTTGCCGATCACAAGATCGAGTAGACGATCCTTTCGGTGCTGCGTTCCGGTAGTGCTTCCACAGTCAGTCACATGTGTGGAGTCGATGTAGACTTTCCTCTCCTCGTTCTAGCGGGCAGCAGAGGTGGTAGATCTCCACGGAATCCCAGCAGCACGACGACATGGTGGTGGTGGTGGAGAAGGATTTCTACAGGGCTTCGCCTAAGCTGGAGCAGGAGGATGATGGCGGAAAGAGGTGGCTATGGTTTGGGGTGGAAGGGGCAAAGGGGGGAGTCGCCCCACCCCTCATTTATATAAAGGGGAAGGCGGCCTAGGGTTGGCCCCTTTCCCTCCTAGGGTTTGGCGTGCCAAGGGAGGGGGGAGTTTTCTTCCCCCCCCCAAGTATACCCTTTCTTTCTTGGTTTTCAAGCAAACCCTATCGAATCTTCTGGAACCTTCCAGAACATTCCGAAACCTCCTCGTGATGTCCCGGATCCAATCCGAGACTCCGAACAACATTTGGTCCCCAACGCATATTCCATATCTACCTAAAACAACATCGAACCTTAAGTGTGTCACCCTACGATTCACGAATATGTAGACATGATCGAGACACCTCTCCGAGCAATAACCATCAGCAGGATATGGAGATCCGTAATGGCTCCCACATACTCAACGATGACTTCGTGATCGATAGAACCATTAACATACGAAACCAATTCCCTTTGTCACGCGATACTCTACTTATACGAGGTTTGATTATCAGTATCTCCATACCTAGTTCTACCTCATTACTGATAAGTACTCTTTACTCGTACCGTGATATGTCATCCCTTGTGACCTAGTCACATGCTTGCAAGCTAATTGGATGACATTCCACCGAGAGGGCCCAGAGCATATCTATCCGTCATATGGATGGACATATCCCAGTCTTGATGCATGTGCTTCAACACATACTTTCAGAATACGTAATGCCACCTTTATAAGCACCCAGTTATGAAGCGGCGTTTGATGTCAACAAAGCACTCATCGGGTGATGGTGATTAACACAATCTCATGGCCAAAGGATTAGGTTACTATGTATTTGAAAGCTTGTAGCAAAACAAACTTAATGACTTGATCTTATGCTATGCTTACTATGGGTGTGTGTCCATCACATCATTCTCCTAATGATATGGTCTTGTTATTAATAACATCCAATGTCCATGATCACGAAACCATGATCATCTATTAATCAACAAGCTAGTCTTAACAAGACGCTTACTACGGACTCTTTTATCTTTACAAAACACACAAGTATTAGTGTTTCCTAATAATACAATTATAGCATTGGATGTAAACATTCATCATAAACACAAAGATATAATAAGAACCATTTTATTATTGCCTCTTGGGCATATCTCCAACAATTGCATGTGTGTTCTTTTCACAAACCACATAAGGATCCACCAGTGTCATTGATGTGTGTTCTTTTCATTAACCACATATGGATCCCCTAGTGTCATTGCATCTGTGTTCTTTTCATTAACCACAACTAGAGTCATTGCATGTGTGTCCTTTTCACAAACCACATATGGATAAACCATAGTCATTTCATGTGTGCTCTTTTCACAAACCACATATGGATCCACTAGCGTCATTGCATGTCTGTTCTATTCATAAACCAGATGGATCCACCAGTGTCAATGCATGTTTGTTCTTTTCATAAACCACATGGATACACGAGTGTCGTTGCATGTGTGTTATTTTAAAAAACCACACATAGAGTCATTGGATGTGTGTTCACCACAACTAGAGACATTGGATGTGTGTTCTTTTCACAAACCACATATGTATCCACCAGTGACATTGAATGTGTGTTCTTTTCATTAACCACATATGGATTCATTGCATGTTTGTTCTTTTCACAAACCACATAAGGATCCACTAAAGTCATTGCATGTGTATTCTTTTCACAAACCACATATGGATCCACCAGAGTCATTGCATGTCTATTCTTTTCATAAACCACATGAGTATGTGTGTTCTTTTCATAAACCATATATGGATCCACCATTGTCATTGAATGTGTGTTCTTTTCACAAACCACATATGGATCCACCAGTGTCATTGCATGTGTGTTCTTTTCATAGACCACATATGGATCCACCGGTGTCATTGAATGTGTGTTCTTTTCACAAACCACATTTGAATCCACTAGTGTCATTGCATGTGTGTTCTTTTCATGAACCATAACTAGGATCAGTGAATGTGTGTTCTTTTCAGAAACCACATATGGATCTACCAGTGTTATTGCATGTGTGTTATTTTCATAGACCACATATGGATGAGAGCCCCATATGGATCCCAGTGTCATTGCATGTGTATTCTTTTCATAGACCACAATTGGATCTACCAGTGTCATTGAATGTGTGTTCTTTTCACAAACCACATCTGGATCCACCAGTGTCATTGCATGTGTGTTCTTTTCATGAACTACAACTAAAATCAGTGAATGTGTGTTCTTTTCACAAACCACATATGGATCCACCAGTGTCATTACATGTGTGTTCTTTTCATAGACCACATATGGATGAGAGCCCCATATGGAACCCCTAGTGTCATTACATGTGTGTTCTTTTAAGAAACCACATATGGATCCACCATTGTCATTGCATGTGTGTTCGTTTCATTAGCCACATATGGATCCCCTAGTGTCATTGCATGGGTGTTCTTTTCATTAACCACAACTAGAGCCATTGCATGTGTGTTCTTTTCACAAACCACATATGGATCCACTAGCGTCATTCCATGTTTGTTCTTTTCATAAACCACATGGATCCACCAATGTCATTGCATGTTTGTTCTTTTCACAAACCACATGGATCCACGAGTATTAATGCATGTGTGTTCTTTTAAAAAACCACAGATAGAGTCATTGGATGCGTGTTCTTTTCATAAACCACAACTAGAGACATTGGATGTGTGTTCTTTTCACAAACCATATATGTATCCACCAGTGACATTGAATGTGTGTTCTTTTCACAAACGACATATGGATCCCCTAGTGTCATTGCATGTGTGTTCTTTTCATTAACCACATATGGATTCATTGCATGGTTGTTCTTTTCACAAACCACATAAAGATCCACTAGAGTCATTGCATGTGTGTTCTTTTCACAAACCACATATGGATCCACTAGAGTCATTGCATGTCTATTATTTTCATAAACCACATGAGTATGTGTGTTCTTTTCATAAACCATATATGGATCCACCATTGTCATTGAATGTGTGTTCTTTTCACAAACCACATATGGATCCACCAGTGTCATTGCATGTGTGTTCTTTTCATAGACCACATATGGATCCACCGGTGTCATTGAATGTGTGTTCTTTTCACAAACCACATATGAATCCAATAGTGTCATTGCATGTGTGTTCTTTTCATGAACAACAACTAGAATCAGTGAATGTGTGTTCTTTTCACAAACCACATATCGATCCACCAGTGTCATTGCATGTGTGTTCTTTTCATAGACCACATATGGATGAGAGCCCCATATGGATCCCAAGTGTCATTGAATGTGTGTTCTTTTCACAAACCACATCTGTATCCACCAGTGTCATTGCATGTGTGTTCTTTTCATGAACTACAACTAAAGTCAGTGAATGTGTGTTTTTTCAGAAACCACATATGGATCCACCAATGTCATTACATGTGTGTTATTTTCATAGACCACATATGGTTGAGAGCCCCATATAGATCCCCTAGTGTCGTTGCATGTGTGTTCTTTCAGAAACCACATATGGATCCACCAGTGTCATTGCATGTGTGTTCTTTTCATTAACCACATATGGATCCCCTAGTGTCATTGAATGTGTGTTCTTTTCATTAACCACAACTAGAGTCGTTGCATGTGTGTTCTTTTCACAAACCACATATGGATCCGCCATAGTCATTTCATGTGTGCTCTTTGCACAAACCACATATGGATCCACTAGCGTCATTGCATGTCTGTTCTTTTCATAAACCACATGGATCCACCAGTGTCATTGCATGTTTGTTCTTTTCATAAACCACATGGATCCACGAGTTTCATTGCATGTGTGTTCTTTCAATAAACCACAACTAGAGTCATTGGATGTGTGTTCTTTGCACAAATCACATATGTATCCACTAGTGAAATTGAATGCGTGTTCTTTTCACAAACCACATATGGATCCTCTAGTGTCATTGCATGTGTGTTATTTTCATTAACCACATATGGATTCATTGCATGCTTGTTCTTTTCACAAACCACATAAGGGTCCACTAGAGTCATTGCATGTGTGTTATTTTCACAAACCACATATGGATCCACCAAAGTCATTGCATGTCTATTCTTTTCATAAACCACATGATTATGTGTGTTCTTTTCACAAACCACATATGGATCCACCATTTTCATTGAATGTGTGTTCTTTTCACAAACCAAATATGGATCCACCAGTGTCGTTGCATGTGTGTTCTATTCATAGACCACATATGGATCCACTAGTGTCATTGCATGTGTGTTCTTTTCACAAACCACATACGGATCCACTAGTGTCATTGCATGTGTATTTTTTTCATGAACCACAACTAGAGTCAGTGAATGTGTGTTCTTTTCACTAACCACATATGGATCCACTAGTGTCATTGCACGTGTGTTCTTTTCATAGACCACATATGGATCCCTGGTGTCATTGTATGTGTATTCTTTGTATATACCACACATGGATCCACCAGTGTCATTGAATGTGTGTTATTTTCACAAACCACATCTGGATCCACCAGTGTCATTGCATGTGTGTTCTTTTCATGAACGACAACTAAAGTCAGTGAATGTGTGTTCTATTCACAAACCACATATGGATCAACCAGTGTCATTACATGTGTGTTCTTTTCATAGACGACATATGGATGAGAGCCCCATATGGATCCCCTAGTGTCATTGCATGTGTGTTCTTTTCAGTAACCACATATGGATCCACCAGTGTCATTGCATGTGTGTTCTTTTCATTAACCACATATGGATCCCCTAGTGTCATTGCATGTGTGTTCTTTTCATTAAACACAACTAGAGGCATTGCATGTGTGTTCTTTTCACAAACCACATATGGGTCCACCATAGTCATTTCATGTGTGTTCTTTTCACAAACCACATATGGATCCACTAGCGTCATTGCATGTCTGTTCTTTTCATAAACCACATGGATCCACCAGTGTCATTGCATGTTTGTTGTTTTCATAAACCACATGGATCCTCGAGTGTCTTTGCATGCATGTTCTTTTAACAAACCACAGATAGAGTCATTGGATGTGTGTTCTTTTCATAAACCACAACTAGAGACATTGGATGTGTGTTCTTTTCAGAAACCACATATGTATCCACCAGTGACATTGAATGTGTGTTCTTTTCACAAACGACATATGGATCCCCTGGTGTCATTGCATGTGTGTTCTTTTCATTAACCACATATGGATTCATTGCATGTTTGTTATCTTCACAAACCACATAAAGATCCACTAGAGTCATTGCATGTGTGTTATTTTCACAAACCACATATGGATCCACCAGAGTCATTGCATGTCTATTCTTTTCATAAACCACATGAGTATGTGTGTTCTTTTCATAAACCATATATGGATCCACCATTGTCATTGAATGTGCGTTCTTTTCACAAACCACATATGGATCCACCAGTGTCATTGCATGTGTGTTCTTTTCATAGACCACATATGGATCCACCGGTGTCATTGAATGTGTGTTCTTTTCACAAACCACATATGAATCCAATAGTGTCATTGCATGTGTGTTCTTTTCATGAACAATAACTAGAATCAGTGAATGTGTGTTCTTTTCACAAATCACATATGGATCCACCAGTGTCATTGCATGTGTGTTCTTTTCATACACCAGATATGGATGAGAGCCCCATATGGATCCCCAGTGTCATTGCTTGTGTATTCTTTTCATAGACCACACATGGATCCACTAGTGTCATTGAATGTGTGTTCTTTTCACAAACCACATCTGGATCCACCAGTGTCATTGCATGTGTGTTCTTTTCATGAACCACAACTAAAGTCATTGAATGTGTGTTATTTTCACAAACCACATATGGTGTTCTTTTCATATACCACATATGGTTGAGAGCCCCATATGGATCCCCTAGTGTCATTGCATGTGTGTTCTTTTCAGAAACCGCATATGGATCCACTAGTGTCATTGCATGTGTGTTGTTTTCATTAACCACATATGGATCCCCTAGTGTCATTGCATGTGTGTTCTTTTCATTAACCACAACTAGAGTCATTGCATGTGTGTTCTTTTCACAAACCACATATGGATCCACCATAGTCATTTCACGTGTGCTCTTTTCACAAACCACATATGGATCCACTAGCGTCATTGCATGTCTATTCTTTTCATAAACCACATGGATCCACCGGTGTCATTGCATGTTTGTTCTTTTCATAAACCACATGGATCCACGAGTGTCATTGCATGTGTGTTCTTTTAAAAAACCACATATAGAGTCATTGGATGTGTGTTCTTTTCATAAACCACAACTAGATTCATTGCATGTGTGTTCTTTTTACAAACCACATATGTATCCACCAGTGACATTTAATGTGTGTTCTTTTCACAAACCACATATGGATCCCCTAGTGTGATTGCATGTGTGTTCTTTTCATTAACCACATATGGATTCATTGCATGTTTGTTCTTTTCACAAACCACATAAGGATCCACTAGAGTCATTGCATGTGTGTTATTTTCACAAACCACATATGGATCCACCAGGGTCATTGGATGTCTATTCTTTTCATAAACCACATGAGTATGTGTGTTCGTTTCACAAACCATGTAACATCCCAATTTTAGAAACCCTGATTAGTTGTCCAGAATGCAAAAATCAGGGGGAACAAAAACTTTTTCTTGTTGAGTGTTGAAGTGTTTGCTTGTTGTTGTTTGTGGTTATGTCTCTCAATGTGCCACAGATGATATATTCCTTAGCTCAACCTCAGTTGACAAAAGCTATTTAACAAAACTATCCTGGTTAATTTTACATATTCTCAAATTTTCTGGCATTTCAAACATGAGC
Organism: Avena sativa; assembly: GCA_916181665.1. Classification (NCBI taxonomy): domain Eukaryota; kingdom Viridiplantae; phylum Streptophyta; class Magnoliopsida; order Poales; family Poaceae; genus Avena; species Avena sativa. The sequence goes on along the minus strand of OV702292.1, from coordinate 431,455,187 downwards.
CAAGATGCTTCTGTAACCAAATCTACTTTAGTAGCTTCTATTGACCAAACTATGGAGAACTATAATCTCCTTATGTTTTCAAGACAAAACCTTCAGCTACTCTTACCCCTAAGATTTCCAAAACCTTGTTTAAAACTTTTGAATTCAACTCTTGGTAGGGATACCAAGAATTCCTACCTTATTCAAACTCCAACCTTTCAAAATTGCCCATCCTTACCTCAAGCTACGCTTGATGGTAACCCTAGTAGTAGTTGATTTGTTTGTAAGATGAGTTGCCTTGATCTGCTGTTTGACTTGATTGCTTAGAAGTAGTATGAGATACTCTAGGAGCTCATCCACTAGGATCAATATACTCTAAAATCACCAAACCCTAAGCAAGAATACAATATGGATCTAATCTCTAGATACTAGGTGATCATCTAAAACCCTTAACCAGATCAACTCTGAAGTGATCTAATTCCAGAAGCTTCCAAGTCAATGGAGACGAATATCAAGCATGGATCCTTTATACTCAATCTACACTTCAACATCATCCAATTTATGATGCTTGGGTACCTTGCAACCCATTAAAAACATCCCCTCTCATGCTCTAGTCAAAAACTATTTCCAACACCACCTTTTTGAATGCCTCCCTTTCTCAACCCTTGTGCATTTTTGAAAATGCATCTGAACCATCTTGTTAACCATCCTAAGGACTACCAAGGAAAACTCTTGACATTGGCTAGATCATCCTCCAACCCACTTGTTGTTGATGGTTTTGCAGGCAAGAAAATATTTTTTTCCTGCAAATCTTATCAACATACCTACTTCGACAGAAGCTCACACCACCATCCAACCTTCTATGGACCAACTCTTTGCATGGTTGTGTTCTACTCATATAGTTCTATCAATATCTACTTCACTTGTTCCAATTGGATCTTTGTGCTTCTTAAACCCACATGGTTTATAAGGCATCATGACTCATCTGGTATGGCAGCCTTATTTTCAACAAAGTTTGCCATCACTTCTAGACCACCTAAAACGTAACCAATCCAAACTCCTTATGCCATGATCATCTATATGACTTGGTCTAACTATCCATCTATCCCTTGCATCAAGGTGAGCTCTGAGCTCCAAGATCCAATAAGGTTTTGGTGGTATGAAAATAACATCACCCTGGATCCACAACTCCTTGTTTTCCATCTAATTCAAATTGGGTTTCCAATTCCCAGGCTTGCAAATGCTTGCTACACCTTGTCTACATCATCTACCTTGATCATCAAGATTTATAAAATATTACCCATATTTATTATGGCCCCAAAACCTATTAAATCCCTTTATTTAACAAAAACCTCACAACTCCTTCTATAAAGGAAAGTTTGGTTTTTGCCAAAACACTTCCACAAATTTTGGCTCATTTGAGATCCATATACCATACCCTACATTCCCATCTCAAAAATAAATATTTTTGAGATCCTTTATTATTTATTTTTGACCTATTTCTCAAATGGCAGAAATGGAATAATAATAGTTATAAAGACTTTTAAACATCCATAAATCTTGGGAAAATTCCCCTAAGTGTGTATTCACATTTGGGATCATCTCAACTCAAAAACCCACCTTGTCGAATGTAAAAATATCAAATGAACTCCAAGATTTCACTTCTGCAGTTTCTGAATAAATGGATTTAAGTGAACTTCTAATTTTCTGAAAAATCCCAAATAATTCCTAGAAATGCATATTAACCCTACCCATCTACCAGCATCCTTATCTCTTTTGGTCAAGATTAAAAATCAAGATATACCACTTGATCATCCCTTATGGCAGAATTGGATACTTAGCCTTTTTGAATCAAAAACCTAAACACAACCACCACCAATATTGCAAAACAATGCACCACACCCACCAGAACTCCCCTGGTCGAGATTACTGTAGCACTTCCCTCTTGGGTCCCATGTGCTTGTATGAGAGAAGGAGAGACATATCTTGCAAAATATCTTACACATTAAAAGCAGCAGCAACCACGTCCACTCCTCCCTCTCTCTAGTCAAGCTAATGGCCCCACATGCCGCCCTCCTCGACCAATGCCCTTGTCCTGCCCTCCCCCTGCTCCCCATGGACTTTTTCCTTCATGGACCTCCCCCACCTGAGATAAAAGGGCCAGAGGCAGGCCAGCGCCCTCTCGGCCTCTCATTTGCTCCATCCCACTCCCACTCACCTCCCCCGAGCACCACTCCCTCTCCCCTGTCTGGTCCTGCCCGAGAGAAAGAGAAGAAGAGCTCTAGGCTCCCTCCATGAAGATGAGCTAAGCTTTCTCTCCTCGTCTCCTCCCCTGCTGCATGTCACTCTGTGGTGATCCCCTCCTCCTCCTCTTTCTGACCGTACCTTTATTTTTGCCCAGGACCACCTCGACCGGCGAGCTCCAATGAAGCCACCTACGGCCACCACCGCGTGAGCCACCTCCCGGCGGACCACCTTCGTCGGTTGCTTCACCTTGGCCCCTCCCCGGCTCCTCTCCACCCCGCTAGTAAGCCCTCGCCGCCGCTCAGCTCCGACTTAGTGTTCGAGCTCGCCGCCGTCCTGTTGGAGGTGGGAGACAATGCCTAGCCATCGATCTATACTAGATCCAATGGATGAGGCTGCCCCTTACCCCTTCGCCGCCATCGCCGCTAACAGGCGGGACCGGCCCGCCGGGATTGGAAATCCCTCCCGCTCGCTGCCTCCTCTAGTTCGGTCGACCAACCATGGCCGTGGCCCACGACAGTGCCAAGCTAGCCCAATCCCCTTTTGTTACTCTTTGTATTTTAATCCTTTTTCTCAGATCCAGAAAAGTGGCCTTTGGTTTAAATCTTTTTGAAAATGGAAAATGCTTCCAAATGCCTAGATCAAAAATTTACAATGTTTATGAATGTTTTCTTAAACATTCCGTATCCTTGGTTGACCCAAATAATGTCCATATTATTTATAGTATATCCTTTACCCAGATGTATCTTTTCCACTATTAAAATCTTTCTGTAAGTTTTATAACTCTACTTGAGTTGAAACCTTTTGTTTCTGAAGGGTAATAGTTATCCCTCTCATGTCCCCCTGGCCCCACCTAAAATAGATTCCTATATTGCCCCTAGTAAAAATAACAAAAATAGTCACAATCTGACTTTAGAAAATTCCCTAGACTAAACCATGAGTTGTTTTGACCTAATTCCAACTCTTTGTGATGTAGTACACTAAGGTCTACCAAAATCCAGGATATCAAATTTTATTGAGGCTCTGTTTAGTTTTGGTGAATTAATCACCTCTGCCTAGGGTCGTCCTAGTAGAAAAATCACTAAAGAAGTTTTACAACTCCAAAAAGAGTGAATCCGATTCCTACAGAAATGTATTAAAAATACCTACAATGTACCCTTGGAACCAAATCAAAATCTTATATAGATTTAATTTGGTGAAAAATACAAAACAACTCCAAAACTTCCTTTGGGAATTTCCTGAGGGCATTCTGGTAATTATTTTGGAGTCATTCAAACTCTCAGATAATAAGTGCATCAAGCCCTACCAAATCATCCTAGGAAATAATTTTTGGACATACATAAAATTTCTGGTGAATTATTTCCTAAAACTAGAGTTTTAATCACTAGAAAATGCTTTATAAATCAAGGGAGATTGATAAACTAGTGAAACCACTTTTACTGGCTTCATTTTATCAATACCTACCTGATGGTATCATCTTTGCATATTGATATCATACAGACCTAAGCCTAGTTCTAAATCCCCTTAATAGGTGGTATTTGGACAAATAAACCATAAAACAAAGATCACAAGGGTAATTAAAGTAATTCCAATTACAACCAATCCAATCTTCTCAAAACCTACTGAATCATCAACATGTATTGTCCACTTTCTTGCTATGTGAATGCCCACTTGTATGCCTTGTTTTGATTGTGGTCTTGCTTGTTTGCATGTATACTCGATGACGACGATAGTTGCGCTTGTATTGACGTCGAGAAGAAGAGATCTTATTATTATTAATATTGGTATTCTTGGATTATTAAAGGAAGAAGCCCAGGGACATATTGCCATATTGTTGATCATCAGGCAAGCCACCTTCTTGCTCATAAGCCTTGTCCTACTGTTTTACTTATGCATGTTTTATCTTTTGTTTATTAAAAACTGCATTGTTTACTATATGTTGATGTATATATGGTAGTGGTTTGGCTCCTCCGAACTATTACACTTTGGTACTACTAAGTACAACCCCCTTGACGACACCTACTTGTCCCTAGTATGGTAGATGGTGTAATACACCATACCCCTTTTTGGAGACCCTGTTTTAGCCGAAGCAAAGCAATAGGATGGGAAGACCCCAGAAAAGTTTTACCAAATGTTTTATGATAAAACCTTGGTGAGGTGGGACCCCCCAAGAGTTGTTGAGAAAGAAAAAGGTTTTGTTTTACAAAATGCTGAAGGAAAGCTGGAGGAAAAAGGTTTAAGAAAACGCACCCGGTTCTTTGCAGTTTAGCTATAACAACTTAACTCGTGCAACCACATTACTCTAGAATGGGACATGGCTGGATTTGATGTTTGTCTATTCTGGTATAAGCTGCCTCACAACTACTACAGGGGATTGCGATACCCAGAGGCTAGGCCTTCTCCCTTAAAGGTCCATGTGGGACGTCGACCTGGAGAAGGAACGAACTATCTGTGGGCAGCCAGGCGATACTATGAGCCCCTCGTTGAAAGCGCCCACTGTGTAAAGTGTAAAATGCACTCTGGTTGGTCCTCGGTACCCGATGTCCCGGTTTTGAGGGGAGTAACACTCATAGGGCAGGCACTTATATTGGAGTGGGCGTCCGGAGAGTCTTGATCGGTTACTCGACCCACGATCTTTGTAGATCAGGGTAGTGTACCCGGATGATGTGGGGAAGTGTACAACCTCTGCAGAGTGTAAATCTATTCGAATAGCCGTATCCGCTGTCATGGACGGGTTGGACAAACTTCTGTAGAGTGGTGCTGGTTTTGTTTTCAAAAAAGGATTTCGGAAAAGAAATGGCTTTGGAAATGTTTTCACCATGGGATGGTCGTAAAGGAGAAAGGTTTTGACCATGGGATGGTCGGAAGGACGAGAAAGGAGTTTGGTCATGGGACGACCTGAAGACGGGAACACATGGGTACCCCAATCCTAGTGTTTACAAAACTTTTCAAAAGGTTTCCAAAATGGTTTACAAAAGTTTTCAACAAAGATATGTAGATGGGATATCTACAAGAGAAACTATTTGAGAAAAGAACCTCTCTTGGAGCCCTCCTACTACCACAGCCATAATGCATATCCTATTGTTATTATTGTTATCTTAAGGTGGTTTGCGAGTACATTCAAAGTACTCACCGGCATTGTCCCTGGCTATTAACTTGGTCAGATAACAAGAAGAGGATGAAGTTGACGACATATGGATCCCTAGTGTCATTGCATGTTTATTCTTTTCATAGACCACACATGGATCCACCAGTGTCATTGAATGTGTGTTCTTTTCACAAACCACATCTGGATCCACCACTGTCATTGAATGTGTGTTTTTTTCATGAACCACAACTAAAGTTAGTGAATGTGTGTTCAGTTCACAAACCACATATGGATCCACCAGTATCATTACATGTGTGTTCTTTTCATAGACCACATATGGATGAGAGCCCCATATGGATAGCCTAGTGTCATTGCATGTGTGTTCTTTTCACAAAGCACATATGGATCCACTAGTGTCATTGCATGTGTGTTCTTTTCATTAACCACATATGGATTCCCTAGTGTCATTGCATGTGTGTTCTTTTCATTAACCATAACTAGAGTCATTGCATGGGTGTTCTTTTCACAAACCACATATGGATCCACCAGAGTCATTGCATGTCTGTTCTTTTCATAAACCATGTATTGATCCACCAGAGTCATTGCATGTCTTTTCTTTTGAGAAACCACATGGATCCACCAGTGTCATTGCAAGTGTGTTCTTTTAATAAACCACATGGATCCACGAGTGTCATTGCATGTTTGTTCTTTTAAAAAACCACGAATAGAGTCATTGGATGTGTGTTCTTTTCATAAACCACAACTAGAGTCATTGGATGTGTGTTCTTTTCACAAACCACATATGTATCCACCAGTGACATTGAATGTGTGTTCTTTTCACAAACCACATATGGATCCGCTAGTATCATTGCATGTGTGTTCTTTTCATTAACCACATGTTGATTCATTGCATGTTTGTTCTTTTCACAATCCACATAAGGATCCACTAGAGTCATTGCATGTGTGTTCATTTCACAAACCACATATGGATCCACCAGAGTCATTGCATGTCTAGTCTTTTCATAAACCACATGAGTATGTGTGTTATTTTCACAAACCACATATGGATCCACCATTGTCATTGAATGTGTGTTCTTTTCACAAACCACATATGGATCCACCAGTGTCATTGCATGTGTGTTATTTTCATAGACCACATATGGATCCACCAGTGTCATTGCATGTGTGTTCTTTTCACAAGCCACATATGCATCCGCTAGTGTCATTGCATGTGTGTTCTTTTCATGTACCACAACTAGAATCAGTGAATGTGTGTTGTTTTCACAAACCACATATGGATCCACCAGTGTCATTTCATGTGTATTCTTTTCATAGACCATATATGGATGAGATCCCCATATGAATCCCCTAGTGTCATTGCATGTGTGTTCTTTTCATAGACCACATATGGATCCACCAGTGTCATTGCATGTCTGTTCTTTTGAGAAACCACATGGATCCACTAGTGTAATTACAAGTGTGTTCTTTTAACCACATGGATCCATGAGTGTCATTGCATGTGTGTTCTTTTAAAAAACCACAGATAGAGTCATTGGATGTGTGTTCTTTTCATAAACCACAACTAGAGTCATTGGATGTGTGTTCTTTTCAGAAACCACATATGGACCCCCTAGTGTCATTGCATGTGTGTTCTTTTCAAACCACATGTGGATTCATTGCATGTTTGTTCTTTTCACAAACCACATAAGGATCCGCTAGAGTCATTGCATGTGTGTTCTTTTCACAAACCACATATGGATCCACCAGAGTCATTGCATGCCTATTCTTTTAATAAACCACATGAGTATGTGTGTTATTTTCATAAACCATATATGGATCCACCATTGTCATTGAATGTGTCTTCTTTTCACAAACCACATATGGATCCACCAGTGTCATTGCATGTGTGTTCTTTTCATAGACCACATATGGATCCACCAGTGTCATCGAATATGTGTTCTTTTCACAAACCACATATGAATCTGCTAGTGCCATTGCATGTGTGTTCTTTTCATGGACCACAACTAGAATCAGTGCTTTTCAGAAACCACATATGGATCCACTAGTTTCATTGCATGTGTGTTGTTTTCATAGACCACATATTGATGAGAGCCCCATTTGGATCCCTAGTGTCATTGCATGTGTATTCTTTTCATAGACCACACATGGATCCACCAGGGTTAGTGAATGTGTGTTCTTTTCACAAACCACATCTGGATCCACCAGTGTCATGGCATGTGTGTACTTTTCATGAACCACATATGGATGAGAGCCCCATATGGATCTCCTACTGTCATTGCATGTGTGTTATTTTTAGTAACCACATATGGATCCACCAGTGTCATTGGATGTGTGTTCTTTTCATTAACCACATATGGATCCCCTGGTGTCATTGCATGTGTGTTCTTTTCATTAACCACAACTAGAGTCATTGCATGTGTGTCCTTTTCACAAACCACATATGGATCCACCATAGTCATTTCATGTGTGCTCTTTTCACAAACCACATATGGATCCACTAGCGTCATTGCATGTTTGTTCTTTTCATAAACCACATGGATCCACCAGTGTCATTACATGTTTGTTCTTTTCATAAACCACATGGATCCACGAGTGTCATTGCATGTATGTTGTTTTAAAAAACCACAAATAATCATTGGATGTGTGTTATTTTCATAAACCACAACTAGAGTCATTGGATGTGTGTTCTTTTCACAAACCACATATGTATCCACTAGTGAAATTGAATGTGTGTTCTTTTCACAACCCACATATGGATCCCCTAGTGTCATTACATGTGTGTTCTTTTCATTAACCACATATGGATTCATTGCATGTTTGTTCTTTTCACAAACCACATAAGGATCCACTAAAGTCATTGCATGTTGCTCTTTTCACAAACCACATATTGATCCACCAGAGTCATTGCATGTCTATTCTTTTCATAAACCACATGATTATGTGTGTTCTTTTCACAAACCACATATGGATCCACCATTGTCATTGAATGTGTGTTCTTTTCACAAGCCACATATGGATCCACCAGTGTCATTGCATGTGTGTTCTTTTCATCGAATACATATGGATCCACCAGTGTCATTGCATGTGTGTTCTTTTCACAAACCACATGTGGATCCGCTAGTGTCATTGTATGTGTGTTCTTTTCATGAACCACTACTAGAATCGGTGAATGTGTGTTCTTTTAACAAACCACATATGGATCCACTAGTGTCATTGCATGTGTGTTCTTTTTATAGACCACATATGGATCCCTAGTGTCATTCCATGTGTATTCTTTTCATAGACCACACATGGATCCACTAGTGTCATTGAACGTGTGTTCTTTTCAAAAACCACATCTAGATCCACCAGTGTCATTTCATGTGTGTTCTTTTCATGAACCACAACTAAAGTTAGTGAATGTGTGTTCTGTTCACAAACCACATATGGATCCACCAGTGTCACTCCATGTGTGTTCTTTTCATAAACCACATATGGATGAGAGCCCCATATGGATCCCCTAGTGTCATTGCATGTGTGTTGTTTTCACAAACCAGATATGGATCTAGCAGTGTCATTACATGTGTGTTCTTTTCATTAATCACATATGGATCCCCTAGTGTCATTGCATGTGTGTTCTTTTCATTAAGCACAACTAGAGTCATTGCATGTGTGTTCGTTTCACAAACCACATATGGATCCACCAGAGTCATTGCATGTCTGTTCTTTTCATAAACCATATATGGATCCACCAGAGTCATTGCATGTCTGTTCTTTTGAGAAACCACATGGATCCACCACAGTCATTGCAAGTGTGTTCTTTTAATATACCACATGGATCCACGAGTGTCATTGCATGTGTGTTCTTTAGAAAAACCAAAGATAGAGTCATTGGATGTGTGTTCTTTTCATAAACCACAACTAAAGTAATTGGATGTGTGTTCTTTTCACAAACCACATACGTATCCACCAGTGACATTGAATGTGTGTTCCTTTCACAAACCACATATGGATCCCCTAGTGTCATTGCATGTGTGTTCTTTTCAATAACCATATATGGATTCATTGCATGTTTGTTCTTTTCACAAACCACATAAGGATCCACTAAAGTCATTGCATGTGTGCTCTTTTCACAAACCACATATGGAACCACCAGAGTCATTGCATGTCTATTCTTTTCATAAACCACATGAGTATGTGTGTTCTTTTCACAAACCACATATGGATCCACCATTGTCATTGAATGTGTGTTATTTTCACAAACCACATATGGATCCACCAGTGTCATTGCATGTGTGTTCTTTTCATAGACCACATATGGATCCACCAGTGTCATTGCATGTGTGTTCTTTTCACAAGCCACATATGGATCCGCTAGTGTCATTGCATGTGTGTTCTTTTCATGAACCACAACTAGAACCAGTGAATGTGTGTTGTTTTCACAAACCACATATGGATCCACCAGTGTCATTGCATGTGTGTTCTTTTCATTAACCACATATAGATCCCCTAGTGTCATTGCATGTGTGTTCTTTTCATTAACCACAACAAGAGTCATTGCATGTGTGTTCTTTTCACAAACCACATATGGATCCACTAGAGTCATTGCATGTCTGTTCTTTTCAGAAACCACATGGATCCACCAGTATCATTGCAAGTGTGTTCTTTTACTAAACCACGGCTAGAGTCATTGGATGTGTGTTCTTTCCATAAACCACAACTAGAGTCATTGCATGTGCGTTATTTTCACAAACCACATATGGATCCACCAGTGTCATTGGATGTGTTCTCTTTTCATAAACCACATATGGATCCCCTAGTGTTATTGCATGTGTGTTCTTTTCATTAACCACAACTAGAGTCAATGCATATGTGTTCTTTTCACAAACCACATATGGATCCACCAAAGTCATTGCATGTCTGTTCTTTTCATAAACCACATGGATCCACCAGTGCCATTACATGTGTGTTCTTTAAAAAAACAACAACTAGAGTCATTGGATGTGTGTTCTTTTCATAAACCACAACTAGAGTCATTGGATGTGTGTTCTATTCACAAACCACATATGGATCCACTAGTGACATTGAATATGTGTTCTTTTCACAAACCACATATGGATCCCCTAGTGTCATTGCATGTGTGTTCTTTTCATTAACCAAATCTGGGCTCATTGCATGCATATTCTTTTCACAAACCACATAAGGATCCACTAGAGTCAATACATGTGTGTTATTTTCACAAACCACATATGGATCCACCAGAGTCATTGCATGTCTATTCTTTTCATAAACCTCATGAGTATGTGTGTTCTTTTCACAAACCACATATGGATCCACCACTGTCATTGAATGTGTGTTCTTTTCACAAACCACATATGGATCCACTAGTGTCATTGCATGTGTGTTCTTTTCATAGACCACATATAGATCCACCAGTGTCATTGAATGTGTGTTATTTTCACAAACCACATATGGATCCGCTAGTGTCATTGCATGTGTGTTCTTTTCATGAACCACAACTAGAACCAGTGAATGTGTTTTCTTTTCACAAACAACATATGGATCCACCAGTGTCATTGCATGTGTGTTCTTTTCATAGATGACATATGTATGAGAGCCCCATATGGATCCCCCAGTGTCATTGCATGCATGTTCTTTTCATAGACCACATATGGATCCACAAGTGTCATTGAATGTGTGTTCTTTTCACAAACCACATACGGATCCACTAGTGTCATTGCATGTGTATTTTTTTCATGAACCACAACTAGAGTCAGTGAATGTGTGTTCTTTTCACAAACCACATATGGATCCACCAGTGTCATTACATGTGTGTTCTTTGCATAGACCACATATGGATGAGAGCCCCATATGGATCCCCTAGTGTCATTGCATATGTGTTCTTTTCACAAACCACATATGGATCCACTAGTGTCATTACATGTGTGTTCTTTCATTAACCAGATATGGATCCCCTAGTGTCATTTCATGTGTGTTCTTTTCATTAACCACAACTAGAGTCATTGCATGTGTGTTCTTTTCACAAACCACATATGGATCCACCATAGTCATTGCATGTATGTTCTTTTCATAAACCACATATGGATCCACCAGAGTCATTGCATGTCTGTTCTTTTCGTAAACCACATGCATCCACTAGTGTCATTGCAAGTGTGTTGTTTTAATAAACCACATCTAGAGTCATTGAATGTGTGTTCTTTCCATAAACCACAACTAGAGTCATTGCATGTGTGTTCTTTCCACAAACCACATATGGATCCAGCAGTGTCATTGGATGTGTGTTCTTTTCATAAACCACATATGGATCCCATAGTGTCATTTCATGTGTGTTCTATTCATTAACCATAGCTAGTGTCATTACATGTCTGTTCTTTTCACAAACCACATATGGATCTACTAGAGTCATTGCATGTGTGTTCTTTTCACAAACCACATATGGATCCACCAGAGTCATTGCATGTTTGTTCTTTTCATAAACCACATGGATCCACCAGTGTCATTGCACGTGTGTTCTTTTCAGAAACCACAGCTAGAGGCATTGCATGTGTGTTCTTTTCACAAATCACGTATGGATCCACCAGTGTCATTGAATGTGTGTTCTTTTTTCTAAAACACATATGGATCTACCAGTGTCATTGCATGTGTGTTCTTTTCATGAACCACAACTAGAGTCAGTGAATGTGTGTTCTTTCCAAAAACCACATATGGATCCACCAGTGTCATTGAATGTGTGTTCTTTTCATAGACCACATATGGATCCACTAGGGTCATTGCATGTGTGTTCTTTTCACAAACCACAACTAGAGTTATTGCAGTTCTATTCTTTTTAGAAACCACATATGGATCCACTAGAGTCATTTCATGTGTGTTCTTTTCACATACCACATATTGATCCACCAGAGTCATTCCATGTCTGTTCTTTTCATAACCCACATGGATCCACCAGTGTCATTACATGTATGTTCTTTTCACAAACCACATATGGATCCACCAGTGTTATTGCATGTGTGTTATTTTGATAAACCACATATGGATCCCCTAGTGTCATTACATGTATGTTCTTTTCATTAACCACAACTAGAGTCATTGCATGTCTGTTCTTTTCATAAACCACATATGGATCCACCAGAGTCATTGCATGTCTATTATTTTCATAAACCACATATGGATCCACCAGAGTCAGTGAATGTCTGTTCTGTTCACAAACCACATATGGATCCACCGGTGTCATTACATGTGTGTTCTTTTCATAGACCACATATGGATGAGAGCCCCATATGGATCCCCTAGTGTCATTGCATGTGTGTTCTTTTCACAAACCACATATGGATCCACCAGTGTCATTGCATGTGTGTTCTTTTCATTAACCACATATGGATCCCCTAGTGTCATTGCATGTGTGTTCTTTTCATTAACCACAACTAGAGTCATTGCATATGTGTTATTTTCACAAACCACATATGGATCCACCAGAGTCATTGCATGTCTGTTCTTTTCAGAAACCACATGGATCCACCAGTATCATTGCAAGTGTGTTCTTTTACTAAACCACGGCTAGAGTCATTGAATGTGTGTTCTTTTTTCTAAAACACATATGGATCTACCAGTGTCATTGCATGTGTGTTCTTTTCATGAACCACAACTAGAGTCAGTGAATGTGTGTTCTTTCCAAAAACCACATATGGATCCACCAGTGTCATTGAATGTGTGTTCTTTTCATAGACCACATATGGATCCACTAGGGTCATTGCATGTGTGTTCTTTTCACAAACCACAACTAGAGTTATTGCAGTTCTATTCTTTTTAGAAACCACATATGGATCCACTAGAGTCATTTCATGTGTGTTCTTTTCACATACCACATATTGATCCACCAGAGTCATTCCATGTCTGTTCTTTTCATAACCCACATGGATCCACCAGTGTCATTACATGTATGTTCTTTTCACAAACCACATATGGATCCACCAGTGTTATTGCATGTGTGTTATTTTGATAAACCACATATGGATCCCCTAGTGTCATTACATGTATGTTCTTTTCATTAACCACAACTAGAGTCATTGCATGTCTGTTCTTTTCATAAACCACATATGGATCCACCAGAGTCATTGCATGTCTATTATTTTCATAAACCACATATGGATCCACCAGAGTCAGTGAATGTCTGTTCTGTTCACAAACCACATATGGATCCACCGGTGTCATTACATGTGTGTTCTTTTCATAGACCACATATGGATGAGAGCCCCATATGGATCCCCTAGTGTCATTGCATGTGTGTTCTTTTCACAAACCACATATGGATCCACCAGTGTCATTGCATGTGTGTTCTTTTCATTAACCACATATGGATCCCCTAGTGTCATTGCATGTGTGTTCTTTTCATTAACCACAACTAGAGTCATTGCATATGTGTTATTTTCACAAACCACATATGGATCCACCAGAGTCATTGCATGTCTGTTCTTTTCAGAAACCACATGGATCCACCAGTATCATTGCAAGTGTGTTCTTTTACTAAACCACGGCTAGAGTCATTGGATGTGTGTTCTTTCCATAAACCACAACTAGAGTCATTGCATGTGTGTTATTTTCACAAACCACATATGGATCCACCACTGTCATTGGATGTGTTCTCTTTTCATAAACCACATATCGATCCCCTAGTGTTATTGCATGTGTGTTCTTTTCATTAACCACAACTAGAGTCAATGCATGTGTTTTCTTTTCACGAACCACATATGGATCCACCAGAGTCATTGCATGTCTGTTCTTTTCATAAACCACATGGATCCACCAGTGCCATTACATGTGTGTTCTTTAAAAAAACCACAACTAGAGTCATGGGATGTGTGTTCTTTTCATAAACCACAACTAGAGTCATTGGATGTGTGTTCTTTTCACAAACCACATATGGATCCACTAGTGACATTGAATATGTGTTCTTTTCACAAAACACATATGGATCTCCTAGTGTCATTGCATGTGTGTTCTTTTCATTAACCACATCTGGGTTCATTGCATGCATATTCTTTTCACAAACCACATAAGGATCCACTAGAGTCATTACATGTGTGTTCTTTTCACAAACCACATATGTATCCACCAGAGTCATTGCATGTCTATTCTTTTCATAAACCTCATGAGTATGTGTGTTCTTTTCACAAACCTCATATGGATCCACCACTATCATTGAATGTGTGTTCTTTTCACAAACCACATATGGATCCACCAGTGTCATTGCATGTGTGTTCTTTTCATAGACCACATATGTATGAGAGCCCCATATGGATCCCAAGTGTCATTGCATGTATGTTCTTTTCATAGACCACATATGGATCCACAAGTGTCATTGAATGTGTGTTCTTTTCACAAACCACATACGGATCCACTAGTGTCATTGCATGTGTATTTTTTTCATGAACCACAACTAGAGTAAGTGAATGTGTGTTCTTTTCACAAACCACATATGGATCCACCAGTGTCATTACATGTGTGTTCTTTGCATATACCACATATGGATGAGAGCCCCATATGGATCCCCTAGTGTCATTGCATATGTGTTCTTTTCACAAACCACATATGGATCCACTAGTGTCATTACATGTGTGTTCTTTCATTAACCACATATGAATCCCCTAGTGTCATTGCATGTGTGTTCTTTTCATTAACCACAACTAGAGTCATTGCATGTGTGTTCTTTTCACAAACCACATATGGATCCACCATAGTCATTGCATGTATGTTCTTTTCATAAACCACATATGGATCCACCAGAGTCATTGCATGTCTATTCTTTTCGTAAACCACATGCATCCACTAGTGTCATTGCAAGTGTGTTGTTTTAATAAACCACATCTAGAGTCATTGAATGTGTGTTCTTTCCATAAACCACAACTAGAGTCATTGCATGTGTTTTCTTTTCACAAACCACATATGGATCCAGCAGTGTCATTGGATGTGTGTTCTTTACATAAACCACATATGGATCCCATAGTGTCATTTCATGTGTGTTCTATTCATTAACCATAGCTAGTGTCATTGCATGTTTGTTCTTTTCACAAACCACATATGGATCCACTAGAGTCATTGCATGTGTGTTCTTTTCACAAACCACATATGGATACACCAGAGTCATTGCATGTTTGTTCTTTTCATAAACCACATGGATCCACCAGTATCATTGCATGTGTGTTCTTTTCAGAAACCACAGCTAGAGTCATTGCATGTGTGTTCTTTTCACAAACCACGTATGGATCCACCAGTGTCATTGTATGTGTGTTCTTTTCCAAAAACACATATGGATCTACCAGTGTCATTGCATGTGTGTTCTTTTCATGAACCACAACTAGAGTCAGTGAATGTGTGTTCTTTCCAAAAACCACATATGGATCCACCAGTGTCATTGAATGTGTGTTCTTTTCATAGACCACATATGGATTCACTAGGGTCATTGCATGTGTGTTCTTTTCACAAACCACAACTAGAGTCATTGCAGTTCTGTGCTTTTCATAAACCACATATGGATCCACTAGAGTCATTGCATGTGTTTTCTTTTCAAAAACCACATATGGATCCACCAGAGTCATTGCGTGTCTGTCCTTTTCATAAACGACATGGATCCACCAGTGTCATTGCATGTGTGTTCTTTTCTTAAACCACACCTAGAGTCATTGCACGTGTGTTCTTTTCACAAAGCACATATGGATCCACCAGTGTCTTTGAATGTGTGTTCTTTTACTAAAACACATATGGATCCACTAGTGTCATTGCATGTGTGTTCTTTTCATGAACCACAACTAGAGTCAGAGAATGTGTGTTCTTTTCACAAACCATATATGGATCGACCAATGTCATTGAATGTGTGTTGTTTTCATAGACCACATATGGATCCACCACAGTCATTCCATGTCTGTTCTTTTCATAAACCACATGGATCCACAAGTATCATTGCCTGGGTGTTCTTTTCACAAACCACATATGGATCCACCAATGTCATTGCATGTGTGTTCTATTCATAGACCACATATGGATCCCCTAGTGTCATTGCATGTGTGTTCTTTTCATTAACCACAGCTAGAGTCATTGCATGTTTGTTCTTTTCACAAATCGCAAATGGATCCACTAGAGTCATTGCATGTCTGTTCTTTTCATAAACCACATATGGATCCATCAGAGTCATTGCATGTTTGTTCTTTTCATAAACCACATGGATCCACTAGTCATTGCATGTGTGTTATTTTCATAAACCACAACTTGATCCACTAGTGTCATTGCATGTTTGTTCTTTTCATAAACCACAACTAGAGTCATTGCATGTATGTTCTTTTCATAAACCACAACTAGAGTCATTGCATGTGTGTTCTTTTCACAAACCACATATGGATCCACCAATGTCATCGCATGTGTGTTCTTTTCATATGCCACATATGGACCCCCTAGTGTCATTGCATGTGTCTTCTTTTCATTAACCACATCTAGAGTCATTGCATGTCTGTTCTTTTCACAAACCACATATGGATCCACTAGTGTCATTGGATGTGTGTTCTTTCCATAGACCACATATGGATCCATCAGAGTCATTGCATGTCTGTTCTTTTCATAAACCACATGGATCCACCAGAGTCATTGCATGTGTGTTATTTTCTTTGTCGGGGGGATGACTTCCGGATACCCCAGCCAGACAAGAACTATGGCAGGCGATTCGCGTCCAGCTGGCAGGATGCAGCCGGACACGGACACTACGTACTGGCTACCATCCAGTAGCCGAAACCAGGAGGAGCAAAAAGATTCAAGACTAGTTACACAAGCATAGCCGGACGCAATCAAGTGGACATGGCGACATGCTGCACAATGTATGGTACCCCCTAATACGTCGTAAATGTATCTATAATTTTTTATGTTCCATGCTTGTTTTATATCTAGTTTCTTATGTTTTGTTCACACTTTGAGGTATTTTTATACAGTTTATAGAACTAACCTCTTAACAAGATGCCAAAGTGCCACTTGCCTGTTTTTTGTTGTTTTTGGTTTCATAAAAGCTAGTAAGGAAATATTATTGGAATTGGACGGGACAAAATCCAAAGTCAACATTTTACTCGAAGAAATACGGAGACCGAAGGGGAGATGAAGTGGCGCACTAGGGCGACCACACCTGGTGGCGGCGCGGCCTGGGGGCGCACCATTAGGGGGTGTGGGACCCTGGTGCTCCACCGACCTTGCCCCTTCGCCTATAAAAGCCTCTCGGGATGAAAACCCTAAGTACCCGATCAAAAATCGACAAAAGAGTTAGGTAGCCGCCGCCATCTCCATCCCTAGATCGGGGGGATTTGAAGCTCTTCCCGGCACCCTGCCGGAGGGGAGAGATCACCCTGAAGGCCTTCTTCATCACCATGCAAGCCTCCGGTGTGATGCGTGAGTAGTTCACCCTTGGACTACGGGTACATGTAGTAGCTAGATGGTTGGTTCTCCTCCTTTGTGATATCATGTTTAGATCTTGTGAGCTCCGTTCATGATCAAGATCATCTATTTGTAATCTTACATGTTGTGTTTGCAGGGATCCGATGGATATTGAGATGCTATTTCACATTGATTATTGATTCTATCATGTCTATGTTGTTTGTGATCTTGCATGCTCTCCGTTGTTAGTAGGTATCTTGGCCAAGTAGATGCTAGTAACTCCAAGAGGGAGTATTTATGCTCGATAGTGGGTTCATGCCTCTAGTAATCTGGGGAAGTGACAGAAATGTCTAAGGGTGTAGATGTGTTGTTGCTACTAGGGAGAAAACAACAAGGAGCCCTGTGGGACTCGGCAGCCAGCATGGCCAGTTAGACCGTTGCCCCTCTACCTATATAAGGAGGGGCAAGGCTCTCATATCAGAGGTTGGTCTCAGAGCATTTAAGAAGGTAGCTAGGAGATACAACACAAGGAGCGATTGTAGCCCGCATACTAATAGTCAGATCGGCAGGAGTAGGAGTTTTACCTCCGCACGAGGGCTCCGAACCTGGGTACTTCTTGTGTCTCGCTACACTAGCTCGTACCCAATATTGCCTGAGGATGCCGTCGAGAGCTTCCCTGCTAGTCCCCACACCTCTATCTAACCTTTTCAGGTACTGCCGTTCCCAATACAACGATAATTGGCGCCCACCGTGGGGCTACATTGCTTTGACTGGAGTCACATTCCGCATGGGACCTGGCACTTCAGCCGGTGAGCGCGTGGCCTCCGGCCTAGTGCTTACGCTTGGCAAGTTCGACTACGTCATTGACAACGCGTCGTGTTTCACCGGAACAACCTTTCCGGCAAACGGCTCCATCCTACTTTTCAACAAACTTCCTATCTACATCGCCACCGTGCTGGAGCATTTCCCTAGGGAGATCGTCTCCATCACGGTGCCGCTGCACCCCCCCAGCAGCGCTTCCGTTGCACCTCGCGGCGTTGAGGTCATGATGGCCGGCTCCAGATCCTAGTACCGCCATCCTCGGGAGCAGGGCGATGGTGAGCCCGGAACTTCTGCTCCACCGCGGTCAAGGAACCCAGTGGAAGAGGCCACCGAGCGGCTCCTCATGTCGGTTAACCTCGGGGACAACCCGAAGGAGGCGGAGGCCAACTTCGCCATGGAGAGGCAGCTCCTCCTGCAGGAGGCCATCGAGCTGGATGCGACCAAGAAGGAAGTTGACATCACCATGCTCGAGTACGACCGCGCCTATGGCCACACTTCGGCTACCGTGGAGCCGAGCCAGCGCGGGCAAGTGCGACGCCTGGCGGCGAGCTAGGCGGAAGGATAGAGAGGTATGGCAAGCCGGATCCACCACCCGTTCTCGTTTGGCCCACCTACATCACGCCCATCAAGAACCTGCACGCGGCGTGAGCCATGGCAGACGAACTACCCAACATGGAGGGCGAGGAGCGAGTACGGAAAAACGCCCGAGTATAGGAGCTCCTCCGGATCGCGGATGAGCAGGCTGATCCCATCCGGCAGATGCATGAGGACCCCAGCTGCTCCAGGGGAAGCAAGCCGCCCGACAACGGCAAGGGCGCACCCCGCGAGATCCATTAGTCGTCCTCTCCTCTGGCAAGATCCTGTAGCCGGCGTTGCAACTCTGGCAACCGGGGCTAGCCGTGCCAGGAGCAGATGGTGAACAGCAACCCACCACCGCCCCCTCCACCAACCGGGTGCCAAGACCTACCGGTTCCCGTCTCTCGGGCCGAGTAGGAGCGCCCAACCCGGACCGTCTGGATGCCCATGACCGCCTCGAGCTCTCAGCTCAAGCGCGTATCACGGAATAGGAAGACTCCATCGGGACGGTTTGTTTCGAACCTCGCATCCGGAACGAACCATTTCTAGACAAGTTTACCTTATCCCGGGATACCCCAAAGTATGACAGCAGCATGAAGCCAGAGGACTGGCTGACCGACTATGCCACGGCAGTCGGCGTCACCCATGGGAACAAGTGCATATGTAGCGGTGCGCTACATCCCCCTCATGCTAACTGGGTCGGCGAGGACATGGCTCAACAGCCTCGCACCCAACAACATCAAGGCCTAGCCAGATTTCGAGAATCTGTTCGTCCGCAACTTCAACGGCACGTACAAGCGTCCAGGCCGCCCGCGTGACCTGGACCTGTGCATCCAGGGCGACCACGAGTCAGACCGCGAGTACCTCGCCAGGTGCACAGAGCTATGCAACACTTGCAAGGGCATTCTAGAGAGCCAGGCGATCGGGTTCTTCATCGAGGGGTGCCGAGAAGGCACCATGCTTCGCCACCGGCTACTTTGTGATGAGCTGAAAACTATGGCAGAGCTCATGACGGTTGTGGACCAGTACGCCAGGGCTGACGCTGCAATGAAGAAGCCGCTCTGGGTGAATGTTGACGGGTAACCGACTTCCTCGGAGCCGGTTCGCGATCGGCCAAGTAACCCTGGTGGCAAAGCCGGATCCTCCAGGCGGCACAACAATGACAACCGGTTCCATGGGGACCACCAAGCCGGACAGCAGAAGCCTCGCTACATGCACGACAGGTCAATGCTGTGGAGGGCGCTCCTTATGCACCGGCTAGCGACGCAAGGAGGCAGAAGCCGTGGCTCACCTTTGACCAAATGTTCGATGGCCCGTGCAAGTGGCATAGCGGACCCTTCAATCCGGCTACGCACACCACCCAGAACTGCAGCTGGACCCGCTAGATGAAGGACCAAGGCAACCAACCCCGTCTACACCCGCCCCCTCTCGGCCGACCACCACCACTGGCTAGGGGAGCCGGCAACAACGGTAACAGCGGCAACGGTGGCAACAATAACAACACCTACCCTCAGCCGCATGCTGCCTACCACATCTTCGAGACCGAGCTGGACGACAAGCACAACCGCAGATGGCACTCCAAGGAGGTCAACACCATCGTCTCCCCAGTCCCCCAGTACCTGAACTAGTCGGAGATCCCATCACCTGGAGCCGGGAGGATCAGTCAGATCCGCTTCCGAATCCCGGGGGCTACGCGATGGTGCTCGACCCCCTCATCGTCTCCAACTAGCGCACTTGCCGCTTCTTGCGCGTCCTCATTGACGAGGGCAGCTGCCTCAACCTGCTCTACCGGTCGTCCCTGGAGAAGCTTGGCACCCGTGAGTGCGGCCTGCGCCCGACTACCACAATGTTACACGGCGTACTACCAGGGCTGGCTTGTGCTCTGCTAGGTAAAATCCAGCTGGACATCATCTTCGGCACCGAGGAGAACTTCCGGCATGATCCGGTATGGTTCAAGGTGGTGAACCTGGAAAGCTCCTACCATGCTCTCCTCGGGTGCCCCGCCCTTGCCAAATTCATGGCCTTCCCCACTACTCTTACCTCAAGACGAAGACGCTGGGGCCAAACGGTGTGATCACCATTGCCGGCTGCTTCAGGCGATCGATAGAGTGGGCATCAGCCGACTCCAAACTGGCTGAAGGCCTCATCATAACCGAAGAGAAGCGCGAGATCATGTGCAATTTGGCTGTGGCCCAACAAGAGATGCCGGCTAGCAGGAAGCCGGTTGGAGATGCGACTCGGCCAGGGAGATGAAGAAGATCCTGCTCGACCCCACCGACCCAACCAAGTTCGTCACCATTGGTGCCAACTTGGATAGCAAATAGGAAGGCGCGCTCATCGACTTCCGCCGTGAGAATCGGGACATCTTCGCATGGTCACCCAAGGACATGCTAGGTGTGCCGAGGGAGTTCGCCAAGCACTCACTTCACGTATGGCCGGATGCCAAGCCGATCAAGTATCCCCTGTGCCGGTTCGCAGAAGAGAAGAGGAAGATCATTGGTGATGAGATCACCCGGCTCCTTGCAGCCGGGTTCATCATGGAAGTGTACCACCCGGACTGGCTAGCCAATCTAGTCCTGGTGTTAAATAAAAACAAGACTTGGCGTATGTGTATTGACTACACCAGCCTAAATAACGTGTGTCCAAATGACCCCTTCGCTTTGCCCCGTATCGATCAAGTTATCGATTCCATGGCCGGCAGCGACTTGTTATCCTTCTTGGATTGTTATTCCGGCTACAATCATATCCGACTAAACCCGACTGATCAGATAAAGACATCGTTTATCACCCCGTACGGGGCTTTCTGCTATGTAACCATTCCTTTCGGTCTGAAGAATGCAGGCGCTACCTATCAATGTTGTATGCAGAAATGCTTACACTCGCAGATCGGCCGAAATGTGCACGCCTATGTGGACGACGTCGTCATCAAGACGAAGGAAAAGCACACCCTCCTCGAGGACTTGGGGGAAACATTCGGCAACCTCCGCCAGTACCAGATGAAGCTGAACCCAGAAAAGTGCGTCTTCGAAGTCCCATCCGGCCAACTACTCGGTTTTCTCGTTTCACAACGGGGAATCGAAGCAAACCGGGAGAAGATTGCAACTATCAAGAGGATGCAGCTGCCCAAGATCTTGCTTGGAGTCCAGAAGTTCACCGCATGCCTAGCCTCCCTCAGCCGTTTCGTTAGCCGGTTGGGGAGAAGGCCCTTCCACTGTACCAGCTGATGAAGAAGACGGATAAGTTCTCCTAGACCTCGCAGGCCGACGCCGCCTTTCATAACCTCAAGCGCATGCTATCCGCAGCGCCGGTTCTAGCCACACCGGCTAGCAAGGGGCCGATGTTGCTCTATATAGCAGCCATCAGCCGGGTCGTCAGCGTCGTTCTGGTGGTGGAGCGCCCCGAGGAAGGCAAGGCTTAGCCGGTTCAGCGACCCGTCTACTACCTCAGTGAGGTTCTCTCCCTCTTCAAGAAGAACTACCCCCACTACCACAAGATGTACTACGGCGTGTACCTGGTGTGCAAGAAACTCAAGCACTACTTCTAGGAGCACCCGATTAAGGTGGTGTGCACCATGCCCCTTTTAGAAATTATCAGCAACAAGGTCGCCACCGGCTGACTTGCCAAATGGGCCATTGAGCTCGCCGCCTACTCCATCCAGTACAAGCCAAGGCTCATGATCAAGTCGTAGGCTCTAGTGGACTTCCTCGTCGACTGGGCCGAAACCCAATCCCTCCCACCGGTTCCCGACTCGGACCACTAGAGGATGCACTTCGACGGCTCAAAGATGCTCGGGGGCTTGGGAGCCGGCATCGTCCTCACCTCGCCCAAGGGAGACCAGCTGGAGTATGTTCTCCAGATCCACTTCAAGGCCTCCAACAATGTCGCCGAATACGAGGCACTGGTGCACGGTCTCCGGCTAGCCAGGGAGATCGGCGTCAACCGGATCCTTTTCTTTGGTGATTCGGATCTGGTGGTGCAGCAGGCATCAGGAGAATGGGACGCCCGAGATACAAACATGGCCCTCTACCGGTTCCACGTGCACAAGCTCAGCGCCTGCTTCAACGGATGTGAGTTCCATCACGTCCCTTGCGTCAACAACGAGGCAGCCGATTCGCTCGCCCGAATCGGATCCACCAGGCAAGCGATCCTACCAGGGGTCTCCTTGGAGCATCTGTGCAAGCCCTCCATCAACCTGTCTCCTGAGTCAGATTCCATCATCTGGGTAGGAAGCACGCCGGCTGACGGCCTGGCTGACATGGAAACTACAGAACCCCCAAAGAAAAAGGCTCGCACCAACTCTGGCACATTCGCTCCCTCCGGCTCGCAAGACCCGGGGCTGCCAGCTCGGCAAGTGGCTCGGGGGCTGCCATCCCGGGTACCTCACCTGGACGACCCCCTGACCTCCCTCAACCAGAGAATGAGAGCATCCTCACCATCCGGGAGATACTATCCTGGGCGCAACCCTTCATGAACTACATCGCCAATGGAGAGCTTCCAGATGACAAGGTGGAGGCCAGGCAAATCCGGCGACGCGCGCACACGTGCACCATCATCAACAAAGAGCTGTACAAGCGTAGCGTATCCGGTATCTTCTAGCGATGCTTCGACATGGACACGGGCTACCGGCTACTCAAGGACATCGACCAGGGCGAGTGCGGACACCACGCTTCATCTTGGGCGATAGTCGCCAAGGCATTCCAACACGGCTTCCATTGGCCCACTGCCCTCGAGGATGCCGAGCAGTTGGTCCGCGCGTGCAACGGATGCCAACAATTCGGGCAGCTGAGGCACATGCCGGCTACGGTACTCAAGACCATACCGATTACCTGGCCCTTTGCCGTCTAGGGGCTCGACATGGTCGGTCCCTAGGGAGCGCGCGCAGGCATGACCCACCTGGTGGTGGCAGTGGACAAGTTCACAAAGTGGATAGAGGCCAAGCCTATCCAGAAGCTGGATGGGGCGATAGTCGTCACCTTCTTCACAGACATCATCAACAGGTTCGGCTACCCCAACAGCATCATCACGGTTTACGGCACGAACTTCGCCAAGGGGGCCTTCGCCCGGTTCTGCAGCAACAAGGGTATCTAGCTGGACCTGGCATCCGTCGTGCACCCACAATCTAATGGTCAGGTCGAAACAGAAAATGGCATACTGCTAGCCGGCATCAAGCCGCGCCTCATCGAGCCCTTGGAGCGATCACCCGGATGGTGGATCGAAGAACTTCCGGTTGTGCTGTGGAGCCTCCGCACCACGCCGAATAGGTCAATCGGCTTCACCCTGTTCTTCCACATCTATGGCTCGGAAGCCGTCCTCTCTGTGGACATTGAGTTTGACTCACCGTGCAAGATCCTCTACGATGAAAAGGCCAACCAGGAGGCACGGGAGGATGGTGTGGATCTCCTCGAGGAGGCCCACGAGCTAGCGCTGTCTAGATCGGCACTGTACCAGCAACACCTACGCCACTACCATTCGAGCCGGATCCGCCCCGTCGCGTTCCGTGAAGGCAATCTGGTTCTCTGGCTAGTGCAGGACATGAAGGGCACGCACAAGCTATCGCCGCCTTGCGAAGGCCCCTTCATCATCAGCCGGGCGTTGCACAACAATTCCTACTACCTCATCGACACGCAGCAGCTGCGCAGGAACAAGATGGACAAGTCGGACAAGGAGACGGAACACCCCTAGAATGCAGCACAGCTCCGTCCATTTTACACCTAGTCAGCTGATAGTGTATGTATCCCGTGAACCCTATGAATGAAAAATGCGGGACCCTGAGAGATACTCGGGGGCTCCTTGCCAGAAATTTGCATGTGTTCTTTTTCCAGTTCAGTTTTTCCGGCTCCGGTAACCCCTGCCTGGGGGCTCACCGGCTGGCCCAACCTGCTCAATCTATAAACCGACTGAGTAGTGTGCGATGATGCTAGAGGCCCACTCTGCGTCTTAGCTATAGACCACAACCTGGCTATCTGGCTAGCAAGAGCAAAAGCCCGAGGCATCCCACACGAAAAACAGCAAAGATGCAATAGGTTGGGGTTCTGGCCTCGTCCTAGTTTGAGATTATTCGGCTGCTAAGCCTTGAGTACCGTGCGCAATATACTGTCAGCTCCCTTCGATTCCAGCTACAGACCGCAACCCGGCTGCCCGGCAAGGACACACCATAAACAACAGAGCGCACGAGAAAGTGACTAAGTGTCTAGAAGCGCAAGCTAGTTTTTCGAAAAAATGGAAGATATTTTTCGTCTTAAAAGCAGTACCTTAACTGGCTATCGTATTGACAACGAATCTATATGTATGTTTGTTTTGTACGACTACATCGAATTGGTCGTCAAAAGGAAAGAAGATTCGAAGTCCTTGCCTTCATCAAGCGCTCCAAATCTCAGGGGCTACACCCACTGGGTGCGCTCACGCGTCCTCAGTGGAATCATGTAGTTCCGACAGGATAAAGGAGTTTAGCCTGATATTTGGAGCCCATGTGAGGGAAAGGGCACGAAAATGAGGAAGATTCAAAGCACCTGGCTTTTATAGCTACTTCGAATCTCGGAGGCTACACCTAGTGGTTGTGCTGGCGTGCCCCCACTGTTGGTCGTGGTATTCGGCTAATCCGACAAGGTTAGGTTAACCGGCTAGAGGCGCCTAGCTGGAAGAAGTTAAGAACTTGAAGGAAATAAAGAGGAAGATTCAAAGCACCTGCCTCCGCCAGCTACTCCGAATCTCAGGGACTACACCCAGTGGGGACGCGCAGAGGTGAAGTTCCCCCGGCTAAAGATGTTCAGCCAAGCGAACATAGCCAGATAAGTGTAACTGGCAAAGGATAAGAACTTCGAAGCACGAAGGGAAAATGGGAACAAATAAGCAGCATGATTAAACAAAGGGGAGCCAAAGCGCAAACAAACCAATTCAATAAGACGCAGTAATTACAATTTCACCTGACATCCCGGGGATCATGTCTAGACGACGGGACCCTTGCCATGAGGTTTGTTCTGGCCATAGGCGGCTTTGGGAGGTGGAGGTGGTGCTGGCAGATCTGGCTCCGACATCTCCGCCAGTTGGCTGCGACGAGGCTTCGGCTCCTGGATTCGGCGTCCCGGTGGACTCCGAGTCGGTGATGACCTCGTCAACATCAGTGTAGCCAGTGATCTTGATGGCAGAAGCGCGGAGCTCGGGATGGGCTTGGCGAATGGTGATGACCCACAAGTATAGGCGGTGTATCACAGTATTTTCGATAAGTAAGAGTGTCGAACCCAACGAGGAGCGGAAGGTGCTGGCTAGTGGTATGGACCAGGAATTCTCTGCAAATACTTAGCAAACAGATTTTTAGGGGCTTTCGATAAAGCAAGTAAACAAAGTACGAGTAAATAAAAGATAGTAGGAATAAATGCAACAATTGGCCCTATCCTTTATGCAGCAAAGGACAAGCCGGTTGTATTTCTATAGATGACCAAACGTTCTCGAGGACACATGGGAAGACTATCAAGTGCTTTCGCTTCATATAGTCGATTAATCTTCTTTAGCTTGCTAAGTGTTGTGTGGGTGAACCTGTGCTAATGTACTGTCCCATCCAAGACTTAATACATACTTGTGATTAAACCCCCTTGTAAACATCCGTAAGTACAAGAAAGTAATTAAGGTAGAAACCTAACCACAACTTTAAACTCTAAGACCCTTACGTCCCATGTGCAATGGTTTCCTAACAGGGGTTCAGGTTTCTGTCACTCCGGCAACCCCTACGATTAGTAGCCAAATACACAATGCATTCCCCTAGGCCCATATAGGTGAAGTGTCATGTAGTCTACGTTCACATGACACCACTAGAAGAAGTACACCACAACTTAAATAACAATCTATTGAATCTTTCTCAATGCAACTCCACTACTAACAACAAGACATCTCCCATGTCCTCAAGAACAAAACGAACTACTCACAAGACATCATATGGATCATGATCAGAGATGGAATAATTATGTATAACAATCTGAACATAAACAATAATTCAACGGTTCACTCAATAGCATCAACTACAAAGAGTAATCAACACCGGGAAAGTTTCCCCTATGAACTATAGCAAGATTCAACCAATTGTTACAGCAATATGGAGATGGTGATGAGGGTGCTGATGGTGATGATGATGCTGATGATGATGATGATCCCGATGAAGTCCAGCTTGATGGTGGTGTTGATGGCGACGATCTCCCCTCTCCGGGAAGGAATTCCCCCGGCAGAAATCTGTCCGCCGAAGAGATCTTTCTCTCTCGGTGTTTTCTTCCCCGCAGAGGCGGCAAAATCTTTCTGTGGTCGCTCCCCTAGTCTTAGGGTTTCGGGAGGAAGATATACGCTAGAGAGGAGAGGCTGGAGTGGGCCAGGGTGGCCACACCACTCCCTGGCGCGGCCTAGGCCTGCCCGCGCCATGGGATGGTGTGGGCCCCCTGTGGCCCACCTCCACTCCATCTTATGGCATCTTGAGTCTTCTGGAAAAATTGAATTTTCCGTATATTTTCTCGGATTTTCTGATCTTCGTGAATTTTGCCTCCAAACAGCACCTTTTCTATCAGAATCTTGACTGCAGCGGTCCATGCTCCAAAAGTCATCAACCATGCAAAAACAGATGAAATAACATAAGTATCACCTCTCAGTACGAAATATATCAATGAATAATAGTGAATTAAGACATAGAATAGTGATGCAAAATGGACGTATCAAATGGCGGCAAGGTTCGCACCAGCACGGAAGCCTCCATCGATGTTCTCGACGCGGGAATCCTTGTACCAGTAAAGCGTCAAGGCCAGCGCCATCTCCACTTTGGCTCGCACCGCCAGATCCCTCTACCGCTCGATGGCAGCCGGCACCTCCATACCTTGGCCGCCAGCTGGGCGATCGTCTCCGGTGCCACGGCATCCGTCCACAGGAAATCGAAGACTGCATGAGCCGCTTTGTGCAGCTCAGCGGCCTCCTCGCCGAGAAGGGTGACCAGCTCCTGGGCGGTGGGCTGCTCCCCCGGCCAGTTCTCCTGCAGCCGGTTGTATGCCAGCAAGTCTAAGCCGGAATAAAATGCTGTCAAAAAGAGAAAGTCAGGTCCAGCTACCGGATATGGACAGGAAAAGCTAGTCAGAAAATACTTACCCTTGGTGGTGCGCCTGATCTGCATCAACTCCTCGAGCAGGGCCTTCTCGCAGTTTGCCAGCCGTTTGATCTCCTTCTCCTGGTCCTTGTTCTGGGCGTCGAGGAGATTAAAGGCCTGTGCCCGGATGGTGAGGCTGGAGTCGTGCTCCTTGAGGGTGGCCTCTAGTGCATCCGTCTTGGAGTGCTAGTCCTTATTTTGCAACCGGAGGGTAGAGTTGGACTTGGCCAGACGATCGTTTGCCCTTTCAGATGATCGATCTCCCCCTGAGCTCACACCATGATAGCTGCAAGAAGCCGGCTATCAGCAAAAAAACGAAGAGGAAGAAGAAAGTAACCAGCCATGAAAGCTAGGTGAGAAGACTTAATTTGGGAGGTTCCGTTGGTGGCAGCCAGCTTCTGCTCCAAGGTCCGATTGCCCCCGGACGTGGCTTCCAGCAGTGGGATCTCCTTCACCGCCAGCTCAAGGGTGGAGGCCAGGTCCGCCATCAAGGCAGCAGGAGAAACATCATCGTCAACAACGTTGACGGTCAGCGACTCCTTCGCCTCCAGAACCGTCATCCGCCACTCCTCCCCCGGCTCATCATCAGAGTTGTCATCAGCGATGACCACGAGCTCCTTGTCGGTTGAGGCCCTCCTTGTCCCCGCAGGAGAACTACCTCCACTTTGTGGGGTCGCCGCAGCCGAGTCCGGCTACACCACCGCGATCAGTGGAGCGTCCCCAGCCCCGGCTGCAGTAGCTGAATCAGCACCAGGTGGAGGCAAAGGCGGGGCCCTGGGTGAAGGAGTGGGGCCGGCAGTGGTAGCAGAAGGTGGCGCAGTGTCCGGAGCATGGGGTGGCGAGCCAGTCGGCACCCACACCGGGCTAGGGGCACCAAAGGAGATGAGCAACCTGAAAGGCAAAAGACAAGAAAAAGGAGCAAGTAAGAAAGGCAAAAGGCAGAAAAATTTGTGCAAAAGAAAGAGAGGAGGAAGAAACGCAAGGCAAGAATGAGGAATACTCACCCCTACACCACTGGAGGCGGCGCCTTCTTGCGGCGAAGACGGCTGAGGGGGAGGGTACCGGCCCGGCTCCTCTTGGGGGCCGGCTCCTCCACGACGGGCCGGCTAGACCCGCTCCCCCTCCACCAGACTGACTGGAGCCGCTTCCTCTGCCACCGGACCGACTAGAGCCGCTCCCCCCGGCGCCCGACCGGTTGGAGTCTTCATCCGCCACGCGGTGTCGGGCCGGTTCAGGAGCCTGCACGGCCTGCTCATCCTCATCGACCTGCGCGTGGGCGTCATGGGCCGGCTCATCGTTCCAGTTAGGGAAGACGTCGGCGTCCCGGTCTGACTCCTCGTCGGACCAGCGTGCGCGTGGCTCGGGAAGGTCAGGCGTGAAGACCTCGAGGGGCATCGCGCCCTCCTCCCGAACGATGCAGAGGAAATCCTGTCAAAGGAAAGGAAGACAAAAAACACAGGCGGATGCCAATATGGACCAAAAACAGAAAGGGCTGGCTGATAAGAAACTTACCCGGGGCGCGCAGTTGTCGCAGCTGTAGGGGGCAGCCCGAACTGTCAGTTCTCTGGTAGCCGCTCCTTGGTGATCATCCACACCCACTCCTTAAGGTTGTGGTAGCGGAATCACGATGGGACAGCCGGGTGGGGTCCAGCCGGCCAAAGTAGTAGCACATCATGTGTGCGCGCTGCTGCAGCGGCATCATCAACCGAGACATCCAACTGAGTGTGATGTCCAGGCCGGTCAAGCCAGCCGTGACGAGAGAGCGCATCCGCTATAGCATCGTTCCGACTCCGCCTTGTTCCCGTGGATCTTCAGGTCCTAGTTCTGCCGGCTAGATTCCACGTCCTAGAAAGCCGGCAGATTAATCCGGTCGACGTTTGTGACGTTGCTGACGTAGAAGTACGACTGCTGCCATAGTCGCACTGTGTCCTGCAGCCGGAACTTCGGGTAACTGGTCTGGGTGCGGGAGTAGATGGAGGCGACACCGCACATCACCAGTGGCCCCTGCTAGAACTGCACCTGTGGCCACACACGAAATAGCTGGCAGAATAGCTCGAGATCCGGCTAGATCCCTAGGTAGCTCTCGCAAAAGGCCAAAAAGTGTGAGAACGTGCCTATCGCGTTGGTGCCGAGGTCGTGGAGGCAGAGATCGAAGAAGGCGAGGAAGGTGAGGAAGAAGGGATGCACGGGCAGCGCGAAGCCGCGGGCAAGGTGCGAGAGGAAGATGACCCGCTCCCCCTCTACCGGGTGCGGCGACTCCTCCTCCGGTGGCGCTAGCCGCACCTTCACCTCCGACTCCGGCGGCAGGACGAGGGTGGCGCAGTACTTGGTGATATGTTCCTCCGTGATGGAGGAGCCGCACCAGGCTCCCCGCTCTGAGGCCATTGCGGGTTCGCTCGCCATGGTGCTGGGAGCGGAGTAGCGGTGGCCCGTGTGTCTGGCAGCGCTAAACGAGCGACGCGGCTAAGTCTGGTGACAAGAGATCACAAGGCAACAGTGAGAAAGCAAGGGCGCAAGGAGGAGATTGGGGAGGAAGTGAGCGGAAGGGAGAAGCGGCTCCCCTAGGTGGCCTTTTAAGGACCGGGGAGGGCAACCGTCTACGGTGCCACACGGTGCTCTCCGGGCCGCGCCCCACCCCTACTACCTCCCAGACCCCGTGTGTAAGCACCGAATGGGCAGAAGATCCAGGGCCGGGAACCAAAGAGCCAAACAGCAGTTCCCGAGGTGACGTGCGACGCGATGCTACACTGCACGCTGTAGCGCAATGATGGCGCGTGCACGGTTGGCCGGCGTCAGCACTGACGTCACGAGAAGCGCAACCACCAGGCATATCCGGACACGGATTTCAAATTCAAGAGGTAGCGCGCGCAAATTTCACCTAAGGGTGAAATCTACACGCGGTCGGGGGATAGTGTCGGGGGATGACTCCCGGATACGCCAACCAGACAAGAACTACGGCAGGCGGTTTGCATCCAGCTGGCAGGATGTAGCCGGACACGGACACTTCATACCAGCTACCATCTAGTAGCTAGAACCAGGAGGAGCGGCAAGATTCAAGACCGGCTACACAAGCATAGCCGGATGCAATCAAGAGGACAGGGCGGCGTGCTGCACAGTGCATGGTACCCCCTAGTACAACGACAAGACCCGCCACTACAAAGCCATACTGAAGACTTTGCTGGGTGACGCGGGCATAGTGGCCGGGTGCTAATGACAGGCTCCCACGAAGTTCACTGTACCCACGACAACCTGCACGACATGTAACTCGATTGGACATACCGTACCGGATACTGTAGATGACCAGCCGGCTAGGACCCGCCTGTGTTACCCGCCAGGCAGCATGGCCAGTTAGACCGTTGCCCCTCTACCTATATAAGGAGGGGAAAGGCTCTCATATAAGAGGTTGGTCTTAGAGCATTTAAGAAGGTATCTAGGAGATACAGCTAAAGGAGCGATTGTAGCCTGCATACTACTCATAGTCAGATCGGCAGGAGTAGGAGTTTTACCTCCTTACGAGGACTCCGAACCTAGGTACTTCTTGTGTCTCGCTACACTACCTCGTACCCAATCCCGCCTGCGGACGCCGTTGAGAGCTTCCCTGCTAGTCCCCACACCTCTATCTAACCTTTTCAGGTACTTCCATTCCCAATACAACAACATTCATAAACCACAACTAGATCCACTAGTGTCATTGCATGTGTGTTCTTTTCATAAACCACAACTAGAGTCATTGCATGTGTGTTCTTTTCATAAACTACACTAGAGTTACTGCATTTGTGTTCTTTTCATAAACCACATGGATCCACTAGAGTCATTTGCATGTGTGTTCTTTTCATAAACCGCATGGATCCACTAGATTCATTTGCATGTGTGTTCTTTTCATAAACCACATGGATCCAACAGTGTCATTGGAATGTGTGTTCTTTTCATAAACCACATGGATCCTAACCTTAGGAGAGCCCTAACCTTAGCCCCCAATGGTGGTCGTTAGACCAATTCTTCTAGAAGGCACGCCCTAACACAGTTGTTCAACATGATAATTGTTGCATACCGTTCGATCGGGGCGCTAAGGACGATTGGGATGGTTCTTTGTAAGAGCGATCCGTGAGTAGGCTGTTCTGCGACATGATTGGTCATTCTTACTGTCCTCTTGCTCTGGACAAACTAGCAACACTGCACGCTCCCCTTTTGCGAGTGTCATGAGTTCCGTGGGCCATATGTCAGTGTCACGTCCCCTTTACTTCTCTTCCTCCCCATACTTCTCTTACTTCCCCTCGAAGGCACTTTCCCCACTTCTCTCCCATCCCTCCGTAGCCACAAGACGATGGCGCCTCCAGCCATCTCTCCCGCAGCCACCCTAGTCCCCCACCCCCTCTCGCCATGGGTTCAAGGGGAGATGGTGAGAAAACGTGTCGTGATGACAGGGACATTGATTTCGATGTGAGTCGTCTCATATCTATCATATGTGGTCAATTATCTATTTTGAGCTAGATCTACTCTATTTACTCATGCATGTATGATGTGTTAGGCCAACCAGACATTGTACGACTCCGACTATCACGGTAGTGGAGGAAGACAGTCATCCGCTATGTAAACATGGATATGTGCCCGATAAATTTGTAGCGTTCTAATGACTGCAAGTGCACAGATTGTTTGTAGCTAGTTTCGAAAGAAAGATATTGATCCCACAGGGGGTAATAGGTGAAAGACTAAAATGATTTTAACTATAACTAAACAAAGTACTTAAGAAATAACTTTAAGATGAAAGAAAAGTAAAGTTGGTTTTTGGTATTTGGTTGAATAATGTAATTTAAAGTAAAGAAAAAACTTAATACTAAAAATAAGAATCGTGTGTGTAATAGAACTTTGGAACTACAATTGGGAAAAGGCGTTCTCGAGGAGTGGTTGATAGATCACTAGCAATTTAGACTAAGCAAACAAGATTATTATAACAATTATTCTCATAACATGTATGTATGTGGAAGGAGCTCCATATGTGGACAAATAGGCAGCAACCACTGCTCTCATCGTCCTTCATAACCACAGCTGACGAATAATCGACATCAATCGTATTATCCCGCTATTAAGGGATTTCTCCCGCGACATGGGCATGGCTTAATGAGTTATCCTTGATTCCCCATGTTAGCACGTAAGGAATGACAACAGCTTTATAGTCATAGTAAGTGCTATCATCCCTCCGTCTACTAACAAGTAATCCCCATAGGAGGCAAATATTAAGGAGGTGCACAACTCCCAACATCAAGATGAAGACAATTAACACATACACATAATGATGTATAACATAATAATCTCTATTCCATCTCAATCATATACTAGGGTTTCTCCATCTCCCGAAGAACTAGAGATCTACTCAGACATTGAGGCAATAACCATCATAGCAATGGTAGTGGGAACAATCATAGATGAATAGTACTTGTATAAATCCACAACGAGTACAGGAATTACAACAAGATCTAGACAAGATGTAGATGGGATGGATGGATATGGTGGTGATGTAGCGGATCTGCGCTGGTTGAAGATGGATCCCCGGCGAATGAGTTCCTGATACGTCACAAACGTATCTATAATTTTTGATGCTCCTTGCTTGTTTTATATCAACTTTTTTATGTTTTGTTTACACTCTGAGGTATTTTTTTACATTTTTTGGAACTAACCTATTAACATGATGCCGCAGTGCCAGTTGCCTGTTTTCTGATGTTTTTGGTTTCTGAAAATCTAGTAAGGAAATATTCTCGGAATTGGACGGGACAAAAGCCAAAGTCAATATTTTACCAGAAGGAACACGGAGTCCGAAGGGCAGCCGAAGTGGGGCCACGATGTGGCCACACCTAGGGCTGGCGCAGCCACCCCCTAGGGCGCGCTCCCGTGGTGTGGACCCCTCGGGCACCCACGATGTTGCCCTTTTGCCTATAAAAGTACCCGGATGCAGAAACCCTAAGTACCCGATCAAAAATCCACGAGAGAGTCTGAAGCTGCCGCCATATACATTCCTAGATCGGGGGGATCCGAAGCTCTTCCCGGCACCTTGCTGGAGGGGAGAGATCATCCCGGAGGCCTTCTTCATCACCATGCCAGCCTCCGGAGTGATGCGTGAGTAGTTCGTCCTTGGACTATGGGTCCATATAGTAGCTAGATGGTTGGTTCTCCTCCTTTGTGCTATCATGTTTAGATCTTGTGAGCTCCGTTCATGATCAAGTTCATCTACTTGTAATTCTATATGTTGTGTTTGCGGGGATCCAATGGATATTGAGATACTATATCAGATTGATTATTGATTCTATCATGTCTATGTTATTTGTGATCTTGCATGCTCTACGTTGCTAGTAGCTATCTTGGCCAAGTAGATGCTTGTAACTCCAAGAGGGAGTATTTATGCTCGATAGTAGGTTCATGCCTCTAGTAATCTGGGGAAGTGACATAAATCTCTAAGAATTTAGATGTGCTGTTGCAACTAGGGAGAAATCAACAATCCTTTGTCCATGGGGAAATTGTATTGTTTACTTTACACACTTTGCTTAATGCAATTATCTGTTGCTTGCAACATAATACTGGAAGGGGTTCGGATGATAACCTAAAGGTGGATTATTAGTCATAGATGCAGTTGGATTACAGTCTATGTATTATGTTGTAATGCCCAATCAAATCTCATAGGAGTCAAGATGTCTAGTATATGCATTGTTATGCTTTCTCAATCTGTCAATTGCCCCACTATAATTTGTTCACCCAACATGCTATTTATCTTAAGGAGAAACACCTCTAGTGAACTGTGGACCCCAGTCCATTCCTTTACCATTAATATACCATCTACTGTTTACCGTTTACTGTTTACTTTATGCAAGCAATTACTATCTTCCACACCATATGTTTAATCCTTTGTTTTCAGAAAAACTAGTGAGATTGATGTAACATCCCAAAACTTTAATCCAAGCTTATCAAGATCCAAATCATCAAAATCCGGGTTAACAGAAAGTTTCCCAAATAAAAAAATGAAAGCATTCATGTGTATGAGCATTTAATTTAGGAATTGATTTGAATTGCCATGGTTCTGTGATCCATTGCTTGTAAAATGTTTCTTAGGTGAAATAAACATCATCTAAGTCATTCCCAAACTTTTCCCAAAGAAAAATAACTCAAAATGAATATTTGAAGTGAATGGTCATTTTGGCCAAACTAACTCTCATGCCTACTTTGGCTATTCCTAGTACTAAAAACTTAACAGAAACATGTGTGGATCTTTACATACACATAATGAGGTACCAAGGCCCACCTTGTGATCTACAAAAATCTTTCAAATGCTATTAGCACCCATCTAATCAAAATTCCAAAGTTCCAAACCCACCAAAAATCTTTTCAAAATTCCAAAGTTTATTTCTTGCGGCCATTTAATCAAACACTTGGCAGGCAGGTTTAAACTCTAAATCATAGCTCACTGTTTTGAACAGGGTTTTGCCCCCATTTGATCCCCATTTAATCTTTTGGTCCCCTCTTGATCTAACCATGCCATTAGCTCCATCTACCTTGTCCGTAGCCACAGTGCCGAGCCACCCCGAGCACTAGCTCGTCGGCCGACCATGCACTCGCCCCAGCAAACCACTTCCCCTCTCTCTCCATGTCTAGGAGGTAGCCAGGACCTCACCGCCACCCTCTGTCCCTTGCCCGAGCCAAGCGCAGCAGTGGACCACCGAGGAGAGCCCGCGCCCAGTGCCACCGAGCCATGCCGAGAACGCGCCAGAGCGCCGCACCCGGCCAGCATGCAAAGACCGCCACTCGATCGCAGCCCGCGCCCACAGCCCACGCCCGCCGCTCTGCCATGACCCAGGGAACATGACGAGCACGCCCGTTCGCCACCCAACGCACCACAGCCACTGCTCACCGTGGACATTGCCGCTTTTGTCGCTCAGAGCGCCAACTCGCCCCGACCGCATACCACCGCCCCTAAGCCCGCATTCACTTCCTAGAGCACCGACAGGAGACCGCCTGTCAATCGCCACCCTCAGCCATGCCTCTAGCCGGCCGTAGCCATGTCGCCACCATCGCCTGCCCATCCCGCTCGGTCTCACCGTCGGGCCTATAAAAGGAGGGCACCCCCAGCCATTTGAAGCACACCACTCCACTCCCCTCACCTCACTGACCGTCCCACACCTCTAGCCAGAGCAAGGGGAGCAGCAGCTCGCTGGAATTTCACCGGAGAAGGCCGCCTCTGGAGGAGAAGGGCGCCGCTGATTGCGACCACCCCCGGAGCTGCCTCGACCGTCCCTGAGTTTGCCGTCGACCACCAGTTCTTTTGCCTACCTCGCCGTCATCTCTGGAGCCCTGGTACGTCCCCGGTAGACCCCCACCGAGCCGCTAGGGTTCGAGCTCGCCGGCGACCTGTTCGTCGTCGACGACGATCCCTAGCCGTAGATCCCAGTTCTAATCTAATGGCCCACTGCGCGCGTACTGTTTCGCGTGTTCAGAGCCACTGACAAGCGGGACCCCACTATCAGCTGAGCCCCGTGCCACGGAGCACCGCTGGGCCGGCCCATGTTCGTTCCCGCGCTAGCCCAGGCGTTCAAAATTGGATTTTTCTTTTTAATTTAAATCTTAGTTCTGTCCCCTGGTTTGAAAATAAATTCAGAGAGTTTGACAAATCCAAATTGCATGAAACCAATTTTGCCTGAAAGGTATTCAAATGATCTATCCAAGCCCGTTGGATTTAATTCAATTAGAGTTATAGATCTCTCCTAGTAAAAATAATAAAACAGAAGCATTTGCACCTTGCAACATTTTTATAAAATCAACTAAGATAGGTTTTGAGTTGATTCCAACTCTCAAATATCACATTTCATCATATCTATCTGAATATGTAATAATATTAAGGTTTACATGCAGTGACGTTGGACTAGTACCAAAATAATGCTATATAGGCATTTCTAGTCACTCTAAATCATTAAATATTGAACTTAAACCAAAGTAATTATGATCCAACCTTTAAATCCCATTCCCACATGTTAGAATATGTGGTGATGACATGTGTCCACATGATCCCATATTTTAAGTGGTGAATATTAAATCTTCGTTAATTTTTCAATGAGTAGAAATTACTTTTCTAAAATAAAAAGGAGGAAACTATGGAATAAAACTTGTGATGCTTGTGATGATAATAGATCATCAAATGTGTGTCTTAGAATGCTATGTAGCCTAGTTAAGTATTGTTTGGTGATTGTGTACTCCATATGTATGTATAGACGATAGTACCGACCAAGTCTACGAGGAGGAGGAGTTCTACCAAGAAGAAAAAGAAGAAAACTTCAACCACTGCACCAACCAAGGCAAGCTAGCCCTATCCAAGTTAACCCTTGCAAGTTGTACTTGCAAGTCACCATTAGCAATACAAACTAACACTTGAAATTATAATGCTTAGCAAGCTAGGATTAAACTAGATAGCTTAGCAAGATGCTATAGGCATGCTTGAGTCATATCACTTTGACTATTAGATACCCCAAGTCTTATTTACAAGCTTTACTTCCATTACTTTACCCAAGTTCTTTACTTTTTGAAGGTAGCATAAAAAGTATAAAACTTGACCTATTTAGAACCCTTTAGATGTCATTCTATGGCATGAGATTGAACCCATCTTTTCCACTTTAGTGAACACTCTTAACTTAGTAGTTTAGAGTAGATAAAAACTTGAGTCACTTTAGATGGGAGCACTTGGTGAAAATGAATTATGAAAACCTTGGAATGATGACTCATTCTATTGAGATGTTTTGATATGTGTTGAGAAACACAAATGGTTTATGATGATGAAACTGTGGAGGCATGAGCCTTAACCCTTTTATAAAACTGATGGTTTGATTCAGATGCGATACCATTCCAAATTTACCGTACAACCACACTACCTGAATTGGGTAAGGCTTAGCTGGAAATTTATATGCATTAGTATTAGTTCCCTCACGGGAGAGGTTTGAGCTGAGGCTACCTCTCAATGTTGTCCACCTATGCAGTGCCCAAGATGACTGATGGTCATGGTTGGGAGGCCATGCTCATAGGAGAGGTGCTTATACTAGGGTGTGTAAAGGAAAGGTTATGTTTGATTATCTGCATACGAAGTATGATGATTCAGGGTTATCCCTGACAGATGTATCGAATCTTGTGGTGAAAGTGTACCACCTCTGCAGAGTGTCAAACTATTCGAATAACCGTGTCCGCAGTTAAGGATAGTTGGAATGGCCATACTGTTTCGTTGTCAGATGTTTTCCAAATAACTTGAAGTGAATGATGAATCTTGACTTGACCACAATCGGGTTGTGTTTATGATACTAGCTTCCCAACTTAAGTGATTCTAGAACTTTATTTTATCTTTCTTTGCTTCAGAACTCAGCTTAGGTTTCAAACTTAACTTTATAGTTAAACTTAGATTTAGCACTTTAACGTAGCACTATACTACTTTTTAGTGGTAGTTTGCGAGTACTTAAAGAGTACTCATGGCTTTTTTCCCTGGCTATTCTCATGGCCAGACTATGAAGGAGACTATCAAGATGATGGCCAGCAGGACGGCTATGATAACTAGGACTATCTGCCTTCATCAGCATTGCATGTGCCCCTGAAGATGGACCCCACTGCTACGCTTATCTTTTATTTCCGCTGCTTGTTGTATTCAGACTGGATCATGAGATCCTTATTTGTGTAAGACCTTATGTATGGTTTGTAATGGATGATGTACTGTGATATCCAATCCGTTATGTCTCGCAAAAATGGCAATCCTGGGATTGCGAGGTATGGCATAACGGGCATCTGGGATTAAAAATTCGGGTGTTGACAATTGACAACCTCACTATAAGTTGGGGCAAAGTTCTGTGGTTGTGTTGTGCAGGATTCCAAGTTGCTAGCAACACCTTGGAGTTGTTTCCTTACTCCTACTGGTTCGATAACCTTGGTTTCATAACTGAGGGAAACTTGCTGCTGTCCTCATCATACCTTCCTCTTGGGGTTCCCAACGAGCTCTACATATCTTGAGCCATCAAGCACTTTTCTGGCGCCGTTGCCGAGGAGTTAAGGATAGCTTCAATCTCTTCATCCTCGTCAATCACTTTTTAGGTAGAAAGAAGATTCTTGCAAGGGGAGTCTCTCACAACCAATCTCTTTACTTTGTTTTCGTTTTGATTAGTTTATTTTGCTTTGTTTGCTTGTTTATTTTTATCTAAAACACAAAAAAGTTGTGCTGGTCTGCTTATTTTATCTAAAAGACAAAAAAATTTAGTTCCTATTTTAGTTTCTATGTCTGTTGGCTTGCTTTAATCTTGCAAAAAAATGACTACTCCTAAAAACACTAAGTTGT
The DNA here is from genome assembly GCA_916181665.1 of Avena sativa. Taxonomy (NCBI): domain Eukaryota; kingdom Viridiplantae; phylum Streptophyta; class Magnoliopsida; order Poales; family Poaceae; genus Avena; species Avena sativa. The sequence goes on along the minus strand of OV702292.1, from coordinate 431,415,602 downwards.
GTGACTTCACTAGCACAAATAACAATGGTTTCATGTGCACACCTATTGCTCCACCTGTTTCTGAAGCTGCTTTCTTTGAAATTAAACCTACTTTGCTCAATCTTGTTATGAAAGAACAATTCTCTGGTGCTAGTACCGATGATGTTGCTACTCACCTTAATAACTTTGTTGAACTTTGTGAGATGCTAAAACATAGGGATATAGATGGAGATATTATTAAGCTTAAATTGTTTCCTTTCTCTTTGAGAGGAAAATCTAAAGAATGGTTGCTATCCCTACCTAGAAATAGTATTGATTCTTGGATTAAATGCAAAGATGCTTTCATTGGAAAATATTATCCTCCTTCTAAGATTATATCTATGAGAAGTGAAATAATGAAATTTAAACAATTTGATAATGAACATGTTGCTCAAGCTTGGGAAAGAATGAAATCTTTGGTAAAGAATTGCCCCACTCATGGATTGACTACTTGGATGATTATCCAAACTTTTTATGTAGGACTGAATTATTCTTCAAGAAATTTGTTGGATTCTACTGCTGGAGGCACCTCTATGACCATTACTTTGGGTGCTGCAACAAATCTCCTTGATAATATGATGGTTTACTATTCTGAATGCCACACTAAGAGAGCTCCACAAGGTAAGAAGGTAAATTATGTTGAAGAAACCTCCTCTTTGAGTGATAAAATTGACGTTATTATGTCTATGCTTGTTAATGGAAAAGCTCATATTGATCCAAATCATGTTCCTTTAGTCTCTTTGGTTGCTCAAGAAGAGCAAGTTGATGTGAACTTCATTAGAAATAATAATTTTGGAAACAATGCTTATTGTAATAACAATTATAGGCCTTATCCTCCTAATAATATCAATAGTTATCATAGTAAATCTGGAATGCCTAGTGAAGAAAGAATTTTAGAAGTTGAAACAGCCACTAAAAACTTCATGCAAATGCAATATGAGCAGAATAAATTATTTACTAAAACCATGGAGGAACAACCTACTATTTTGAAAAATATTAGTCATCAACTTGAGAATTTAAATAGGGAAATTCTTGGTTTGCAATTCAAAATTTTGAATGCTGGAAAAAAATCATCTTTGTCTGAAGCACAATCTTCTTTGATTAATAAAATGGTAGCTAAACCTGAAACTATGGAAAACCCCTTTGCTGCTACTAATGCCATACAAGTTAGAATTGATGAAAATGTTAGACTATTAGATGAAATGCATGCTAAGTGGGGAAGAGAAGATGAAATTGCTAGAAATAGTAGTATTTGTACTATTACCACCACCAATGTTGATGCTAGCAAACCACATGAAGTCCCCATTCCTTTCGCAACAATGCCTAAAACCAATGGAACCTTTTCCAATAAAAATGCTGAAATTATTCGAAATATGGGAAACAACAATTCTACTACCTTGAATGGTAATTTTGATTTTGATCTTGATGGTTGCAACATTTATGAAGTAATTATGTTCCTACAAAAGCTTGCTATAAGTCCTAATGGTAGTGCTCTGAATATGGCCTTTACAAAACACATTACAGATGCTCTCAAAAAAGTAAAAGAAGAAAAATTGAAACATAAAGCTTCTATTCCTAGGAAATTAGAAGATGGTTGGGAACCCATCATTAATATGAAAGTGAATGATTTTGATATCAAAGATTTATGTGATCTTGGTACTAGTTTCTCTATTATGCTTAGAAATATTTATGAAATGCTTGATTTGCCACCATTGGAAGATTGTTATTTAGATGTCCAACTTGATGATAATGCTAAAAAGAAACTCATGGGGAGTATTAATGATGTTCTCATTATGGTTAAGAATACCTATGTCCCTGTTGATTTCTATGTTTTGGATGTTGAATGCAATGCTTCTTGTCCTATTATTTTGGGAAGACCTTTTCTTAGAACTGTTGGTGCCATTATTGATATGAAGGAAGGCACCATTAAATATCAATTCCCACTCAAGAAAGGTATAGAACACTTCCCAAGGAAGAGAGAGAATATACCTTTTTCCTCTCCTATTAAAACAAAATTTGACATTAATGCTTCTTCATTTGAAAAATACTTGAATCTTGCTCCTATGCCTAGCTGAAAGGCGTTAAAGAAAATCACTATTGGGAGATAACCCAAATTATTTTTACTTTTAGTAAGTTTTTATTTTGTTGAGTCTTGGAAGTTATTTCCTCAGTAATAACCTCTCCTTATCCTTTTTGTGTGGTTTTTGTGCCAAGAATAACCTCTAATGAGAGAAAAGAGACACTTGGGAAAGTTGATGTCCCGAAAGAAATGTGTTAACTTCTGTCCTTCTCATAGTGACGGGAAATGAAATTTTCATAGATTTATGACGATTTGGCATAAGAGGGTCACGGGCTGTTTAGAGAGGTCAAAATCCTATAGAATTATGACGATTTGTGTTAAAATCGTCATAATTGCAAAATATGAAATTTTCATAACCTCTAGGATAGAGCTTAGAGACTTATTTATACCCCATTATGACCAATTTAAATCATCATATCGTCTAAAATATAATACATTGAATTGACTAGATAGTCACATCAGCAATTATGCCTACGTGGCATGTCTATATATCAGTTTTTGTACATGTGTATCTACGTATATGAACATACATCGACCCCCTTCTTTTCAGCTTCTTGGGCAGCTTCTCCCAGAAGCTATCCTCCACCAGCTTCTCTCAGAAGCTCATCTTCAAAATTCGTTCAAACTTCTTAACTAGTAGTTTCAACGTCAATTTAAAAGTATAAACAATTTTGGTAGATGAGATTCTGGGAGAAGCTGGTCGAGGGTAGCTTCTGGGAGAAGCTGCCCAAGAAGCTGAAAAGAAGGGTGCCATCTACTGACATGCAGGAGTTTTTTTGACTTTCTAAATACTCTGCAAAAAAGAAGATGCCAGTGCTCGAACCTGCGACCTCTCAACCACTATGCAGTAAACTAAACCACCATGTTACACCATCATTTGTGTTATAAATCCATGCAGTTGTCCTATTATCTGATATGCAGGAGTTTTTTGACTTTGTGAATACTAGCAAAAAAGGGAGACGACGGGACTCGAACCCGCGACCAGCATCATAGCACCAACCCTGCTGACCACCACGCCAGGCAAATTTTGGTGTGTCGAATACCTGCGCTCACAACTTTTCTCTACTATTCTTCACCTCGGCCGACCTGAATGGACCGATCTCAAAAAAAAACTCGTAATTGGGCCTGGGCCATAGCGGAAGGAGCCCATAATGCTCTTTAGCTTTTGCAGCATAGTTAGAGATTTGATATTGAGGACAAATATGGACCATATATACTTTAGTCCTAATACCTTTTTTTCAAACTTTAAAAGGTTTGGAGTAATTTTATCATGCATTTTGCATACGATCTTGGATTAAGGTGAACCAAAAATCAATTTGGTTCATCTCAATGATACAAAAACTATGGTGTTTGTGAATTCTTATGTTTATATTGCTTGGTTGACTTTTATTTCTTTTTTATTATGTTGATTTAAAAATCTGGTCAGAATAGCGGGCGTGATCATTCATAGTTAAGGGTTGACCGGCACTAAACTTGGATTGGATCTCTCATGAAATGACATATTATGAACCTAAAAATGATTTTTTCATAAAATCACGAGCATTAAATCATGTACATGGAATTTGTCTTTTTTATGATGGATGGATGGAAATATTTGAGATACCCTGGATGGGACACTATGCATTTAAGGTAGTCTAGTATTTTTGAAAAATGGGGTGGTACCATTTTAAAACTTTCATTTGGTGGTTGCTTCATAAAATGCCCCTTTTTTGCGATCGGAAAATGAAAAATAGCTTTTTCGTGCGATGAAAATGAAAACTTCCTCCTGCAACATTGTTCGCCATCCCAGTATGCACATGCATGCACAATATGAGCATATTATCACAAACTATGACGCGATTATGGCCATAACATTGGTCGCTTGGCCTGAAAGCCAAGAGACCTCGGACATGATAGGTCATTTCTAAGAAGGTTTTTCCGAGAGGCAATTAATAAACCAAGTTTGATATTTTTCCTTGCAACTATGTCAATTAACATGACGCCATGTGAAGGATTTTCATTGTTCTGAATGTTTTTGAATTTTTTATGTCTGTTTCAAACTATGGTCAAAACAACGGGCATGAAGATTCCTAGCTCGGAGCCAAGTCTCGCTAAAATTGGATTTGATCTCTGATGAAATGGCATATTATGAACCTCAAAATTATTTTTGCAAAAAATCACGAGCATTAGATGAGGTACCTGTAGTTCAAATCGGACTCACTTCCTACCGATTCGGTATGAAAATTTCTTTTTCACGAGGGGTGGACAGAAAGGTTTGAGATACCCTAGGTGGGACACTATGCATTTAAGATAGTCTAGTATTTTTAAAAAATGGGGTGGTACCATTTTAAAACTTTAATTTGGTGGTTGCTTCACAAAACGCCCCGATTTGGGCTCTCAGAAAACAGAAAATGGCTTTTCCATGCGATGAAAAGGAAAACTTCCTCCTCCAACATTGTTCGCCATCCCAAGATGCACATGCGTGCATAATATGGGTACATTATCTCAAACTATGTCGCGATTCTGGCCATAACACTGGTCGTTTGGCCTAAAAGCCATGGAACCTCAAACATGATAGGTCATTTGTGAGAAGGTTTTTTTGATATGCAATCAATATACCAAGTTTGGTATTTTTCCTTGCAAATATGTCACATAATAGGATTCCACATGAAGGATTTACATTGATCGGACCATTTTTGAATTACTTATGTCCGTTTTCAAATTTTCCTATTTCAAAACTATGGTCAAAATGGCGGTCATGAAGATAGGGGATGAGCCTCACTAAACTTGCATTGGATCTCTGAAGAAATATCATATTGTGAGTCTAAAAATGATTTTTGCAGAAAATCATGAGCATCATATCATGTACCTATAGTTCAAACCTGACCCACTTCCTACCGATTCGGTAGACATTTGGATTTTTCACCAAGGGTGGACAGAAATGTTTTCGTATACCCGGTTGAGACATTGTTTATGTAAGGTGGTCTAGTATTTTTGAAAAATGTGGTAGTAGCATTTTTGTATTCACCGTTTGGTGTTGCTTCACAAAACACACTGATTTTGGCACTCGAAAAATAGAAAATGGCTTTTTTGTGCGATAAAAAGGAAAACTTCCTCCTGTAACATTGGTCGCCATCCCAATATACACATGCATGCACAATATGGGCACATTATCACAAACTATACAATTATTCTAGCCATAACATTGGACTTTCGATTTGAAAGCCATGAAACCTCAAACATGGTAGGTCATTTTTATGAATGTTTTTTCGAGATGTAATTAATATAATAAGTTTGGTATTTTTACTTGCAAATATGTCACATAATATGATACCATGCGCATGATTTACATTGTTCATGTCGTTTTTGAATTTCTTATGCTGTTTCAATATTTTCCTATTTCAAACTATGTTCAAAACGGCGGGCGTGAAGATAGGGAACGAGTCTCAATAAACTTGCATTGGATCTCTAAAGAAACATCATATTGTGAGTGTAAAAATGATTTTTGCAAAAATCATGAGCATCATACCATGTACCCGTAGTTCAAACCGGACCCACTTCCTACCGATTCGACAAACATTTGTCTTTTGCACTAGGGGTGGATAGAAATGTTTTTGAATACCCGGTTGGGACATTGTTCATGTAAGGTGGTATAGTATTTTTGAAAAATGTGGTGGCAATATTTTTGTATTCACCATTTGGTGTTGCTTCACAAAACACACCGATTTTGGCACTCGAAAAATAGAAAATAGCTTTTCCATGCGACGAAAAGGAAAACTTCCTCCCGCAACATTGTTCGCCGTCCCAAGATGCACATGCATGCACAATATGGGCACACTATCACAAACTATACCACGATTCTAGCCATAACATTGGACTTTTGACGTGAAAGCCATGAAACCCCGAACATGATAGCTTATTTCTCAGAAGGTTTTTTCGAGATGCAATCAATATATCGAGTTTGAAATTTTTTCTTGCAACTATGTCACATAATATGACACCACTCAAAGGATTTACCTTGTTCGGACCGATTTGGCAGGAGTTTGTCTTTTTCGCCTGGGGTGGATGAAAAGGTTTGAGATATCCCGACTGAGACATTTTCCATGTAAGGTGGTCTAGTATTTTTGAAAAATGGGGCGATACCAATTTGCAAATTTCATTTTGCAGTTGCTTCACAAACCACCCCCTTTTTAAGTACTTAAATTAGGTGGCCCAAATTTGGACCTTCTAAATGTACCTAACAATTGTACACCCAGCTAGAGAAACAACATTGTAACATGGCCCCTCTAAAGCTAGGTCCCGGTGGCTGTCACACACATTGGGTAAGTCCAAAGTAAATTTCATGGGGGAAAACTTGCCCGCGCGATAGAATTTGGAAGTGCTAATGCACCAGCCGCACCCAAACTTTCCCACACTTTATCCGCGCGGCCGGCAAAACGAAATTTTCGCTAAAGTCGCCCGGCCCTCTCCACGGAACCCTAACCCTCTCTTTTCCCCCCCACCGCCACCACCACCACCCACCTCCTCTCTTTCCTTCCTCTCGCGTCAGCTCGACCGCGAGTCTTCCCGAGTCAGATCCCCATCGACCAGAGCCCTCCCGATCCTCCCTTCTCCTTCCAACCCCGCATCGACTGGAGCCCTCCCGAGCCAGCTCCCCACCTCTCCTCGTCAAAGGGCTAGCCACCACACACCCTCTTTCTTCCCCCACTATGCTACCGCCACGTGCCTCATCATCGACTACCCGGGGCCTATAGCATCTACTTCGAGTACCTTACCTACTTCGAGGTCCGCATCATGGGGGTGCTCTGCTATGGATCCCTCACCGAGTTCGAGGATGCAGATCAGCCTATTGAGCCAGGAGCCGGCGCTATAGGAGGTCGCAGATCGGGAGGGAGGAGGCTACATAGGTGGAGATGGAGGAGACCGCCAGGGTCGCCAATGCCCACACCTTATCATCAAGCTCCTTGATTCGGTGGTTCTTTTGAGGGTCGCAGGAACACGTCGAGCTCCAACGAGATCCAGCTGCGGATCGACCTGGTGCATGGCGATCTTGACGAGGAGATCGATGGGCTGCATTCGTGGGTTCCCTGCTGAAAGGCATAAGACTCTGTTTACTAGATCCTTTATTTCCTAACTTGGCTCTTATTTTTGAACGTCAACAACTTGTAAATCGTGTATGCTGTTAATCACACTGTGAGTTTGTTTAAGTTGCTTCTATTTATATTTAAACTGAAATGAACACCAGATAGGTTCAATTATATTAGAACCAGCATAGGTTGTATGTATTTTTATGTAGTGAGAAATCGGTATGGTTGTATTGTTTTCATTCTCACGAGAAAACTTGTCATCCTTGGTTTAATGTTGATGGGCTTGTGTATATGAAACTTATCCGCTGTTTTAAATTTTTTAAGGTTGTGTCTGCATCCCAATTTATTTAGTTTTGACATGATGACCATCATAGTGTATATATCTTGGGTCGTTGAGGAGTTGATCATCTCATACATGATGACAAAACAGTAGCAATTGCAGTAAACTAGCAAATGACCTCTACCAAATGTTAGTTGTTGTGCAATGTCTATTTTATTAAGGTTTAAGAGTCATTTACAGATCTTTACTAAAACATTACCTAGTTATACCTCATGATACCTTTACCTACCTTTCTATCCCTCATATGTTGTGCTACTATCTGGTTGTTGTTGCTTTTCATCTTTTACCTACATAATAGTTTCAGTAGACTTACTGTTTAAATAGAGGCTTTAACTTATCACTTTTGTTGTTGATTAACTATAAGGACGACACCTCAATCGACAGTCAGAATTGGCATGGAGGTGCTCTGAAACTTCTACTTTGACTACAAGTGTTGGCGCCGAGTTGATGATATGCAATAGGAGCAGGAGAGGTTGATGAATAATGAACTTTTAGCACTACTGAGAATAAGAAAGATGGTTTAAATTTGATGCTGCAATATCCATATTTAGCATTCAAATAGATTAAATTATCATGGTTGTATTGTGATATCTTTTTGCTACCTTTATTTTGCTACTGGCTATAGGTCTGAACATGTATTAATGTTATTGCCTATGATTCTTGATACTACCATGGTGTTAGGGGTACAACATTCTAAAATTTAGGCATGGTGTTATTCTTGATACTACCATGGTGTTGTGAACACCAAGTATGATTGCTCTGCTGTGAACCATTGCAAAGATAATTGCTAGAACAAGGTTGTCATTGATTCTAATTTCTTTTTGTTGTTATACTGAGGACATATTCTAATTTCTTATTCTTACAAATATTCATAGAACCTTTACAAATTTATTTTGTGTCGTGCTAATGAGCTTATGGGCTATTTCAAGTATTTGTGACTTCTTTTCTTGTTCAAGTTTAATGCTTCTTCTAATCTACACTATTAGCTTAGTTGGAGTGTGCTCTTATCTCCTTGTGTCTTGCAACTCAAAAGTTTAGATGTATTCATCTTTGTGGCAGGTATGATATTTGGTGTAGCATATGAGGCTATAAATCCTGACAACATTGTCGGTGCATCTTCTACTACACATCAGTAGAAGAAAATACATCTTGACAACATTTCCAAGGTTTACGCTTCTTCTACTCCACATAAGTAACAATTTACTGAAACTTTGCAACTACTCCTAGTAACAGTAGTGAACTATGTTTTTTGAACTAGAACCCGTTGAATATTATTAGTTGTGCACTGTTGTTTGAACTAGAACCTATTGAATATTATTAGAACCTTGTGGTGCACCGAAAACTAACATTGGATCATTAGACTAATAGACACACAGAATTTTCTCATGTCTAATTTTATGAACAAAAGAGTGAAAGGAGACATGCTATGTAGCTCTTCTGATACTATGCTCATCCCCTAGAACCCATGGAAGTCTGCATTTCTGTGTCATGCATAGCTCAATGTAATAAGCCCTTTTTATTTCTTTGATGTTCCCTTTTTCTGTAGTTTGATTTCTGCTACTGTTTAATTCGTGGAAGATTTTTTCTGTTGTGCTAGAAACATGCTTTTAGGTTTCAAAACCATATTGTATACTGAAACATGCACATCAATTATTTGCACATTCACATATTTTCATGGTTCATAATTGTCATTCATAATCATGCTCCATCTTATTTTTAGTGTTGATGCGCCAGAACGGGAGGAGACGGTGTTGATTCCGTCGGACCAGCAAAGTGGGAAAGAGGCGGTGTAATAAAGTTTAGACTATTTTGTTCCTGTGTATGATTTGAAATATTACAATATTGAAAACTTGATATTCTATTCCTGTGTATGTTTTGAAATATTGATGTAACTTATTGAAGTTATGCATAACTGGATCTATAAAAGGTGTTGGACTGGAATAAAATTCAAATTTGAATAAAACACAATTAAATGTCTGAATAAAAAGAAGGGCCTATACAAAGGCCGAAGCCCATAGAAATAAAAAGACCTTTAAAGGCTAGGGCCCAAAAAAATGCATCGTTAAAAAGGCCATGTCTGAGAAAATAAAGGCTAGAAATATTGGGTGCGGCCCATCTAAATGAAATGAAAAAGGCCAGAATTGTTGGGCTTGGCCTACATAGACGATCGAACGGACCGGGCTGAATTCACATTACGACGATTTTATTTTGTCACAATTTTGCCACGTAGGATCAGGCACGTAGGATCTGACCTGGCCTGGGTAAGGGGTCCGTGACGGTATTGAATCGTCATAATAGTTATGACGATCCAACATCGTCATAGACCGTTATGACGATTTTACTAAAAACGTCATTATAGTTCATTTGTGACGCCCATCTTTCGAGGATCTCAAAATCGTCATAGAATCGTCATAAATAGACTACCATGACGATTCTGTGATGAAAATGGAGGGTCATAGAAAGCCTGATTCCTTGTAGTATTGGCACATGCTTACACCATGTTAAGACTATGAACAAGTCACCTTAGCCTCTATGACCATTTAGTTTATGACATGTAATATCACTTTATGCTTTAATTAATAATATTTTGTCGCTTTCCATGATTATGGCCATTATTGCTCTCCTAGTTGGTCGCTCCCAGTCTGTCGCTAGCCTCCACCTATACCACGTATGAGTTCCACTCATGCATCTAACCTCCAAAAAAACCAAGTTATTCCAAAGAGTCCACTATAATTTCCTATGCATGGTGTGTTACACCATTCCAAGTATATTCTTGTTTTTTTCTATCTTCCAAATTAAACTTGTTATGTGAAAATTAGTGATTAAAGTTCTCACAAACTTGATGGCAAACTTTATTTTCTTGCACTTAATAAACTTGAACCATTGTGTCCATCTATGTTGCTTATATGCTTGCACTTTTTAAGTTGTGAATTAGCAGAACCATGATACCATGGGGAACACTTTCAACATTGCACTTATTATTCAGTTGATATCATGTTCTTTGTTTATGGATCCCAGTGGTGTGAAATAAAAGGGGAGCTTGTAAGATCATGGAGTTTGTATGTGTGATAGAGAAACGCCTGGGCAGCCAGCCTAAGCCATGTCTAATCATGGTGGAAACTTGCAGCATAACCATAGTGAGCATTCTATGAAGCATCCTCAATAAAAAACTATGCAAATAGAAAATAAAAAGATTGTTGAGATGCTCATTGTCTGTTGCCTTGTCATTTTGATATGGGACATCTCCTGTGTCAGGGGGCAAGGGGTACCCCAATGGCGGTTCTCCATGATACACATGTACTTACAATAACAAGAACTTACTTGTGACTAAAGTTTAGTAGCATGAGGTTCGGTACTCATAAGCAAGGGGCATGAGATTTTCAACTTATAACTTGTCAAGCATATCCTCATATTTTGTGTCACTTTAACCTTAATCACCTCAAAATGCTTATGATAGGTGCAATGAGAGCTGAAAGCTAATAAGTACCATAATTTTTGGAAGCTCTTTATGAAACTTGAAATCCCGGCTTCCCTCTATGAAGGGCCTTTCTTTTTTACTTTTATGTTGTGTCTCCATCTTCTATATTTATGCACCAATTGAGAGAGCATAGTGGTCATTCTTAGTTTAATGTGCATTGTCCCAAAACTTGATGATTGATTCATAACTTTGATATTGCTTGTTCTTAAATTATTTGTATCTAGTCACCCTTAGGAACTTTGAAGGTGTCCTATGCATTTATGTTTTGCTATACCATGAGGGACAAGCTGAATACCACTCTTATTATATTTTCTATATGTGAAACAAACAAACATGTTCCAATGCATTGCTATTCATGATCTTTTGTTTGTACCTTTTCATGTTACAACATAGTTGCTATGTCTTATTGTTAGAACTCTATGTTTCATGCCCATGTTTAGAGTACTTTGATCCCAGGTATCAATGCTTTACAAATACCTTGATCAAGATTGTGATGGTGCATGTCACCTCAAAAATTATTCTTTTTATCACTTACCTACTCGAGGACGAGAAAGAGTTAAGCTTGGGGACGCTTGATACATCATAAATGTATCTATAATTTTTGATTCTCCATGCTTGTTTTATATCAACTTTCTTATGTTTTGTTTACACTTTGAGGTATTTTTATACATTTTCTGTAACTAACCTATTAACAAGATGTCGCAGTGCGAGTTGCCTGTTTTCTGCTGTTTTTGGTTTCACAAAAGCTAGTAAGGAAATATTCTCGGAATTGGACGGGACAAAAGCCAAAGTCAATATTTTACCAGAAGGAACACAGAGTCCGAAGGGCAGCCGAAGTGGGGCCACGAGGTGGCCACAACTAGGGCTAGCGCGGCCACCCCCTAGGGCATGCCGCCCCATGCTGTGGGCACCTAGGGCACCCACCGACCTTGCCCCTTCGCCTATAAAAGTACCCTGATGCAGAAACCCTAAGTACCCGATCACAAAGCCATGAAAGAGTATGAAGCCACTGCCATCTACATCCCCAGATCAGGCGGATTCGAAGCTCTTCCCGGCACCCTGCTAGAGGGGAGAGATCATCCCTGAGGCCTTCTTCATCACTATGCCAGCCTCCTGATGACCCACAAGTATAGGGGGTGTATCGTAGTATTTTCGAGGGAAGTGAAACCCAATTTATTGATTTGACACAAGGGGAGCCAAAGAATATTTATAAGCCTTAACAACTGAGTTGTTAATTCAGCTGCACCTGGAAACAATCTTGCTCACAGCAGTTTATCAGTAGCAACAATTTTGTAGTAGGAATAGTAAAGTAACAGTAGTAGTAAAGCAAAGACAGTAGTAACAAAAGCAGTAAACAGTGGGATTCGAGTGCGGTAGGCATAGGGATGGATGGACGGGCGTTGCATGGACATGACAATTCACATAACAATCAGAACATAGGGCAATTGCAGATAAATAAGATAAAGCATCCAAGTACTAGACAATCCTAGGAATGTGTTCCATATATAGTAATATGTGCTCGCAATGAGAACTTGCACAACATCTTTTGTCCTGCCAGCCCGTTTGCAGCGGGGCCTCTAGGGAACTACTGGCAATTAAGGTGCTCCTTTTAATAGAGCACCGGAGCAAAGCATTAACACTCCATGAACACATGTGATCCTCACATCAAAGCCATTCCCTTCCGGTTATCCCGATTTCTGTCACTTCGGGGCCATAGGTTTCGGACAAGAACGTGTGTATACAACTTGCAGATAAGACCAAAACCAATACTATCATAATGAATCAATAACATGTTCAGATCTGAAATCATGGCACTCGGGCCCTAGTGACAAGCATTAAGCACAACAAGTCGCAACAAAGTCATAAACCACTAATAAAAGATACTAGGCACCATGCCCTAACAATCTGAAGCCATTACATGAATAATCTCATCCAATCCCTACCATCCCCATAGCCTACAGCGGGGGATTACTCACTCATAGATGGGGGAAACATGGATGGTCGATGGAGATGATGGTGGAGATCGATGGAGATGGCTCCGGGGGCACTTCCCCATCCCGGCAGGGTGCCGGAACAGAGACTTTCTGTCCCCTGAATCTCCCCTTCGGTGGTGGCGGCGATGTGGAACTTTTTCTGGAAAAACGTCGAACCCCCCTCGGTTTTTAGGTCAGAAGGCTTCTTATAGGCGAAGAGGGAGACCGAGGGGGTACTTGGGGCCACCACACCATGCCCTGGCGTGGCCAGGCCTAGCCCACGCCTGGGGTGTGTGGCCAGCCCATGGCCCTCCTCCGTCTCGTATTCTGGCTCCTGGAGTCTTCTAGAAAAATAGGCATTTTGGCTTTTATCCCGTCCAATTCCGAGAATATTCATTTTCTCACTTTCCTGGAACCAAAAACAATAGAAAACAGGCAGCTGGCACTGTGGCTCTTGTTAATAGGTTAGTCCAAGAAATCATATGAAAAGTACTCCAAAGTGTGGACAAAACACAAGAAAGTGGATAAAACCAAGCATGGAGCATCAAAAATTATAGATACATTTGCAATGTATCAACATCCCCAAGCTTAACTCCTGCTCGTCCTCGAGTAGGTAAATGATAAAAAAGAATAATTTTTTAGGTGACATGCACCATCAAACACTTGATCAAAATATTTGTAAAACATTCAAAGCTGGGATCATAGTACTTCAATTATAACATGAAAGACAAAGTTCTAGCAATAAGACAAAGAGACTATGATGCAACATGAAAAGGCCCAAACAAAAGATTCATGAATAACAATGCTTTGCAAGACGTTTGTTTGTTTCACACAAAGAAAACATAGCATAGTGGCATTCAGCTTGTCCCTCATAGAGTAGGAAACATAAATGCATAGGGAACCTTCAAAGTTTACAAGAGTGACTAGATACAAATAGTTTAAAACAAGCAATATCAAGGTATGCATCAATCAACAAGTCTTGGGACAATGCACATAGAACTAAGAATGGCCACTATGCTCTCAAGAAAGTGCTCATAGAATGTGTGGAGACTCAACAAGGAAATGAACAATTTTTGAAAAGTTTGAAAGGCATCCAAATGTTGAAAGTATGGTACTCATTAGCTTTGTGCTCTTATTGCCCCTATCATAAGCATCTTTAATGTGGTTAAGGTGAAAGTGAGGTCCAATCTGAGTTATATGCTTGACAGACTATAAACTGAAACTCCCAAGTCCCTTAAGTACGAGGGCCGCTACTCATGCTACTCAACTTTAGTTACCGGTAAGTTCTTGTCATCGTAAGTATGTGCGTATCATTAAGAACCGCCAACGGGGTACCCCTTGCCAGATGATACGAAAGAATCCCCATATCAAAATGACAAGGCAAGCAAACAATGAGTATCTCAGCAATCTTCTTATTTACCATGGGAAAATGGTGCTTTTTTCTCTCTTTCCTCTTTTCATAAATCTCTTTTTTTTCTTTTTCTCAATAGCTATCTCTCTTTTCTTTATAAGAAGAATGCTTCATAGATATCATTATGGTTACGCTGCAGGTTTCCACCATGTCAGCATGGATTAGACCAGCGGCCCAGGCATTTCTCTAACACACATACATAACTCCATAGACTTACAAGCTCCCCTTTTATTTCACACCGACGACATCCGCAAACAAAAGAGCAAGGTATCAACTGCGTATATATTTACAAGTGTTGAAAGCGTTCCCCGTGATAGCACGGTTCTGCTAATCCCCAGCCTATAATTTGCAAGCATATAACTTTCATGGAGAATCACAATGGTTCAGGTTTATTAAGTGCAGGAAATAAAGTGTGCCATCAAGTTCGTGAGAGCTTTACGAACTAACTTTCTCATAACAAGCAAACATTTTATTCAGAAGAAAACAAGGCATTAAATATGCACGGAAGTAGCAAATGATGCTAATAGGTAGGTATGGTGGACACTTTGGCAATATTTGGTTTAAGGGAGTTGGAAACATGAGTAAAACACTCAGTGTAAGTGAAGGCTAGCAATAGTAAGGGAGCGACAAACGAGAGAGCAATAATGGCCATAATCATGCAGAGCGATAAAACATCATTGATGAAAGCATAAAGTGATACTACAAGTTGAAAACTAAAGGATCATAAAGGCTTAAGGTGACTTGAGATAGTCATAACATGGTGTGAGCATGCGCCAAGTTAACCCAAATAAAGCATCAAAGGAGAATACCACTATACTATGCTTTAATATGCTAAAACAACGCATGATTCATCCAAGGCACATTAAGAAATCTCAGTTGTTTATAACAAGTCATGCTACAGCAAAGAATACTAAGCATAAATCCAAAACAATATCAAGCATGGAATGACAAAGCATAGGCCACAGTCAAAAACAAGCTCTCTTTACCACTTAAGCATGAGCTTTCCTACTCTTTCCCAAACCAAACCAAACTATTTGAACACCAATGTATGAAAGAGGGGGTCCAACCAATTTATTCAGCAAACTAAGCAAACAAATAAAACAAAAAACAAAACAAAAACGAAAAAGAAGACGCTCCAAGAACAACACAACTATGCATGAAACAATAAAAATGAAGTGTTTGGAAGAAACCTGGGATTTTTATTGATGAAGAAGGGGATGCCTTGGGCATCCCCAAGATTTGATGCTTGTACTTATTGGATATTTCTTGGGGTGACACGCGTGGCATCTGCAAGCTTGAGTTTTAGTCCATCCTTCATCTCATTACTCATTCCTTCCATACACCTGAACTTTTTCCTTCATATAAAACTTCACACAATCTTTATTAGCAACATCAGTGCACTCAAGATAATAAGTCTTAAGGTTCAGTTTTAACAACAAGAAAACTTCCATTAGAACACTAGCTACTGTAGCAATTCCCTCAAAAAGCTCAATTCCTCAAAGGAACTCAAGAAGGAACTAACAAGAAGCAAATGCAGAAAATGGCAGAAATCTATCAAAACAGACCAGCATGTAAAGACGAATTTTTTCGAAGACCTTCTGTTGCTCAAATCAAAAAGTGTTGAACTAACGAAAGTTGGATAATAACCTGGGGCAGAAGCACAAAAACTTACAGCTCAATCCGACATACAGAGCTCTCTCACGAATATTTACGGTGAAGCACAAAAATCTGTTTCGGGACAGCAACTTTCCCAATCATTACTTCTCTCTCATTAGAGGTTACTCTTGGCTCAAAAAACAAATAAAAAGGATAAGGAGCGGTGATGTAATAACTTCCAAGAATCCTCTAAAACTTTTGGGTTATCTCCCAATAAGTACTTTTATTTAACGCCTTTAAGTTAGGCAAAAGCAAAAACTAAAATGGATAGAATAGAAGTAAGTGGAGATAATCATAGTGAAAACATTGTTTTGTTCAATGAAATCCTTTCGTTAACAAGGTTGATCAGGTCTTGTTACCAAAACAATTTCATATGAGACAAAACTTTGTATTCCACTAATGATTATGTTACCTCAACCTTGATAGTAATGGTCCCAATCATAATAGTTTCAAATTTTTCTCTTGGTATGGGACAATATATTGCTCCAACTTGAATGCCCTCAACATGTTCAATTGAATTCAAACCATAAGTCCTTTCAATCTTCTTGGGGAAATAGACAGTATGTTCTTTTTCATTAACATTGAAGGTCACCTTCCCTTGATTACAATTAATAACAACTCCTGCAGTATTAAGAAAAGGTCTCCCAAGAATAATAGACATATTATCATCTTCAGGCATAATAGTTTGAGAGGATGCTCTCATAAGAAATATGAGTTGAAGTAAGAGAGAGCATCAAGGAGCAAATTCAAAACACATTTAATTCTAACCCACTTCCTATGCATAGGAATCGTGTATGCAAATAAATTTGCAAAGAACAAAGTGACACGCGTAGCAAGATAAAACAAGAGTGACTTCAAAACTTTCAGCACATAGAGAGGTGTTTCAATACCAGGAAAACTTCTACCACCATATTTTCCTCTCTCAAAATAATTTTCAGTAGCCTCATGAATAAACTCAACAATATAACTATCACATAAAGCATGATTTTCATGATCTACGAGCACTAGAGCTTTATCATAAACATCTTCAAAAGAATCCTTAGGAACATAACATTCATCCTTCTTTAGTAAGCATGGGGGACAATCAAATAATGTAAGGGATAAAGAGTTACTCTCATTAGAAGGTAGGCATGGGTAGCTAATCCATTCTTCCTCCTTTTGTTCATCACTCTCCTCCTCTTTTTCATCTAATGAGATTTGAGGTTCATCAATTTATTCTTCCATAGGATCCTGCAATGCATTAGTCTCTTCCATTTGTGGAAAGCATCTATTAAAATACTCAAGAATAGAGACATTTTCATCCTTGTATTTATCAAAGCAAAATTTAAGTATACCATAAACCTCATATTTGTAAGGTGAATCATCAATATTTTCAAGCAAACTAGCAAGTTCAAAAGCACCCTTCTAAGCAATAAATTCTTCAACTTGTTCTGCATCATAAAAGTCATAAATTCCTCTAGAATAGGAAGATATGGTATCATTATCTTTATACTCACATTGAAAAGGGAGGTGTTTATACCTCCTTCTGCAACGAGATTCATCACATCAATAAGTAACATTATAAGTAGAGCACATGTTTATAGCAATGGTATACAATCTATCAATTTGTTCCCATAAGTGTTTCCCTTTTTGTGACAAGTGGTGTTCCTTATAATAATATTTTTGATCTTCCGTGAACCCACCTTGCCAATAAGCTTCAGTTTCAAAGAAACCAACCATTGACAACAAGCATGATAAAGCAAGACAATAACAAACCAACGAAAATAACAACTAGAGTAGGAACTAATTTTTTTGTATTTTCGATAAATAAAGAAGCAAACAAGGACAAAATAAACTTGGCTTGAACAATAGTGAATCCAAGTGAACTTGATAAATAAAGCTATGCCCCCGGCAACGGCGCCAGAAAATAGTCTTGATGACCCACAAGTATAGAGGGTGTATCGTAGTATTTTCGAGGGAAGTGAAACCCAATTTATTGATTCAACACAAGGGGAGCCAAAAAATATTTATAAGCCTTAACAACTGAGTTGTCAATTTAGCTGCACCTGGAAACAATCTTCCTCACAACAGTTTATCAGTAGCAACAGTTTTGTAGTAGAAATAGTAAAGTAACAGTAGTTCTAAAGCAAAGACAGTAGTAACAAAAGCAGTAAACAGTGGGATTCGAGTGCGGTAGGCATAGGGATGGATGGACGGGCGTTGCATGGACAAGACAATTCACATAACAATCAGAACATAGGGCGATTGCAGATAAATAAGATAAAGCATCCAAGTACTAGACAATCATAGGCATGTGTTCCATATATAGTCATACGTGCTCGCAATGAGAACTTGCACAACATCTTTTGTCCTGCCAGCCCGTTTGCAGCGGGGCCTCTAGGGAACTAATGGCAATTAAGGTGCTCCTTTAAATAGAGCACCAGAGCAAAGCATTAACACTCCATGAACACATCTGATCCTCACACCAAAGCCATTTCCTTCCGGTTATCCCGATTTCTGTCACTTCGGGGCCATAGGTTCCGGACAACAACGTGTGTATACAACTTGCAGATAAGACCAAAAACAATACTATCATAATGAATCAATAACATGTTCAGATCTGAAATCATGGCACTCGGGCCCTAGTGACAAGCATTAAGCACAACAAGTCGCAACAAAGTCATAAAGCACTAATAAAAGATACTAGGCACCATGCCCTAACAATCTGAAGTCATTACATGAACGATGTCATCCAATCCCTACCATCCCCATAGCCTACAGCGGGGGATTACTCACTCATAGATGGGGGAAACATGGATGGTCGATGGAGATCGATGGAGATGGCTCTAGGGGCAATTCCCCGTCCCGGCAGGGTGCCGGAACAGAGACTTTCTATCCCCCGAATCTCCCCTTCGGTGGTGGCGGCACTGCGGAACTTTTTCTGGAAAAACGTCGAACCCCCCTCGGTTTTTAGGTCAGAAGGCTTCTTATAGGCAAAGAGGGAGACCGAGGGGGTGCCTGGGGCCACCACACCATGCCCTGGCGCGACCAGGCCTAGCCCGCGCCTGGGGGGGTGTGGCCAGCCCATGGCCCTCCTCTGTCTCGTATTCTGGCTCCTGGAGTCTGCTGGAAAAATAGGCACTTTGGCTTTTGTCCTGTCCAATTCCGAGAACATTCATTTTCTGACTTTCCTGGAACCAAAAACAGCAGAAAACAGGCAGCTGGCACTATGGCTCTTGTTAATATGTTAGTCCAAGAAATCATATGAAAAGTACTCCAAAGTGTGGACAAAACACAAGAAAGTGGATAAAACCAAGCATGGAGCATCAAAAATTATAGATACATTTGCAATGTATCACCTTCGGAGTGATGCATGAGTAGTTCGTCCTTGGACTATGGGTCCATACAGTAGCTAGATGGTTGGTTCTCCTCCTTTCTGCTATCATGTTTAGATCTTGTGAGCTCCATTCATGATCAAGATCATCTATTTGTAATCCTATATGTTGTGTTCTCGAGGATCCGATGGATATTGAGATACTATGTCAGATTGATTATTGATTCTATCATGTCTATGTTATTTGTGATCTTGCATGCTCACCGTTGCTAGTAGCTATCTTGTCCAAGTAAATGCTTGTAACTCCATGAGGGAGTATTTATGCTCAATAGTAGGTTCATGCCTCTAGTAATCTGGGGAAGTGACAGAAATATCTAAGGTTGTAGATGTGTTGTTGCTACTAGGGAGAAAACAACAATCCTTTGTCCATGGGGAAATTGTATTGTTTACTTTACACACTTTGTTTAATGCAATTATCTGTTGCTTGCAACTTAATCCTGGAAGGGGTTCGGATGATAACCTGAAGGTGGATTATTAGTCATAGATGCAGTTGGATTACGGTTTATGTATTATGTTGTAATTGCCAATCAAATCTCGTAAGAGTCAAGATGTCTAGTATATGCATTGTTATGGTTTCTCAATCTGTCAATTGCCCCGTTGTAATTTGTTCATCCAACATGCTATTTATCTTAAGGAGAAACACCCAACATGCTATTGACCCTAGTCCATTCCTTTACCATTAATATACCATGTACTGTTTACCGTTTACTATTTACTTTCTACAAGCAATTACTATCTTCCACACTATATGTTTAATCCTTTGTTTTCAGAAAAACTAGTGAGATTGACAACCTCACTATAAGTTGGGCCAAAGTTCTGTGGTTGTGTGTGCAGGATTCCAAGTTGCTAGAAACACCTTGGAGTTATTTCCTTACTCCTACCGGTTCGATAACCTTGGTTTCATAACTGAGGGAAACTTGATGTTGTGGTCATCATACCTTCCTCTTGGGGTTCCCAACGAGCTCTACATATCTTGAGCCATCAGTTCCCCCTCCAGATGCCTTCTAGAGGTGAGGTTTTGGCGATTTCGGGGTGTTCTATATGTTGTCTCCCCGAACCAGTTGCACGGGGTGAAACTATTTGAGGAGGCGGAGGCGGTGCCAACTATAGAGCCGAAAAATTTACTCCGATTGTATAGTTGGTTTTTGAACCCTCTGCCTCCTTTGTTCGCTTCTGGTTTTCTTCTAGTATTATTAATATTTCCCAAATAAGCGATTTACGTTCTTTTTGACTCCTTTTCTCCTCAGTACAATTTCTCCAAGAATTGTATCCATTGGATCTATCATCTGTCCTGATCCTGGTGAAAACACACATAAAATGTGCGCGCGAGCATCGTAAAATAACAAGATCCTACATCTACAATGCATAATAATAATGTAAAACATGATGCAAATATGCACTCATCAACTTCCCCAAGCTTAGACTCTTGCTCGTCCCGAGCAAGTTTTAGCTTAATGGATGTGATCCTCAAATTCATGAAGATGAGTCGATAAAATAAATGAGGCAGTTGCAACATGTGTTTATCATATATGATACATAGGAATTTGTTCATGAATAGTACCTTACTTGAACCATCTGAATAGTATTAGCAGGCTTCCACACCTTAGTGATCAACAATTCATAAAATATGAATCTCAACATAATGTAAAAGTATCTGGTTCAACCGAATGAGTTAGTGAGGTAGTCCCAAGTGTTTTAGGATCTACGTATTCACTTGGTTTTCAAAATCTCAAAAGTGTCTCTTTGTCATACTACAATGCAGTGGTATATGCCTACTTGCTCTGTGCACACTCACCCTTTTTCTTCTTCCTTTTCTTTTCTTGTGTATATATGCTCACACTTTTGTTTAAGTGATGTGCAAAGGAGCTAGCCATACATTCTACTTCATGTAGGAATTAAAAGTTTAACGATCTCAATTATCAAATTCCAATTGTATATGAAGCATTCTTATGACTTGAATATTCGACCTTGACTTGTTTTCACTCTATTTTGATATCACTTTCATTTTCCTTTGTTCAAGGTTTATTTTTCAACTTAACTGTATAGATAATTTTTCTTTGTAAATCAAACCATAGACTTATAGAGTATTGACCCAATTATCTTTAGGTGTTCCATTAATACCAATGGTGTGGAAGACTCCTATCACTATCATTAAGTGCAAATAAAATTATACTCAAGCCATTCATATATCAATAAAGAAAACACAAACTCAATATTTCTCCATATATAATAATAAACTCAGAATTTCACAAAAGGGATTGACTATTCCTGGAGGGAATTCTAATGATGCAAACTTTATTTCTAGTTTGAGCTAATGCAAAAGAAAATAGCGATATAAAACTTATAAGATAAATTACAAGGTATTTAGAGATCTCCCCAAGCTTGGAATCAAGCCAGGTAGGATCAAATAACTCCTTGTTGGTACCTATTCCTCCTCTTGGGTAGAAAGAGCAGCGCCCTCTTCTTTTACGTTTCCATCTTTGACTATGCTTGCAAAGAAGATGCTGAGCTCGGCCATGTTGTATTGGAGCTTAAACAATTTCTTCTTGAGGAATTTCTTCTCATATGTCAACTCAAAGACAGTTTTAATTAATAAACCAACTCTACCATCGATGTCATCGACCTTTTTCTCAAGATCTTTGCTCATCATCCAGTAGGAGTCAATCCCTTCTCCAATTGTTTCGACACATGCCTTCTAAGCCTTTTCTAACTCATAGATCTTATCATGAATATCATATTGCCGCACCTTCTTAGGTTTAAGAGGTGATAGACCAAGAGGAGGTTTGTAATAGGATCCGATGTTGTAATGATAAGGATTAGGGAGATACTCATCCTTGTTCCTTCCCTGCTCAGCTTGCCTCATCATCTCCATTCTTTGCGGGAACATGTCCTCCCAATTTGGGAGAGTCTTGATCTCCTGGCTAGATGATGACGATGATCCTTTAGGTTTTGCTTCTTCGATCCTCTTCACGAGCTTCTCTTCTTTCTTCTTCCAGATCCTGTTGACATCAAATGGCTGCACGGATGTTGTTAGAGGGGATTGTATAGGGATGACGAGGATTTTTCGAGGTTGGAGGCTATGACTCTGTGAAAACTTAATGGAAAAGGTTAGATGCGATCAGCTTTAAAAGGGGAGGTCAAAAACCCTAGCCACCTTTCGTAATGAGCAACTATACGGGCGCAACCCGTATAGCTCCCGTCGTATAGTTATGAACTGACTATAGATTAAATCTACGGTGGAATTAACTATACAGCCAGAACTATACGGGTGGAAATTTTTATTCCCGCCGTATAGTTGGTCGTTCAACTATCTGGATTTTGAATAAATTTTTTGGAGATGGGTTGATAACTATACGATCATAACTATATGGGCAGAATTTTTAATTATGTCCGTATAGTTGGTCGTTAAACTCTCAGTACTCAGGAAATTATTTTGTCAAAGGCATTGATATCTATACACCCAGCTATACGGGCGAAATTTTTAATTTTGTCCATATAGTTGGTCGTTAAACTCTTAGTACCTTTTGTGGATGGAGGGGTGATGTCGCAACAACTATACGACCGCAACTATACGGCCGGAATTTTTATTCCCGCCGTATAGTTAGTCGTTAAACCTTCTGTGTCCACCAAAAAAAATTTGCTTCTCCAAGGACTTCTTATTAATCTGAAACTTAGTGAAATATCAAGTTTTGATAAAAAATGTGAGCTTAGATTTTTGACCAATTTTGGCTTTATCAACCTTCCTTCTTCTTTGCTAGAGCATCAAATGTTTCTTATTTTAACACAATATTCTAATAAAAATTTAACTGAAATCTTAAAACTTACTCAACCCTTAATTTTGCATGAGTTGCCTCCCATGAAGCACTCTTTTATGGTCAATATCTTGACCGTAGTATTGCTCATTCTGTCTCGAGTTCGTTATTTTTGCAGTTGCCATTCCTTTTATACCTTTGCTTAATCACTTCTTCTGGGGTGATTACTTCTATGGTGACTACACTTATATCTTCTTTTACTCGATAATTCTTCAAGCGTTGTCCATTTACCACCCATGCAAGAGAGGGTGTTTTTCCTTCGAGCATCACTGCTCCCGATCAATAAGCTTCTTCTACTATATATGGGCCTTCCCACTTTGATTTGAGCTTTCTTGGAACCAACTTAAGACGATAATTATAGAGCAACACCTTATCTCCACTTATAGAAGTCTTATTCTCTATTTTTCTATCATGCCATCTTTTCACTTTTTCCTTAAACAACCAAGCATTCTCATAGGATTCACTTCTAAACTCATCTAAAGCATGAATATCTAATAAACGCTTATCCCCTGCTGCTTTAAGATCATAAGATAGGTTCTTGATTGCCCAAAAAGCTTTGTGTTCCAATTATAAAGGTAAATGGCATGCCTTACCGTACACCATCTTATAAGGTGTCATACTCATTGGATTTTTAAACACAGTATGGTATGCCCATAGAGTGTCATTTAATTTGTATGACCAATCTTTTCTTGATTTGTCCACCGTCTTCTCGAGTATGGTATTTAATTCTCTATTAGAGAGTTCCACTTGACCACTTGTTTGGGGATGATATGGTGAAGCAACGTGGTGAGTTAATCCATACTTGCTGATGATTTTCCTAAAAGTTTCTTTCATAAAATGAGAACACCGTCAGTAATTAAAAATCTAGGAACTCCAAACCTGGGGAATATGACATCCTTGATCATCTTCACTGAGGTAGCTGCATCTGCATGATTTTTTTGGAATAGCTTCAACAACAACAAGAATATGAGTATAACCATTCGAGTCTGTAAATGGTCCCATGTAATCCATTCCCCATACATCAAAGGGTTGAATTATGAGACTATAATTCATTGCCATTTCTTGTCTCCTACCTATATTACCTCTTCTTTGTTAAGCATCGCAGTATTCCACATACCTTTGTGCATCCTTGAGTAAGGTAGGCCAATAGAATCCAGATTGAAGTACCTTTGCAGCAGTTCTCTTACATGCATGATGCCCTCCGTATGGACTGTCATGACAAGATTTCAATATTGCATTCATTTCATGATTAGGAACACACTTCCGAATCATTCCATCAGGTCCATGGCGATATAGATACGGATCATCCCAAAAGTAATATTTAAGATTATTAAAGAATTTCATCCTTTGATTTCTTGACATACTAGGAGGTATAAATTTTGTTGCTCGATAATTAGTGTAATCCGCATACTAGGGGTTAGCAATTTCAATGTTTGGTAAATATTCTCCTGGAAATGATTCATTAAAAGGTACGGGGTTATTAATTATTCCCTCCATCCTAGAGATATGATCTGCTACAAGATTATCTTTACCCCTCCCATCTACTATTTGCAAATCGTATTCTTGTAGTAATAAAACCCACCTAATCAGCCTGGCTTAGCATCTTTTTTCACAAGGAGGTGACGCAAAGCTTGGTGATCCGTATGAATTATTACTTTAGAATTAATGATGTAAGATCTAAATTTGTCGCAAGCAAAAATAATAGCTAGGAACTGCTTTTCTGTAGTAGCATAATGTTTTTGAATCTTATTAAGTGGTCTACTAGCATAATAAATAACATTCAAATTCTTTCCATCTTTTTGTCCCAACACAGCCCCTAGATCATAGTCACTAGCATCACACATGATTTCGAAAGATTCATCCCATTTTGGAGATTGCATGATAGGTGCTGAAACTAATTTATTCTTAAGGTTCTCAAAAGCTGCAATGCAGTCATGATCTAAGTAGAATGGAGTTTGTTTATCAAGAACATTGGTGAGGGGCATAGCTATTTTAGCAAAATCTTTTATAAACCGCTTATAAAAACCTGCATGTCCTAGAAACATTTTTAGGTTTTTAATCTCCTGAGGCATTGGAAGATTTTCTATTGCATTTACATTAGTTTTATCTATTTTTATTCCCTTCTCCGAAACTTTATGCCCCAAAATGTTACCTTCTCTTTCCATGAAATGGCATTGTTCCCAATTCAAAACCAAGTTTGATTGTCTGCATCTCTGCAAAGACTTTGGTAAGATTGTAGAGGCAATTATCAAAAGTTGTTCCACAAACAACAAAATCATTTGTTAGAACTTCCATAGTCTTCTCAACAAAATCATCAAAAATCTTTAGAGCACATTCTTGAAAAGTTGCTGTTGTGTTACATAAGCCAAACGGAATTAATATATAAACATATGTGCCATAAGGACAAGTGAAAGTTTTTTTCTCTTGATCTTTTGGTTGTATGGCAATTTGAGAAGAAAACCATCAAGTCTAGAATAACCATCAAGAAAACAAAAATAAGAGTTATTGCTAAGTCTTTCTAAAATTTTATCCATGAATGGTATAGGTCTATGATTTTTTTGTGCCTCGCGGTTTAGCTTCCTAAAATCAATGCACATATGGTATCCTATGACGAGCCTTACATGAACTAGCTCACTATCCTCATTCATAGCAGCATCAAGACCACCATGTCTTGGTATGCAATGAGCTGGGCTAACCCACTTACTGTCAGAAATAGGATATATTATGCCAGCATCTAGTAAGCGTATAACCTCTTTTCTTACTACTTCCTTCATTTGAGGATTAAGCCTTCTTTGTGTATCTAATACAGGTTCAACATCATCAAGCATGGTAATATTATGTGTTACAATAGATGGATCTATTCCTTTAATATCACTCAGTGTATATCCAAAGGCTTCACGATGGTTAACCAAAACTAAAATGAGTTTATTCGTTTCATTTTTCGATAGATTCTTTCTAATGATAACTGGACATTTATTTTCAGTATCTAAAAACTCATACCTCATACCGATTGGAAGGTGTTTCAATTAAATTGGTGGAGGCTCTTCATCTCCTTTTCTTACCAGTTCTTCATAGTCATGTGGATTTTGTGCTTCTGGAATTGAATCAAGGTAATCATCCATGTCTTCCTTCTCCTCATCATCTGGTGCTTCCTCCCAATTAATTAGGCTCCTCTCTAATTCATCTTGTGGAGTACTAAAATGTATCGTCGCTAGTTTGGCAATACTTTTTCTTCCTTGATATCCTCCACATCATATGACCTCTTTTTTAGTTTGGTGAAGTGGAATGCCATTTCCTCTTCTCCAAACATTAGTGAAATAGTCTCTTTCTTATTATAAACTCGAGCTTTGGTGATGGAAATAAAAGGCCTGCCTAAAATAATAGGACAAAAAGAATCTCGAGGCATATCAACAATATGAAAATCAAGGGGGCACATGAGTGACCCAATAAAGACATAGATATTTCTGATTACTCCTTCCGGTTTTATATTGGTTCTATTAGACAATTTAATAGTAGTTTCTACCGGTTCCACACCTGGATTATTTAAATTGTAATGGAGTTCCTCATAAAGTGATGAAGGCATAATATTTATAGTGGAAATTGGATCACAAATTCCATATAAGAAAGTTTCTCCAAAATATATAGGGGTCATTGGTTTAGAAGTTTCATTACCTAGAACCTTACCTTTGATGAATTCTGAGGTTTCAAGGTCTAGCATAACCACTTCATCATCCACTATTCGTGCTTCCGTAAGATCCTTGAATATAACATTATTTATATTTGTAGCTTCGGAATTCCTTTCTAGTTTCTTTGATCTCTATTTTATTTGTTCTTCCTCTTTTTGTCTTTTTTCGAAGATCCCTTGAATAGGTATCGAGGAGAACTCTTCCATTAGTGCTCTTGCACGCTTCATTTCTTTGAGGGGTTTATAGGGTTCCCATTATGTAGGTACCTTCAAATGCCCTACATAATTCTCAATAATTTTCTTTACTGAGTAAGAATCTATACCTAGGGTTTTAATCATTGTATATATCCTTTCATCTGCAAGGAAATTGTTAATGCAAGCATATTCAAAAAAACTATTTGTCATGTTTTCCTTATTTTTAAGATTTTCCGTTGCTTCTCTCATTTTTATTATTAGATTCCAAGCTTCATCATAGGTATAAGAAAGAAAACTGCCGTTAGAAGCAGTGTCTAGATTCATCCTATTTTCAATGTTTAGCCCTCCATAAAAATATGGGTGATTAACGAATCAGGCAAACGACGATGAGGGCAATTATCTAGGTAGCTTTTGTACCTTAGATATCCTTCATATAATCCCTCACCAGGATTATTTTTGAAACTGAAAATAATACCTCTCATCCTATGAGCTTTGCTTTCGGAATAATATTTTGATAGGAATTTGGTTGTCAATTCCTCCCAAGGCCTCGGTGCTTCTGCACGAAAAGATCTATACCAGCCGTAAACATTATTAGAGAGGTTTTGTCTAAACAACTGGATTTTAACAATGTCAAGATTATAGTCATCGAAAATAAAGGAACTGAGAATGTCTTCAAAGAATTGTAAGTGTCCATATGGACTTTCTTCATTGGTTCCTACAAATTTCTTAGAGTGCAATAGTTCAAATAATAAAGGGTGGATCTCGATTCCATCTGGATTGATGATTTTATTGATAGCTATAAAAGCATCCATGGGCGAACCCATTTTCCTTACTGCCTCAAGCTGGTTTAAATGTTGACTGTTGTCCATAGTTGCGGTCCTGCAACTCAAGTAAAAATTAGTACAATGAAAGTAAATGGCAAAAAGTAAAGTGACTTATAGTGCTAAGCTCCCCGGCAACGGCGCCAGAAACTAGCTTGATGACTGCAAGTGCATAGATCGTTTGTAGCTAGTTTCGAAATAAAGATATCGACCCCACAAGGAGCAGTAAGTGAAAGACTAAAATGCTTTTAACTATTGATGTCTGCATGAGCACAGATCGTTTGTGCTAGTTTCGAAGTTCAGATATCGATCCCACAGGGAGCCCAAAGGTAATTGTTTGTTGGTGAAGTCTCTATCACACCCGAAGTTGTCACACGTCTTCAAGTTAATTGACTGCAAGTGTTAAAATAAGAATGGGGTTTTGATTAAATGCGAAAGATTTAAATAAAACTAAAATGTAAACTTCAGAAATATAAAGCATAAAAGTAAAGAACGACTTTGTTTTTTTTGTTTCCTGCAGATGGCGAAAGAAGGCGCGGGAAGATTCAGTTCATTCTTTATATTGACTATGCCAGGTGGATGAGTCGTAAATGTAACAATTATAATCTTATAGATATATGTGGAGGCAAGCAACCCATAATTAGCTGGAACTCCTCTTGGTAGATTTCATCCCAACTACAATAATCCTACTAGCCTGCTACCAAAACCATGGTCAGACACTAGATGATTAAGACCCTTCAGGTTGCTTAGCGATTAAGCTCCTTGGATCGGACTAATGCAATAAGCAAAGTGGTTACTCGTTATCCTCGAGTCAATGAGCTTTCCATTGATATCCCCATGTCACCCGAGGGTCGTCGGTCTACTAGCGTACAAGATTTTATCTATGTAGAACAAAGTATCATGTTGTCTGGGCCCTTAATTGCACAACAAGAATTAGGCATCCCATAGATAGTCAAGCACACATAACATAGTAATTAGAATCAATCACAAACTAACAGAAAATATATGAAGGAACATCATATCTCACCAATCCCCTACATCTCCCACGCCCAAAGGAATTACTCACACATGAGAGAAGAACAGATCATCAATACAATTAAATA
The DNA here is from genome assembly GCA_916181665.1 of Avena sativa. Lineage (NCBI taxonomy): Eukaryota > Viridiplantae > Streptophyta > Magnoliopsida > Poales > Poaceae > Avena > Avena sativa. The sequence goes on along the minus strand of OV702292.1, from coordinate 431,386,591 downwards.
AAGGGAAATCGTCTTTGTATTATCATGGAGATCCACAATAATAACGGATGACACGCGTAAAGCAATATCTTATAGTAATTATTAGAAAAAGTAGTGGCATAATTTCTACTACTTCGAAGCATCCATTTCATCAAACAATTTCAATCAAGGGTACTATCAAGTCTATTTTTATTAAGCTCAAATGGGATGGAGTGGTTCCAAAATTAAATACTTCGGTCTAAACTTGGACTAAAGTCATCTTTCAGATGCTTTTTCTTGTTGTAAAATTGTCGGAAGTATTTTAAACCAAGTTCTTTGCTCATTATTTCGAGGCTAAAAAGGAGACTCTAGCAAAGGAATAGAATTTATGGGATAACAAGCTAAGTGGGGAGTGTCCTCAGTGCAAGCGAGTAAATATTTGTAGGATCAATTTAAGGTTGCAGAGAGGATGATGAAAGGAACATGATACCTCTTCTAACTTGCTTCATTCTTGTATTTGAGTCGAAACCCCCTCTATGCTTTCCTATTCCCAAGTCACCTGAAATTAAGCAATCTTCGAGAGAAGCAAATAAACAAACTTGCAAATAAAATTACAACTAATTTTTTATATTTTTGGTTTAGACATGCAAATTTGAAAGTAAACATGCAAATTTGAAGTAATAAAATAAATCAAAAGAAGAAAATAAAAATATGAATGCAAAGTTTGGAGTTTTTCAAATCTCTGCCAAGCTTTGGCAATTGCCAGGCTCAGTTGTTGTCGTCATTTGGCGGCTAGTGCGGATACTGCTAGTAGAAGTTGGGGAAGTGGGTCATGAAGTGACTGAAGTTGTGAGTCAAAGTGTTCACATCTTCATTCACATCCTGAAGAGTGTGGTCGATCTCCCCAACACATTGGTTGAGCTATTGGAACTCCTGGTAGGGGACGTAGTTGTACCCCTACTGTGGCTGGTTGGGCCACGTGTCCCAAGCTCCTCTTTGCTGCTGCTGCTGTTGTCCCTCCTAAGCAAGGTTGTGTCCCTGCTCTTCCTCCTACTCCTGCTCCTTCTCCTCATCATCCCGCTGCCCTTCATCTTCCTCCTCCTCGGGCTGGTGCTTGGCCAAGATCGCCGTCACTTGGTCCTTGGTGAGGATCCAAGTGTTCTTATCCACGATTGAGAAGGCTTGTGGGCAAGGCAACTGAACCTGCTCACCCTGTGCATCACCCAGATAACCAAATTGATATGCTCGGAGCCTCCGGTTAGCATGGTAATCACCAAGGAAGCCAAAAGCAGTCAAATATTTGACGTCCATAAGTTTGGAGCCATCAACAGGTTCCATGACAAGTAGTACAATGTTCAATGCATAGGCAAGGTGGGTTACCAATCCACCAATGCGAATATCACCTTTGGCCATGTTTCTTTGGTGGAGGAAGTGTTGGATGAGTAGAGCTACAGGACTAGGGCTCTGCGGTGAAGTAGGGAAGAGGGCCTTGGTGATCATAGCCATGTCCGCATTGGCCATGGAGCCTGTGTCACCTCTCCCTAGTAGTGTGTTGGCGAGGAACAGAGCATAGTAGCGAATGGTTGGGTTCTGAATGGTGGACATCTTCTTCTGATAAAAGTGCCTGTCACCATTAACAAAAATAACCTCCCAAGTCTCTCCACTTGTGATGCTATAGAGTTTAGTAGCATTGGGCTCCCCAGTATGAGGAAGGCTAAAAGCATTGCAAAATTGTTCGAAATTTATTTCATAGTGTTGCCGGTTCATGGTGAAGCTGATCGTGCACATGTTACCTTTCTCCTTGTGGTCCTCATAGAAGGAGGAAAGGAACTCATGGGTGAGTTCAGTGTAGGTGTCGTGGCTTGCAAAGCTAACCACCACCAACCCCGACCTCCTACACATGAGGTCGAAGTCCTCCTTCAAACCTGCCGCGGTGAGAAAGTTGTGGTCGACCCAACGTGTGGGTAGCACCCTCCTCGATGAGACAATGTCGAACTTGGAGTTGTGCGGAGCTCAGGACACCGAGCTTGAGCCCTCACCCTGTTGGCACTTGCTCGAATGAAAGAGGTTACCGATTTTGTTCATCGTGATGTACTGAAATTTTCACCATAAAAACTTAGGCACATAGTTTCTATATGATATATGAACGATTCTACGTGGAAAATTTCAATCCTAAAGTGAGGAATTAATAAGGAAAACAAAATAATCTTGAGTCCATCCACTAGATCAATGTGAGAGTTTCAACCATGGAAATGGTAAAATAAAGCATGGATAGGGAGAGAAACATACCGATCTGTTGATTCCCCCACACAAATGAATGAAATCCACGAAGAATCAAGAGTTCTAGGTGGATTTTGAGAGGTTTGGAGAGACAATATGAAAGAAATAATGAGGAGAGGAGGAAGACCTAGCCGCCCCGGTGCGATTAAGTGGTCGCGCCGACCTATATGACCGGAACTATACGGGCGGGTGATGTTGCTCCGTCTGTATAGTTGCGACGGTGCCGCCAACTAGGGTTTCTTTATACAAAAAACAGCTATACGGGCACAACTATACGGCCGGATCAAAATGATCCTGCCGTATAGTTGGTCGTTAAACCGTCTGTTTCTCGAGATAAATTTCTAAAACTAGCATCGATATCTATACGACCAGAACTATACAACTGAAATTTTTATTTCTACCGTATAGTTGGTCGTTAAACTCTCGGTACCTTTGGGATGAAATTCTACGAAGGCATCGATATGTATACGACCAGAGCTATATGGCTGGAATTTTTATTCCCGCCGTATAGTTGGACGTTAAACTCTCAGTACCTTTTAGAAACTTTTGTATGTAGGCTTCGATATCTATTCGACCAGAGCTATACGGCCGGAATTTTTATTCCTGCCGTATAGTTGGTTGTTAAACTCTCTGTTCCTTCGAAGAAAATTTATTGATGGCAAAGATAACTATACGACCGGGGCTATACGGCCGGAATTTTTTTATTCCCGCTGTATAGTTGGTCATTAAACCATCAGTAAACATCAAAAATTTCCATTTCTTCGAGGATACCATCTGATCCCATCACTTAGCGAAATACCTAGTTTTTAATAGAAAAATGATAGTAAAAACTGCTGACCAACATTAGTATATTAAAAGAAAAATTTTAGCTTTCATAAATAGAAACTCAAACTTTTATTCTTATTATTATCTACTTATTCAATCCGACGTTTCTACTACTTTTTGACAGCTTCATCTTCACGGGCGCACTTCCGCAAGAATGTCTGTGAAAAAGTGGTAGGAATGCGATGAACTTATTATCCTCTATTCTACTAAATTGACGAAAATGGGTTGACTCCCATTAAGCATTTATTATGAATGGTTGAATAACTCAACCTCTTATCTCTTCTCGAATTCTTACCTTTGGTTGCCCCTTATCAATGGCACTTACCACATGAACTCGTTTTGCCGGTGGAACATATCTTTCTCCTGCTTCAAGCTTCTTTCATCTTCCAAGTATTATAGATAGTCTTTCATCTTCTGGCATTTCAAGAATAATAAAATTAGTGGGAATAACATGTTCATCTATCCTAAGTAAGACATCCTCAATCATACCAACGGGTTGTTTAGCGGACTTGTCAGCCATCTGTAAAGTCATAGTAGTAGGAGAGTACTCCCCTAATCCTATCCTTTTATAGAGGGAGTATGGCATTACACTAACTCCTGCTCCTAGATCACATAAGGCATTGTGAATATCCGTTTTACCTATTCAGCATGAAATAGTTGGTATTCCGAGATCGCTAGACTTAGGCAATAGCTTCCCGTTAGCAGGATAGCTAGTTACCATGGCAAGTGTTTTAGTTATTTCTTTCTTTCTACTAAGAATATCATGAAGGAATTTACCATAAGTAGGGACTTTGATTGCATCCGCAAATGGAATTTCCAGATGAAGGTCACTAAGTGCCTTTGTAAAAGAATTATAGATTACCTCATCTGGTGCTTTCTTTTTCGATCTGGATAAGGAAGATTTTTCTCACCTGACTTACTCTTTGTCTTTTACCTTGGGGGGGGGGGTCAGGCTCTTTGGTTGCTTTCTTTTATTGTTGCTTATTGCTTTTCTTCTTTTCTACTACATCAACTTCATCTTCCTTGCTTATTTCTTTATTTTCTCTTAGATCAACCATCTCTACATCTGAGTCATAATGATCATCCTGAGCATCATTTTGGTCCTCCTTGTTTTACTCTTGCGTCTCTGTTTCATCTTGAGGATCCACCAATGTATCATCTTCTTGGCTTGCTTCGAGCAAGGATTTTTCCTTGCGCTCTTTTTTAGCTTCATATTCCGGTGGTCCTAAGGGTCCTGTATCAACTGCACCCCTTCTTGTAACAACATTAGTAGAAACAGGAATATATTCGTCTTCACGAAGAAAAATTTGATAACTAGATGCTATTTTCTCACACTAGGTTTCAATCATACCAAGATACTTATGAAATAATTTTATTTCTTGGCCTATCTCATCGTAATTTTCTGTGAGTTCTGCCAAAATGTTTTTATGTTTTTGGAAATGCCTATGCAAGTTATTATGAGATTTTACTTGTCGATGCTTTAATTCTTGAAAAACTTTTCTAGTTTCATCTTCTTCAGTTAAAACTTGGAACAAATCTTCTTTGTTTTCCTTAGCAAGTTCAGAAGGTATACCCTTTTCTTTCATAGTTTTGTGTACCTCAGGCATAAGATCAGGAGTTATCTGAAGTATCCCTTTTTCTGACTTAGTGCCAAAATCAGGATTATACAAAGAATCATTCTTAGCCCTAGTTGACATTAATTCCAAACATTCTTTAATAGTTAAAGTATTTATTGATCCTCCTGCTGAGAAGTCAAGAAACTCTCTACATTGAGTATTGAGACCATGTTAAAATAAATGGAAAATTGTAAGTTCAGAATAGCCATGATTAGGAATACTATTGATCATTACAAAGAATCTTTCCTGGGTTTATGGGTAGTTTTCTCCCATGTTCTGACTAAAATTGCCTATGTTCTTTCTTAGTTCAGTTACCTTTTAAAAAGGAATAAACCTGTTTATGAATTTAGTAATGCAGTTTTCCCAACATTTAATGTAGTGGCGAGGGAGAGAGTATAACCAGTCTAGAGCTTTACCTTTAAGAGACCATCGAAATAATTTAAGACGAGAGAAGTCTCTGGGCAAACCTTTTGGTCCGAGAAATGTTATCACCTCGTCGAATTCTCGAATGTGTCTTCCTGGGTCTTCATCTTCCCTTCCACTGAAAGCTTTCTCCTACAAAATTTTAATGATTCCACCATCAAATCGATATTCTCTAACTCCAGGATTAGGGAATTCTATTGGTTGTTCAAGAAATTCAGAATTTGGAGCACTATATTCCCTTAGAGTTTTCTCAGGTTTCATAGGAGTTGTCCTGTAAATAGACATGATTCCCATAATATCACTCAGGTTTTCAACTTCAACTTTATTTGATCTTAAAAGTTTTTCAATAATTTCTTCGTGCCTCCAAGTAGGCACGCGCTCAATATTATCCGGCAGGTAGGTCCTACCAGAGCGTGTAGACCCTTTGTCTCCTAAGGAGAAAAATTTGTAGTAGCAACACCTGAAATGTTAAAAGACAAACACTTAGCGCTTAGCTCCCAACAATGGTCCCAGAAAAAAGCTTGATGTCTGCAGGAGCACATATTGTTTGTAGCTAGTTTCGAAGTTCATATATCGATCCCATAGGAAGTCCAAAGGTAAGTGTTTATTGGTGAAGTCTCTGTCACACCCAAAGTTGTCACAGGTCTTCGAGTGAATTGATTGCAAGTGTTGAAATAAGAATGTGGTTTTGATTAAATACGGAAGATTTAAATAAAAATAAAATGTAAACTTCAGAAATATAAAGCATAAAAGTAAAGAACGACTTTGTTTGTTTGTTGTTTTCTGTAGATGGTGAAAGAAGGCGCGGAGAGATTCAGTCCATGGTGATAGTGACTGTGCCAGGTGGATGAGTGGTAAATGTAACAATTATAATCTTATAGATATATGTGTAGGCGAGCAACCCATAATTAGCCAGAACTCCTCTTGGTAGATTTCATCCCAACTTCAATAATCCTACTAGCCTGCTACCAAAACCATGGTCACACACTAGATGATTAAGACCCTTCAGGTTGCTTAGCGATTAAGCTCCTTGGATCGGACTAATGCAATATGCATAGTGGTTACTCGTTATCCTTGAGTCAACTAGCTTTGCATCGATATCCTCGTATCACCCGAGGGTCGCCGGTCTACTAGCATACAAGATCTTATCTATGTAGAACAAAGTATCATGTTGTCTGGGCCCTTAATTGGACAACAAGCATTAGGCATCCCATAAATAGTCAAGCACACATAACATAGTAATTAGAATCAATCACAAACAAACAGAAAATATATGAAGGCACATCACATCTCACCAATCCCCTACATCTCCCACGCCCAAGGGAATTAATCACACATGAGGTAAGAACGGGTCATCAATACAATTAAATAAAGGGAAATCGTCTTTGTATTACCGTGGAGATCCACAATAAGAATAGAAAAATATCCAACACAATTCAAGATGGGAAGTAACAATCTCAAACCCTAGTCTTGCAAGGTGGAGATCCCTCTCTTTCTCAAGTACAAGGCTATGGGGGTGTATTTGTTAGGAAGTCGAACATCATGGAGCGAGATGAAGAACATATCCCCCTTCTTCCCTGGATCTCTTCTTTCTCCCTTTTGGATGGTATGGCGGCTGCTGCATTGTGTTTTCGTCCCTGGTCCCTTCATGGAAGTTGTACCTTTTGATAAGACAGAGGCGACGGCAACTATACGGCGGGAACTATATGGCCAGAAAAAATATTCCCACCATATAGTTGCTCGTTAAAGCTTATGTTGACTCCTCTTGCGTGCTTCCAAAGTGAGACTTGCTTGTTTTCCCCAGATATTGTGTTTCTCTAGTTAAATCCTCCTGTTGACGTTTAGAACCTGAAACACACATTAAAAACCAAGCTTTCTTCGCTACCAAAGTATTAGCGTTAGGTAAAGTCAGAAAATGATCAAATCCGGGAAAAACCATCAAATAAATCCATCAAAAATGTGTCGAATCTCATAGCTATCAACTATAACTAAACGAAGTACTGACGAAATAACTTTAAGATGCAAGAAAAGTAAAGTTGTTTTTGGGTTTTTTTTAACAAGGTAATTTAAAGTAAAGCAAAAACTTGATACTGAATATAAGATCGCGTGTGTAATAGAACTTTGGAACTACAATAGGGAAAACAGCGTTCTCGGGGAGTGGTGGATACACCGCTAGCAATTTAGACTAAGCAATCAAGATTATAATAACGAATACTCTCATAACATGTATGTATGTGGGAGGAGCTCCATATATGGAGAAATAGGTAGCAACCGCTGCTCACATCATCCTTCATAACCACAGCTGACGAATAAACGACATCAATCGTATTATCCCTCTATTAAGAGATTTCTCCCGCGGCATGGACATGATTTAATGAGTTCTCCTTGATTCCCCAAGTTAGCACATAAGGAATGGCAACAGCTTTATAGTCACCGTAAGTATTATCATCCCTCTGTCTACTAACAAGTAACCCCCTTCATCGAGTCCCCATAGGAGGCAAATATTAAGGAGGTGCACAACTCCCAACATGAAGATGAAGACAATTAACACATACACATAATGATGTATAAAATAATAATCTCTATTCCATCTCAATCATATAGTAGGGTTTCTCCATCTCCCGAAGAACTAGAGATCTACTCAGACATGGAGGCAATCAACATCATAGCAATGGTAGTGGGAACAATAATAGATAAATAGTACTTGTATAAATCCATAATGAGTACGGGAGTTACAACAAGATCTATACAAGATATAGATGGGATGGATGGAGATGGTGGTGATGCAGTGGTGGATGATGAAGATCGATACCTTAGCCTCCCGGATCTGTGCAGGTTGAAGATGGATCCCCGACAGATGAGTTCCCCCTCCAGATGCCTTCCGGAGATGAGGTTTCGGCGATTTCTGGGTGTTCTGTATGTCGTCTCCCCAAACCAGTTGTACGAGGTGAAACTATTTGAGGAGGCGGAGGCGGCATCAACTATACAGCCGAAAAATTTGCTCTGGTCGTATAGTTAGTCGTTGAACCCTCTGCCTCCTTTCTTCGCTTCTGGTTTTCTTCTAGTATAATTAATATTTCCTAAATAAGTGATTTACGTAGTTTTGACTCCTTTTCTCCTTAGTACAACTGCTCCAAGAATTGTATCCATTGGATCTATCATTTGTCCTGATCCTGGTGAAAACAGACATAACATATGCGCGCGAGCGCCGTAAAATACCAAGATCCTACATCTACAATGCAAAATAGTAATGAAAATATGCACTCATCACGTTCGAAGGATGAAAGGCAGGCAGGAGGTTTTTACAGTGTCAAGGACATCGCGCAATGATGCAAGGCAGAAGTTGAAGTGTTGTCAAATAGGTAGATCTAGAGTGGCCTAAATCGATGCAGAAAATGCTAGACAAACTATGGGATATGACTATTGAGTTGAAAGAATCCATAGTCAGCTCACTTCTTGACAGTGCTGAGATGAAGCTATTTGACCAAGTTGACACAACCAGTCTTAACCGAGACCTCAGGAGGGTGCAAGCCAAGGTTAGCAAAGTCGAGAAGGAGAGGGACGTGGCATTTGCCTTGAAGGCTAAAACAGAGCAAGAACTGACTCCAGCAAGGAATGAACTCCACCAGGACAAAGTCCTGCAGTTCACAACTACGATTATTGACAAGTGCATGAGGATAAATGCAGAGAAACAATTAAAGCTGTACAAGGAAGATGCTAAAAGGACGGAGTAGAGGATTCGCTTGCTCTCACAAGAAGATGTGCATCAGGCTAAGATTAGGAAGATTACGGAGATGTGTGATAACTAGTTCTATTTAGCTTGAGCTCCGTACTTTTTAAAGTTATACTAGTAGTACTTGTTGACCTAGCAGTCTGAACTAGTGGTCTCGGAGTCCTGAGAGAAAAAAATTGGTCGCCCGTTAATTTGTCTTAACCCTGCATTACTTCCTTTTGTCTGATGATGGTGGTATTCTGACATTGGTGGTCTGTTTAAACATAATCTATGTGGATTGTGCCGCATGCAAATGGCACAACCACAATTTATAAAGTGGAAGCACATACACCCTGTTACTAGAGATCCGGGAGCTTCGCCAGATGTAGGGGATGTAGGAGCAGGGAGGTGGTGAGATAGACGGGCTCAATATTTGGCCAGAAAGTGGTATCGATTTCCTCATCATCTAGGCATTATCGGTTGCCATTGTTGTTTATGTTGCCATGCCATTGTGCAGCAGCTGAAATAAGTTGTTGTTTCGTGGAGTGTAGCAGCTTAAATAATTTATTTCTATGCCACTTACATTCCATCGAATTTGGAGACCTCCTGCCCCTCGGCAATCATGGAACCGGTGTTGTGTGTTTTCAAATAGTAGTGGAACAATCATAATTTTGGATTCACCTACTGACTCAGGCATTTCCAAACCCTAAGTCGTGGTACATTTTACTCCGAGAACATGGGTAGATGGTTTCGCCCGACAAGTTCCACGCACAGAGCTCCAGAATTTAACCGAATTACATATATAGGTTCAAGTTCAACACATTATTATGCATTTTCATTGCCAGCAGCCTTCTTCCCCCGCCTCTGTGCCAAGCCTTCACGTCCACTGGCTTCTTCATTTCCTGCCATCTTCCTCTTCCTCGGTGCCAATTTTCTTAGCTTCACGTACTCTGCATCGACGGGACAATCAACACCAGAATCATGTCCAGCATCATCTTTCCACTCATTTTTATTTTCTTCCGCAGCAAAATGACTAACCTGGAAGTCATGTTTCTAACCTTGCGGCGCTTCCTGTCAAAGAAACAGGATTGTTGCATAACTGCCTAATTTCTACAGAGTAAATAAAACAAAAATTACAATTCAGCATAAACATGTGAACCCCAAGAGACTTTTGCTTACTAGGAGCTAATTGGGTTCAAGCGACCACCCTATCCAAGAATAGAAGGGCGACTCCTAGTTACAGCAGCTTCCACATCTAGTACATCACAATTCAGCTCAAACATGCAAGACGAAGCATACCTTTTCATCAACCCAATAAGCTGATTGTCACACGTTAGAGGAACCATGATGACTTGTTCATCCATGAAGCTGAACTTTGCAGTCTGCTTTGGCCATATTTCAGCATGATTACGCAGAGCAGCAACCATACCAGGGATAGTGCAGATATGCGCAGGCAGTTTTTCCATCGTGATACAATGGTGTTCATACCACTTGTCCTTCACCCTTGCTGATTTAGAGTCATAAATGAAGAGGGCTACCGTAACTAGGTAAGGGTGGTCCGCAGAGATCCACTTGACAGAAAACTATGGAAAAAATATGTTTGTCAGCATTGGGCTAACAAACAATTTTTGGTTCAGTAGCCAGCTAGCAGTTATATTTAGTGCGAATAGCAAAGATAAGGGTAGCTCACCTGCATGTAGCCAGAACTTCTTCTTCCTTGGTAGTAGGATCTGCTATCCTCCGAGCTGCTCAGCTCGTCGACAACGGAGGCAGGCTAGAGCCTTGCAACGGCGGCTACGGCATGCGCCATTGGAGCTCGGGATCATCGAATGGGCGCAGTAACTTGGCACTGGAAGTCAAATGTCCGAAGGGATCATTCTGCCTGGAGGGCGGATTTCAACACCGCTGGTGCTAGGGGAAAGGAGGGAATGGATTTGTGAAATGGGTGAACGCATCCAAGCCACTTAGTTCCTCTATTTGCCTAAGAGGTTTCCGCATTGGCGCTCGTGTCACGGACAGATGACCGACATGCGGGTCCCGACCGTCTACTTCACGGGGCAGTTTAACAGAATGTTTGAATTTGGTAGGGGTGAGATGAGTTTTCCTCGAAATGGCCCCTCTCGGTAGTTGGCATCCCAACTTTGTGAAACGCGGCAATTACAGGCAACTTGGGTACCGCGATGCACTCAACCACCAACTTTCAGGCCGCAAACCAACAAGCCCCACATGGCCATCTAGGTACCTCTCTTGATCATTGATGTGAGAGATGTCTCAATCATGTCCAGAGTGTTTCCGAACCGAATGATGTCACACTAAAGGGTGGGGACACTTAGGGTAGATGCGGCATCGTAGGAGAAATAGAGAAAGAAAAACCAGAATAGTTCCGAGTAACATCCGATGTAGATCCGAGGGGGTCCGGAAGGTGTTCCTCAGTGGAAGAATATAATAATATATGTGTTTTATGTTAATTGGAGAATTAATATTAAAATATATATTTTTATTTTATTTTTATAGGCATCCCATTTCTATTTGGCCTCGCTCGGAGCGGAGGCCCAAAGGGGCAAGGCGCCTGGGGAAGGGGCCAGCCGGCCTAGGCTTAGTGGGCCGCCCAAGTGGGGCCCACCTAGGGCCGGCGGCTTCCCCTAGGTGGTTGGCGGGTGTGGGCATTAGTCCCACACCGCCTGGCCCCTGGGTGGTGCGCCCCGTCCCACTATATATAGGGGTCTCCTCCTCTCCTTTGGGATCATCCCATTCTCCCATTCTCTCTCTCTCACCTCCGCCAAGGACTTCTCCGTAATATTGGAGAGGACCTCTCGAGTTGTGAGTTCTCCACCTTCACACTACCATCATGTGATCATCGATTCGGCATCTTCTTCTTCCGCTGCTCGGCTGGATCGGAGCCCAGGAGACGTCGCCTACACCGGACGTGTGTAGTACTTCAGACACACCACACTTGAGGTGCTTGTAGCTGCTCGTCTTCATCAACATACGCCATCCTGCGTAAGGCATGCCTCGGTCTTCAAGGGTATGAATACCGTCTCTCTTTTTCTGTTACTTATGTCTACGTAGTATATATCCTGGTATTAGTGTTCGCTTAGTTAGAATTTTCTTGTTTTCTGCTACGGAACCCTATAGTGGTATCAGAGCGGGTCTATTGGTATACATGTCGTACAGATAGAACACATACCAATATGTGGGCATTGATTTTCTAGTTTCTACCATCTTTTATGTTCTTGTTCATATCGCGGCATTGTTTAATGAAGCGCCCCCCAACCGACCTCACGTGGTGATTCACGAGACAGGTCCACAATCAAAGTTGCTTAGGGGGGTGTTTGTCTCTCTACGGTAGTTGATATGTCATGAACATTGGAGGTCCCTGAAAAGGGAAGTAAAACGGCAATCATTGAATCCATGTTGTGGCTCCATGTTCGTAGGTGGGAAAGGGTTCTACCGCGAAAGCTCTAAATTTGCGTAAAACTTGCAATAGATAATATAGAGGTGTTTATCTTTATTGTTGCATAGGGGCATGTGGTAAGGCATGGCAATGACAAGTTTGTGAAACTTTCATTGAAGCTATTGATGGTGATCAAGATGCTATAACCACGTCATAACACTTTAATTAATGTAGTACTTATTATGCTAGTATGATAATATATTCGATGGTAACATAGTAAGATAATCCCTCACAGTATTCCAGTTATCGTATTCCCCTTATGGGTGAACCACCAAGAAAGTTCTTCGATATGAGGTAGGTCGTGATGATCGTGTTCAGACAAATCTACGTTCGCATACAGTGGGTGTAAGCCATGTTGCACTGCAAATACACAGAAGTTAGAACTGGCAAACCTAGCGCGTGTATACATGGCCTCGGAATACAAGAGACCGAAAGGTCGTGCATGAATCACATGGTTGATGTGATCGACATTAGGAAATGTCCACCTTTGAAACTACTTTGTCGGCCATGACGATCGGGAGTGGAGTAGTGGATTGGGATCATGTGATCACTAAACGAATGGAGGGACGTTCGTTTGAGTGGGAGTTCTTTTTGTTTTAATTATAGTTTAAAACTTAAACTCATTATGATGAACATGGTCTAAGCACTATGCAAATCCATTGTAGATGTCTCGCCCACCCACCTTGAACCTTAGCACTTTCCTTAAGAAGGATAAGATGAAAACTGCTGGAACCAACTTCACCGCATGGTTCCGCAATCTTAGGATCCTCCTAGTCCCCTACAAGTTGACTTATGTCATCAAGTCTGACCTTCCAGCTAAGCTTGCAGATTCCGCATCGCGGGACGAAAAGAATGTATGGCAGTCCAAGGCGGGTGATTTCTCCCTCATCCAAAGCAGAATGCTCTATGCCATGGAGCTAGAGCTTCAAAATCATATTGATAAGATGAATGCTTTTGAGATCATTGAAGATCTCAAGGGTGTCTTTGCTCCACAGGCTCGTGCAGAGAGGTAAGATGCTTCTGAGCTCTTCTTCTCTACCAAGATGGAAGGGGACAGCAGTATTAGTGAGCACGTAGTCAAAATGTCTAGCTACATTAAGCGTTTGAATGCCATGGATTGCAAAATCCCGGAGGAGCTCGCGATTGATAGGGTGATGCACTTGCTGCCCCCTAGCTACAAGATCTTTGTGATGAACTACAACATGCAAGGGATGAGTAATACCCTTGTTGAAGTGTTCGCCATGCTCAAAAATGCTGAGGTAGAGATCATTAAGGAGCACACGGTGTTTATGGTCAATAAGACCACCAATTTGAATAAGTCCGGGCAAAAGGGAAAATGGAAGGGAAAGAACCCTAAGAAGGATGGCAAGTTCTTTGCCAGCACCTCTAAGGCTACCAAGCCCAGCCCTAAGACCGGCACCACGTGCTACTACTTCAAAGGGGATGGGCACTGGGAACGCAACTGTCCCAAGTACCTTGAAGATAAGAAAGCCGGCAAGATAGCCGCCAAGGACAAAGGTATATGTGATATACATGTTATTGATGTGTTCCTTACTAGCGCTAGGAGTAACACCTGAGTATTTGATACCGGTTCTATTGCTCACATTTGTAACTCTTAGTAGGCACTGCAGAGTAAGAGGCAAATGAGGAAGGACGAGGTGACGATGCGCGTTGGAAATGGTTCGAGAGTCGAAGTGATGGCCGTCGACACATTACCTCTATGTTTACCATCATGATTGATTTTAGTTTTGAATAAATGCTACTATGTACCCGCAGTGAGTATGAATATTGTGAGTGGATCTTGCTTATTGCAAGATCATTATTCGTTTAAATCAGGAACAAATGATTGTTCTATTTATATGAATGATATTTTCTATGTTCATGCGCCTGTGTGTAATGGTTTATTCTTACTGGATCTTGATTGCAATACTCACATCCATAGTGTTGGTGCTAAACGTTGTAAGCATGATGATGATAATTCCATGTTTATGTGGAATTGCTGTCTTGGTCACATTCACATAAAGCGCATGAAAAAGCTCCATTCAGATGGACTTCTTGGATCGTTGGATTTCGAATCCCTCGATACATGTGAGCCATGCCTTATGGGCAAGATGACTAGGACACCCTTCGCTGGCATAATGGAGAGAGCTGGAAACCAACTGGGAATCATATATACGGATGTATGTGGACCAATGAGCATCTCAACACGCAATGGTTATCATTATTTTGTTACCTTTACTAACGACTTAAGTAGATATGGATATATCTACCTAATGAAGCAAAAATCTGAAACTTTTGAAAAGTTCAAAGAATTTCAGAAAGAAGTAGAGAATCAACCTAATAAGAAAATCAAGCACCTTCGATCGGATCGGGGAGGCGAGTATTTGAGTTATGAGTTTAACATGCACTTGAAGGACTGTGGAATCATCCCACAGCTTATGCCAGCCAAAACACCACAACATAATGGTGTGTCGGAACGACGTAGTTGTACCCTATTAGATAGTGTGCGGTCCATGATGTCTTTAAGTGATCTGGCTGTGTCATTTTGGGGATATGCATTAGAAACCGGCGCTTTTTTTAAACCGAGCACCATCCAAAACCACGGAGATAACCCCATACGATATATGGTATGGCAAGAAGTCAATGTTGTCATTTCTAAAAGTTTGGGGATGTGAGGCTTACGTCAAGAAACTGCAGCCTAAAAAACTTGAACCCAATGCAGAAAAATGTATCTTCATAGGATATCTAGCGAAACCATTGGGTATACCTTCTACAACCAAGCCGAAGGCAAAACGTTTCTCGCGAAAAATGGCAGCCTTCTTGAGAAAGAGTTTCTCGCTAAAGGAGTTAGTGGAAGGAAAATTGAGTTAGATGAAGTTGTTGTCCCTTCTCTCCAAACTCCGAGTAGTTCAATTTAAGCCATTCCTAAACCTCTCTCCAACGTGGAAGAATAACCTAATGATAATGATCAACACGACAACATCGAAACTCCTGTGGTTCGGAAGTCTACAAGAGTTTGTACCACCCTTGATTGGTATAATAGCCTTATGATGTCTGTCATACTAGATGAACAAGAGGAACCTGCAAACTATGAAGAGGCAATGGATATTGCTGATTCTGAGAAATGGCTAAAAGCCTTGAAATCCAAAATAGGATCCATGTATGAAAACAAAGTTTGGACTTTGGTAGATCTTTTGGAAGGTTGCAAGGCCATGGAAAATAAATAGACTTTTACGAAAAAGACAGATGCTAATGGTAATGTGACCATTCACAAAGCTCAACTTGTCGCAAAGGGGTTTAGACAAATATAAGGAGTTGACTACGATGAGAGTTTCTCTCCCGTAGTGATGCTTAAGGCTGTCTGGATTTTACTAGAAATTACTGCTCATTTTGACTATGAAATATGGAAGATGGATGTCAAAACCGCATTCCTCAATGGATATATTAATGAAGAGTTGTATATGATGCAACCGGAAGGTTTTGTTGATCCTAAGGATGCTGGAAATGTATGCAAGCTTCAGCTATCCATTTATGGATTGAAGCAAGGATCTCGGAGTTGGAACCAACATTTTGATCAAGTGATCAAGAGTTTTGGATTCATCCAGAATCAAAAAGAGTTATGTGTTTACAAGAAAGCAAGTGGGAGCTCAGTAGTTTCTAGTACTATATGTGGATGACATATTACTCATGGGAAACGATGTGGATCTTATGAAAAGCGTGAAAGCATATTTGAGTAGTCAATTTTCCATGAAGGACTAAGGTGAAGCTACGTACATATTAGGCATCAAAATCTATTGACATATATCAAGACATGTAATAGAATTAAGTCAAAGTACTTACATTGAAAAGATTTTGAAAAGGTTCAAAATGGATAATGCCAAAAGGGGTTTTGCGCCTATGATGAAGAATTGCACACTGAGTTTGACTCAATGTCCGGTAACGGATGCTGATAGAGAAAAGAAGTCTTACATCCCCTATGCTCCAGCCATAGGATCTATCATGTATGAAATGTTAAGTACTCGACCTAATGTGGCATCGACTCTTAGTCTGACGAGTCGGTACCAAGCAATCCAGGACTAGATCACTGGACAGCTGTAAAAAATATCCTGAAGTATCTCAATAGAACAAGGGATATGTTCCTAGTCTATGGAGGAAGCGACGTAGCTCTAAACGTAATCAGTTATGTGGATACAAGATGGAACTCAGATCATGATGACTCAAAGTCTCAGACAGGATTTGTGTTCCTAGTGAATGGTGGGGCGGTAAGCTGGAAGAGCAAGAAGCACCCGATGGTGGTGCAATCTTCAATGGAGTCTGAATACATTGCTGCAGCTGATGCTATAAATGAAGCTATTTGGCAAGGAATTTCATCATAGAACTAGTAGTCATTCCAAGCGCACAAGACCCTGTGACAATCTATTGTGACAACACAGGTGCTATTGCAAACACAAAGGAACCAAGGACTCATTCCACGGCCAAACGCATCAAACTTTGCTTTCACATCATCCAGAGAACGTTGATGAAGGTGAAATCAAGATTTGCAAAGTACACATGGATCTAAATGTGGCAGTTGCTTTGACTAAAGCTATCCTACAAGTCAAGCACGAACAACACCGAGATGACATTGGTGTTAAGTTCCTACCTATTGTAAATTAGATTTATTTGTACTCTAGTGCAAGTGGGAGACTGAAGGAGATATGCCCTAGAGGCAAATAATAAAGTTTATTGTTTGATATATCTCTTGTATGTTCCTAATACGTTTCATACTGTGCTATAACTGTATTAATACGAAATGTTAATACACGTGTGGTATGTAAAAAAACCGTGTCTCTAGTTGTCTCTAGCAAACTAGTTCATTGGTCATGAGGATGATCTAGGTTTCAAGATCATGGGCATTTATGCCAATTGCCAATGAGGTCATGTAATTAGTTGAATGATGTGGTAGACAAACATCCGACTAATATATCTTAATAAGATCTAGTTACAAAGTTCACCATTGATGATAAACACAGGAAATCTCACAACTTGATCCTTAGACTGTGAGGTAATGCAAACCACCGTTCTAGAGGAAGCTTTGATGGTATCAAGTATCATCTCGTAAAAGGGTGATCAAAAAAGGTGCCACTCAGGTTTTCCAAAGGGATGGGTAGAGGAGTACATATCAAGACCAGGATTTGTCAATCCATGTAACGAATAGATACATGTGGCCATCTCGGTGACGTTGCATTAATGGAGCTTGCAAGCATGTGACTTGGTCACGGAATGCAACGACATGGGAACAAGTAAACAAGGTCATCGGTAACGAGACCGAACTAAGGTATGGGGATAGCGAAGATCAAGTCTCGGATAAACTAGGTATCAAATGACAAAGGGAATTGGAAAGGACTTTTCACGGTTCGAGCGATAAGATTCCTGAAACATAAGGGGGTCACATCGCCATCCAGGTCCCTCTGTTGATCATTGATGTGAGAGATGTCTCAATCATGTCCAGGGTGTTTCCGAACCGAAGGATGTCACACCTAAGGGTGAGGACGCTTAGGGTAGATGCGGTCGTAGGAGAAATAGAGAAAGAGAAACCGGAATAGTTCCGGGTAACATCCGATGTAGATCGGAGGGCGTCCGGAAGGTGTTCTTGAGGGAAGGAATATAATAATATATGTTTTTTATGTTAAGTGGAGAATTAATATTAAAATATATATTTTTATAGGAAGCCCATTGCTATTGGGCCTCACCCGCAGGGGAGGCCCAAAGGGGCAAGGCGCCTGGGGAAGGGGGCCAGCCGGCCTACGCTTAGTGGGCCGCCCAAGCGGGGGCCACCTAGGGCTGGCGGCTGCCCCTAGGTGGTCGGCGGGTGTGGGCATTAGTCCCACACCGCCTGGCTACTGGGTGGTGTGCCCCCTCCCACTATATATGGGGTCTCCCCGTCCCCTTTGGGATCATCCCATTTTCCCATTCTCTCTCTCACCTCCGCTGACGACTTCTCCATAATATTGGAGAGGACCTCTCGGGTTGTGAGTTCTCCACCTTCACACTACCATCAGGTGATCATCGACCTGGCGTCTTCTTCTTCCGCTGCTCGGCTAGATCGGAGCACAGGAGATGTCGCCTACACCGGATGTGTGTAGTACTTCGGAGGCACCATACTTGAGGTGCTTGTAGGTGCTCAACTTCATCAACATACGCCTTCCTATGTAAGGCGTGCCTCGGTCTTCCAGGGTATGAATACCATCTCTCTCTTTCCATTACTTATGTCTACATAGTATAGATCCTAGTATTAGTGTTTGCTTAGTTAGATTTTTTGTTTTCTGCTATGGAACCCTACACACGGTAGAAGGCACAAGGGAGATAGAGAGGTGGTCTAGGAGGGCCAGTTGCTCACCGAGGGTGCAAGGAAGGGGTTGGCAAGGGCTGGCATCGCCGAAATCATTAGGGATGGCATCAGCCGGCATCGGACACGACAACTCGATTCAGCAAATCCGAGGCTTCTCTGCCTCTACTGCTTGAATGGGATGGACTAGGGAAGCAAGGGGATCACGACGGTGCCCATGGTTGTTCGAGGGGACTCTAAAGGTAGTGAGGCAAAGCGATAATTATGGCTAGGGTTCGTCGGTGAGAGAGGGGACCGAGAGAGAGAGGTCGCTGGGGTGAGAGAAAGGATCAGGGGAAGAAGAGCATAGCTCGGCAGGTCCTTAGCATTGTCTAGGAGGCGGCGAGGAGGCAGGCATCGCAACGGAGCGGCGGACGACATCGGCATGGACACGCAGAATCTTGGTCGGCAAGGAAGACGACAAACTAGAGGGGCTGAAAGGGTATGTGCCAAGAGTGGGTTGGTTTGGGCCGCATGCCGGGCTATGGGAAAGCTTGCAGGGAGAAGGGGAGAGGGTTGGGCTAGACTATTTGAGCTCTGGATTAATTTTTATTTCTGAAAACATTTTGCAATTTATTTCTCCTTTTCCATTTTATAAATTCAACTTCAATTCTGTTTTTGTATATTTCCAAAATACCAGAAGTTTGATAAAACTATTGAAATATTGTGGGGCCCTTTTAGTCCATTTGGGATCCACACTTTTTGGTACTTTTCAAAATATCAAAACCATTTTAAAGGTTTTCAAAGATGTAGGAGAAAGCTAGTGTTTAGGGTTTTGCTTTCTTTTTCTTGCAAGCATTTTAATTTATCAAAACTAGATGATGCTCATGTTATGCACAAATAAAACCCTAATTAGTACTAACAAAAACTATGGTATTATAGCTCTATCCCCCTTACGAGAGTCTCGACTCAAGATTCCTAAGGTAGGAAGAGAGAAGAAAACATAGTCACTCTAAGGATAAGAGGGAAACAAACTAGACAACATGCCGAGTATCTCATGGTCAACTCATGAAGGAGTGTTCAAAAACAACTCTAAGGTGAGGAACATGAAACACTTCAAGGTAACGGGGGAAAACAAGAGGAGAAGGTTTCAAGGTATTAGATAGCTGGTCTTCATAAGGATTGAGACCATGAAATTTGTAGAGGAGATTAAACTTCTGATGGAAGAAGGCTTCGAGAGATGAAACTCCACTAGATGACTTAAGTATATATAGGTACAGAGATATGGATGAACAAAACCAAGTTGTTGAACTACTTTTGATACAGAAGGATCACTCTTTCGTTCAATAGAAGGTCGGGAGATAAGATTTTTTGTGGAGAGGACTCATAAGAGTCACATGAATCATGTAACAAGAGAAACTTCTGATTACCAAAATCATAGTCGCTCTTTGAACATGGTTGAATAGAACAGAAGAAACTATTTATTCATCCAGTTTTACCAAAATCTATGTGAAAGATCATGATATCACTTTGCACCACCAGGATGAGTAGGTAACAAGATTCTTGATGACACGACAAAAAAGAAACTTCATTCTCATACTCTGAATACTTGGCATAGAAAAATTATTGCCAATGTAGAAGGGTTGAGAGGATCGATCGAGAGACATTTAGCAACTCTACTTAAAATGTTCTCCTTAATGTTCAAGAAAGAAGACATCAAGTAAAGGTTGAACTTCCGATACAAAGGAAACCATAAGCGAAAATCCTATAATAAATCATAGAAGAAGTCTCATGAGGAGTGGTTGTTATTGCTTATTCAAGAGAGTATGACAATAGGACTTCTGACTGATTATGTCAATCTTGCCGGATTTACGAAGAGACCTATGTCAATACCTTGAAGAACATTGATGGCCTACAAGTGCGCAGATTTGTTAGAGCATGTTTTCGCGGAGTATTAATTCTAGTTTTTATATCGATCCAAATAAGGAGCCTAGGTAAGTGCTTTTATGCGGCATTTCTATCGCACTCAAGGTGCCATCGGTCTTGAGTGAATTAAATGCAATTGTTGAAGGTGGAAAGTGGTGAGTGAATAATAGAGGAAACTTGCATAAGAAAAATGAGATTAAATAGCATAAAACAAAAGATGAGAAAAGTTTTCGGGTTTCCTGTAGATGAGAAATTATGCACGGAGAAAAACGGTTCATGGTAATAGTGAAAGTGCCAGATGAATAAAGTGGAATAAGTGATTGTGATATTTCTTATTTATAAGTTAGTAGGAAAGCAACCCATACACCGACTAGAAGTCCTGCCAATTCTTTGCAGTCCTAGTGGTCCGTATGCCTGTTACCACGGAAATGATCAGCACATTAATTAAGGTCTTGCGACTGGATCAAGGATTTAATCTTGATAGTTCCTTGTTGTCCTTGAGTAGTATTAGATCCTCACTGATATCGATCGTGTCACTCGGGGGTTGCCGATTCGCTAGCAAGAAAGTTCATACCTATGAGAACTATGGATCATGTTACTTGGGCCCTTAAATTAGATAACAAGCATTAGGAAAACATAGATAATCATTCTCACAATTGAATGAACACTACAACAATCACGAATTAATAGAATTAAAGAAGGCACAACACATCTCACCAATCCCCTACATCTCCCACGCATATGGCGATTTACTCAGACATGCGAGGAAGATAAATCAAAGGCATAATTATATCTCAAATGGAAATCATCTCAGAGTTATCTTAGAAATCCACAATACCAGTTGAAGATCGAATCAAATACAAGCCAAAGGTAGATCAAAGTATCAAACCCTAATCTTAGAAGTGACAATCTCTCTCTCTAAGTAACAATGGGGATGATGGTGGAGTGGATGATTTAGAGGCTAGAGATCGTCGAAGAATGATACAGTGTTCTTCTCCTTCTCCAGATCTGATCTCTCCCCGTCTGGATGAGTTTGTGGTGGTTGTGTTCTGTTTTTCATTGTGTACCCTTCACAAAAGTTGCTTGTATTGAAAATAACGGAGTCGGCGGTAGGTAGTATGGGCCGACGGTACGGGCGCACCCCGACCATACCCCAGGTCATTATGCACTCTGAATGCCTCCAATGTAAGGGGCTCCAATTGGGGATTTGCTTATTTAGGTGTAATTATCCCATAAATGCTATTAGATCTTCCATAATTTTTCATTGCCTGAAAACCATCACAAGAAACCAAGGATTCTCTAATGACTATGTTAACATTAGTAAAAAGGGTAATCTTTAGTGAAATCCGGAAATAAACAAGAGGAAAAACAATGATAAAAAGTGTTGAAATTTGGAGCTATCAGCTTCCCCCAGCTTAGTTGTTACTCGCCCTCGAGTGACAAAGCTATAATGAGTAATAGCAAACAATTGAATCAAGAGGAAAGACTCACAAGTTCGAGGTTGTATCATATTCCATTGTCTCAAATCCTGCAACCTTGAACATGAGCATAATATATCTTTTAACAATTTCACTTCAGCTCAATTCCTAAATGCAAATAACTCGCTAGCTAATATTTATTCAAACTCAAAAGAGACTGTCAAAAAAGTTGGCTATGCTTGTGAATCAATTCTTTTGAGCTCCCCTCTTTTATGAGAGTAAAAATATTTTCAAGCAAGGATGCTTTTAGTCAAAATTAAGGGTGCACAAGTAAATGCCAAAAAAAGGATAAACTTAGAGCTTTTCATTAACACCCACTTCAATAATCGTGGCTATCAAACACCTCTTATTTTCCTTGTTTTTTCAAGAACTCTAGTTTGTTCATTTTAGGTGGTGAGGTGATACCAATGCTCTTGTAAGTATTGAATGTTTCCAGCTCATATCTTGATGGTAGTTCCCCTTTTTTCTTCCTCTTTCAAGGATCATTGATTGTTTATTTTACAAATTCTTGCACAACATTTGAGAGTACCAATAAAATTTCCCATATATTGACTTGTATGCCACTCTTGTCATCAACTCATAGCCGAAATCTGGGGTTATACCATAGATCGTTCAAAAGCTAGCGGAGTTCTTGGCATCCCAAAAGCATGCATGATAAACATGGAACTTTTTCTCTTTTTTACATAATAGCACAACTAATCAAAACATGTTTGGCATCTCCCTCACCCACCATAAAAATTTCGGTCCATCAAACAATTATTTTTCAGAAGGTATCATCAAGTTAACGATCGGTATGTGGGGTTGAGTACTACTAAGATTAAGCCCTTAAGACAAAAACAAGGCACCAAAGTTGCCAATAGACTATTTATTTTGTTCTCAAAAGTTTGGAACTTAATCCAAAGAGTTTTTTTTCTAACTGATAGTAATTGTCATAAGTCTCAACCAAAGTAGTGACAATAACCTTTGAACTCTAGTCCTAAAAGATAACGAGCTACGCCTGGAGTTCAACACAAGTGCAACCGAAACAGTCGTAAAATGTTCATGAATAAACTTACAGGAAGAGAGAAAATAGGGATGTGGTACATCCTCTTGCTTTGTCATCTCCCACTTGGGTCAACTCCTCGCGTTTGTCTCCATAGCTAGATCACTAGAAGTGAATAACCTGCAGAAAATCAACAAGAGCCGAGAGAACTTTGCACAAGTCAAGATAAAAGCTAGTCTAATATTTTGGGGTTTTATTTTGTCAATGCAAACTGAAAGTAAACATGCACGAGAATGAAAACAAAATAAATCAAAAGAAGAACGAAAAATATGAATGCAAATGGTGGGGAGGATCTCAACCTCCCCAAGCTTAGGCTCTTGACCCAACTTGAAACAATTGTTGTCTCCATCACCGGGAGGTGGATACTGGTATGGGAAGTTCAGGTAGTGGTTTGGAAAGTCAGTCATGAAGGAGGTGAAGTATTGGGTGAGGTTGACTATGTTGGCATTCACATCATGCAATGTATTCTCTACGTTGTCAACGTGATGCACCACCTGGTCAAAATCACTCCTCGGGACATAGTTGAATCCCGACTGCGGTGGAGGCATACCTTGTTGTTGGTGGTGAGGGAAAGGTTGTTGGTGATGATGTTGCTGACTATAGTCATCCCAGCCTATTGTGTTCTAGTCCTCTCCACCTTGCTCCTGCTTCTATTGGCCAGCTGTTGCGTCTTCCCAGTTGTGGTGTCCTTCCGGCGGTGCGATCCTCCCTGAGAGGATCAATGCTTGCTGGAATTCCTCCTCGGTGAGGACCCAACTTTGTTTACCTGGAAAACCAAAAGCTTGGACCAGAGGAAGCAAAACCTTGTGGATATCACCATTAGGCTCAAAATAAAATTTATAAGAACGGAGGGAGCATTGGGGTCTATAGATCCCCATGAATTTGGTGCTTACCGTGTGTATATCATCCAGAATCTTACTGCCAGCCATAGCTCTTTCCTGAGGCATGAAAAACTCGCTTTCATAGGCGATATGTGTTATCAAGCCACCACAGCGGATGTCACCCGAGGAAGCCGACCTTTTGTGGTGGAAGTGCTGGATGAGCAAAGCACCCAAGTTTACCGTGTGCTCCATCTCAGGATGCCGAGCCATGTGAATTACACTTATCTCGAGGCCTATCATTGCCCCGACATCTCCCTTCCCAAAAATATAATTCACCAAAAAAGGTGTGAAAGTAACGAATAGTGGGATTCTGGATGGTGGCGGTCTTCCTGTGCAAATAATCGTTATTCTGGTGGACAGAAATCTGTTCCCAAGAACGCATTTCCTCTACATGGACATTGTCATTAATATCAAGTTCCCCCTCATGAGAGAACCCGAAACAATCATAAAATTCATAAGGAAGGCTATGGGTTTCCCATTGAGCACAAAACTTACAGTGCAATTGTGCTCCTGGACCTCAAGATGACAGGAACTCGTATGTGTCGAGCTGGTAGGTGTCGATTGAGAGGTAGGAGAAAGGGACCATGCTAGCTTGCATGGTCATATGCTCGAAGTCCTCCAAAATACCTTGGTGGGAGAGAAACTCATAGCTTACCCACTTAGTGGGTAAAACCCTGCGTTGGATCACCCTCTCGTAGTCCTTGTTCATGGCGGCTCTCAAACCGTCCGCCTCCGAATGCCTCTTCTTCGAACTCGGCAGCCTAGTAGAGCCCGAGGCCCTTGCCGTTCCCGATCCCATGCTTGAGTGGAAAATCCTTCCAATGTTATGAATTGTGCTACAAAATTTTCAAAGAGAACTATAGGCATCAGGTTTCTATCATACAAACAAACGATTAGAGGAATAAATTACAAATCCTAACATGAGGAATCAAAAAAAATCTCAAAATACGATGAACTCGTCTAAGTAGTCAATGTGAGGAATTCAACCATGGATATCAGAAAATAAAGCATGAATTGGATGAGAAACTTACCGATGTGAAGATTTCCCCACTCAAAAACACGAAATCAATCAAGAATCAAAGCTTCTAGGATATTAGGGTTTGAGGTGGAGAGAGAAAGAGAAAGAATGAGGAGGAAGAAGAAAGGGCTAGCCGGGAGCCAGCCGCTGTCGGCCTTTACCTGGCGATGTAATCGGTACGTGCGGGTGGTACAGGCGCATCCCACCCATACCGGTGGTCCATTGGAACAAGGTTAGGGTTCGAGATCAAACCTGGAGGGTCTGGTACGGGCGAACGGTATGGGCGCGTCCCGGTTGTACTAGTGCTCGTTATCACTGTAGTCAGCTTGGAAGAAAATTGTCGAAGTTTAGTATGGGCGGGCGGTACAGGTACCTCCAGCCGTACCGATGCTCGTTATGAGTGCTTGTTAATTCAATTTTTCTGACTGGATTTTTTTCGACCGTACGGGCACCTCCGGGTGTACCACTGCTCGTTACGCACTCTGGACCCTGTTTAACTCTTCCTTTCGCTTTTCTTTCACTTTTCTTTGAACTTCATTATGGTATAAATTGTCTGCAAGTCTCAAAGATTGAACAAATTTATTAAGACACGAAATATAACAAAAAAAAATTAAACTTAACTTATTTAAAAATGGGTTGAGTCCCATTAACATTTTATTAAGGAGAGTTAGCTTATAAACCAACCTCCATGTCGTTAGCGTTTACCTCAAGCTGCTCTTCATCGATGGTCTTCACTACTTGGTTATGCTTAGGTGGTGGAACATATTTACCATTATGCTCCTGTTTCTTTGAAAAATAATGAACAATATGATCATCATAAATATTTAAAACAATCTTGCCACTAGAGCAATCAACATTAGCTCCAGCTGTGCTGAGAAAAGGTCTTCCAAGGATGATTGAAAGTTTGTTATCTTCCGAACATCAAGTATGATAAAATCAGTGGGTATAACATGTTGGTCAATTATAAGTAAGACCTCTTTGATCATACCGACAGGTTGTTTAGTTGTCTTATCAGCCATTCGCAAAGTGATTGAAGTGGGAGAATGCTCTCCAAGGTTCAATTTCTTAAACAAGGAATAATGCATGACACTAACACCTTCCCCTAAATCACAAAGAGCATTAACTATATTAGTTTTTCCAATTGCGCAAGAGATAGTTGGTATACCTGGGTCCCCAAGCTTAGTAGGCAGCTTATCACCAAATCTTGTCATTACTGCTACAGTCTTAGTTACCTTCTTTTTTCTATTAAGAATATCTCGCATAAACTTTTTGTAAGTAGGAACTTGAATATCATAAGTTAAAGGGAGTTCTAAACGAAGGCTTCCTAGTGCTTCGGCAGAAGAATCATAAATGGATTTATATGGTTCATAGTGAACTCAATTAGGATAAGGATTTTTATTTTTAGTGGGTATTACCTTCTCCTTTACCTTTGCCACTAGTTCAACATCCTTTCTAGTTTTCTTCTTTGCTGGTAATTTTTTCTTATCAACACATTCTTCACGTGAAGTGATAACCTACTCTTCTTGTTACTTTCTGAGATCGGCCTCTTCCCTTGTCTCAGCATCAGAGTCATATTGTTTATATTTATCTCCTGCTTCTTCCTCTTCTCTAGCTTTGAAAGCCTCAAGTTCTCTTTTCTAAGCTTAATAATCAATATCATCTTGAGTATCAACTAAGTACTCTTCTTCTTGACTCATCTCTTGAGTATCTGTTGCTTTGTAGGTTTGTTCTTCTTCATACTAAGGTGGCCCTTGTGGTTCCCGCGTTTCTGTACCACGTCTAGTGACAATGTTAGTAGAGATAGTATTAAAAATTCCTTGGTTCAAAATTAGAGTTTGGGTTTCAATTATTTGATCACATTGTGTTTTAACCATACTCAAATATCTATCCAAATGCTTCTTGGCATGTCCTAAGTCATCAAAGATTTCAGTTAACTCTTTTATATTCTTTTCTTGAGTCATTAGATGTTTATAATATTTCTCACAGAACTATTTTTGTTGGTATATAAACTTTTTCATTACAAGATTTATTTCATATTCCATTACATAAGCTTGAAGAATGTCAACTTTATTTCCTTCAATAAGTTCCAAAGCTATTCATTTTTCTTCTATGGACTTTTTAACTTCAGGCATCAGATCTTGGGGTATATTAGACATACCTTTTTGCGGTTTAACATCCTTAACCGGATTGCATTGTTCATCATTGAAGGATCTTACCTCAAAAAACTTAACACAATCTGGCAACGTTAAGTTGCAAATAGCTCCCCATGTAGATAGATCAATCATTTATTTTGTATCGTCATTAAGCCCATTATAAAAATGTTGGATAATTAAATTCTCATGGAAAACATGGTTCGGGACTTTCATAATCATTGCATAAAATCTATTCCATGCTTGATAAAAGTTTTCTCCAACTGTCTAAAGAAATTTTGTAATTCTATGTTTAGTCTACATGATTTTAGTGAACGAACAATATTTATGCATAAACGCTCGATGCAATATTCCTAGCTTTTTGTAGTATGATTCGGTAATGATTGTAACCAAGTAAAAGCATTATCTTTTAGACACCAGCAAAACAGTTTAAGAAGTACAAACTCTACTGGTAAACTTGCTGGCTTAACGGTAGAACAAAGGTCACAGACCTTTGTTAAGTGATCACTAGGATCTTCCTCTTCTTTTCCTGCAAAAGAAATTTCTTTCCTCATATAAATTAGCTCGGGATATATTTCAAATTCCTGGCCTTCAACTTCAGGACAAAGAATAGGCATTTTTCTTAAGTGCCTAGATGGATTCCCATATTCTCCCAATGGTAGCTCAGGCTCTTTGGCCCCTAGGGTGATGGTCAAGTCTGCCATCAAAGGAATCAAATTGTTCACGTCTAAAGTACGTGAGTTAGAAAATCTTTCAATAATAGGCTTCTTTCTGCTGGAATACGATCAATATACTGAGGTAAATAAGTTTTTCCAGATCGAGTGGTACCTCTATTTTCCACGGATATCATGGATGGTGTCAACAATTACTTATGTCAAGAAACAACACTTAGCACTTAGATCCCCGACAATAGTGCCAGAAAATAGCTTGATGGCTTACAAGTGCATAGGTTCGTCAGAGCATGTTTTTGTGGAAGTAGTAATTCCAGTTTTCCTACCGATCCCAATAAGGAGCCTAGGTAAGTGTTTTTATGCGGCGTTTCTCTCGCACTCAAGGTTTCACCGGTCTTGAGTGTATTGACTGCAATTATTGAAGGTGGAAAGTGGTGAATGAATAATAGAGGAAACTTGTGTAAGGAAAAAATGAGGATTAAATAGCATAAAAGTAAAGACAAGAAATGTGTTCGGGGTTCCTGCAGATGAGAAATTAGGCACGGAGAGAAACGGTTCATGGTAATAGTGAAAGTGCCAGATGAATAAAGTGAAATAAGTGATTGTGATATTTCTGATTTATAAGTGAGTAGGCAAGCAACCCATATACCGAGTGGAAGTCCTCATGGCCAATTCTTCCTAGTCCCAATGATCCATCTTCCTGTTACCACGAAAATGGTCAACACATTAATTAAGGTCTTCTGACCAAATCAAGGATTTAATCTTGATGGTTCCATGTTGTCCTCAAGTAGTACTAGCTCCACATTGATATTGACCGTGTCACTCGGGGCTCGCTGATTTGCTAGCTTACAAGTTCATACCTATGAGATCTCTAGATCATGTTACCTAGGCCCTTAAATTAGATAACAAGCATTAGGAAAACATATATAATCATTCTCACAATTTAATAAACACTATAACAATCACAAATGGATGGAATTAAAGAAGGAACAACACATCTCACCAATCCCCTACATCTCTCACGCCTATGGGAATTTACTCAGACATGAGAGGAAGATAAATCAAAGGCACAATTGTATTGCAAATGGAAATCATCTTAGTGCTATCGTAGCAAGCCACAATACCAGTTGAAGATCGAATCAAATACAAACCAAAGGTATATCAAAGTATCAAACCCTAATCTTATAGGTGCCAATCTCTCTCTAAATAACAATGGGGATGATGGTGGAGTGGATGGTTTATAGGCTAGAGATCATCGAAGAATGAGACGGTGTCCTTCCTTCTCTAGATCCAATATCTCCCCTTCTAGATGAGTTTGCGACGACTGTGTTCTGTTTTTTGTCATCTCCCCTTCATGAAATTTGGTTGTATTGATATAATGGAGCCGGTGGAAGGCAATACGGGGACGGTACGGGGCGCACCCCGACCGTACCACAGGTCGTTATGCACTCTGAACACCTCTAATGAAAGGGGCTCCAATTGGGGATTTGCTTCTTTAGGTGAAATTAGCCCATAAATGCTATTAGATCTTTCATAAATATTCATTTCCTGAAAACCATCAGAAGAAACCAAGGATTCACTAATGGATATATTTATGTTAGTAGAAAGGCTAATCTTCAATGAAATCTAGAAATAAATAAGAGGAAAAGCAATGATAAAAAGTGTTGAAATTTGGAGCTATCACACATTAACCATTTTATCTGTTTGAGATTCAGATATGGTTAAGTGGGATGATACTTTAGACACAGTGTGTCCAAATATAAAGTGTGCAACATTTACCAGAGGTAAAGTCACTAGATTCTCAAGACATGGACTATAGTGTCAAGCTCCAAAAGATTGAGTTGTATTGCTAGACCTAGGTATTAGCGACTTGTTAGAGGACAACTGCACCTTCATGTAGTACTTGCAACAAAACACACATGTGTCCTTAAGGGAACAAAGGTAACCCTACTCAAATCTACAACGACATCTTTAAACATTTGCACATGAATTAGAGAAGGTTACTTCTAACATCTAGAATACATTTTTCGAGACTACCGGAAGAAGGTTCTCAAAAGTTTCCAACATTAATGCCAACTGTTCCAAACGAATCAATTCTAGGATGGAGAAAATAAGGATGTCATCGATGGGCTCAACAAGATCGAGATACTCCAATTGAATGAACTCATATGTTATGTGAACATGACAAAAGTATTGGTCAGGACAAAGGACATGAAGATGTACTCAAGTGAAACATCACGAGTAGCAACAACATCAAGATAGTCCTTGGAACTGAGTTTGATTCAATGATAGCCCAAATGAAATGAAATGAAAGGCTGGGGAGATAACATAACCACAAAGGAGATACTATCTGGCTTCAACATGAATGAAACTAGACATCCCTTAAGAATGAACTAAGTCAGATAGAACATTTGTCTTACAACTCTCCAAGTTGTTGTTTAAGCTCAACCAACTAGTTCAGGGGTATCGAGTAGGAATCCTTGGAGAAATGGCAGTTTAGAGAACTTGCTTGCTCAAGAACTTGACAACATGGTCATGTGGAAACTTGGCGATACTTCTAGAAAGACGTATAGAATATCACAAACCACCGATATGTCACTTAGTTCGAGAGGAAACTTGCTTGGTAAGGAAAGAAGACATAATATCTGAGTTTTGGTACAAGCCTAACTCTTTGACCGAAGATAGTGCACCAGAATAACGGACTAGATAGCACAACCATTCTTTGCTTAGTGATAGGATTAACCAATCATGCTAAATAATAACACAAATGTCCTTAGAGTTCAAAGCAATAAGAATTGCTAATAATCTCAGATGGCCACATTATCACGCACAAGCATCATTTACGACTATGAATAGCTCAAATGAAGGGTGGGTAAAGATGTGTGAGAGCATAACTTCATTAAGAGGGTCATGAAACTCGACAATACCTCTTGGTATAGAAGAGTGTGATACTCTAAGGTATAAAAAAGAAGTTAATTAATGCCTCTTGATCTACAGATTACAACACTTTGACATGGTCCTAGAATTGACAAGGTACTGGAGTTTGTTTCTCCTGACATCACGATATGGTTTGTCTTGACAGACCACAAGAGTACCTTGCATCCGAGAACACCAATGCAAATTTACTACTTGGCTACCAATCGGTAGACAAAGGTTGGAAATAACAAGGGGGAGGAACATGCTCAGGGTATAATCCTGAGATTTAGATGCAAGACTCATGAGGAGTACTCTTGTCGTGATCTATTTGGTTCCATTAAGAACATCTTGCAGAACATGTGGTAAGGAAAGTACTTAGTTGTCAAAATTCAATCGTGACAATAAACATAAGCTTGAAGGATGTACTTGAGGTTAGCCATCCTGAGGTAATGCTTAAACATGAACAACAAGGGTCAATGTAATGGATCTTGGGTTAAAGTCTAGATTCATGCACATGATTCACAACACTAGAATCCAGCAAAATCTAGGACCTTTGGTTCAAGTCCAAGGGTTAAAACCCAATAAAGAAGTAACTACTACTTGAGTGACACAACATGCACTACAAGATAGTATTCACGAGGTTAATTTCAAGAGAAGGAACGACTTCTGAAGAACCCAAACAAATAGAAAAGAGGCATATGAGACAAAAGGAAACCTCGAAGCCTAGAACAGAACACTGTGGAACCTATAATATAATATTGCGGGCCTCTAAGGTAGACAGATCATGGTGGAAACAAATATGTTAGGTAAAGTAGATCAAAACAAAACAAACACAACTCTAGAGAACTCAACAACTAGGTCAACTAGTTGAGAAATGACATGCCCAGAAGGCACCTAAGCTTGAAATAATAGAAGAGATATCAAAACTTTTCCAAAATTAACACAAGACAAGATGACTCAGAGTTAGAGCGATACTAGGTGAGGAGTAAAAGAAGCATACTAGAATTTTCGAAAATACATTTCATCATTGAAATAGTTTTCACAAACACTAGACTCAACATCGACCAATAGCAAAGTTTTCCTATGGTCACTAATTCTCTGATACCAAAGCCTGTGACACCCTCGTGACCAGGGCTAGAAAAATCCCAGACCTCAGTCTGACATAAGCCTAACCTAGATCTCGAGAATATGTAATGAGAAAATCAGTAACATAGCAGTGACCCTACGACACAAAAATTCTTACAGCAAGCTCATAATTGAGCAGAGAACCAAAATATTACAAGTAGAGGTCACTGACCACAAACATCAAACAATATAAGGAAAATTATGCTATTAAGTATAGCAAACTTGACAAATATCCTAATAGGCCTGAAGCATAACGATGACATCCCACCCCATAGATTCACGGCTACCAGCTGGGAACCCCAAGATACTCGTTGGTGTCGATGTTGTACAGAACTCATCTTCAGTGAACACTTACTCTTCTACAAAAGTATCAACAAATCAAGGGTGAGTACAAGGTGTACTCTGCAACACTTATAGCTGCTGGAGCTATTTTTCATAAAGCTATCTTTGTTTGCAAAGCACGAGGGAGAAGAATCTCGTCTAATTAGAACATTTTAAAAGGGGATAAGAGAGCAACATCTTCAAAGAATTTATGGTCATATTTTGATATTGACCAAATCATTATTATCACCTATCAACTAGGATCACCCCCTCATATCCATGAGGAACCATCCTTAAGCACACATTGATCTACAAAGTTTTATGATTAGGTTACTATTCTCTATGATCTTAGAATTCAGTCACCAAGAGTTCATAACCATGAACAAGGCTTTTTAAAAAGATTTAACCCTATAGGGTGTACAACTTTACCCACACGTACCAACCGACTCTTAATGCCACTATAGATTAGCCCTCTTCCTTGTAAGGCTGGCAGAGCATGGTTGACCACGACATTTACCTTGCTTTCACCGAGACTATCAGTCACGCCCAAAGTAGGGTTTCGTCGTAAGGGGTCAAATCCCGAAGACGGTCCCTAGAGATGTGAGGCGAGGTTAGTTTACCAGGGGCTCTATCCACCCCAAGCAACATTGTCCATGCTTCCCTACCTGCTATGATGCACCTCCTTCATAGCATTCAAGAACAATCAAGATGCATATGTCGAATCGAACGCCCGAACTATGTGACTCATGGAATCCACTAGGAAAGTTAGTTAGTTGAGGGGTTGTCTAGGCCCCATGTTACTCTACACTCGTCTCGGTTCCAAAGGCAAGAACTCGGCTCCTAGTGGTGGCAAACATGGGGCTACAAAAATCACATCCCACCATGGACTCCCATACAAGCCTTAACATGTTTAACCTCATATCACATTCATACTTCGTTCTCCCATCATACTAGATTCTTTGCATATCTGATACATCTTCTAGATGGTCTAGACTCAATAGCTAAGCATGGATAAGCAGGACGCAGATATTAGCTCTAGCACTTCACACAAGCCAATCCTTGTTATGATAGGAGCAGTGGATCAGGTAATATAATCTCAAAGGGAGTAATGCAATAGATAGTATACTCTATCTATCGATAAAAGACCACAGTAGAATCATATGCATCATGGAAAGAATTGAAATGCTTTGAAAACATAGGATTCTATAATGGTGGGGCTATGCTTTCCTTTGCCCATTGAAAACCAATAAGCAGATCTTCAGTAGGCTTCTACTTGACTTAGTCATAGTTAGTCAGGTATTGATATTCGTTCTTCGATGGTGTTGATCTCTCTCTTTGATCTCGATCTCGTTATCGTATTCTATCGGGAAGAACCAAACACAGGAAACAAAGGGAAATAATCAACACATCGCATCGATGCAATTCTCAAGCAAGAATTATGATATGACAAGTTAAATAGTATAGAGATGAAACCCTAAGGCATGCTTAATAGTTTTAAACAGGGTCCAAGGGGTCTAATCCCTTGAGCAGGGAAAACCTCGAAATTACCTATGGGGTTCATTTGTTTCTTCTAATTAAACTTGTTATTAAAGTTGCTTAACAATGCATTATTTTGATACTAAAGGATATATCTCTTTTTTTGAACATTTTGATATATTATACATATTTTTCTGAGTTAATATGAATTAATTATGAATTTTAGAGTATTTAATCAATTTCTGAAATATCCTAAACATATTTAAAGGGGTTTATTGCGTCATGCTGATATTAGTGCATGCCTTTAATTCTTTCACCTCGGTGGGGACTAGCCACAATCGCTGACTCTTGGGGCCCAGGGCTAGGTCAGCAGCCCACACTGGCGGGGCTAGGTTAGCGCCCACGTCATCGACACGTCGACACCATGGTGGAGCCACATCGGCTCGACATATGCATGCCAATAGACACGCTGGTCGGTGGCAGGGGAAGCGCTAGGGGGCTCGCCGGGAAGCGTGGGTGCGTGCGTTCAACACAGCACGATGCGAGCTACCTAATAGGACAGTGCTGCTCAGTACTGGTCATCGAGGCGATGACCACGATAAGCTTTAGCAGCGGCGCTTGGTGGTGCACGGCACTAGCACGATAGAAAGCACAAGGAAGATAGATACATGGTCTAGGAGGGTCAGTGGCTCATCGCGGGTTCAGGGAAGGGGTTAGTGAGGGCTAGCATGGCCGGAATCGTTGGGGATGGTGGCGCCGGTGTCGGACACAATGACTCGATTCAGCCGATCGGGGCTTGCTGGGCTCTACTTCTTGGATGGGATGAACTAAGAGAGCAAGGGGATCACAACGGTGCCCATAGTTATTCGAGGCGAGGCCGGAGGTGGCGAGGATGGAGGTGGCAAGGCCAAGCAGCAACTATGGCTAGGGTTCATCGGCGAGAGAGGGGAACATGAGAGAGAGGTCACTGGGGAAGAAGAGCACGACTCAGCGGGTCCTTATCCTTGTCCAGGAGGCGGCGGACATCGTGATGGAGTGGCAAACGGCATCAGCGTGGACAAGTAGGAGCTTGGCCAGTGAGGAAGATGGTGAACAGGAGGGACCAAAGGGGTACGGGCCGGGAGTGGGCTGGTTTGGGCCGCACGTGGGCTGCGGGAAAGGTTCTAGGGGAAGGGGAGAGGATTGGGATGACCTGTTTGAGCTCTGGATTAATTTTTATTTTTGAAAAACATTTTCCAATTACTTTTTACTTTTCCATTTTTTAAATTGAACTTCAATTCTTTTTTTGTAGATTTCAAAAATACTAGAAGGCTTATAAAACTATTGAAATGTTGTGGGGTCCTTTTAGTCCATTTGGGTTCTATACATTTTGGTAATTTTTCAAAATATCAAAACCATTTTAATGGTTTTCAAAGAAGGAGGAGAAAACTAGGGTTTAGGTTTTTTCTTTCTTTTTCTTGCAAGCATTTCTATTTATCAAAACTAGATGATGCTCATGCTATCCAGAAATCAAACCCTAATTAGAATTAACTAAAACTGGGGTGTTACATTAGACAGGGCCTGGCCTGTCAATCCCTGTCGCTGCTAGCCGCCAACTATGTCGCGTTTCCCCGCCACCACGACTGCACCACTACTGCAACCTCTTCCCTCTGCATCTGGACCGCTAGCACCCTCTAAGCACCACTATTAGGAAGAACATGACCACAACCCCGCCTCCAAGCTTCGGGGAAAGGCCAACTATCACCGGCAACGTCACATGGGTTGAGCCCGGCAGCCCCTGCTGACGGTGGCGACGAGGAAGAGTAGAGGAGAGGGTGGTTCATCCGAGTGGGGGAGGTGTCACCTCCGCCGCCCTCGAGGGGGCAAGTGGGACGAGACGGGTTGGGTATCTTTGGGTTGACACATATACAGCTCGAATTGTAGTTTGGTTGTGTATTCGAGCAGGTTAGAACACTCTAGCCGACCCACAAAACCTGTGCGTAGGAAACCACAAACAAGTTCTACTGTTTCAGGAATGCATCACATGACGAGTAGAAACAACAACTCAAACTGCAAATTTAAAAAAAAAAGAATGGCACCACAAATCAAACATAGTTCTTCACTTCACATACCTAGGTGTCGTGGTGGTGGCACGGCAGATGCCCTGGGTAGGCTAAAGATGGGGTCAAAGTGCGCTAGAGATATCCAGGGAGGGAAGGTGTGGTGATTCTACACACAGATGTTTGTATTCTCACTTTCAATGGTGTTTACAGATGCTCCTTGAGCTATTCGTGGGGAGGAGGAAGAAGAACCTCTTTACTACCCACACCTCTCTCTAGGGTTTTTCCTTAGTCAAAATGGCCGACCCTCTCTACGGATATCCTGGCCCTCCTTATATAGGGGAGGCCAGGTTACAAGTTAGGGCATACGTGGAGGGAATATTCTCTGAATATGCCTCTCCCAAAATAGCAAAGCAGTGCGCCTCTTTTTCCTCTCGTAAGTCGCCCAGGACCATGGTCAAGCCTCTCTGAGCCCCTCTTCGGCGTGGTGTCACCAGACCAAGAATCGGAATAGGTGAGATCATCGCCTTCAGTCGCATCCTCTATGCCAGCGACGTCCCTCTCATCGTTCTCGACGAGACTTGGATTCTGGCTAGGGAGGTTGTGACTGCTTACACCATCATGTATTTCGGCGAGATTGATGTGTACATCAGCTTTGCTGAAGCTGCCCCACCCACCCCAGAAGTGATGATAGAGGCAGAAGAAGTTTTTGGCTCCCCTCTGTCCACGGATGCGGCGGAGTTCCGGATCTCAGAAAACCCTAATCCCACCTAGCCCACACCTGTTGCGGAGATAGTGGAGAAAGCTGAGCCTGAAGCAGATCTCGCGGTGCAAGTCGAATATGGAGTGGATCTCCCTAGAGAGCCCGAAGCCCAGATTGACCCACCCACCAGGGTCGAAATCCAGGAGGAACAAGTCAACAATGTTGGTTCCGGCTCTTCTAATGCCGGAACGGATCAACCCTTCCTGACGCATACATTGAGGCGCATGATGATGAAAGACGCAAGCGTGGATGAGGTTCTCGAAACCATCAGAATTTTTGAGGAAGCCCACGAGGAAAGCCGCAACTACCTCAGGACACACACATCGCACTTTGTCGGATATGTTGGATTCGGATCTGGCTCTACCGATGCTGGAGACAACAAAGACTCAGTGTTGGAGGCGATCGGAACAAACGTCTACTTATAGGCATCTTCAGATGATTCCATGATGTCGGTAGATTTTCAAAAGTTCTCCGAGGAATATGAAGCGGAGTACAACTCCAAAGCTGCAAAAGAAGGAGAAGCCATGGACGAAGAATCCGCAGAAAACTCTCCCAAAGCATAGGATGACATGGATCTCAGAGATAATCCCAATATCCCGATGTCCGAAAGTACCAATCAGAGCTTGACTCCGGGAAACGGACCCAAAGCCGTATTTGCTACCGGCGCTGCCAAGAAGGCAAATAAGAAGAACAAGAAGAACAAGACCTCGGTGAAAGATCCTCCAATGGAGTAAGTGGTTGCCGAGGACTACGAAGAAGACTCGGATGGAGCCTTAATCCCAGACGAGCCCAAAGAAGCTTTGGTTGATGGACATATGGTTATCGCTGGTGCTTGTAAGCTCATAGATGTTGCATTAACTACACCCATCCCTACAGCGGCAGAACTTACTGCTACAGAATTGGAAGAAAGGGCTGAAGCCCTAGAAGCGCGTCGCCAAGTACTCCTGGATGAAGCCAAAAACATCGAGGAAGAGAAGAAGCGCATAGGTACTATGGAGAAGCTCATCTCTCTACAGCATCTAACGATTCGGAAAGGCCACATACGGGCCGACAAATTTCCGGAAGTCCGCAAAGTCCTCTTTGAGGGAGACCCAGGGATACCTCGGACCGACAACAATGGAGATCTGGTGTACCCAACACCAGTACAGAACACTGCCGCGGCCCGTGATATCCTGGCAAATAATCCAGGCCCAGAGGAGGTTTTGCTTGGCATTAAGC
Organism: Avena sativa; assembly: GCA_916181665.1. Classification (NCBI taxonomy): domain Eukaryota; kingdom Viridiplantae; phylum Streptophyta; class Magnoliopsida; order Poales; family Poaceae; genus Avena; species Avena sativa. Next base: position 431,348,992 of record OV702292.1, on the reverse strand, counting down.
TACTCACCAAGGGTCTAGAGCAACAGAAGGTCGCGAAATCCGGAAGCGGAAAACTGGTCTCTCAATCTGACCAATGTCGCACGGATCCGTCCTAGGATGATATCAGACCCCCAACGGATGCCAGAACAGCATCACCGTACTGACCGTCGGGAAGACAATTACTCAAGAACCGGATCTTCAGGCCAACAGCATAGAACCGCACGTGACTGGAGCAATGTTGCCCCAGCCGTAGAGCGAGACGCAGTTGCAGCACTGTATCTGAGACACCCTCCTCGGCGAAAGTCAAACAATCGCAGAGAAGAAGACAAAGAGAAACGTCGGGAGGAGGACCATCAAAGAATGCCACCTCCTGGACGTACAAACCGCCTGGCTGAGCCTCACCAAGCTGCAGGGAACAACGGACGAAGGAACGATGGACACCCTGCCGAGTCAAGCCGGAAGGAGGCTCATCATAATGAAGACCCTCCCCGGAACCTAAATAATGACACTCCGGATGGAGGCCGGCGATCAGCCAAAAACAATCCACCTGACCCACCCTCTCCACCAAGTAGCCACCATAACGGGTCTCGAGGAGGGTGCCGTGGCGGAGGAGGTGGTGGCAAAAGTATATGTCCGGCTCCAAGGCACCGCATCCACAACCGTCAACCAGGACGGCGGTCTCTGTCACCAAGTGACGCGAGGCATCGGATAAACTCTAATATAGAGGCGCGACACTACGAGAACAACGAAATCTATGTGGGTCCAAAATGATTCGGATCGCGCATACGAAAAACACACTTCCCGGAAGGATTTTCTATCTCAAGGCATATTCAGACCTACGATGGTGTAGCTCGGCCAGATACATGGCTCCAAGATTTTTTCTAGGCTTGCTGCATCACAAAAGGCGGAAATAGCTTGGTCGCAACCCAATATCTCCCACTTATACTGCTGAAGATGGCACGATCTTGGCTAAATGAACTTCCAGAAAACACCATCCACAACTCGTATGACATGCAAAGCGCGTTCTTTCGGAATTTCGAAGGCACATATCGGAGGCCCTGTACGGTAGGAGACCTGCAGCGTTGCACCCAGAAGGCCGGAGAAACTTGCCAAGATTACCTCGGATGATGGATCGACACCAGGAACTCCTGCGAGGGAGTAAATGACCAAACTACGATTGAAGCTTTCATTGCAGGACTCCCAATTGTTTTACTACGTCACCGATTGAAGTGCGACAAAGTCTTTGATTTGGGAGAGATGATAGAAACAGTGAGCAAGTATGCAGATGTTGACGACGATGCAGAAGGACTACTGAACGTCCTTGTTGTGCCATAGTCAGCAAAACAACCTAAGAAACAAGCTCAGAAGCGCAAGAACACCTCGGAATAAAACCCCAACATGGAAACAGCGGTTGTTACTACTACTTTTGGGTCTGGAGGACGAGGAGGGCGTGGCGATGGCCATGGACCCGGTCGTGGGACATCAAGGGTCCAAGGCAGAGGAGACCAGCAACCTGGCAAAACCTACTTGTGGGCCGACATTGTCAATAACCCGTGCGTGCATCACTTAGATCCCAACGGGGGCTCGTCCCACACAAACGCCGAGTGTCATTTCAATGACGACATCAAAAAGGACGATACCACTGGCTACATGGCTAAGCATAAGAAGGGAAATAAGAATCCTGAAAAAGAGAAAGAGACCAAGGAAGACTCCGACATGGAGGAAGATGATACTTCAAATCCCAAGTCGGATGGAAAGAAGAACTTCTCAACAAAGAAAGGCACTTACGTCACTTTCCTTGGGTCTCAACCTGCCAAGGTCAAGAAAGCAGTACTACACGAACTCAACGCGACTGTTCCAGCCATCCCACAATACTTGGACTGGTCGGAAGTCGCAATCACCTTTGACCGCGCTAATCATCCGCCTAAGTTGCACATGCGAGGAAAATACACCTTAATCGTCAATCCACTTATTGACGGTTATGATTTCTCCAAGACTCTCATGGACGGCGGCAGCAGCATCAATATTCTGTATGTCGAAACGCTCTGAAGAGGTAATAGAATGAAAATCGTTACACTTTAGAAAGAATAATATATTTAATACAAAGACCTTGTGAGGAAAGTTATCTCTTCACAACGGGCACCTCCTTTGTGCCGATAGACACTGTCGGAGCCTTACGCTTTCGAGTAAGTGCATCCGGCAGTGGAACCAACTCACCATCATCCCGAGATAGCTTAGGAGGATATCCCTCGATAGGAGCAAGCTCCGACTCTAGGAGGTCAGCAAGCTGAAAAGGAAAAAAGTATCTCAGTATTGCGAAACAATGTATAAGGTGAACACATATATCGAGTTACTGCTAGAAAACTTACTGGTGTAACAGGATCGTCAACTGTGTGCATATCCAAGGACAAGTCTAGAATTTTCCTCTCGACCCACTCCTTGATCAGCCACTTGATTTGGCGCTCATAGTCCTTTTTCGAGTAGGCCGTGGAGCAGATTCGGAGAGAGTCCATCTTGCTCTTGGTGATGGAGTGCATGAGCCGATATCCATGATGTTGAAGAGGCTGAATCTGGCGTGCCAGCCAGTAGTGCATCAAGTCGGATCCTTTCAGATTCTTGTGCTTCATCAGATATTCGATCCGCCTTTTGCAAGAAGCAGATTGTCCGTGAGAGCCGGAGCATCCGCGTCCCAGGAGTCTTGGGGCGTGGCGGCGCTGTCGACGAAAGCCGGCAAAGCAGTCGCTTTGCCGGGAGCCGGTCTGTCCTTATGGTAAAACAACATGGACGGTCACTTTTTCACTGACTCGCTAGCCTTAATCCTAGGATAGACGCATTCTCTCCTAACACAAAAGCTAAGCGTTTCGGTAATGTAGGGATTACTGGCGGTGATGGAATTTCTCCGGGTACCGAAGTAAAACCGGAAAAGAAGAAGGCTCGGCCTAATGCCGAGATACCCCTTGCACAAAGAAACATAACTACTCATGTCTAAAATAGAGTTCGGGTGGAGATGGTAGAGTTGAACTCCGTAGTGATCTATGACCTCAGAAGAGAAATTTGAGAGTGGAAAACTTAAACCTCTGTCGAGGTGGGTGCAAAATGCACTCGATCGCCGGCCTTCGGGTTGGGGATGGTTTCTCCATAACCGCTCCGCCAGTCGCCGACGTGGATAGGTCCTTCGTTCTCCACGAGGCGGAGGTTAGGGTCATCAAGGATGCACGGGATCCATACCCCGCGGAAGCTTTCTTTCTCCGCCGCTGCCGCTGCAGAAGATGAGGCTTCAGCCATCTTTTGGGCTCCGGTAACCTGGGATGGGCGGCGCTGTGGGAGTTGGGGAGGTAGAGGATTTTTTTTCGTGGGAAGCGTCAGGAGGAAGAAAGGAGCACAAGTGCTGGTGAACAAGATGGAAAGGAATCCTAACCACTTATATCCTCCGGCTGTGCCAACATTCGTGTAAACGCAATAGTGAAACATGCCACGCGTCGTGGAAGGAGCTGGGTAACTTCCTCGCGAGGATTACGCCACCTCGATCTCCACGCACGCATTAAAACTATGCCTCGATTCCACATGAAGCGGACCCACCAACGGTGATGGTGTCAGGAATGTCTGGCAGTGACGTGACTTGACCTTGTCTGGTGTCAAGTTACGTCAGAGACCAAGTTCTGGCTTAGTTTGAATTTCAAGCTGGAAACCTGAATAACGTATTCATGGGTCCGAATTGTTTTAAAACTCGGATCCTATCCTTTCTTTTGAAGTTTCAGGAATCATTGAAGATTCTGCAAGCCGAAGATCAAGCTAGGCGATGATAAAATCCGACTCTGGATCTTGGAGGCTTTCGGGAGCTGCTGTTGGGGATATACTTTCCGGGTATCCTTACTATGCCTCACTGATCAAGGTGGCCCACTTCGGGTTAGAGCTTTGCTTCACGAGCGGCCCAGTCAGGAAGAAGAGACGGAGTCCAGTCCGGCTAGGGGAAGGCCCAGATGACTTACCGACATAGGCCCGTAGTGTTACTTATAGTTCAAGATATACTCTGTAACCGACTCTTAGTCATAGCCAGATAGGTCTCTTCTGTAAACCCTAGGCCGGATATCTATATAAGCCGTCCTAGGGAGAGTTTAGGGCACCCAGACAATAGTCTACAATTTCAACTCGCACAGGCGAAACCCTTGTAACCTATATCCCGGCTTTGTCGTATTACTAGATTGCTAGTAGGAGTAGGATCCGTCCAAAGCCGACAGATTCGAACCTGGCTAAACTTGTGTGCTCACCGTCCCGGAATACCGTACGTCTCACATCCCTCTCTTCCGCACGCCTCGAGGACCCCCTCATGGCGTACTTGTCATCAATCCGACGACAGTGTCGTGCAGCGTTGCCGAACTGGCTCCACGGTGAAGGGAAGCGCCGCCGTTACGGGCAGAACTGAGTGGCGAGTGTCCTTCCATAGGGTGGTCCGATGCGGGGGAAACTACTGGCGGCGGTGATGTGGAAATAATGGCTAGAATCGATTTCTGCAAGAGGAAAAAGAGGAGAAAAGTCGATGCAGTTTCCCACAAATTTACCCCTCCGATCCGCAAATATAGCGGTCGTGGGGTGGATTTGCGAGAACCACAAAAGTAATTCCGAGCCGAGCTCGTATACGATTTTCTGTCTAGCCTATTTTAGCGCGAAAACAAAATATGAAGTTTTACTGGTCGGGCATATTTGCGGGGTCGGCTAGAGTTCTCTTACTCCAGTAGTATTGTGCTGCTGTTCTGCTGTACTAATATTTAGGTCCGTACTCGTGTACCTATATTTAGGTCGGTACTCGTGAATTCTGATTGGTGAACAAAATCGTATGATTAAACAGTAGGAAGTAACTGAACAGGTGGTAGTGCTGTGAAGAGTCAGCTGCACTTTGTGTGCGGCAGGTAGTCCATCTTCTGGACTGAACTACCAAATGAACGAGAGGAATCGCTGAATCAAATTCAGTTCTGCTTCAAGCACAGCGAGTCGTCTTGGCAAAGCTGTAGCAGCTCGTACATCTGGTCCAATCCCGGTGTGCTGAGTTGGATTTAAAGTGAAATCAGACTTAGCGGTCGGGCTGGGTTGAGTAAATAACGCAAAACTACTATATTTAGAGCAGTCTTTACACTAAACTACCATAATTGCACGAGTTGCACATAAAGACCGCTTTTGGGACAGGACTGTGACAGGTAGCACTGATTGTGCAGTTTTCTCCGCTTAAACCGTTTTCTGACAGAGTGGACCCACTGTCAGGTCCGATCAGAGGAGACACTTGTTGGTTTTGGGCCTTTTTGTAAATGTCTGGGTAAATCCGTTTTGAGATCCAACTTTCTCTTATTTTTTTCCTATTCTCTTCTTTCTTATTTTTTTCTACTTTGTTTCTTTCCCCTCTGAGCCGCCGCTGTCGGCCGCTCTAGTGCCCACAACCTGGCAGAGCACGCCCGCGCCGCCCGCCGTCATGGCACTCTTAGGCCGTGCATGGAACGGCGTGGCCTGCGTCCACATCACTATCTACGCACGCAGGAGATGAACGCGTGCCACGACTCCACGGCTGCGGGCTCGGCCATCTGTTGGGTCGGCGGAGCTCCTCTCCTCCCTGTCGCGAGCTCGGCCTGCTGCTCATGGGCGGGGCGTCGAGCGCGGCAGACGACGGCGACGCTCACCGGCGAGCTGCGGGCTTCACGCGCCGAGCGGCGAGTGCGCTAGCCGGCGGCCTGCTGGCTTCACGCGTGGGGACGCGAACGTGGCAGCGGCCTGCTGACTTCACGCGTGGGGACGCGAATGCGACAGCTACCTGTGGGCTTCACGGCGGGGCAGCAAACGCGGCGGCCGGCGAGACGGCGACGACCTGTGGGCTTCACGTGCGGTAGCAACCTGCAGGATTCACGACGGGATGGCGAACGTGGCGGCCGGCGAGCGCGACGGCTACCTGGGGGCTTCACGCGCGGAGGCCAGCGAGCGCGGCGTCGACCTGCGGTCGGCGACCTGCAGGATTCACGGCGGGGCGGCAGCTACCGGCCCAACCACGGCGGTCGCGCAGGTCAGACTCGTCGATGGAGCGGCGAGCGCGCGGGGCAGCGAGTGGCTGCATGCATCTGGGCGGCGAGCGCGAGGCAGATAGTGGCTGCATGCATCTGGGCGGCGGTGGCGGGGTAACGCTGGCGGCGGTGCTTATTTTTTCTTTTTCCTTTCTAGATGGCTAAAGATTTTTTAGAGAAGAGGGATTCAGAAATTTACAAAAAGACCCATAACTAATTGTTATATCAATTTGACATTTTTCCTTATGCCATGTGGACCTGACAATGGGTCCAATCTGTCAGAAAACGGTTTAAGTGAAGAAAACTGCACAATCAGTGCTACCTGTCACAACTCTGCCCCAAAAGCAGTCTTTATGTGTCAACTCGCGCAATTATGATAGTTTAATGTAAATACTGTCACAAATATGGTAGTTTTGCGTCATTTACTCGACTGCGTTAGGTCATCTCCACCAGCCGATCCAAACGGCCCACTAAAATAGTCCATTTATGTTCGTTTGGATCGGTCCGCGGTTGCTGTTAGGTCGTGATTCAGCCTATCCTACCAGCCCGTCTAGTGGTACGACTCATTGTACGCGCCTGGCTAACAGGACGAGGACGATTTTTTTAATTCAAACAGAGACAATACGCTCTCAAACTGGCCAAGTTCGTACATATTCACATGTAATTTACAATCAAAATATAAAAAACTAAATCTAAGCTAGCCCTAGCTACTGATCCCCACCGCCAGCACCGCCGCGTCCATCTAGGGGTCGAGGTCGATGTACTCCGACGGCGCCCAGAGGTGTGCCGGTGGCAGGGCCAGAGTAGGCACGGGCGCGAGCTGATCGATCACCTGCCTAGGCCACACTGGCCACGCATCCCTCTCCTCCAGCACGGTCGGAGCAGCCCACCCCGGCAGCGGCGGCGGCGGTGGAGGCAGCTGCGTGTTTTCCTGGGACACCAGGCCGGTGACCTGGACGGCCTCTTGGTAGCCGCTCCACAAGGCGTCCTCGTCCTTCGTTCTGGCCGCAATGGCCTGCTCGGTGAAGGCGTCCTCATCGTAGCCCCGTGCCAGGAGCTCCTAGAACTCTGGGGGCAGGTGCACGGCGGCGGCTACGACAGCGTCCTCCTCCTCCTTGATGACAACATCATCCTCCATGCGAAGATCGTTGTCGAAGTGGTTGACATCGCCGTCGTCGTTGGGATCGAAGGAGGGGACGTCATAGACCTGCCGCAGAAGGTACTCGCGAGCCGCGTCGTGTGCTCCCAGTCCAAGAACTGTTTCCAAAGGACCTTGCTCTGGTAGCCACTGGTCCCACCAGAGGGACGACGGGAGCTTGCGGATGCGGCGGGCGATCTCCTCCTCCAGCCCCTTGCCCTCCTTGGGCGCGGGCGGCACCAGGACCCGCTCCCGGTTGAGGTGCCAGCCCGTGGGGAGGCAGACATCATGGTGGGCGATGCCTGCTCCGTCCCTCCATCGTCACTTGCACTCCGCCAGGCGAAAGTTGCGGCGGTCGCGGTAGGGATCCTCCACCTGGCGCTCGACGGGGAGGTGGGCGAAGTCCTGCGACCATGGCGGCAGCAGCAAGACCCTGCGAAGGAAGGTCGATAGGAGCCCCCTGACTGCACCGGCCGCTCGATGCGGATCCTCCCACCTCGTTGTTGTTCTTGGCCTTCTTGAAACATCCCGACTTCTTCATCGTTTGCGGTGGATGAGGCGCTGGGAGTGGGTGAATCTGGCAATGGCGAGAAGTAGGGAGTGTGGCACCGATGGGCGCAGGGGCCGGCTTTATAGCCCCTGCCCGTGCGAACGCACACAAGTTCTCCGGCCTTCGCCTTCAATGTCGGTGCGGAAACTCAGACATCGTCCCGTCAGTCAGGGTGTCGTCTCATCAATACTGATGGTGATGGCTGCCACCGGTAAGGATGTCGCCCCGCGCCTCTGAATTGCTACCACTACGCGTTTGAATTGATGACGTGCTAAGTGGTCACTGGTGGGTGGGCTAGTAACACGCGCGGGAGGACACGCCCTTGGGCCGCCCATGTCCGCCCCGACGCATCAGCCATGCAAATTTGGTGCGTTGATGGGTCAAGCCGGGCGCGTCGGTATGGATGGGTCGTGTTGCTGGAGAGACCGCGTTGATGGGTCAAGCTGGACGCGTTTGGACGCGCTCAGACGGGTTGGATCGGCCCGGTGGAGATGCCCTTAGTACCCTTGTCTTCTACTTCTTCCGTTTAGAAATAAGTATGGCGGATACATGTATCTATACACACTACTCCGGAGGAAGTCCATAGTAAGAGCATGGCTAGCAGATTCTAGAAAACACCTGATCTGCATAATAAAGTACAACCTCGGGTTTGCACCAAAAACAACATCCTAACATATCCTGGATAAAATTATCGGTGAGCAGGATATTGGACCTCCCACCCACCATATCACCAGGTTTCGGTAGCTAAAATCTCGCAGACCCGATTGCGGTGAAATATTGGCGTGCCTGAACTTTCAAATCCCTCCCCACCACCGCCTCCTCCCTCTGGCCGCTGCCCTAGATTCGAGCCCCTCAGAAACACTCTGTGATGCCAAATCGCATCCCAGTCGGCGGCCTTCCATTCCCGCCCCTAGCATCCAATTTGTTCAGGACCCGCCCTAGCCAAGCCACGGCCGCTGCCATGGATCTACTGCGAATCTCCATGGAAGGCAACACAAATATCGGAATGAACCATGGTGGCTGTTGTAGAGGAGCTGCATCGATCTCATCTTTTTTCTAGGCTTCCTAATGGAGATGATCTAGCTTGCAATTAAAAAGTCAATGGGAATGACTACACAATGGGATACTATCTTGGCTAAGGCATTTAACCTTCCTAGTCGATATTTATGAAGTCCATCCAAGATCCTAAACTAAGGAAGAAAAAAGTGTTTTCCAAAACTCAACAGGCACGCTGAAAGGATATTGAGAAAGCATTCAGTGTGTTGCAAGCTCATTTTCTACTATTCGAGCGCATGCAAAGTTTTGGGATAAGAAATCACTCTCAAGGCATGTTTGGTTCCTCGGGCCTTTATTTCTAGTTTTTCGCACTTGGTCGGTTCGATGCTGCATGCGCCGAGATTTGGCTTGGGCCAAATTTGGCATCTTGATTGGTTGCCCATTTTGACTATTAGGGAAGCCGGTGAAAACGCAAACCTTAGTGTTTGGTTGTGTGCTTTTAGTCATGTGAGCCAAAATTCGGTTGTTTAGTTGAAGTTTCTATGGATGATTTGTCACCTCCAATCATCTCTAATCTCGGCAATAATATGCTCGATGTTTTTCCCTTGCCCATGCTAGCTTGATGTGTGTACATAACTACCTAGCTAGAAAAAACGCCACCGCACCTCGACAAGCAGCGACGGCGTCGTCGACCGAGCTCCAGGCTGCGCACCTGATACATTCCAAATGTATCTACGTTTCTAAGTATTTTGCTTGATAATTTGCTCTAGAATCTTACCAATCTAAGATAAACTGTTGAATATGATGTTGTTTTTAGCAAAAGTCTTCTTTCTGTATTTTCACGCAGGAGATTAAATCAGAGAAAAATACAACGCAAGTTTTTCATCGTAACATAGACCCTGGGGCCTGGAAACTCACCAGGGAGGCCACAAGGCCCAAACGGGAAACGGGGCCAGGTGGCACGACCAGTCGTTGGGCCCGTCACACCTAAGGTCGTTTGGCTCCTGAGCGTCACCTCGCCTCCTTCTTTCGTGTACGCCCTTATATACCCTAAAACCTTACATGGCCAGAAGCACGGAGCTTTTCGTGAAACAAAGCACCGCTACCATCACGATTTTCATTTTTAGGGTTAGACTGATCCTGATCTCCACATCGGAGAGGGGGATTTCGACGCCTTCTTCATAACCAATGGCATATCCATCAAACATGTGCTCCTTCTCCCTCTCTGTGAGTGAGTCTTCCTCTGTAGGCATGTGAGGTGGATGAGATTGATCATGGAATCATGCATATATGTCGAGATTTGTGGGGTTTATCTTGAAGATGTTCTTGTATGAGTGTTGATGTACTTTTGCTATGTTTAATGTTTGTTACTAGGGCTTGAGTGACATGATTTCAGTACTATACTTTTATTTCCCAATCATATACTATGAGTTTGGTATTTATCTACAAAGTGTATTACCTATTGTTATATTGAACCTATGAATCCCAAAGTGACAGTTAGGAAAAACAAGGGGGTATGTGATAGTTTAAAGATTATGTGTGTTCATGGAGTGTTAATGCATTGTTCTAGGCTATTCGAAAGGGTTAATCTTAATTACATGTAGTTCCAAGTTGGCCTCGGTAAAATGGACAGGTAGGACAATATATGTTGTGCAAATTCTTAGTTAGTATGCATAGATATATTTGGAACACATATCTACACACATTGTACTTAGAGATAATCATCATATTATTTGTATTTCTATTATATGATCAATCTTATTCATACAACACCCCAGTATCAACTCATGCCTACGCTTTTAGTCACTGAAAGTTACAAGTTCACTACTTACGATAAAAATTGAGAATATGTTACTAATGTTTACTATTTTGCTTTACTTTTTTCAACTGCTGCAATCACCACTTGTTTCTTGAGAATATTGATACACGGGTGTGGTTGAGAGTGATGTCTCAATTTCTAAAGTCTTATTGGTATTCTTTTGCTCCCCTTTTGTCGAACTATAAATTTGGGTAATACTTTCCATCAAAGATTTCAGTGATCCCCTATACTTGTGGGCATCAAGATATTTTCTGGCGCTGTTTTCGGGGAGCCTAGCCTTATTGATAAGACCATTTGTGATCATTTTCTTGCCTCACTTATTTACTTCTCATCATGGTAAAGGATAAAGATATTTCTAAGAATTCCTTTGCCTTCCACTACTCAAAAAGTTACGAACTTGCCTACTAGGACACAGTTTTACCTAATTTTATTACTACTCCTGTTACTAAAAATAAAACTAATGTGCTACGGAGTTCACCATTATCTAGAATGTCAACTAGTAATAAAAGTGAAACACTGGATAATGGTATGGATAAAGAGGGGTGTCTAATTTATCCAGGTCCTTGTCTGATGACAATAAAGACTCCAATTATGATGAAGATTAACTTTTTGATAAAAATAATGATTTTACTATTGCTACTAGTTCTAAACCAACACTTACTTAAGAATATATTGCCTTTAGTAGATATTTTAGAAATGCCTATTTAGATGATCTAGATACCTTTGATGCTTTTGTGAATACTTTATTAGGATATTTATTTCCTATTACTAGTAAAATGGTATGAACCTGCTATCTTTATTAAAAATAAAGACTATGACTTTAATGTTGATCCTAAAATAACTAAAGTTGTTGAGGCTATTAAACTCCATGGGAAGGATGAGGAGTTCCCCTAATAAACACTTACACAACTTCATGAACTAAAGATGAAATTCAACACCATTATTGCTTCTTGAAATTGTTTCCTTCTCCCTGTGAGGAGAACATAAAGCTTGGTATAATTCTTTGGCTCCAAAATACATTACAAGTAAAGAGGGATGTGTTTATTTGTTCATGAATAAGTATTTCCCTGCTGAAAAAAATACATGTTATGATTGCTGAAATTAGTGGCTTTGCTCATAATAAGAAAGGAAAGCTATCCCTAGCTTAGGGAGATATTGTGCTCTCAAAAGGAAATGTCCTTCCCATGGTTTGAAAGAGAATGAATTACATAATATATTCTAAAATGTACTAACTGAAATCAAAGTTTTAAATAGCCGGCTATAGCCGGGCTATAACCCTGCTATAGCCGTTTTTGCATAGTGCAGCTAAGTGAAATAGGCGGCTAAAAGGTGTGAAACCCCTTAAATAGCCGGCTATAGCCGAGTTATAGATGTTTCCGGAGACCGTGGCTATAGCCTACAGCCAGCTATTTAAAACATTGACTAAAATATAGATCGTATCTATATAGCATTGTAGGTAATATATTCAGGCACAAGACAATTGGGGAAGCTAAGGGTTTATTAAACAATCTATCTCAAAATTATGGTGATTGGAATATTGTATACGGAGATGATATTGAAATTGCTACTAAGAAGAGAGGTATTCTTAAATTATCTAATGAAGTTATGAAATGTCAACACCCAGATTTTTAATCCCAGATGCCTGTTATGCAATACATCGCAATCCCAGGATTACCATTTTTGCGAGACATAACAGATTGGATATCACAATACATCATCCATTACAAACCATAATAAGGTATTACACAAATAAAGGATCTCATGATCCAGTCTTAATGCACACAAGCAGCGGAATAAATAGCGTAGCGGTGGGGTCCATATTCAGTGTCACAGGCAATGCTGACGATGGGAGATGATCCTAGTTGTCGTAGCCGTCCTGCTATCCTTCTTCCGGATAGTCCTCCTCATAGTCTGGCCACGGGAATAGCCAGGGACAAAGCCATGAGTACTCTTTAAGTACTCACAAACTATTACTAACAAGTAAGGTAGTTCTAGTAGGAATGCTAAGTCCTAAGTTTATTTGCAAAGTTAAGTTTGAAACCTAAGCTGAGTTCAGAAACAAAGAAAGATAAAATAAAGTTCTAAATCACCTAAGTGGGAACTTAGTTTTCATAGTCACAACCATGTTGTGGGCAAGTCATGTCACAATACCTTTCATAAGTCATTTGGAAAACATCTGACAAAGGAACAGTATGGCCACTCCAACTGTCCATAACTGTGGACGCGTCTATTCGAATAGGTTGACACTCTGCAGAGGTGGTGCACTTTCACCACAAAATTCAATACATCCGTCAGGGATAACCCTGAATCATCATACTTAGTATGTGGATAATCAAATATAACCTTTCCTTTACACACCCTAGTATAAGCACCTCTCCTATGAGCTTGGCCTCCCAGCCAAGGCCATCTGCCATCCTGGGCACTGCATAGGTGGACAACATTGAGAGGTAGCCTTAGCTCAAACCTCTCCCATGAGGGAACTCATACTAATGCATATAAACTTCCGGCTAAGCCTTACCCAATTCAGGTATTGTGGTTGTACGGTAAAATTGGAATGGTATCGCATCCGAACCCAACCATAAGTTTTTATAAAAGGGCTAAGGCTCATGCCTCAACATTTTCATCATCATAAACCATTTGTGTTTCTCAACACATGTCAAAACATCTCAATAGAATGACTCATCATTCCAAGGTTTTCATAAGCATTTTCACCAAGTATTCCCATCTAGAGTGATCAAGTTTTGGTTTAGTTCTAATCACTAAGTTAAGGGTGTTCACTAAGGTAGGATGCTAATCTCAATCTCATGCGATAGAATGACATCTAAGTCTAACTAGATAGGCCAAGTTTTATACTCTTTATGCTATCTATAAATAAAGTAAAGGACTTTGGTAAAGTAAAAGAAAGTAAAGCTTGCAAGTAAAACTTGGGATATGTATAATTCAAGAGTTAGAACCAAAGAATGCCTAATGCATCTTGCTTAGGTCATCTTGTATAATTCAAGCTTGCTAACAATAGCTTGCCAATGATAGCTTTCCTTGATTGGTGTAGTGGTTGAAATTCGCCTCGTCTTCCTCAGTGTAGAACTCCTCCTCTTCGCAGACTTGGTCGGTACTATCGTCTATCAATACATACGGGATACACAATCACGAAACAATACTTAACTAGTCTATTTAAAACACTAAGGCACACAGTTTATGATCTAGTATCATCACATTCATCACAAGATTTAATGAACTAGTTTCATTTATTTTATTTGAGAAAAGTAATTTCTACTCATTGAAATTAATTAAGATTTAATATTATCCAATTAAAATATGGGACCATGTGGACACATGTCATAACCACATATTCTAATACATGGGAATGTGATTTAAATGTTGGATCACATTTTACAAAGTCTAAGATTAAAATTTTAATGATTTAAAGTGACTAGAAATGCCTATATAGCATTATTTTGGTACTAGTCCAAAGTCACTTCATGCAAACCTAAATATTATTACAATATTCAGATAGGTAATATCAAATGTGATTTTTGAGAGTTGGAATCAACTCAAAAGCTATTATGGTTGATTTTTGAAAAATGTTTGAATGTAGAAAAGTCTCTGTCTTGTTATTTTTGCTATATGTGATCTATAACTCTAATTGATTTAAATCCAACGGACCTAGATTAAGATTTTAATTACCTTTCTAATAAAATTTGAATCATTCAATTTGGTTTAGTATAACTCTCTGAATTGATTTTTAAACTAGGGGACAAAATTGAGTTTAAGTCTAAATAGAAAAATCATTATTTGAATTTTAGGGCCAGTGCGGGGACTAAATGGGCTAGCCCAGTGACGCTTAGCGGTGCAGCGGGCAACTGACAAGGGGGTCCCGCATGTCAACGGCACAACTAAACGCGAAGCGGTACGGGGCGATGTGGACTGTGCGATTAGAACCTAGATCAACGGCTCTGGTTCATCGTCGACGACGGACGGGTCGCCGGCAAGACTGAACCCTAGCGGCTCGGTGGGGGTCGTTTGGGGGCTTACCAGGGCTCCAGCTAACGTGTCGATGGGGGCGATCGAACGAGTGGTCGACGGCGGACTCAGGCGAAGTAACGGAGGCTCCTGGGCGGTCGCAATCGACGGGCCCCTTTCTCCTCTGCTGCGGCGACTCTGGTGGAAATTCCGGCGACTGAGGGCTCGAGCGGCTCTGGCGAGAGGTGGGGAAGGATCAGTGGTGAGAGGGGAGGTGAGTGTTGTGCAGAAATGTGACGGGGGTGCCCTTCTTTTATAGGTCGATGAGGGGATTGTGGGGTGCGATGGTAAGCTCGTCGGTGAAGATGGTACAGCGGGCTAGAGGCATGGGCGGGGTAGGCGGATGGTGGCTTGCCTCCTGGCGGTCAACTACGGCGCAATGGTGCAGCTAGGGGCGGTGGTATGCGCTCGGGAAAGGCTGGCGCTCTGCGTGGCAGAGGCGGTGCTCGACGCTGCGTGCGGTGGCTGCTGGTCACGCGGCGGGAAAAGGGCATGTCTAGGGAGGTTCTGGCGTTAAGGCGGAGCGACGCATGCAAGCTGAGGTCAAGGCACGGCTTGTGCTGGCATGTCGGGGACGGCGCTCTGCCATGCTCCGTGCATGGCACAGAGGCTCGGTGCGCGGGCTGTCTATGGTGGTCCAGGGGTTCGCGTTGCTCATGGAAGGGACCGTGGGCGGCGGTAGGGTGTGGCGGAGCCAGGAGATGTGCTGGTTTGGCGCGGCGCTGTCTCTGGCGCGTTGTCCATGTTTGGCCGGCAGCGACCAAGAACGGGCGGTGCGGTACTAGCGCTGCAGTTTAGGAGGGCTGTTGTCTGGTGCTTAGTTAGGCTAAGAGGGGACAGAGGAGAGATGAGAGGTTTAAATGGGGGACAAGAACTTAATTTGCAATAGTATTAGTTAGGCCGAATTTTCTCTGCCTGCCAACTGTTCGACAAAATGGCCACAAGAACATTTTAATTGAATTTTGAAAAGATTTTTGGTCGGTGTGCTAGTCATATGCTTGAGCATCTGTGGTTGCTTGGGATTGTCAAGGTGAACTCATTTGAGTGGTTTTTGAAAAAGTGGGATCTATGCATATGAAATGGATTCCAATTTCAAATGCCATTTAAAATTAGACTTCAAATGTTTTTGTAAGATTTCAAAGTGGGCCTTGGTAGATCATTACTTTTACTAGCAAGGGGTGCAAAGAGGTATAATTGTTTCTGTTTGAATTTGACTTCTAGGAACACCTAAAGTGGCCTAGTGGATTAAAATGGCACAAATGACCATTTGGTATTTTTATTCTTATTTGATTTCTTTTTCTTTGGATTTTGTTTCTAAATGATCTAGATGATGTGGCATTCACCTTTGAATCATTTTACAACCATTAAAACAATCAAACATGGCAATTCCAAACAATTCTATTTTAATGCAACACACATATGAATTCTTAATTGTTTTAATGATAAAAAGTTTCTGTTAACCCTAAATTGGGTGATTTGGATCTTGATAACATTGATTAAAGATATGGGATGTTACAAACCTTCCCCCCTTAAACAAAATCTCGTCCCGATATTTAAGAAAACTAGGAACTAAAGAGATCTGAAAACTCAGTTCTCATGTAATCTTCTCACTCCCAAGTGGCTTCTTCTTCGGTATGGTTGCTTCATTGGATCTTGAGAAATTTGATACTCCGGGTCCTTGTGGTTCTGTAAGCTTCTTCCAAGATACGGATGGGCACTTCACAATACATCAGATCCCTGTTGATATCAACGGCTCGGTGATCGATGTTCTTGAAAACTTCGGTTTTCTCCAACACTTTTAAGCATTTGCGAAGTAATGAGATATGGAACACATTGTGGATGGCAGACATCTCTTCAGGCAGTTCCATTTGATACGATACTTCTCCTCGATGATTCAGAATCTTGAAGGGTCCAATATATTTGGGGGCGAACTTTCCTTTTAGACTAAAACGTTGCATTCCCTTCAATGGCGAAACTTTGAGATACACAAAATCTCCGACATTGAAAGTCAGGTCTCTACGTCTCTTGTCAGCATAACTCTTCTGTACGGATTGGGTGGTCTTGAGGTCCACACGGACTTTGTGAACCTTCTCTTCGGCTTCTCGTAGGATGTCGGGTCTGAATATCTAACTCTCTCCTACTTGCGACCAATTCAAGGGGGTACGACACTTTCTTCCATATAAGAACTCAAATGGGACCATTTGCAAACTGGCTTGATAACTGTTATTGTATGAGAATTCTGCGAAAGGCAGACAATCTTCCCATTTTGATCCATACTCTAACACACAAGCTCTCAGCATATCTTCTAAGATTTGGTTGACTCTTTCAGTCTGTCCATCGGTCTGTGGGTGATAAGTTGTGCTGAAATTCAACTTGGTCCATAATCCTTTCTTGGAGTTTCTGCCAAAATCTCGAGGTAAATTGGGTTCCTCGATCCGACACTATGGTCTGGGGGTTCCATGCAAACTGACGATTCTAGCAATATACAACTCTGCTAGCTTAGAACTCTGGTAGGTTGTCTTGACAGGTATAAAATTGGCTACTTTGGACAGTCTATCAACGATGACCCAGATAGAGTCATTTCCCCTACTAGAAGTAGGCAAACCAGTGATAAAATCCATTCCGACGGAATCCCATTTCCATTCCGGAATCTGCAATGGTTGCAACAGTCCTGCGGGTCTCTGATGTTCCGCTTTGACTCTCTGACACATATCACACTTGGCGATGTAGCTTCCGATTTCTCTCTTCATCTTGTGCCACCAAAATTGCTCCTTCAAATCTTGATACATCTTCAATCCTCCAGGGTGGATAGAATAAAGAGTATCATGAGCTTCCTGCATGATAACTTGCTTCAGCTCCGAATCTGCTGGCACACAGATACGTCCTTTGTACCACAGAACTCCTTCTTCGTCTTTGGTGAATCCAAGCACCTTTCCCGTACTAATACGATGCTTGATTCCGTCGATACTTGCATTTCATTTCTGGGCTTCCTTGATTTGGCTAATCAATGTGGGTTGAAGTTCAATGCTAGCTAAAAATCCTTTGCTAACTAGCTCAGTTCTAAATTGATCCAACTCTTCATGCAAACTTGGCTGGTTCTCTTTGATCATGGTGTTTAACCTACACGGCAATGTTCTAAGAGCATCCGCTACCACATTGGCTTTGCCAGGGTGATAGTGAATGTCAAGGTCATAATCCTTGATTAACTCTATCCATCTCCTTTGCCTCCTATTCAGCTCCTTCTGAGTGAAAATATACTTCAAGCTCTTGTGATCTGAATAAATCTCACAGCGATTACCCATAAGGTAATGACGCCATGTCTTCAATGCTAAGACTACGGCTGCTAGTTCAAGATCATGGGTCGGGTAATTCTGATCATGCTGCTTGAGTTGTCGAGATAGATATGCGATGACTTTGCCTTCTAGCATCAATACACATCCGAGACCAATCTTGGATGCATCACAATACACATCAAACGGCTTCTTGATATCTGGCATGATCAATATTGGAGTTGAAATCAATCTCTTCTTGAGCTCTTGGAAACTTGCTTCACATTTGTCGGTCCATTCAAACTTTTTGTCCTTCTTCAACAATTGGGTCATAGGTCTTGCGATGCTCGAAAATCCTTCTACGAACTTGCGATAATATCCCGCTAATCCGAGAAATGCACGGACATGGGTTTGAGTGGTTGGGGCTTCCCATTCTTGAACATCTTTGATCTTGGCGGGATCAATAGTGACTCCTCCTGCGGATATGATATGTCCGAGGAATCCTACTTCTTTCAGCCAAAACTCACATTTGCTGAACTTGGCATACAACTGATGCTCTCTAAGGGTTTCAAGGATGATTCTCAGATGTTGCTCATGGTCTTCTTCTGACTTGGAGTAGATAAGGATATCGTCGATAAACACAACGACAAACTTATCCAGAAAATTCATAAAGATCTTATTCATGAGATTCATGAAATAAGCAGGGGCATTGGTTAATCCAAAAGACATGACCGTATACTCATACAATCCGTATCTGGTGGTAAAGGCGGTCTTTGGAATATCCGTTGCACGAATCTTAAGTTGGTGATAATCAGTCCTAAGATCAATCTTAGAAAACACTCTGGCACCAGTCAACTAATCAAATAGATCCTCTATCTTGGGCAATGGGTACTTGTTCTTGATGGTGACATCATTCAGCTTCCGGTAATCTGTGCACAAACGGTTACCTCCATCCTTCTAGTTGACGAACAACACGGGCGATCTCCATGGCGATGCGCTTGGTTGAATCAAGCCTTTTTCCAGCATAGCATCCAGTTGCTTCTTCAGCTCTACTAACTCTGTGGGGTTCGTGCTATAGGGTCTCTGAGCTATGGGTCCAGTTCCAGGGATTAGTTCAATAATGAACTCAATATCCCGATCTGGGGGCATACCGGGCAATTCATCTGGGAATACATCGGGATATTCACAGACTACTCTGACTTGGTCTATGGTTGGTAGGGCTAGACTCTTGTTGCATTTGAATTGATGGGGCAAGGTTTCAGATATATGCTCTACTGATACTCCAGAGCTACTAGTCATGGTGATGGATTTCTTGGCATAGTCTATCAATCATTTATGCTTCGACATCCAATCCATTCCTAGTACTACTTCCAAACCTTTGGTTCCAAGTACTATTAGATTGGCATAAAAATCGATTCCATGGATTCTGATATGTACAGCCTTGCAAATTTTTCTAGCTTTGGTGGTTGAACCAGGTATTTGAACTATCATAACATGCTTCAAGTTGGTTGGGTGAATCTTGCTAGTGCATGCAAATTCTTCGGTAACAAACCATTATGATGCTCCAGAATCAAACAACACTCTGGCTAATACTGAGTTAACAGAAAACATACCCAACACGACATTTGGCACTTCCTCGGCTTCTTCAGCATTCAGGTGGAAAAGACGGCCGTTGCGGTTGTGCGGATTCCCTGGGGCGAATCTTCTTCCGGGCTGAAGATGGCGCTGCTATTGAGCTGGGGCATTCACATTGGCAGTGGCGGCAATCTTCTTGGGACACTCATTGGAGTAGTGACCCTTCACTCCACACTCAAAACAAGTAATCTAAGACTTGTCTTTTGCTCCAACTGGCACGGCATTACTTCCAGTCCTTGGGGAAGTGTTGTTGTTGGAATTGGGTGGTGCACGGTTGAAGTTGTTGGAGTTGCCGGGGTGGTTGTTGTTGTTCCCTCTGGTCTTCACATTTCCTCCGCTACGGTTGGGGTAGCTTATGCGAGACATTGGGGGTCTATTGTTCCGCGGGGCATATCCTGTAGATGGGTCGGAGCGAAACTTCCGAGGGTGGTTGGATCCACTCTGGTGCATCATCCAGCGTTTGCGATTGGCATTCGCTTGGTTGATCTTCCCTTCCATCTGAATGGCAGAGTCGACTAGCTCTTCGAGGTCCTCAAAACGAATGTTGACGAGTACAGTCTGCATCTCATCATGCAGTCCGTTCAGGAATATCTCCTTCTTCTTGGCTTCAGTGTTGATCTCCTTAGGTGCATACCTGGCGAGGGACAAGAATCTGTCACCGTACTCCACTACAGTCATTCTGCCTTGCTTTAGTTCTCTGAATTCATCTCTCATTCTGGTGACTAATCCTTGCGGCACATGGGTGCGACTGAACTTGAATTTGAAAGCTTCCCACGTCATCACTTGACCGTGGTTCATATTACGGATACTAGTCCACCAGGCTCTTGCATCTCCTGCCAGATAGTGGGTGGCAAACAGAACTTTCTCGTTGTCATCCACTCCTGTGACTTCTAAGTTATTCTCCATGGTATGTAACCAATCATCAGCATCCAGCGGGTCTTCAGACTTGCTAAAGATAGGGGGATTGGTATTTTTGAAGTTTTTTAGTTTGGATCCAAGATGATCCTGATTTCCATGGCCCTGATTATTGTGGGCCATCTGGGCAATCTGCTGCAGGGTGGCTAGATTTGCTTGGCGCTCTTCCCTACTAGCTTCATGGTCTGCAATTAGTGTCTGCAGAATCTACAACATCGAGTCCTGTGATGAGCTGCTCCCTCCTTGGTTTCCATGAGTCATTTGAAGATTGAGATGGATAATGGGGTAAGAGGGAAAGTTCTAAGGTTCATGGTTTTGGTTTCAAAGCTAAAACTTTGAGTTTGACTCAGGTTTTGTAAACTAACTTCTTTCATTCATTCAAGCAAAGCACACGATACAAACACACACACCACAACAAAAGGAAAATAGATGGTTTTAAGAACCATTCTGTAAGATAAGATACAATGGGACCGATACAACTCCTTCCTACGATAGTGCTCTAGTGCATCTACTCATCATCGATGAAGTCGGAGTCATCATCATCGGCGTAGAAGTCCATGGCATCATCCTCCAAATAGTCATCGCCCTTGCTGAGGTAAGAGTGAATATCTCCTTGGATGTCTTCACCTTCTTCGTCTTCCTCTTTTGCTGCAAGCTGAGCTTCTTGCTCCTGGATGGTCTTCTCGAGGTCAGCCACCTTCTTGCGAAGACGAGCTATGGTGCGATCCTTCTTATCGCATTGCCGGCGAAGTGATTGACGATCCTTGACAAGAAGGGCGAAAGTCTAATCCTTCTTCGCAGCAATGGCAAGGTTGTGGTTGGCCTAGGCTCGAGCATTGTCCAATTCCTTCTGTCTGTCATACAGTAGGAATTCGAGGTTCTCCACTTGGCGCTTCAACTCCGGGTGACTTGGCATCTCCAGAGGCATTCCCATGGAATCATGCCTTGCATAGTGAGCAAAGCGAGTTCCCTGGATCAAGTTGACATTTTGTGCGGAAAGACGAGCGAGAGCTTCATGCATGGCCCTGGCTAATCCATCTAGCCAGTTGTTCTCTCTCACGGTGAATTGAATCTTCTCGGAAAGGGGTGCTTCCCTCTTGCCTCGAAGATTAGCAACTATCAGCCATTGTACATCTCCTCCCGGGAAATCCTTGAGTTGGGCTCCGAAGAATTTCGGATGCGGGCGCTCAAGATACTCCGACAGTGCATCAAGATCACTCTCGAAGATCAGTTGGCCTTCGTTGCCCAGCTGGTAGAACTTGCAATACTGAACTTCCATCTATAAGAATTTAGGATGAGAAAGTTAGTGAGGTGATCAAGTGTGTCAAATTTTATGGAGTAATGTAAGAATTTTGAGGAACATGTATCTTTTTGAAAGAATCTCAAGGGTAAGAGGGGAAATAGATTTTCATAAATACTCACTTTGGTTTTTGAAACTAAGTTTTTGTTCAGACGTCCATTCTAACTAGGGTCTCCTATGGTCAGGATGGCTCTGATACCAACTTGTCAACACCCGGATTTTTAATCGCAGATGCCTGTTATGCCATACATCGCAATCCCAGGATTACCATGTTTGCGAGACATAACATATTGGATATCACAGTACATCATCCATTACAAACCATAATAAGGTCTTACACAAATAAAGGATCTCATGATCCAGTCTTAATACACACAAGCAGCGGAATAAATAGTGTAGCGGTGGGGTCCATCTTTAGTGTCACAGGCAATGCTAACGATGGGAGATGATCCTAGTTGTCATAGCCGTCCTGCTGTCCTTCTTCCGGATAGTCCTCCTCATAGTCTGGCCATAGGAATATCCAGGGACAAAACCATGAGTAATGTTGAAGTACTCGCAAACTATTAATAACAAGTAAGGTAGTTCTAGTAGGAATGCTAAGTCCTAAGTTTATTTGCAAAGTTAAGTTTGAAACCTAAGCTGAGTTCAGAAACAAAGAAAGATAAAATAAAGTTCTAAATCACCTAAGTGGGAACTTAGTTTTCATAGTCACAACCATGTTATGGTCAAGTCATGTCACAATTCCTTTCATAAGTCATTTGGAAAACATCTGACAACAGAACAATATAGCCACTCCAACTGTCCATAACCATGGACACGGCTATTCGAATAATTTGACACTCTGCAGAGGTGGTACACTTTCACCACAAAATTCAATACATCCGTCAGGGATAACCCTGAATCATCATACTTAGTATGCGGATAATCAAACATAACATTTCCTTTACACACCCTAGTATAAGCACGTCTCCTATGAGCTTGGTCTCCCAGCCATGGCCATCTGCCATCCTGGGCACTGTATAGGTGGACAACATTGAGAGGTAGCCTCATCTCAAACCTCTCCCACGAGGGAACTCATACTAATGCATATAAACTTCTGGCTAAGCCTTACCCAATTCAGGTATTGTGGTTGTACGGTAAAATTGGAATGGTATCGCATCCGAACCTAACCATTAGTTTTTATAAAAAGGCTAAGGCTCATGCCTCAACATTTTCATCATCATAAACCATTTGTGTTTCTCAACACATGTCAAAACATCTCAATAGAATGACTCATCATTCCAAGCTATTCATAAGCATTTTCACCAAGTATTCCCATCTAGAGTGATCAAGTTTTGGTTTAGTTCTAATCACTAAGTTAAGGGTGTTCACTAAGGTAGGATACTTATCTCAATCTCATGCCATAGAATGTCATCTAAGTCTAACTAGATAGGCCAAGTTTTATACTCTTTATGTTATGTATAAATAAAGTAAAGGACTTTGGTAAAGTAAAAGAAAGTAAAGCTTGCAAGTAAAACTTGGGATGTGTATAATTCAAGAGTTAGAACCAAAGCAGTCCTAATGCATCTTGCTTAGGTCATCTTGTATAATTCTAGCTTGCTAAAAAGTAGCTTGCCAATGATAGCTTGCCTTGATTGGTGCAGTGGTTGAAATTCTCCTCGTCTTCGTCGGGGTAGAATTCCACCTCTTCGTAGATTTGGTCAGTACTATCGTCTATAAATACATACGGATACACAATCACCAAAAAATACTTAACTAGTCTATTTAACACACTAAGGCACACACTTGATGATCTAGTATCATCACATTCATCACAAGATTTAATGAACTAGTTTCATTTATTTTATTTAAGAAAAGTAATTTCTACTCACTGAAAATAATTAAGATTTAATATTCTCCAATTAAAATATGGGATCATGTGGACACATGTCATCACCACATATTCTAATACATGGGAATGTGATTTAAATGTTGGATCACATTTTACAAAGTCTAAGATTAAATTTTTAATGATTTAAAGTGACTAGACATGGCTATATAGCATTGTTTTCGTACTAGTCCAAAGTCACTGCAGGCAAACCTAAATATTATTAGATATTCAGATAGGTATTATCAAATGTGATTTTTGAGAGTTGGAATCAACTCAAAAGCTATTATGATTGATTTTTGAAAAATGTTTGAATGTAGAAAAGTCTCTATCTTTTTATTTTTGCTATATGTGATCTATAACTCTAATTGATTTAAATCCAACGGGCATGGATAGAGATTTTAATTATCTTTCTAACAAAATTTGAATCATTGAATTTGGTTTAGTATAACTCTATGAATTGATTTTTAAACTAGGGGAAAGAATTGAGTTTAAGTCTAAATAGAAAAATCATTATTTGGATTTTAGGGCCAGCGCGGGGACTAAATGGGCCGGCCCAATGATCCTCAGCAGCGTAGCGGGCAACTGACAAGGGAGTCCCGCATGTCAGCGGCACAACTAAACGCGAAGCGGTACGGGGCGATGTGGACCGTGCGATTAGAACCTAGATCAACGGCTCTGGCTCATCATCGACGACGGACGGGTCGCCGGTGAGACTGAACCCTAGCGGCTTGGTGGGGGTTGTTTGGGGGCTTACCAGGGCTCCAGTTAACATGGCGATGGGGGCGATCGAATGAGTGGTCAACGATGGACTCAGGCGAGGTCGCGGCGGCTCCTAGGGTGGTCGCAATCGACGGGCCCCTTTCTCCTCTGCTGCGGCTACTCCGGTGGAAATTCCGGCTACTGAGGGTTCGAGCGGCTCCGGCGAGAGGTGGGGAAGGATCAGTGGTGAGAGGGGAGGTGTGTGTTGTGCATAAATAGGATGGGGGTGCCCTCCTTTTATAGGTCGACAAGGGGACCGTGGGGTGCGACGGTGAGCTCGTCGGTGACGATGGCACAGCGGGCTAGAGGCATGGGCGTGGTAGGTGGACGGTGGCTTGCCTCCTGGTGGTCAGCTACGGCGCAATGGCGCGGCTAGGGGCGATGGTATGCTGTCGGGAAAGGCTGGTGCTCTGCACGGCAGAGGCGGTGCTCGACGCTGCGTGCGGTGGTTGCTGGTCACGCGGCAGGAAAAGGGCATGTCTGGGGAGGTGCTAGGGTTAAGGCGGAGCGGCGCATGCAAGCTGAGATCAAGGCACGACTTGTGCTGGCCTATAGGAGACGGCGCTCTGGCGTGCTCCGTGCATGGCGCAAAGGCTCGGTGCGCAGGCTGTCTACGGTGGTCTAGGGGCTGGCGTTGCTCGTGGAAGGGACCATGGGCGGCGTTAGGGTATGGCGGAGCTAGGGGATGTTCTGGTTTGGCGTGGCGCTATCTCTGGTGCGTTTTCCATGTTTGGCCGGTGGCGACCAAGAACGGGCGGCGCGGTATGATGGCTCAGTGTTGATGTAGAGCTCGTTGGGAACCCCAAGAGGAAGGTATGATGAGCACATCAACAAGTTTCCCTCAGTTATGAAACCAAGGTTTAACCGAACCAGTAGGAGCAAGGAAACACCCCAAAGGTGTTGCTAGCTGAGCCTTGGCAGGGCGCACTACCGGTGCTAATAGCAACGTGGAGACCTGCACAACACAACCACAAAACTTTGTCCCCAACTTGCGATGAGGTTGTCAATCTCACCGTGTTTTACTGAAAACAAAGGATTAAACGTATCGAATGGAAGGAAGTAATAGTTTGCAGAAAGTAAACACAAAGCAGTAAACAGTTTATAGATTGTATGTAAAAGAAAAAGGACCAGGATCCATAGTTCACTAGAGGTGGCTCTCCTTAAGATAGATAACATGCTGGGTGAACAAATTACAGTGGGGCAATTGACAAACATCCAGAAAGCAATACATGCATATACTAATCATCTTGACTCCTTTGAGACTTGATTGGGCATTACAACATTATACATAGACCGCCATCCAACTGCATCTATGACTAATAATCCACCTTCAGGTTATCATCCGAACCCCCTCCAGTATTAAGTTGCAAGCAACAGATTATTGCTTTACGAATTAGGTGTAAAGTAAACAATATGATTGTTCTATGAACAAAGTATTGTTGTTTTCTCCCTAGTAGCAACAACAAATCTAGTACCTTAGAGATTTCTATCACTTCCCCAGATTACCAGAGGCATGAACCCACTATCGAGCATAAATACTAACTCTTGGAGTTGCTAGCATCTACTTGGCCAAGATAGCTACTAACAACGGAAAGCATGCAAGATCACAAATAACAAATACATGATAGAATCAATAATCAATCTGAAATAACATCTCAATATCCATCGGATCCCCACAAACACAACATGCAGAATTACAAATAGATGATCTTGATCATGAACGGAGCTCACAAGATCTAGACACGAAAGCACAAAGGAGGAGAACCAGCCATCTGGCTACTACATGGATCCGTAGTCCAAGGATGAACTACTCACGCATCACACCGGAGGCTTGCATGGTGATGAAGAAGGCCTCCAGGGTGAAATCCCCTCTCCGGCAGGGTGCCGGGAAGAGCTTCAGATCCCTCCCGATCTAGGGATGGAGATGACGGCGGCTACAGACTCTTTCGTGGATTTTTGATCGGGTACTTAGGGTTTTCGTCTCGAGGGCATCTTATAGGCGGAAGGAGAGGCCGAGGGGGTGCTGGGGTCGGCCAGACCACCCCCTGGCGTGGGCCAGGCTTGGCCACGCGGCCAGGTGGTGTGGCCGGCCCCCAGCCCTTCTCCGTCTCGTATTCTGGCATCTGATGACTTCCGGAAAATAGACACTTTGACTTTTGTCCCGTCCAATTCCGAGAATATTCATTTTCTGACTTTCCTGGAACCAAAAACAGCAGAAAACATGCAGTTGGCACTGTGGCTCTTGTTAATAGGTTAGTCCAAGAAATCATATGAAAAGTACTCCAAAGTGTGGACAAAACACAAGAAAATGGATAAAACCAAGCATGGAACATCAAAAATTATAGATACATTTGTAATGTATCACGGTACTGGCGCTGCGGGGTAGGAGGAGTGTTTTCTGGTGCTTAGTTAGGCTAAGAGGGGACAGAGGAGAGATGGGAGGTTTAAATGGGGGACAAGAACTTAATTTGCAACAGTATTAGTTAGGCTAAATTTTCTCTACCTGCCAACTGTTCGACAAAATGGCCGCAGGAACATTTTAATTGCATTTTGAAAAGATTTTGGTGGGTGTGCTAGTCATATGCTTGAGCATCTGTGGTTGCTTGGGATTGTCAAGGTGAACTCATTTGAGTGGTTTTTGAAAAAGTGGGATCTATGCATATGAAATGGATTCCAATTTCAAATGCCATTTAAAATTAGAGTTCAAATGTTTTTGTAAGATTTCAAAGTGGGCCTTGGTAGATCATTACTTGTACTAGAAAGGGGTGCAAACAGGTAGAATCGTTTCTGTTTGAATTTGACTTCTAGGAACCCCTAAAGTGGCCTAGTGGATTAAAATGGCATAAATGACCATTTGGTATTTTTATTCTTATTTGATTTCTTTTTCTTTAGATTTTCTTTCTAAATGATCTAGATGATGTGGCATTCACCGTTGAATCATTTTACAACCATTAGAACAAACAAACATGGCAATTCCAAACAATTCTATTTTAATGCAACACACATATGCATTCTTGATTATTTTAATGATAAAAAGTTTTTGTTAACCCTAAATTGGGTGATTTGTATCTTGATAATATTGATTAAAGATTTGGGATGTTACATGAAATAATCCTCAAAGTATATTAGAGAGAAGGAAATAAAACCTCTCATCTTAAGGAATTATCTGAAAGGGGTATTAAACTTCCTATTGATCAACCATGCTTTCCCATTCAAGTACATGCTATATCTCCTAATGAAGGTTGAAAAGGTAGCATCTCCTATTGAAGCTTCATATATTGATCATTCAAATGAATTTGCTTATCATCAAAAGGCTTTTGATTACGACATTGAAAGGAATCTTATGGGGAGCTCATATAAAATTAAACTTCTTTATGAAAGAGTAAACTCTAGTGTGGATTCTATTGAAATGATTATTAAGCATTATACTATGATGAATAACCAAGTTGAGAAGATGATCTCCCTTCAAAATAAATTATATGAGAAGCTTCTTGATGAAAGAAATCAAGTATGTGGAGATAATACCAGGGTAGGTGCATCTACTCAAGATCCTGATTATCTTGATGGGCATCCAAAGATAAAAGAGCAAGATGCTCATAAAACTAAGAATTCTTCTGCAGGAAAATCTCCCAATGAAAGTGAAACTAATGAGAATTCTGAAGATCGAGAAAATGATATATCTATTTTTATGCTGAAAAGGAAGATAACAATAAATAAAATTATGAAGAGGAATTATATCAGACTAATGAAGAACAATAAAAAATAAAAATGATGAAGAAATTGAATCCATTTCTAGAGAAGATCCTCAATCTTCAAGAAATAAATCTAAAAAAAGAAACATCCACCAAATCAACAAGGTAACAAAAGATACCCATGGGTAGAAAGACCCATACCATATCCACAAGAGGAAATGAAAACTCTAGATGATGCTAGATTTTATAAATTTATTGAACTAATAAAGAATTTATGTTTATAATTTCCTCTAGTTGATGATATTAAAGTTCCTCCTTACTCTAAGTATATTAGAGATATTATAAATAATAAAAGAAAGATACCTAATGAGGCTATCACAACCATGCTTGTTAACTATTCTTTTAAGGGAAAACATCTCGAGAAGCATGGAGATCCTAGTATATTCCTACTATTCCTTGTAGAATTAAAGATAACTATGTTAAATATGTTGTATGTTATTTAGGTGATGGGGTAAGTGTCGTATCTCTCTTTATATAAGAAAACTTGATTTCAATAAGTTGGTTCCTACTGAGGTGTCTCTTCAAATGGTTGATAAATATACTATTGTTCTTATTGGTATATGTGAAAATGTTTGTGTTTAGATTGCTAATGTGAAAATTCCTACAGAGTTTGTGATATTGGAAATGCCTAAAGATGAAATATATATTATTCTTGGTAGACTTTTTCTAAATATTACAGGGGCTATAATTACATGTACTAAAAGCAAAGTGACACTCAATGTTAAAAGGAATGAGCGCACCATGTATTTTCCAAAGAAGAATTCATAGGGACTCACAAAGAAAAGTGTAAATGTTGTTGAAGTCATGAAAATCT
Source organism: Avena sativa (assembly GCA_916181665.1). Taxonomy (NCBI): domain Eukaryota; kingdom Viridiplantae; phylum Streptophyta; class Magnoliopsida; order Poales; family Poaceae; genus Avena; species Avena sativa. Next base: position 431,320,135 of record OV702292.1, on the reverse strand, counting down.
TATGATTGGAAGCATTGAGATTCTAATATCACCTCCTACGCCAAAGTACGAAACAATAATGATTGGCACAATACCAATCAAATATGACATATCTTGATTATTTCTCTATATATTAGTAATAATTAAATTGTTATTTTATCCCTATCATAGTATTAATGAGACTTGATCAACCTTATTAGCATTATGATAAAGATAACACAATGATTTGCATTGAGAAATACAACAGTAATTTTAAGCATTATATAAGTTTCTTTGCTCTCGTTGAATTTAATGAATTATTTAATGCCCAGTTTTGACAGTTTTTGAGTTTTGAAAAATCTTACACATAATATATTTTCGAAAAATTCCGCAAACATTTCTAGGTCATTTTATAGTGCTAAGTACTACCACGTGCAAGGACGTCTGTGGGGACCCCCGAGGCCGAAAGAGCACTAGTGGCACGACGAGGAAGGGTGGTTGTGCCACCTACCCTTGTGGGACCCGCATGGGGAGTTAGGTGAGGGGAAAGAGCCCATGTTTCTCTTCTCCACTCAAAACTTGACTAGGTAGTCCTCGAAAAAAATCACGTGCTCCCTTGCTGCTCGAATCTCAATCTCCAAGTCTAGGCACTCTTTTTTAAATCCCTTTGGTGGAATTGCTCCTTAGTATGTGAATCGTCCACCCCTCCAATTTATTTTAAATTTGGTGCTTTATGTTTACAGAAAATAACTTCTCTTAGTGTCACCCTTCATGCATAAGGAATCCATGGATTTGAGCATTCCAAGATAGTATGAGGCATAGTCTTGCTTCGTAGAGCTTCCGTGAGTAATTTAAACTAGTTATAAATTATTTCATATAATTGTTTAGTGATCTTTCTTTAAGTGTTGCAAGGTCACTAACACCATGAGCAAAGGAAAAGGCATTTTGGGATCATCCTTGGGAAGGTCTCGGTGAGCTGGTGCCAAACTTTCACAAAACTATGAGGACACCGATTATTGGGAAGACTGATACATTGCAAATGTATCTATAATTTTTGATGTTCCATGCTTGGTTTTATCCACTTTCTTGTGTTTTGTTCCAACTTTGGAGTACTTTTCATATGATTCCTTGGACTAACCTATTAACAAGAGCCACAGTGCCAGTTGCCTGTTTTCTGCTGTTTTTGGTTCCAGGAAAGTCAGAAAATGAATATTCTCGGAATTGGACGGGACAAAAGCCAAAGTGCCTATTTTTCCGGAAGGGATCAAGTGCCAAAATACGAGACGGAGAGGGGCCAGGGGCCGGCCACACCACCTGGCCGCGCGGCCAGGCCTGGCCCGCGCCAGGGGGTGGTGTGGTGGATCCCAGCACCCCCTCGGCCTCTCCTTCCGCCTATAAGTTGCCCTCGGGATGAAAACCCTAAGTACCCGATCAAAAATCCACGAAAGAGTCTATAGCCGTCGTTATCTCCATCCCTAGATCGGGAGGGATCTGAAGCTCTTCCCGGCACCCTGCCGGAGAGGGGAATTCACCCTGGAGGCCTTCTTCATCACCATGCAAGCCTCCGGTGTGATGCGTGAGTAGTTCATCCTTGGACTACGGATCCATGTAGTAGCTAGATGGCTGGTTTCTCCTCCTTTGTGCTTTCATGTTTAGATCTTGTGAGCTCAGTTCATGATCAAGATCATCTATTTGTAATCCATACATGTTGTGTTTGCGGGGATCCGATGGATATTGAGATGCTATTTCAGATTGATTATTGATTCTATCATGTCTTTGTTATTTGAGATCTTGCATGCTTTCCGATGTTAGTAGCTATCTTGGCCAAGTAGATGCTAGCAACTCCAAGAGTTAGTATTTATGCTCGATAGTGGGTTCATGCCTCTGGTAATCTAGGGAAGTGACAGAAATCTCTAAGGTACTAGATGTGCTGTTGCTACTAGAGAGAAAACAACGATCTTTTGTTCATAGAATAATTGTATTGTTTACTTTACACGAAGTTCGTAAAGCAATAATCTGTTGCTTGCAACTTAATACTGGAGGGGGTTCGGATGATAACCTGAAGGTGGATTATTAGTCATAGATGCAGTTGGATGGCGGTCTATGTATTATGTTGTAATGCCCAATCAAGTCTCAAAGGAGTCAAGATGATTAGTATATGCATGTATTGCTTTCTCGGTGGTTGTCAATTGTCTCGCTGTAATTTGTTCACCCAGCATGTTATCTATCTAAGGAGAGCCACCTCTAGTGAACTATGGATCCCGGTCCTTTTCTTTACATACAATCTACAATCTTTTACTGCTTTGTGTTTACTTTCTGCAAACTTTTACTTCTTTCCATTCGATACGTTTAATCCTTTGTTTTCCGCAAAACACGGTGAGATTGACAACCTCATCGCAAGTTGGGGACAAAGTTCTGTGGTTGTGTTGTGCAGGTCTCCACGTTGCTAATAGCACCGGTAGTGCGCCCTGCCAACGCTCAGCTAGTAACACCTTTGGGGTGTATCCTTGCTCCTACTGGTTCGATTAAACCTTGGTTTCATAACTGAGGGAAACTTGCTGCTGTGCTCATCATACCTTCCTCTTGGGGTTCCCCAACGAGATCTACATCAACACCACGCACCAAGCACTTTTCTGGGCACCGTGTATTGAGCCATCAAAGACCAAATGCTCTACAAGGTGGATGCTTTGGTGTTTGTTCCACAAGGTGGCAAGACACCGAGGTGCTAAAGAATTGGGGGTTAGAATATGACTTCAAATACTTCACCAACACGACCAGTTGTTTGACTTCTCTCAGTATGAGAAGGAAACCTATGCTGATTTGACTTGAGAGTTCCTCGCTACCTTCAGATTCGACTACAATAAGGCAAAGGTAGGTAAGAGAGGTAAGGAAGCTATAAGCACCTTGAAAGGGTAAGATGGTTAACCTAGAGAGGGTGAATAGGTTTCCACAAATTTCTTTATAATCTCTTGCAAGTTTTAGGCTTTGCGGAATATAAGTGTGCTGAAATACAAACTAGGTGAGGCAACCTAGATGATGATACAAGATACTTCAACAACAAAGGCTCGAAGCACGTGGAGACGAAGGTGTATTCCCGTGTTCACTCCCTTGGGGTGAGCTACGTCATGTTGGAGAGGCGTAAGGTCCCACGAAGGAATCCTCAATGCCACAAATTCTCACCTTCTTCTCCGAGCCTATCCCACGAAGGAATAACCCACTTACTCATGGGAGACTTTAAGGTAGTCTCCAAACCCTCACAAACTTCCCTTGGCGAATCACAAGCCGAAAGCCTCTAGGCCACCCTAGCGGCCTAAGGTTTCCCACGAACCAAAGAGTAACAAGAAAACTCGATGAACTCAAGGGGGAATGAAATTTTGCTTGGGTGGAAATGTAGATCAGTATCTCCTCTTTCTTTCTACCAATGGGATTTGGCTTTGGTTGGCTAGAATAGGAGATTCTCAAGATTTTGGTGTCTCAACAATGGAGAGAGAGAGAGAGCTCAAATAAATGATATGAATGATTGACTAACGCCTTCTGGGCCAAGCTATATAGGAAGGAGAAGGCGGATGAGTGATAGGAGGCACGAATGGTGGAGGCTGCGAAGGACATGGATGCCAAGATGGTTGTGTGCTTCAATAGCTTGGATGTCAACAACATGGAGGAAGAGGAGTGGGGGGATCGTGACGGCGACGTTGACTATCACTACTACGATGACTACCAACACTCGTGCCGAACTGGATCATGTTCTCCCCTCCCGATGACGACGATGATGACAAGGCCGCTAGGGCCAGCAAGAAGCGTCACAACAGTGCCATCTAAGCAGAGGAAGTATGGTTGATTAATATTAACTAGACTGATTAGTATTAAGAGTACTCTAATTTCTTAAGAGTACTCTAATTTCTCGTATGAATTATTTTGTTATAGTAAAAAAATGATTATGAATGAAATTACTAGTAAAAAACCAGTTTGATCTTAAGTTCCAGTTAAATTTTACTTTTTTCTAAGAGTAATTTTTTAGTGTACCGGTCAAGAGGTTAACTCGATTGAAGTTTTAAGTGAATTAACCATAAAGTTTAGATTATATCCAATGGTGTGCGTATCTCCGCGTCTCATGGTCCTACTGTGAGCAACGCGTCCAATGTCCCACTTGTTAGCGATTTACGGTCTCACCTTGTAAGCGTTTTATGGTCCCATCATGTTAATTTTCTAGTTTTCCTATGTCTGCATCTCTTTATCCCACCTGTAAGCATTTTAAGGTCTCACTATTGTCAGGTTGTCAGCGCAGTACCGGTCAAATGGCCTTGACTTGATGGAAACACTCCGTCTGCGTATTCGTGAGGTTGGGTTAGGGCGAGTTGGAAAAAACTGAATGTTTCGAGCACGGGAAGGAACTGGGTATCACAAGCCTTACGGGGGCACAAAGCAGCTATATCAATAATTATTTATTGGTTCAAAATTTTGAGAGATAGGGTCGTATTTAAGAGTTTTCGCACAGGGTCTCGATTTGTGCCCGCCTGGCACTAAGGATGAGAGGAACAAGAGCTTGGAGTTTTTCATAGACAGTGCTATCAGCCCTATGAAACCTCAAAGTAACACAAATCAGATATAAGATTTTCTCTAGAAGTACATGGAGATTGAAGATAGGAGTACATATATTGCAATGCAGCAAGATCTCGCAATTCTTCGGTGAGGCTAGTTTCCAAGTTCATTCTTATTTGTTTTCATTCATGCATGTTTGATTTGAACAACTCTTTGCATTCCAGACCATTAATTATTGTTTAATTATTCGTATTTGAACTATTATTGTAATTTATTCGATTGTTGTAATGTGTGAATGTAAAACCTTAATAAATTTGATATTTGTTGATGTTTCATTAAATTTTAGTAGGCCAAATCATTTGAATTTGACCTCAACGAAACAATTGTTTTGCGGTTCCTGCGGGCTGCGGCAAAACAGATCCCGAATAGATATAACTATGATTTATACCGCCGCAACCCATGCGAAATCACAAAACAATTTCGAGACAGAGCGAGATACGTTGTTTTCCAAGTTCGAAATTTATCCAAAATCTGCTAAAAATACTATGTCCGATTTATCTCTATCTCTACTCTCTACTATTTATAAAGGAGCGAACAAGAATTACTCTACACATACTCCATCGAACATAGACGTACGTATTAGAGCCACACGCTCTAGACACAATCCAACACCTTCCATTAGTCTAATATTCTTTTTGGATGACTTAGCAAATAGTTCCGACGGACTAAAACTCTGCCCGCCCCCATCCCGAATGTGCACAGGAAAAAACTGCCCCGCGTGATCTGGATCACGATCCTTTTCCACAAGAGACGGCACCCCCGCAACCATTCTCCCCCTGCCACCTCCTCTCCATGTGCCGCTGCCTCCCCTGAAGAGCTTTCTGGCGTCGGCATCGGCTTCGGCTTGGATCTCTGAGGAGGAGGTGCGGAAGCCTTGCCTCCCCTGCCGGCGTCTGCGGTGGAGCTGGGTGCCCCGAGGCTGCTAGTCAGCTGGTGGTGCCCATGGTGGAGAACTCGAAACTGCCATCTTCCGGCGCTAGCTAGAGCAGCCCGCAACGAGGACCTGCCTGCGTCGGCAAAGGGCGCATTTTGAGCGGATCTATGAGCGGCGCCCGCACCGTCGTCATGGACGAGGGAGACCTTATATGTGCCTCCTGACCTCCATCTCCTCCTCGCTCTCAAATGCCATCATCATCACGTCCATTCTAAGGCTGCCTGGGACGAGCAATTTGAGGCCCATTGAAACACCTCCCCGCTCCTCTGTTAATCCTTTTGATCGTATCATGTTTCTACCTCTGATCTGGCCTGATTTTTTGCTGGCCAAACGAAGATGGTGACTTCTCGGCGTCCTGGTGTGGTCCTTCCCACTTCACCGAGCCGACCTTCAAGGAGGTGGCCTCTGGATTCACCTACGCCGTCTTCGTCAAGATCGACATCAACGAACTTGGGTATGTCCCTTACTCTCTCGTGAGTACCAATCTTACCTCTTCTTTCTTGGTCGTTCACTTCAGAACACCGAATTAGTAGGTGTATTTGGGGCGACGAATTGGGAAGGGTTTGATCTTGGGACAAGCACCTAACCTACGCATTCGGTTCGGTGAACTCCATCCAAGTTTATCCTAACCAGCCAGTCTAGGAGGAATTGTCGGTAGATCTCAATATCAGTAGATTTGGATGCATCCTTGTGTTGAGCCAGACAATCAACTGATTCCCTGACTAAAATCGATGACTCTTGCTTTCCCGTGTCATGATTTGAATTCAGATAGGGGAAATATAAAATTAGAAAGGGAAATAAAAGTACCTCGTATTTTATTTATACCATATGCTTGTTTTCAAACAATTGTATCCTTGTATTTGTCACCTCTGACCTTGTATTTAGAAATGAACACGTTAATTTTAGCAAGATTAACAAATGTGTTCACCAGATTTTTTTAGCATAGGATTTGTTGTTGTTTGTTATGAGCCTTGACCTGGTAGGAGGTGGCGTTGAAGCCATCCAGTTGGGTCACGATGAACTGAACGGCGTCTCTCTTCTCCCTTCCACGTGCTCTTCTCTTCCTCTACCTCTGATTCTGTAATTCCCCACCACCTTGTTGTTACTTGTATCTCAAATTATCCCATATTCATATAGTCTTGTGTTGTTGAGTGAATCACGAAGTGGGTTCATAAGATTGTTCTGGACAGAAGGTTTAGCAAACTAAAAATCTGAACCAGAATCCTTTGAGTAGTGTACTGTACTAGCACAGACGCTAATATGCATGTATCTGCTGTTGTTAGTTGTTACCAAGCACACATGCATGCTTATCCCTTAACATAGAGAAATTATTATCCTGAAGTTTAGAACTCCTAAAAACTAAAAGGTTTCTCCTCAATGATAAAGAAATTAGCAGTGTGTTCTTTTGCTTCGCTTTTATCAACATCGGAGTGTCTTATTTATTTTCTCGTGGGCATATTAAGAGTACATTGTTGGTCAGCATATGCTCATTCGTTGATACAATACAGTCTTATAACTTATCTTAACAAGCATGTTGAGAGTAAATATAAGGATGCCATGAAGTATCTTGATAAGTTCAAAAATTTGAGTATTACAATTTTTTGTAATTCCTCTGAATTTTATTCTGCAATGCTACTGGTTGCATATGGATTCGGAAATTTCGGTCCACGACTTACATTAATGGACGAGGGGGTATTATTCTTGCAACTGCCTCAATAAAAAATTTCTTGCCTTTATTATTTTCCAACAATTGAGCATATGACCTTATATGATATTTATGCTACTCAGAAATAGAACATGTGATGCATCTTGAAAAATCTTTACTCTATTAACATGTAAATAGTCTAATCTGTACATCTGTCGAAATGAGCATGCTGATTAAGGTCTCCATGTGATGCATCCTTGAAAAATGTTTACTCTATTAAACTATAAATAGTCTATAATATGAAATGAAGATTGATCATGTATTAGAATGTGTCAGGTTCTGCGAGTTTGTATTCTCTTGTTGGCCACTTGTTGCTATTACAGCAGGACATGTCATGAATGTCACCATCGTTGGAACAAGTATTTAAGAGGGTTTATTTAAGATTGCAGCAATGCTTCTGATGTTGAACCTGGAGTGATATTACACTTTTCACTTAGTAAATTTTACTTTGTTACATATTTATCCACCATGTGTTGTTGACATCTTTTTATATACAACCTTTGTGCTTAGTCCATACTTTCGTTCCAAGGATCAAACAAGAAAAAAAGGGGTTCAAGCAAAATTTACTCCAGAGAGCTAGCTCATGATGTAAGAATGATTATTATTATAATGACCAGAATGTGGAGAGTCTTGTTTTGTCTCTACGATTCATGAGTAATAGAGGTTATATGGTTCTTTGGAGTTTGGATTACTCATATAGCAACTTAACTGAGACAGGATCAATTTGTTAGTGATATTACTGTTTGTATTTTTTGTAGGTCTGATGATTAGTGTCAGTTTATGACTTCTTGTATATTTTGGTAATCTGTTCCTCAGTCACCGTAAGCATTGGTCTGGCCAATTGACTTAGCTTGTTCTCTGTTTGATCATCTGTTTAACTCATGTTCTTCAAATATACCATGCAGGTTGCAAATATATTTTGTTTGATCTTTCCATCGATTACCATGTTGACTGATGTGTATTCTTGTCTGGGTTGGGACGAACTAAATGTAGATGTTGAGGTGGATGATGCTATGTGTATTCCAGTTGTACATGTTGTTGCAGGTTGGCTTGGTCCTTGTTCTTCTTAGTCATTTAGGCAGGTGTTTGAAAGAAAATTATTTAAGCCGGTGGTGGATATGCTTCTCCATGCCCAATATACTTTCAAACCATGTCGTGCACTATGTTGTCTTGGAATCTAGCAACCCCCTTAATTTCACCGGTTTCGGCCTGTGCTTTATAAATAGCTTCGGCACAAAAGACAAAACGGTCTCTCCAACGCATAAATGGTTGTGAGTTTACGTTTTTATCATCTTTGGTAAAATCAAGTCCACCACGTAGACACTCATAACACGCTCTACCGTAATTTTTTGCGGATAATCCCAATTTTGGTTTAATAGTACATCCCAATAAAGGACGACCATACTTGTTCAACTTATCTCTTTCAACTTGGATACCAGCTAGAGTACGGTAGGGGCAGAGGGAATTTCCGGTGGAGCGGTGAAATGCATTGAGATCGGAAAGAACACCAACGGCGAAAGCACTCTGCTGGGCCGACACTGACACTGAGAGACGAAAGCTAGGGGAGCAAATGGGATTAGAGGCAATCTTCTTATGCTCACCGCAGACGCACCTCTCCTAACTATGGAGTTAGCAAATCAGAACATTGCCCATACCACCCTCTTGGTTTACTGTCGGTTCGCTATCAGATGGACCCTCTTGGTTCACTGGGCTTCCATCTTGGTTCACTGGGCCAGATACCCGCGGTTGGCCTTAGCTTTAGGTTGGCGCTTTCTTTTCAATTAGGGAATCTATCACCCATGGCACCTTCATCCTCAGCAAGAAGGTCAAGTATTTCTTAGAGTGATCTTATTTTTAGGCTTCGTCTTCGACAGAGCAGAGCAGGGCGTTGACCTCTCACCCTCAACCAATCAAACATGAATATTCGCCGCATAGCAACATAGCCCTTCGGGGTAGCTGCATTTAGCCATCCCTCTTCCTTCTATCCCCCAAAAAGATAGTTGAGCAAGTACCGCCCAAAGAAAGTGGCTCTATTTCATTCTATTTCACTTCCTAGCACTTCCTATCATTTAATATCCATCCCTTTGGTCTTATTGACATAAGAGATGTCATTTATAGTCTATCTCTTTCTATATATGGAAAGTCAAGAAATTCTCATCGAAACATCGAGAAATTGTGCATATAGAAAACTCTAAAGAAAGAAAAAAAGGAGACTCATGTGGACGACTTAGGTGCCTCAAAACCTAAAGTAGTTTTAGGTTCGGATTGCTCTCCCGGAAGACCGTAGATTTCTCACTTTCGCTTATAAATAGGGTGGGTCCAATAAAGTTTATCAAACCTCCGTATTTTTCGGCCAAGGATGAAGTTCAGTCAAAGAAGGATAGGAGTTGGCTTACCGCATCTACCTTCTCATCGCGGGATAAGGGCTGGGGCATTCACTTAAGTACTAAAGCTGCTAGAGAAAAAACTTCGTTGATTCCCCACGAAGGAATCGGAATATCGCTACTTCCCCTTACTGCCCTAAGCGGGGGAGATGGATTAAAAACCTTGTGTGAAGGAAAGGCTGTCAAAGCCGTTGACCATTAATCCGGTTGAAATCGACCCCCCGGAGGAGTATGCGCTTCTAAAAGATCTTTGATACTGTGCCCAATTCCGAAGTTAGTTCGATACATGTGACCGGCAATGAGAAAAATAAATGCAATAGCTAAATGGTGGTGAGCAATAATGGTCAGCCACAAACTTTGTGTTTGTGGATGGAATCCCCCAAGAAGAGTTAGAATGGAAGTTCCCGCTCCTTGAGCGGTACCAAATAAATGATTACTCGAATCAGGGTTTTGGGCATAAAGATTCCACTGACCCGTTAAAAGGGGAGCTGGTCCGAGAGGATGATCAGCCACACTGGGACTGAGACACGGCCCAGACTCCTACGGGAGGCAGCAGTGGGGAATTTTCCGCAATGGGCGAAAGCCTGACGGAGCAATGCCGCGTGGAGGTGGAAGGCCTACGGGTCGTCAACTTCTTTTCTCGGAGAAGAAACAATGACGGTATCTGAGGAATAAGCATCGCGTTTTCTCGCTCTGTTTTCGATTGCAAGATTCTATGAGCTGCCTCCAGATGTCCACTTCTTAGGTCATGAATGAAAAGGATAGCACGGGGAACTCACTTGAAACAGTGAATAAAAGATTGAGTCTAGTCAAGATGCAAAAAGGATTACCCACATCAAGTAGGTAAATTGTCTGAGGCCACAGCTATCTTTCGAATAAAGTATTACGACTCTATGGGCCCTGCGTGCGGGTGGCACAATTCCTCCCTACCCGAGGGTTGCGCCAAGGAGATCCTATGTCCCCGTATCTATTCCTGCCATCACATTGAATAAGTGTTAGGACTAGATTCTGATTTGGATAGTGAGAAAGCCATGTGGAAGGCTACCTACCTAATAATAAAGTTGTGTTAATTGTCACGCTAAGTATAAACCAGTGACATTTATGTCTCAATTGAAGTCAACCTTACTATACTTGCTTGTAGGAGATCATCGCTTAGAATTTCGCTAGAAAAAAAAGAGTTTAAAGCAGAACTCTTGATCTAGCCCCACTTTCTATAGTAATTTATCGACATGTTGTTTCGAGCCCCAAGAAGCATCAAACATTTCCGATGAGATCCATGGAGCTATTCTGAGATAGCAAGCACTAGCTCCCAGTGCGACTTCATAAAAAGCAATCAAAGATAAGATCGAAGAAAATGAAACGCACGTGGTGATCATTATAGCGGTTCCTTCAGATCCTAAAAAACGTCCAAAAAACCGGCTACGGAACTACCGAGCAAAGGCAAAAAGACCCCTCTGTGCAATATTCCACCAATCATCACTCCAATCAGAATAAGCGGGAATGCTGGTTGGAAAGAAAGAGAAATAGAATAATGAGAATCATATGGTCTGCTTGGGAAGATAAGCGAAGAAAGCTCTAAGGTTTCCCTTCCTGCATTCAGAGCTTATCAATTCGTCCCACGCTATATAGTGAAGCAAAGCTCTCTATAAATCGAGCATATCTTTTATCCGGAAGGTAGTGTACTCGCCCTTCCACTTCACACTTACTAAATTAGGCTGAGTGTGTGTGCAGCTTTACTGGGTATGCCTTATACCCCGCGTTTGGGCAACCCTCTCAACAATTAAGAGATCCATTCGAAGAACACGGGTGTCTTGATTATGAATAGTCTACTACTAATAATCGTATCCTCCATTGTCAAAGTCCCGCCTATCTTGCTTGCTTTTAGCCTTCATAGACAAGCCATTCATTGAACCTTATCCTTTCCATGACCATCGAACATTTTCGAATTCCCTTTGACATCAATGATTTTGTGAATAGTCACTGTCCCGCAATCATGAAGCCATATTTGCATATGTGGTCTTTTAGTGAAAGCTAACCTATTATAATCAAGTGGGTTGATATACCCATCTATTTTTTGTGGATCTGGCTCATCCATGCAATACAGATTCTCCGTAGGATTTAGATGGATTTCATTTCCAGTGAATCAGTAAGAGGATGGATGGGAGCGCAAGGGGGACAGACCCGACACCTACCATAGGTAATATATATATTGTAAATACCGGTATCAAGGTTCGTAGCGTCTTCCTTTCTCTTTACACTGTTAATACCTTTCATGCCCAGACAGAGAGTCTTCTTTCTGTTCAGTCCTGGAACTTATTCTTTTCCGATCGACCTATCAACAGTAGCGATCATACCCCGTCGAGCGAGTTAGGAGCTGCTCACAAAGAAGGCCGAAACCAGATGAGATGGCCGAAGCAGATACCAGAGAATAGGTTCCTTCACCGAAGAAAAAAATTTGCGAATTCCAATTCCATTGATGCCGCACAGGCTGACCATTTCAAATAGGTGATGGAATTTTTACTCCTCGCGCCCAGGATTCCGTCCTGGGTCATTGGATAAGAATCCAAAGATAAAGAGGGAAACAAAGAATATCACTACTGTATAAACAAAAAGTTTGAGAGTAAGCATTACATAATCTCCAAGATTTTTTTTAAGGAATAGATTACTTGTTTTTCCTTACCACACGGATCCACTAGGATGGATTTTTTTTTTATTTTGATACCTAAAAATGCAAAAAAGAATTCTTGAATATGTAAGGAATACTAGAAAAAGTAGAGCAAAAAGATCTAAAAAACTCTACAAGAAATGTCTTTCCCGCAGAAGACTCTAACTCCTCATAGCATTACGTCAATCTGCGAATATCGAATGATGCTTCGACAGATCATCCATTCAGCTTTGAAATCGGAGACAAGGAAAACTTCATAGAAGCGCCGCGGATCAATATAGAGATGCGAACCAAGTGATTATGCAACAACCGGATTACTTTCTTGAGGACAAGCTTATTTATCGAGCTGATCTGCAGGAGGTAATATGATATAAAGTCAATGTGGGAAGATATAAGATTTCGTAGAATCAAGAAATATGGTGTATGTTCTGATATAAAGTCAGTGTGAGCTGATCTGCAGGATGGTAGCTCATAGTTTTGTAACTCTTCGTACTAATGCTTTATGATCTGGTGTCCTGCATGAGCACATTTTGACATCGGCATTAGGGTCTCTTGAGATCGCTTGTAAATGATTGTCTCTATATTAAACATTGCTTTCCATTAAAAAGCTCCATGATCCGTCCTTATGGAAGAAAGAACTGTGATGATCCCATCTATTGCAAATTGACATCAAGAAGGCGTTTGATTATGTGAATTGGGAGTTTTTGTTGGACCTCATGCAAAGGCGTGGTTTCCCCACGAGGTTTAGAAATTGGGTGGCGGCTCTCCTTTCTTCGGCGTCGTCCCGGGTCATCCTGGGCCAAGGGGATCCACTCTCTCCTCTGCTTTTTGATCTTGCCATAGACCCTTTGCAACAATTTTTGGATCTTGCCATGGATACAGGGGACCTCCATCAACTTAGGGGGCGTGGGCCTATTATGCGTACCTCCCTCTATGCCGACGCCGCCGCCATTTTTGTGGCTCCAATAAAGGAGGACTTTCAAAGCTTAGCAACCATTCTTGAAGGTTTCGGACAAGTCATGGGGCTTGTTACCAATGTCCTCAAAAGCCAAGCGGCTCCCATTCGGTGCGACATGTTAAATCTTGATGACGTCATGCAATCCTTTCCGGTCAATAGAGTGTGCTTCCCCATAAAATATTTGGGGCTACCACTCTCCACTAGGCGTCTCAAAGCTATTGATGTCCAACCGCTTGTTGACAAGGTGGCCGCCAAGCTTGTTCCGTGGCATGGGAGGCACATCGCGGCGGCTGGTAGAGGCACCCTCATCAAATCGGTGATCACCTCTCAAGACATCCATCACATCACCCTTCTTGTGATCCCTCCAGGCATCCTGTATTCTATTAATAAGTTGGAACGAGCTTTCCTTTGGGCGGCGGCGGATAAGTTATCCGGTGGAAAATGCAAAGTGAATTGGAAAATTGTTTGTAGGCCAAAGGATAAGGGAGGCCTTGGTATCATGGATCTAGATAAATTTGCTAAAGCTCTTCATTTGAGGTGGCCTTGGATCAAATGGAAGGATCCAAATAAGGCTTGGATTGGTTGTGACCACCCTTGTGATAAGGCGGACATGGAGTTCTTTTATGCGGCGACCACTATTACCATTGGGGATGGGACCATTGCGAGCTTTTGGCATGAGCCGTGGCTCCATGGGAGGAAACCAAAGGAAATTCCACCCTCCATCTTTGAGCTGTCAACTCGCAAGAAGTTTACCGTCAAAAAGGGCTTCGCCGATGATTATTGGATAAACAACATAAATACAACCGAAGGTCTCACTACTCAACACATCTCCGAGTTTGTGGAACTTTGAACTATGGCTAGAGAGGTGCATCTTCAGGAAGGGGTGGCGGATGACATTTGTTGGAAATTTACTAGCTCGGGGATCCACACAGCAAACTCTGCTTACAAAGCACAATTTGAAGGCCTCGTACGCTCTCCGATGCCGGAGTTGGTTTGGAAAAATTGGGCTCCTCCCAAGTACAATCTTTTCGCATGGTTGATCCTACAAGACCGAGTTTGGACAGCCGAGCGACTTCAAAGGCGAGGATGGCCAAACTGTGGCGTTTGCCAACTCTGTAAGAGGGAGGACGAATCCGCGGCACATCTTCTTTTCAAGTGCCGCTACACCATCCGGATTTGGAACTCCGTGGTTCTTTGGCTTGGGCTCCACCATATCGACACTACAAGTTGGGCCTTATGTGACTCCGTTGAAGATTGGTGGAATTTAATCTTGTTCACAAATGACACTAGGAGGAAATCTATGGCGTCTCTCCTCATGCTAGTCTCGTGGGAGGTTTGGAACGAACGGGATGCGAGGGTCTTCCGCAAAATATCTACTTTGCCAACTTTGATACTCCAAAAAATCAAGGAGGAGGCGAGGCTTTGGGTCTTGGCCGGGGCAAAACATTTGGGATCTATCATGCCGGGAGAGTAGGCTTTTATTTTTGCGGGCACTTCTTGTTGCTCGCTTGTAACCGAACTTTGTTATAAATGAAATGAGGCAAAGCTTTTGCCTCCGTTTAAAAAAACAGTTTAACAAATGAATCAAGAATTTTGACTTGTCCGCGTAACAATATACTTAAGCCTAAACATGAAGTAGGTTATGAGGCCAGCTAGCTTAGACATGGGTTGCACGTGCAAACTTACTAGTAATAAATAGAGAATTGCTACAGCACAGTAGACTTCACAACCGTCCAATTTAATCGCCTGCGTGTGCCTGGTTGAACTGCTTCGGCCCGTGTTGCTGGCCGAACGTTCGTTGCCGTTTCTTCTTTGTTTTTTTCCTGGGCTGCTTTTGTTAGCGCTGGGGGGCTGTTTTTTTCTGTGCGGGTTTTTTTTGGACCGTGGGTTGTAGGTTGGGACGGGGCTGATTTTTTCTATTTCCTTTTTCTTTTTGTGTTTTTGCTTCGGTTTTTTTTGTTTCCTTTTGTTTTTGTTTTTAGGGACACCATTTTTTTAAATGTTTATTATTTTTTTGGAAAATAATATTTTTTCGGATTTTTTTGGTTTAGGATTTTTAATTTTGGTTCATGATTTATCGGTTCATGATTTTGTTTTTTGTTTTATCGACTATTATTAGGAGAGGTTTTTTCCTCTCGGCATGCAAATCCTGGCTGTTTTCTACACCCACTTTTTTGTCTCTCGGCACGCAAACCTTGACCGTTTTCTACACGCTCTTTTTTGATGATGGTATAGATATCAAGTTGCTACTAGTGCCACAACTAGATTCTGAGTATCGAGTTGCAACTTCACACGTAACTGGGATTTTTTCGCTTATAGAGAAGGAGTTACAACTAGGGTTGGAACTGGACTGTCAGTCTCGAGTTGCAACTTTTTTGTCCCTTGATGATACCGAGGACTTGCCTTGAGTTTCATCTCGACACGCAACCCACGGCCTTTTCTTGATTTCATGGTATAGAGAGGGAGTTGCAACTAGGATTGCAACTGGATTGTTAGTCTCGAGTTGCATCTTAACACGCAACTGGACTTTTTTGTCCCTAGATGGTACCGAGGACTTCCCTTGAGTTTCATCTCGACACGCACCCCATGGCCTTTTCTTGCTTCGATGGTATAGAGAGGGAGTTGCAACTAAGGTTGCAACTGGACTGCCAGTCTCGAGTTGCAACTTACCACGCAGCTAGACTTTTGTCGCTTATAGAGAGGGAGTTACAACTAGGGTTGCAACTAGACTGTTAGTCTCGAGTTGCAAATTGACACGCAACTGGATTTTTTGTTCCTTGATGGTACTGAGGACTTGCCTTAAGTTTCATCTCTACTGTTGCAACTAGTGTTGCAACTGGACTATCAGTCTTGAGTTGCGACTTGACACGCAACTAGACTTTTGTTGCTTATAGAGAGGGAGTTGCAACTAGCATTGCAATTGGACTGTCAGTCTCGAGTTGCAACTTGACATGCAACTCGATTTTTTTGTCCCTTGATGGTACTTGCCTTGAGTTTCATCTCGACATGCAACCCACGAAGTTTTCTTGCTTTGATGGTATAGAGATGGAGTTGCAACTATGGTTGCAACTCGACTGTCAGTCTACAGTTCCAACTTGACACGCAACTGGAATTTTGTCGCTTATAGAGAGGGAGTTGCAACTGTTAAATATACGGTCTAGGTAGCCATGTATAGTTGTATTCGTACTCATGTACGGTTGTATTTGTAACTGATCATCTAATATATATACACACGTGAGGAGGTTGTGAACCCCACAAAACCCTAAACTTAACTTGGAATCAGAGCCTCGCGCGCTCTCCAGGCAAGCCGCCGCCACCGCCGTGTCGCCCTACTTCCGACGCCGCCGCGTTTCTCACCCTCTCGCCACCACCGTCGTCGCTCTATTCTCGACCTCCACCATCGGGCCTCTAGAGATGACATCCTCCTCTCTCGTTTCTTCCGATCCGATCGGTCTGATCATCTCCGCCCTAGGAGCATCGGTATCGTCCTCCTCCTCCTTGACCGCCATCTATGTGCAGCTCGGACGGGAAACTTCATGCTGTGGAAGGGGATCACTACCTCGATCCTCGCTGGTGCGAGCCTCCACAGCCACCTCGATGGCACCACTACAGCCCCGGCCAAAAGCCTAACCTAGGGCGCTGGCGATGCTACGACCATCGTCGACAACCCCGAGTACCTCCGTTGGTGGACTCGGGATCAGAAGGTCAAGGGCCTCCTCTTCTCCGCGATGGATGACGATATCGTGTGTCATCTTGTTGGCTGCACGATAGCGCAGGCCGTCTGGTCGGCCGTCATTGCCACGTTTGGCGCGCAGAGTCACGCCAACGTCCGCTACAGAACGAGGATCTGTCCGTGGAGGAGTACATGCATAAGATGAAGGGTCTTGCCGATGTCATGGCGACTGCTGGAGGCCCCATCACCGATGATGCGCTCATCGACCACATCCTTACCAGGCTCGGGTCGGCCTTTAACCCCATCGTTGCCTCTCTTGGTGTTACCAACACTGTGATGACCTACTACGACTTCTACTCAGTGGTACTCTCTTATGAGGTTATGCAGGCTCAACAGAGCGTGGCGGAGGGATGTGATGTCTACGCACTTCTATTCTTGTAGAGAGTTGTTGGGCCTCCAAGTGCAGAGGTTTGTAGAACAACAGCAAATTTCCCTTTAGTGGATTACCCAAGGTTTATCGAACTCAGGGAGGAAGTGGCCAAAGGTATCCCTCTCAAGCAACCCTGCAATCAAGATACAAGAAGTATCTTGTGTCCCCAACACACCCAATACACTTGTCAGGTGTATAGGTGCACTAGTTCAGCGAAGAGATAGTGAAATACAAGTGGTATAGATAATTATAAGTGGTAACGGTGCCAAAAAAGAGCATGACGGGTAGGAAGATACTAAAGCAAATCTGAAATAAAGATGGAAGCAAGCAAACATGTAACAGATGTAGTTGCAAACGGTGTTTCAATGCTTAGAAACAAGGCCTCTGGATCATACTTTCACTAGTGAACACCCTCATATAAATATCATCTCTTTATGATACTGCTCTGAACTACTCTCTGGTTGGACACTCTAATCCATGGTAGGGCTATAACAGCACACCTCAAAGTTCGCTTTCCCCATCGAAATAACCTCTCACTATAACCTTGAGTGCTAGATGGTTCCAACAAACACCACAATTCCATAGAGACATCCAACTCCAAATATAACTCATAACAAGTATTTGTAATCTCTAGCCTAAGTTCCACCATGGTGTGCACACTATCACTTTCACACACGTGGGGAGAGCCAGAGATCTATTAAAGCACTTGAGTAGCAAGGTAGATCTACTTGATTACAAAGCTCATGATCACAATATGATCATGTATAGAGAGAGAGAGATGAACACATAGCTACCGTAGAACCCTTAGCCTCGAGGAAGAACTACTCCCTCATTATCATGGGAATCAGCAACGGCGATGGAGATGGTGGTGGAGATCGATGGAGATGGCTCTAGGGGCACTTCCCCGTCCCGGCAGGGTGCCGGAACAGAGACTTTCTGTCCCCCGAATCTCCCCTTCGGTGGCGGCGGCGCTGTGCAGGTTTTCGTGGCTTTCTCCTGGATGATTTAGGGTTTTTTCATTGTGAGGCTTCTTATAGGCGAAGGGGCGATGTCAGAGGGTGGACCAGGGGCCCACACCACCTGGTGGCACGGCCAGGGGGACACGTGCCACCACATGGTGTGGATAGCCCCTGGCCCCTCTCCGTCTCGTCTTCTGGGTCCGTGAGTCTTCGGGTAAAATATTGACTTTGCCTTTTGTCCGGTCCAATTCCGAGAATATTCATTTTCTTGCTTTTCTGGAACCAAAAACAGAAGAAAATAGGCAATTGGCATTGTGGCATCTTTTTAATAGGTTAGTTCCAGAAAATGTGTAAAAGTACTCCAAAGTGTGGACAAAACATAAGAAAGTAGATATAAAACAAGCATGGAACATCAAAAATTATAGATACGTTTGCAACATATCAACATACCCAAGCTTAACTCCTGCTCATCCTCGAGTAGGTAAGTGATAAAAAGAAAAGAATAATTTTGGAGGTGACATGCACCATCATAATCTTGATCAAAGTATTTGTAAAACATTGATAGATGGGATCATAGTACTTTAACATAGCATGAAAGATATAGTTCTAACAATAAGACATAGTGATTATGCATGCAGCATGAAAGGATACAAACAAAGATCATGAATAACAATGCACTGAAAGACGTTTGTTTGTTTCACATATAGAAAACATAGCATAGTGGCATTCAGCTTGTCCCTCATGGAGTAGCAAAACATAAATGCATAGGAAACCTTCAAAGTTCATAAGGGTGACTATATACAAATAGTTTAAGAACAAGCAATATCCAAGTTATGAATCAATCAACAAGTTTTGGGACAATGCACATTAAACTAAGAATGACCACTATGCTCTCTCAATAGGTGCATAAAGATAGAAGATGGAGACTCAATATAAAAGTAAAAGAAAGGTTGTGAGGCCCCCGGATTAATCCTCCGAGAATTCCGGTTATGCATACAACCATGATCCCATGATCAGTTAGTCGTGGCACATAACTGACAAGTATCAAAGTAAACATCCAATACATAACGAATACCTGTCATACCTTATTTGCCATTATGGCTACATCGATCAACATCAGCGGAACTTCATCAAGCATAGAGCCCGAGAGATGCCTTAACCTACAGGCAACTGACTGGGAGAACATCCTAGCTCGCATAGTCGTCCACTTCACCTCTTCTTGATATCTGACCAAGTTAATAGCCAGGGACAATGCCAGTGAGTACTTTGAATATACTCGCAAACCACCTTAAGATAACAATAATAACAAGAGGATATGCATTATGGCTGTGGTAGTAGGAGGGCTCCAAGAGAGGTTCTTTTCTCAATTAGTTTCTCTTGTAGATATAGCATCTACATATCTTTATTGAAAACTTTTGTAAATCATTTTGAAAACCTTTTTGAAAAGTTTTGGAAAACATTAGGACTGGGTCACCCATTTGTTCCCGTCTTCAGGTCGTCCCATGACCAAACTCCTTTCTCCTCCTTCCGACCATCCCATGGTCAAAACCTTTCTCCTTTACGACCATCCCATGGTCAAAACATTTCCAAAGCCATTTCTTTTTCGAAAATCATTTTTGAAAACAAAACCAGCACCACTCTACAGCAACCTTCCCAACCGTCCATGACTGCAGACACGGCTATTCAAATAGATTTACACTCTGCAGAGGTTGCACACTTTACCCACACCATCCGGGTACACTACCATGATCTACACCGATCGTGGGTCAAGTAACCGATCAAGACTCTCCGGATGCCCACTCCAATATAAGTGCCTACCCTATAAGTGTTACTCCCCTCAAAACCAGGACGTCGGGTACCGAGGACCAATCAGAGCGCATTTTACACTTTACACAGTGGGCGATTTCAATGAGAGCTCACAGTAACGCCTGGCTGCCCACAGACAGTTCGTTTCTTCTCCAGGTCGATGTCCCACATGGACATTTAAGGGAGAAAGGCCCAGCCTCCGGGGATCGCGATCCCCTGTAGTAGTTGCCAGGCATCTTATACCAGAATAGACAAACGCCAAATCCAGCCCTGTCCCATTCCAGGGTAATGTGGTTGCACGAGTTAATTGTTCTAGCAAAACTGCAAAGAACCGAGTGCGTTTTTGTAAACCTTTTTCCTCCAGCTTTCCTTCATCATTTTGTAAAACAAACCTTTTTCTTTCTCAACATCTCTTGGGAGGTCTCACCTCACCAAGGTTTTATCATAAAACATTTGGTAAAAACTTTGTCGGGGGTCTTCCCATCCTCTAGTTTTGCTTCGGCTAAAACGGGGTCTCCAAAGGGTATGGTCTGTTACACCATCTACCATACTAGGGACAAGTAGGTGTCATCAAGGGGTTGTACTTAATAGTACAAAAGTGTAATAGTTCGGAGGAGCCAAACCACTACCATATATACATCAACATATAGTAAAACAGTGCAGTTTTAATAAACAGTAGATAAAACAAGCATAAGTAAAACACTAGGACAAGGCTTATGAGCAAGAATGTGGCTTTCCTGAGATCAGCAATTTGACAATATATGTCCCTGGACTTCTCCTTATAAAACCATAATAACCAATAATAATAATCAACTTCTTTTGGTCTCCGATATAATCGCATCTAACGTCGATATAGATCCCATGCAAGCAAACAAATGACACAGTCAACACCAGGCATACAAACATCAATACATACAGAAAGCAATGAACAATACAAGTTTACAAATCAGTAGGTCTTAGGAAGAATGGATTTAATAAGATTGGCCTTGTCTTGGAAACATGGAAGAAAATCCCTTAGGATTTATAGTCTAGAAACTACCTAAGAGATGGATTTTGGACCAAGACCATATCATGTATGATCTCATTGTATAAAAATGGTACCATCAGGTAGGTATTGATAAAATGAAGCCAACAAAAGTGGTTTCACTATTTTATCAATCTCCCTTGATTTAATAAGCATTTTCTAGTGATTAAAACTCTAGTTTTAGGAAATAATTCACCAGAAACGTTTTGTAGCTCCAAATATTATTTCCTTGGATGGTTCCGTAGGGTTTTATATACTGATCCAAATAGAGTTCGAATTATGTCAAAATATTTACCAGAATGCCCTCAGAAAATTCCCAAAGTCAATTCTGGAGGGTTTTTGTCCTTTTCACCAGATTTAATCTATAGTATCTTTTGATAGGAAACCAATTCCACAAGGTAGGTATTTTGAATACCTTTCTTTAGGAATTGGATTCACTCTTTTTGGAGTTGTCAAACTCCTAGAATGATTCATCCAGTGATAATACCACTTACAAAAGTATTTAATTAACTAAAATGCAACATAGGGTCAATGAATCCTTATCTCTTGGTTTTAGATAGGTATTGATGTACTACTTCTCTGGGAGTTGGATTTATCCTAAGAGGTGTTGTAGATATGCCTTGGGAATTTTTATAAGGAAGATATGAGGTTTATTTGTTAATTTCACTACTGTATACTTAGGACTTCAAATACCATGAGGCCAAGGTATAAGGCAAGCTATATTAGATACCTTTCAGAAGAAAGTGGATCTACACAGTTTGTACTTACTAAACTCTCTGAAGGATTTTTCTTGTGAAAAGGATACCTTTGGGTATTTAATTTACTATGATTAATATAGACATTATTTTGGTCCACTTCTTGCACTGCATGATTAGGAAAACATTCAGAAACCCTAGAAAATTTGGATCTAGGCATATAAACCCGTTATCCATTTTCTTTGGGATTTAAACCAACAACCTAATGAGCAGATCTCGTGGAAAACAAAAAGGAAAAGATAAAAGGGGGCGCATGGGCTTAATCTCCGGAGGAATGGGCCGAGCCAGGGGATTCAGCCCACGGGGGGGGGGGGGGGGGGGGGGGGCGACGACACGCGTGGGACGGCGCGTTTAAATCCCGCAGGGCGGGGCCCAGCGGTCAGCGGGCCGGCGGGATGAAGGGGTATGGAGCGACAGGAGCCGCTCGATTAGATCGACATCAACGGCTCCCGGCCGTCTTCCACCTCGCGGACAGGGCACCGAGGCAGGAACTCTAGCTGGTGGCGGGGCGGCGTGTGGAGCTTACCAGAGGGGCGGAGAGGAGCCGGGGATGGTCTAGGGCGATGCGACGGTTGACGACGAGCCCTGGGAGGGACGGCACAAGGGGTTGCCGCGACCGGATCTTGCCCGCATGAGGGAGCCTGAGAGGGGTGGCGATCGAGCTCGGCATCGGTGACGATAGGGGTAGTCCTGGGCAAAAAGAGGGGCGGGATTAGATAGAGGAGGAGGAGGGGATCTCAAAGCGGTGACATGCAGTGAGGGAAGAGCAAAGGAGAGGGAGCTTAGCTCGATTAGAGGAGAAGGCCGAAGCTTTTTCTTCTCTCTCTCTCTCGAGTAGCTCGGAGCAGGGGAGAGGGAGAGGAGGCTCTAGGAAGGTAAGTGGGGTGTGAGGGGGAGAAATGAGGGAGCAGAGGAGAGTTGGTGGCATCTGGCCCTTATAAACCAAAGGGAGTAGTCCATGGTGGACTATGCTCAAGGAGAGGATAGGGAGAAGAGGTGGCCAGGGACTGGGCATTATGGGCGGTGCTGGGGTCGTGCTGTGAGAGCTCTAGTCAAGCAGGGGGACAGAGTGCAGCAGCTGCAAGGTGAGTAAAGAAGTTTGCAAGGCAAGACACCCACATGAGGTTAAGTTTCTAGGCTCCAAATACTAGAGGACAAGGTGCTACAGGATGTTACTACAGTGACTATCGACCAGGGATGGGTGTGGTGGCTACGGAGAAGGGTGGTGCAAGCTTGATGGAGTTTGGATGGGTTTTGAATCATGTTCATGATTTATTTCAAGTTTTGAGCATATTGTTGTTCATGAAGGACTTCTAAGATTTTGATCAGATCTAGATTATTCAGTGCTGCTGGTAGATAGGAATGGTTAAGGTGCATCTCCAAGAGTTATTTGAGATTTTTCAGAGGATTTTAAGTCCACTTAAATCCATTTATTCAAAAACTACAGAATTGAAGTATTGGAGCTCATTTGGTATTTTTACATTGGACCTAGTTGGATTTTGATGTGAGGTTGTCCCAAATGTGAATACACACTTAGGAGAATTTTCCCGAGATTTATTGAGGATTAAAAGTATTTAAAACATTTATTATTCCATTTCTGCCATTTAAGAGAATAGGCAAAAAGAATTAATAAACCCTTCAAAAATATTTATTTATTATTTTTGAAGTTGGAAGTTAGGGTATGACATATGGATCTCGATTGAGCCAAAATTTGAGGAAGTGTTTTGGCAAAAACCAAACTTTCCATTGTGGATGAAGTTTTGGGGATTTTGTCTATTAAAGGAATTAAATAGATTTGGTCCATAATAATTATGGATGATATTTGATAAATCTTGATGATCAAGGTAGATGATGTAGACAAGGTGTAGAAAGCATTTGCAACCTTGGGATTTGAGAATCAAAGGTGATTTGGTGAAAAACTAGAGATTAAGGATCTAGGGTAAGATTGTTTTCATGCCACCAAAACCTTGTTGGATCTTGGAGCTCAAGGCTCCCCTTGGGGCATGGGATATATGGATGGATAGACCAAGTGATGTAGATCTCCATGGTGTAGAGGGTTGAGCTTTATCCTGCTTGAGCTCACCCAGACAGGCTTTCGAACTTTGAATATAATAAGCCTGCCAAAGAAGATTATCATCTAGCCTTCAAAACCTTGTGGGTTTGAGAAGCACAAGGATCCACTTGGAACAAGTTAAGTAGATATTGGTATACCTATATGAGTATATCACAACCATGCAGAGAGTTGGTCAGTAGAAGGTTGGATGATGGTGTGAGCTTCTGTCAAAGTAGGCATGTTGATAAGATTTGCAGGAAAAGTTATTTTCTTGCATGCAAAACCATCAAGAAGAAGTGGGTTGGAGGATGATATAACAAAGGGAAAGAGTGGGCCTTGGTAGTACTTAGGATGGTTAACATGATGGTTCAAATGCATTTTCAAAAATGCACAAGGGTTGAGAAAAGGAGACATTCAAAAAGGTGATGTTGGAAACAGATTCCAGACTTGGCCAAATTTGGCAGATTTAGGGTTTTTGACTAGAATGTGGGTGGTGATGATTTTGATGGGATGCAAGGTATCAAAGCATCATCAAGTGGATGGTGTTGAAGTTTATAGGGAGTAGAAAAGATCCAAGCTTGATATTGGTCTTCAATGAGTTGGAAGCTTCTGGAATTAGATCACTTCAGAGCTGATCTGGTTAAGGGTTTTAGATGATTACTTAGTAGCTAGGGATCAGATCCAGACTATATTCTTGCTTAAGGTTTGGTGAGTTTAAAGTATATTGATCCCAGTGATGAGCTCCTAGAGTGGCTCATACTACTTCCTAAGCAAGCAAGTCAAACAGCAGATCAAGGCAACTCATCTTACAAACAAATCAACTACTACTAGGGTTACCATCAAGCTTAGCTTGAGGTAAGGATGGGTATTTTGAAAAGGTTGTGGTTTGGATAAGATGAGAGTCCTTGGTATCTCTACCAAGAGTATAATTCAAAATCTTTAACAAGAGGTTTTTGGGAAACCTAAAGATAAGAATGGTTGAAGGTTCTGTCTTGAAAACATAAGGAGATCATAGTATGTAGCTCTCCATAGTTTGGGGAAATAGAAGCTACTAAAATGGGGGAGGTTGTAAAGGTAGCTTGGCTCAGGTTTTGAAATGCCAGAACATTTGAGAATATGGAGATTAAGCCAAGATAGTTTTGGGAAGTAGCTTTTGTCAACTGGTGTTGAGGTAAGGAGTGTATCTTCTAATACACAATCATAAACATAAGCATAGTCAAACAACATGCAAACACTTCATCAATAAACAGGAAAAAGTTTTTGTTCCCCCCTGATTTTTGCATTCTGGACAACTAATCAGGGTTGCTGGAATTGGG
Source organism: Avena sativa (assembly GCA_916181665.1). NCBI lineage: Eukaryota > Viridiplantae > Streptophyta > Magnoliopsida > Poales > Poaceae > Avena > Avena sativa. Next base: position 431,294,916 of record OV702292.1, on the reverse strand, counting down.
ATGTTACAGACCTTTCCCCCTTAAAAGAATCTCGTCCCGAGATTCAGGAGAGTAGGGTTAGGGGATTTTGAGTCGGGTTGATACTAGGTGTCTTACGTGTACTATCTTACAGAATCCGTCTTGGAAAGTGACTACTCCGTCGATGAAGTTGAGCTTCAGTCTTCCGGGATGCACGGAGAGTTGAGTAGAGTCCAGTTCCGATTATGAGGGATGACCTTCTTTTCCTTCCGGACTCGATATCTCGAGGGCTTAGGCTAGGCAGACGACCTCGATTCTAAACTTCACGGAGTACTCATCAGAGGATAGAATCTACAGCTGGGAGTACCTCTCTCTAAGGGTGCATGGCTCTTCCTTAGGGGTGTACCGTATCCTATTTTACAATTTTAGGGTCGGGACAACTGAGTTTGCTTTGGGGAAGGGGTTACCCTATTTTTGTGGGAAAGACGTAGTCTTTCCCCATTAGGATTAGACTAGGGCAGCTCGGGGATAACACATTCCTTTATTCTTGGAGTCGTAGATTGATGTTCTGAAGACTGGCGTCAATTTTTCTCCTAGAGTTGGAATCTTCAGATGGTGTCCACGAAGCTATGTCTTACGGTGCTTATATATACTACTCGTATTCGTACTTGGCCTATGGGAGTCATTGGAGTCTCACGTCCTCTAAGCGATTGGAATTGAGCGGTTAGCGATCTTGTGGTTCTTCGGATAGGTTTTAGCTGATACTAAAGGGTTTCGCAGCATAGTAAATCAAAATTTTCTATGGAAGCGAACAGAGGGAAAGCCAAGATCTAATCTAGGAGATGCAAACAACAAGAGAGATTGGATTAGATCTTCATACCCTTGAAGATTCGCACAGCGGAACGTTTGTCGGAACGTGGGTGATGTAGTCGTAGTCGCTTCTCCTCCTCGCGATCCGATCCGATCTAGCACCACAAGTGGCGGTGCCTCCGTGAGATGCACACGTGCAGCACCTCGACGTCTCCTCCTTCCTCGGACCAGCAAGTAGGGTGGAGAGATAGATTGGATCTACAACACGACGGCGTGGTGTATATGGTGGAGAATTTCTGTAGCAGGGCTTCGCCTACAAACAGTCGGGAGGGAGAGAGGAGGGCAGCAGGGCAACTAGGGTTTGGAGGAAGGTGTGTTGTGTGAGGGGGCGCACCAGCCCTCTATATATAGAGGGGGGTGCGGCCAGCCCTTTCCCATCCTCCAAGCCTATCTCTAGTTTAAACGATTTAAACTCTCCCTTATCCAGAAACCCTATCTCTAGTTTAAACGATTTAAACTTATCCCTTATCTAGAAATTCTATCTCTAGATTTAAACGAGTTAAATCTATCTAGAATCGGCTGGGCCCTATGGGGCCTTGTGCCCCTGGCCCAATGCGGCCAGGACACTCCCTCATAGGCCCATGCCCCCTCCCGGAAGGTGGGGCCACGTTGGTCCCCTTTCGGAAGGTTCTAGAACTTCCGGTACAATACCGATTAATCCGGAACAATTCCGAACTCCAAAAACTGCACTGCCTTATATGAATCTTATTCTCCGGACCACTCCGGAACCTCTCGTGATGTCCCGGATCCCATCCGAGACTCCGAAAAAAAATTCATAAACCAAGTATCCAATCTATCCTAGCGTCGAGACACGTTAAGTGTGTGACCCTGCGGGTTCGAGAATATGCAGACATGATCTTCTATCAATAATCAACAGCGGGGTCTGGGCACCCATATTGACTCCCACACATTCATCGATGATCATATCGGATGAACCACGATGCCAGGATTCAATCAATCCCATATATATATTCCCTTCGTCTCGCGATATTTTACTTGCCCGAGATTCGATCGTCGGTATCGTCATACCTAGTTCAATCTCGTTCACAGCAAGTACTTTACTCGTTCCGTAATCCAATATCACTTTGTGATTAACTCCTTAACCACATGCTTGCAAGCGGTGTTGATATCGATTACCGAGTGGGCCCGAAGTAAATCTCTCTGACTTGGGAGGGACAAATTCCATCTCGATACATACAACCCAACAGATACTTTCCGATCACCTGAGAGACACCTTTATGATCACCCTCTCATAGGATGACGTTTGATGACCTCAAAGCTTTCTTCCGATACCAGGGAGTTGTATTATCTCATGGTCTAAGGAATATAATATTTGAGATGAGAAAAAACTTCGCAAAGACGAACACGATGAAACGATCTAATAGCTTTGCTTAGTTTGGGTCTGTCCATCATATCATTCTCCCAATGATATGATCTCATTATCAATTGACAACTCATGTCTATGGTTAGGAAACCTTAACCATCATTGATCAATGAGCTAGTCCATAGAGGCGTACTAGGGACACAGTGTTGTTCACAAACCACACAAGTATTAAAGTTTCCGCTTAATACAATTCTAGCATGGAATATAAACTTTATCATGAACAAGAATTATAATAATAACATCTTTATTATTGCCTCTAGGGCATAATTCCAACAGTCTCCCACTTGCACTAGAGTCAATAATCTAGTTTACATTTGGCAACAATCTCACACCCATGGCACTGAGGTGCTGATCATGTTTTACACGTGGAAGAGGTTTAGTCAATGGATCTGCGACATTCAGATCTGTATGTACTTTGCTGATCTTCAGATCTCCATCTGCTATATAATCTCGGATTATATGAAACTTGCGGTTGATATGCTTGGTCTTTGGATGATATCTTGGTTCCTTAGCGAGTGCTATGGCGCCAGTGTTGTCACATAATATCTCCAGTGGGTCCAATGAACTTGGAACCACGCCAAGATCAGTGATGAAGTTTCTGATCCAAACTCCTTCACTTGACGCTTCTGCAGCAGCCATGTATTCCGCTTCTACTGTAGATCCCGCGATCACTCTTTGCTTGCAGCTTCTCCAGCTCACAGCTCCTCCATTCAAAATATACACGTATCCTGTCTGAGATTTAGAATCATCCTTGTCGGTGTCGAAACTAGCATCGACGTAACCTTTTACGACGAGCTGTTCATCACCCCCATAGACTAAGAACATTTCTTTAGTCCTATTTAGGTACCTTAGGATGTTCTTCACGGCTGTCCAGTGTTCCACTCCTGGATCACTTTGATATTTACTCGTCAAACTAAGAGCATTGGACACATCCGGTCTAGTACACAGCATGGCATACATGATGGAACCTATGGCCGAGGCATAAGGCACTTTGCTCATAGCTTCCCTATCATTTACCGTAGCTGGACACTGAGCCTTGCTCAATATCTTCCCTGACAACATAGGCACTGAACCTTTCAATGCCTTATCCATTCTGAACCTTTTTAGAACTTTGTCTAGGTATGTACTCTGGCTTAAAGCTATCAGGCGTCTTTGTCTATCTCTATAGATTTTGATGCCCAATATATAAGCAGCTTCACCTAGGTCTTTCATTGAAAAACACTTGTTCAAATAACTCTTCACATCGTTAAGCATGTCGATGTCATTTCCAATAATCAATATGTCATCCACATATAGTACCAGAAACGTCACCGAGCTCCCACTCACTTTCTTGTAGATGCAAGCTTCGTAGCAATTTGGAACAAATCCAAAGCTCTTGATCACTTGATCAAAACGAAGGTTCCAACTCTGAGACGCTTGCTTCAGTCCATAAATGGAACGCTGAAGTTTGCATACTTTATCAGCATCCTTAGGATCGACAAAACCTTCGGGTTGCATCATATACAACTCTTCATCAATGTTGCCATTGAGGAAAGCAGACTTGACATCCATTTTCCATATTTCATAATCATGAAACGCAGCAATTGCTAATAAAATCCGAATGGACTTAAACATCGCTACGGGAGAGAAAGTCTCATCGTAGTCAACACCTTGAACTTGTCGAAAACCTTTCGCAACAAGCCGTGCTTTATAGACGGTAACATTACCATCCGCGTCCGTTTTATTCTTGAAGATCCATTTGCACTCAACGGCCTTTCGGTCGCTAGGAGGGTCCACCAAAGTCCATACTTGGTTTTCGCTCATGGATCCCAATTCGGATTTCATGGCTTCTAGCCATTTCTCAGAGTCTGGGCTCATCATCGCTTCCTCATAGTTCGTAGGTTCACTGTCTTCTACTAACAAGACAGTCAAGACAGGGTTGCCGTACCACTCAGGAGGGGCACGCGACCTTGTCGACCTGCGACGTTTAGTAGCAGCATCGTCTGAAGCTTCATGATCCTTGTCATTAGCTTCCTCTATTGTTGGTGCAGGCGGCACTGGAACAATTTCAGGTGCTGCGCTACTCTCCAATTCAAGAGAAGGTTCAATAACCTCGTCTAGCTCTACTTTCCTCCCACTCACTTCTTTCGAGAGAAACTCCTTCTCAAGAAAGGAACCGTTCTTTGCGACAAACACTTTGCCTTCGGTTCTGTGATAGAAGGTATACCCAATAGTTTCCTTAGGGTATCCTATGAAGACGCACTTCTCCGCTTTGGGTTCGAGCTTGTCCGGCATCAACTTCTTGACGTAAGCTTCGCATCCCCAAACTTTAAGAAACGACAACTTAGGTTTAGCACCAAACCACAGTTCATACGGTGTCGTCTCAACGGATTTAGATGGAGCCCTATTTAAAGTGAATGCAGCGGTTTCTAATGCATAACCCCAAAATGATAACGGCAAATCAGTAAGAGACATCATCGATCGGACCATATCTAATAGGGTTCGATTCCGGTGTTCAGACACACCATTGCGCTGTGGTGTTCCGGGTGGCGTGAGTTGCGAAACGATTCCACTTGCTTTGAGATGCGTGAGAAAATCATAACTCAAATATTCGCCCCCACGATCGGATCGTAGAAACTTAATCTTTCTGTTACGATGGTTCTCCACTTCATTCTGAAATTCTTTGAACTTTTCAAACGTTTCAGATTTATGTTTCATTAAATAGATATACCCATATCTACTTAAGTCATCGGTAAAAGTGAGAACATAGCGATATCCACCGCGCGTCGAAACACTCATCGGTCCGCATACATCGGTGTGTATGATTTCCAATAAGTCCGTTGCTCGCTCCATCATACCGGAGAACGGGGTTTTGATCATCTTGCCCATGAGGCATGGTTCGCATGTGTCAAATGATTCAAAATCAAGAGACTCCAAAAGTCCATCAGAATGGAGTTTCTTCATGCGCTTTACACCAATATGACCTAGATGACAGTGCCACAAATAAGTAGTATTATCACTATCTACTTTGCATCTCTTAGCCTCAATGTTATGGATGTGTGTTTCATCCCTTTCGATATTTAGAAGAAATAAACCATTCACAAGGGGTGCATGACCATAAAAGATGTTACTCATATAAATAGAACAACCATTATTCTCCGATTTAAATGAATAACCGTCTTGCAATAAACACGATCCAGAAATAATGTTCATGCTCAACGCAGGCACATAATAACATTTATTAAGGTTTAAAACTAATCCCGAAGGTAAAACTAAGGAGAGCGTGCCGACGGCCATCACATCAACTCTTGATCCGTTGCCAACGCGCATCTTCACCTCATCCCTCGTAAGCCGTCGTCTATTCCGTAGCTCCTGTTTCGAGTTACAAATATTAGCAACTGAACCAGTATCAAATACCCAGGCATTACAACGAGGGCTAGTAAGGAAAACATCAATAACATGTATATCAAATATACCTTTGATGGTGCCAGCCTTCTTGTCCGCTAAGTACTTCGGACAGTTGCGCTTCTAGTGACCCTTGTCCTTGCAATAGAAGCACTCAGTGTCCGGCTTGGGACCAGACTTGAGCTTCTTCTCAGCAGGGGCAACGCGCTTGCCGCCGCCTTTCTTGAAGGGCTTCTTTGCACCTTTACCTTTCTTGAAGGAGGGCTTGTTGACCATCAACACATGATTATCCTTCTTGATGTCCACCTCCGCAGCCTTCAGCTTTGCGAAGAGCTCGGTGATCGTATCAGTGGAACCAATCTGATTATGAGTCACTACAAAACTTTTGTAGCTGGGAGGGAGTGATTGCAGAACCCTGTCAATCTTGAGCTCCTCTGGAATCTTGCAGTCCAGTTGCTCAAGGCGTTGAGTGTAGCCCGACATCTTAATGGCGTGCTCACTAACGGAACTCCCTTCCTCCATCTTGCAGTTAAAGAACTTCTCAGAGATCTCATATCTCTCAGAACGGGCCTGAGTCTGAAACATGGTTTTCAGCTCCTCGAGAATCTCAAAGGGCCCGGGATAGTTTTCAAAACGATTTTGAAGTTCCGGTTCAATAGCAAACAACATGGTGCTCTTAATCACACCATAATCATCTTTGCGCGACTGATAGACAGCTTTCTCATCAGCCGACGCAGTTGCAGCAGGGGGGTTACCTAACGCTTTCTCAAGGACATAGTCCTTTTGTCCGCCAGGCAGAATGATTCTTAGATTGCAGAACCAGTTGGTGAAGTTAGACCCATTGTTTCTAAGCTTTTCTTTCTCAGCAAAAACGTTGAATTTGAAGTTGGACTTGGCCATGTGATCTACAGTATTTGCAAGTACAATTTAGACTATGTTCATGATAAATAGTTCAACTTAATCAAATTACTAGATGAACTCCCACTAAATTCAACATCCCTCAAGTTATTTAGTGAACACGATCCAAATTCACCACACCTAATCCGATCTTCACGAGAAGAGATGTGGTTTCAATGGTGGACAACGAAGTGTCGATCATATCATTCATATGACTCATGCTTAACCTTTCGGTTCTTGTGTTCCGAGGCCATGTCTGTACATGCTAGGCTCGTCAAGTTAGACCCAAGTATTTCCGCGTGTGCAAAACTGGCTTGCACCCATTGTATGTGAGCATAGAGTCTATAGCACCCGATCATCACGTGATGCTTGGACACGACGAACTTTCGCAACGGTGCATACTTGGGGAGAACACAGTTTTATCTTGATCTTTAAGTGAGGAATCATCTTATAATGCTACCGTCGCGATCTAAGCATAATAAGATACATAAAAGGATAAACATCACATGCATATAACTTTATGTGACATGGTATAGCCAATCTTCGCGCAATGATCTCCATCTTGTGCGTTCCGGCATGATCTCCATCACTCCACCATGATTGCCTCCACCACGAATAGCAATTACAACTATTGCTAACTACTTAGCGATAAAGTAAAGCTATTACATGGCGTATAAGAAGTTGACTCGCAGGTCATACACAATTATAAAGACAACCATATGGCTCCTGCCGGTTGTGTACTCATCGACATGCAAGTCGTGAAACATTACAAAACATGATCATCGCATACAATATACACATCACATCTTGGGCCATACCATATCACAGAAAACACTCCCTGCAAAAACAAGTTAGACGCCTCTACTTTGTTGTTGCATGTTTTACGTGGCTCATGGGAGTAGATGCTAAGAACGATTCTTACCTACGGAAAGCCACAACGGTGATATTATGGTTGCCAAACTCCGGTGTTAATCCCATGACAACTATAGTGAGAGAAACTGACGTCCACCAGCCGCATGTGTGGTACAAGCCACACGTAAAGTGCAGAGCCGGTCTCGCGAACGACGTCGCGTAAGGTTGGCCTGGACCGCTTCAATCTCACTATCCCGCATCATAAGAAGAACACAAACAAGAGGCTTGCAACAGAAAACATCAATGCCCGCAACAACCATGTTGCGTTCTACTCGTGAATCACATCTACGCATAGATCTAGCTCTGATACCACCGAAGGGTTTCGCAGCATAGTAAATCAAAATTTTCTACGGAAGCGAACAGAGGGAAAGCCAAGATCTAATCTAGGAGATGCAAACAACGAGAGAGATTGGATTAGATCTTCATACCCTTGAAGATTCGCACAGCGGAACGTTCGTCGGAACATGGGTGATGTAGTCGTACTCGCTTCTCCTCCTCGCGATCCGATCCGATCTAGCACCACAAGTGGCGGTGCCTCCGTGAGATGCACACGTGCGGCACCTCGACGTCTCCTCCTTCCTCGGACCAGCAAGTAGGGTGGAGAGATAGATTGGATCTACAACACGACGGCGTGGTGTATATGGTGGAGAATTTCTGCAGCAGGGCTTCGCCTACAAACAGTCGGGAGGGAGAGAGGAGGGCAGCAGGGCAACTAGGGTTTGGAGGAAGGTGTGTTGTGTGAGGGGGCGCACCAGCCCTCTATATATAGAGGGGGGGGGGTGCGGCCAGCCCTTGCCCATCCTCCAAGCCTATCTCTAGTTTAAACGATTTAAACTCTCCCTTATCCAGAAACCCTATCTCTAGTTTAAACGATTTAAACTTATCCCTTATCTAGAAATTCTATCTCTAGATTTAAACGAGTTAAATCTATCTAGAATCGGCTGGGCCCTATGGGGCCTTGTGCCCCTGGCCCAATGCGGCCAGGACACTCCCTCATAGGCCCATGCCCCCTCCCGGAAGGTGGGGCCACGTTGGTCCCCTTCCGGAAGGTTCTAGAAGCTTTCGGTACAATACCAATTAATCCAGAACAATTCCGAACTCCAAAAACTGCACTGCCTTATATGAATCTTATTCTCCGGACCACTCCGGAACCTCTCGTGATGTCCCGGATCCCATCCGAGACTCCGAACAAAAATTCATAAACCAAGTATCCAATCTATCCTAGCGTCGAGACACGTTAAGTGTGTGACCCTGCGGGTTCGAGAATATGCAGACATGATCTTCTATCAATAATCAACAGCGGGGTCTGGGCACCCATATTGACTCCCACACATTCATCGATGATCATATCGGATGAACCACGATGCCAGGATTCAATCAATCCCATATATATATTCCCTTCGTCTCGCGATATTTTACTTGCCCGAGATTCGATCGTCGGTATCGTCATACCTAGTTCAATCTCGTTCACAGCAAGTACTTTACTCGTTCCGTAATCCAATATCACTTTGTGATTAACTCCTTAACCACATGCTTGCAAGTGGTGTTGATATCGATTACCGAGTGGGCCCGAAGTAAATCTCTCCGACTTGGGAGGGACAAATTCCATCTCGATACATACAACCCAACATATACTTTTCGATCACCTGAGAGACACCTTTATGATCACCCTCTCATAGGATGACGTTTGATGACCTCAAAGCTTTCTTCCGATACCAGGGAGTTGTATTATCTCATGGTCTAAGGAATACAATATTTGACATGAGAAAAAACTTCGCAAAGACGAACACGATGAAACGATCTAATAGCTTTGCTTAGTTTGGGTCTGTCCATCATATCATTCTCCCAATGATATGATCTCATTATCAATTGACAACTCATGTCTATGGTTAGGAAACCTTAACCATCATTGATCAATGAGCTAGTCCATAGAGGCGTACTAGGGACACGGTGTTGTTCACAAACCACACAAGTATTAAAGTTTCCGCTTAATACAATTCTAGCATGGAATATAAACTTTATCATGAACAAGAATTATAATAATAACATCTTTATTATTGCCTCTAGGGCATAATTCCAACAGATACATCAGAATGAATTCATAGAATCTTCAATTAGTTTTGCTTCTGATGTCTCACGGGTTGTTGTTTGGTGAGAAGGCGTCAAATCTAGTGGTTTTTCTGAAGTATCCTCGGGTAGATATTCTACTGAAGATTGAGTGGAAAGACGCAACTTCACTAAGGTTCATCAAGAAGGGTTTGGATCTTCTGTCTTGGAGTGTTGACTTGATATTAGAGGAAGGTTGTATCTTCTTGAGTCTCGAGTTGAGGTTTTCGGGTGACGCCCTATTTTCGCAAACCTTGGTGGGGGTGGTTTCCTAACAAAGCCTTATGGAGTTAGTTCAGGGCAAGCTAGCGGTTTATGACTCTCCTGGCTAGTCTTTAGTCAGGGTTGATGCAGTCAGCATAGGAGAGGAGGTCTTCACTTGAATATCTTGCGTTGCTTCTGCTTGAGGGCGGAGTGGACTCGTTGTCTTCATGCATCCTTGTCATCTGGTTTCAGGGGTAGTTCTGGCCTTCTAGGGAGGAACTTCCCTTCGGTTTGGGTAGGGTCGACTAGAACAGTTAGTCTCCTGAGGCGGTCAGAAGCTCTAATACACTAAAGGTTAGTGTGATTAGGTCTTCACTTCTTTTCTTGGTTGACTTATCGGGTGGTTTCTTGTGGATATTGAGGATCCTTCGGTGATCGACTTCTGGCTTCAACCGAATTTCTGGCTATAGTAGACTGATGAGCAAGGGAGTGTGGTGCTATTGATGAGTCTTGCGAGGTGAGTTTGATGAGGTATGTTGTCCTGCTGAGGTGAAATCTTCGAGTTCATTCGGACTTGACGATGTCGAACTCCTGGTTGTTGCGATGCTTTTCCTCTCATATACTCTTGAGGTTAGTCTGGGTATCAATACCGATAACTAACACAGGGGTTTCCGGAGTTACTAGGTGGGTTATCGCTCCTTGAGTCACATTTTTAAGGAGGTCAAAGCAAACCAGAACATACACACAAGGCGAACAGAGCGAGGGAATCACAATGTCTTTGGTAGACAACACACATCAAGCAACACAGGATGCACTTACGCAAGCAAACACGGTCAACGCTAGGGACCAAGTAGTTAACTACTCATGATGTAGGGGAATCATATTCTTAGGACTATTGACCCTAGATAATGTTAGTATTCAAGTCGGAGTCACTATCTTGGAGAGAATCCTTCGTAGTACCTTGGGTGTTTCTTGAGTGCAACACCCGATGTCTTCTGATTGTGAGGATTCCGCTGATATTGTAGTCTCCTTGTTTTGCTGGTAGTTGCTTGTCTTCATCTTGTTCTCATTGTCTTCACCGGGTTCTAGATCCTAGTTATTTGAAATCCATAGGTTTGAAATTTGGAAAAGAGTTAGAGGAAACCATTTTCGAAAGCATTTACTTAGGGTAAGAGAATAAGTAGATCTTTTTGAAACTCATTGAGAAACTAGTTTTCGAAAGCCGGGGTTTTCAAAATAAGGTTCCTGTCTAGCGACCATACTAACTAAGGTTCTCCTACAGTCAGGATGGCTCTGATACCAAGTCTGTGAGGCCCCCGGATTAAAGCTCCGAGAATCCCTGTTATGCATATAACCACGATCCCATGATTAGTTAGTCATTGTAGGGGTTCGCAGCAAGGAAAACAAAAATTTTCTATCGCATACAAACAAACAAGCCAAGATCTATCTACTAGATTGTAGCAACGAGTCGATGGAATAACTCACCCTCGAAGATTCCAAAGTGTTTAACGAGAGCAGATTCTCGTGGGTGATGTAGTCGTACTCTTTCCGATCTCAAGATCGCGTAGACGATCCTTCCAGCGCCACGTTCCAGCAGCGCTCCCGCAGTCGGTCACACGTTCGGTACTCGACGAAGACCTTCCTCTCCCTTGTTCCAGCAGGCAGCGGAGGTTGTAGCACTCTCCTCGCGATTCCGGCAGCACAACGGCGTGGTACCGGAGGTAGAGGGGAAATCCCGCAGGGCTTCGCCTTAAGCCGGTGCGAGTATGGTGGAGCTTATGAGAGAGGCTATTAGTGGTCTAGTAATTAGACACACCAATTAGAGGGCTCTAAACCAATTAGAAGGCTCTAAACCGAATAGCTCTAAACCGGGGTCTAGATCTAGGGTTTAGTTTAGAGGATAGGAAACTTGTGTTGTGTCTAGAGGAGGAGGCCCTGCCCCTCCTTTTATAGGTGGGAGGGCCGGCGCCATGGGGAGGAGTTCCTCCCCAACTCGGCCTAGGGAGGTGCGCCGGCCTAGGGGAGGAACCCTCCTCCAACTCGGCCTCCACCTCTCCTCCTCTTTCTCCACTTTCCGAAACTGGCAGTTTGACCGAAAACTGGCAGTTTGACTTTTCCAATTAGGATTTGAATTAACCCTTTATTTCGGACAGCGAGAACACTTAGTACATGATGCAATCATTCCAACATGCAATGACACATTCATGTACCCCTTCCCCCCTCGGAGTGCCGGACATTCCGGGACCTTCTAGAATGTTCCCGATGAAAACACCGGAACCATTCCCCAACTCCGAAACGGGACTTTCCTTATATGAATCTTATTCTCCGGACCATTCCGGATCACCTCGTGATATCCCGGATCCCATCCGAGACTCCGAACAACATTCGGTCTCTTTCTCATAATACCATAACTACTCAAACAACGTCGAATCCTTAAGTGTGTCTCCCTACGGTTCGTGAATTATGCGGACATGATCGAGACACTTCTCCGAACAATAACCAATAGAGGAATCTGGAAATTCATATGGCTCCCACATATTTCTACGATTACTTTGCGATCGAATGAACCACTTACATACGATACCAATTTCCCTTTGTCTCACGATATGTTACTTATCCGAGGTTATGATCTTCGGTATCTCTGCATACCTAGTTCAACCTCGTTACTGATAAGTACTCTTTTCTCGTTCCCGTGATATGTGATCCCTTGTGACCCAGTCACATGCTTGCAAGCTAATTGGATGACATTTCACCGAGAGGGCCCAGAGAATATCTATCCGTCATATGGATGGACAAATCCCACTCTTGATCCATGTGTTTCAACCAATACTTTCCGAACACTCAATACCACCTTTATAGCCACCCTGTTACGGTGTGGTGTTTGATGACATCAAAGCATCCATCCAGTAAAGGTGATATGCATGATCTCATGGTCGAAGGAATTAGGTTACTATGTATCAGAAAGCATATAGCAATTGAACTATTGAAATGACTTGATCTTTATGCTACGCTTATCTATAGGAGTATGTCCACCATATCATTCTCCTAACGATATGATCTTGTTGTTAATAACATCTCAATGTTCATGATAGGGAAACCACAATCATCTATTAACCAACAAGCTAGTGAAGTATAGAGGCTATACTAGGGACTTCAATTTAAGTTTACAATTCACACAAGTATTATTGTTTCCTTGTTAATACTATTATAGCATGAATATAAACATTTATCATAAACACAAAGATATAATAATAACTATATTTATTATTGCCTCTAGGGCATATCTCCAACAGTCTCCCACTTGCACTAGAGTCATCTAATCTAGATTACATGGTAATATACCGAACACCCATGGCAGTTTGGTGTTGGTCATGTTTTGCCCTCGGGAGAGGTTTAGTCAACGGATCCGCCACATTCAGATCTGTGTGTACTTTGCAAATCTTTATATCCCCATCCTGGATATGTTCTCGAATAGCGTGAAAACGTAGCTTGATATGCTTCAGCTTCTTGTGTGACCTTGGTTCTTGCGCATTGGCTATGGCGCTCATGTTATCACAGTAGATAGACATTGGGTCCAGCGCACTAGGAACCACACCCAGCTCTGTAATGAACTCTTTCATCCATATCGCTTCTTGTGAAGCCTCCGAAGCAGCCATGTATTCCGATTCAGTTGAAGATCTCGCCACAACGCTTTGCTTTGCACTCCTCCAGCTAACTGCTGCACCATTCAAAATAAATACGTATCCAGATTGTGATTTAGAATCATCCGGATCAGTGTTCCAACTAGCATCGGTGTAACCATTAACAACGAGCTGTTCATCACCTCCATAAGAAAGAACCATATCCTTAGTTCTTCTCAAGTACTTAAGGATGTTTTTGACCGCTGTCCAATGATCCACTCCTGGATCACTTTGATATCTGCTAGTTAAACTAACAGCATATGCAATGTCGGGTCTAGTACATAGCATGGCATACATTAGAGATCCTATGGCTGAGGCATAGGGAGTCTTACTCATCCTTTCTCTATCTTCTGCCGATGTCGGACTTTGAGTTTTACTCAAGGTCGTATTGGGCAACATGGGCAAGAACCCTTTCTTGCTATCTTCCATTCAAAACCTCTTTAGAACTTTGTCCAAATATGTACTTTGCGACAATGATATTTGGCGTTTCGATCTATCTCTATAAATCTTTATGCCTAATATGTAAGCTGCTTCGCCAAGATCCTTCATTGAAAAACTATTATTCAAATACTCTTTGACACTATTAAGAAGGTCTACATCATTCCCAATCAACAATATGTCATCCACATACAGTATTAAGAATGCTACAGAGCTCCCACTCACTTTCTTGTAAATACAAGCTTCTCCATAAGTTTGTATAAAACCAAAACTTTTGATTACCTTATCAAAACGTTGATTCCAACTTTGGGATGCCTGCTTCAATCCATAGATGGACCGTTGAAGCTTGCATACCTTGTTAGCGTCTTTAGGATCGACAAAACCTTTGGGTTGTATCATATACAACTCTTCATCAATGTCTCCATTGAGGAATGCTGTTTTGACATCCATCTGCCATATCTCATAATCATAATATGCAGCGATTGCTAACATAATCCTCACAGACTTTAGCTTCGCTACCGGTGAGAAAGTCTCATCGTAGTCAACTCCTTGAATTTGTCGAAACCCTTTTGCGACAAGTCGAGCTTTATAGACAGTAACATTACCATCAGCATCTGTTTTCTTCTTGAAAATCCATTTGTTCTCGACAGCCTTCCGGCCATCCGGTAAGTCCACCAAAGTCCATACTTGGTTTTCGTACATGGATCCAATCTCGGATTTCATGGCTTCTTGCCATTTATTGGAATCTGGGCTCATCATCGCTTCCTCATATGTCTCGGGGTCATCGGTGTTGTCCACCAACATGACATTCATAACGGAATCATACCAATCTGGAGTGGTACGAGTTCTCGTTGACCTCCGAGGCTCTGTAGCAACTTCAACCGAGGTTTCATGATCACTATCATTAGCTTCCTCTCTTATTGGTGCAGGCACCACAGGAACTTCTTCCGGTGCTGCGCTACTCGCAATTTCGAGAGAAGGTTCGACAACCTCGTCGAGTTCTACTTTCCTTCCAGTCACTTCTTTCGAGAGAAATTCCTTCTCTAGAAAGGATCCATTCTTGGCAACGAAGATTTTGCCTTCGGATCTATGATAGAAGGTATACCCAATAGTTTCCTTCGGGTATCCTATGAAGACGCATTTTTCCGCTTTGGGTTCAAGCTTGTCCGGCTGTAACTTCTTTACATAGGCTTCGCATCCCCAAACTTTAAGGAACGACAATTTAGGTTTCTTCCCAAACCATAATTCATACGGTGTCGTTTCAACGGATTTAGATGGTGCCCTATTTAAAGTGAATGCGGCTGTTTCTAATGCATAACCCCAAAATGATAGCGGTAAATCTGTAAGTGACATCATAGAACGAACCATATCTAAGAGAGTTCGATTACGACGTTCAGACACACCATTACGCTGTGGTGTTCCCGGCGGTGTCAATTGTGAAAGTATTCCGCACTTCTTTAAATGCTCGCCAAACTCGTAACTTAGATATTCACCTCCACGATCAGAACGTAGAAATTTAATCTTCTTGTTACGTTGATTCTCTACCTCACTTTGAAACTCCTTAAACTTCTCGAAAGTTTCGGACTTATGTTTCATGAAATAGATATACCCATATCTACTCAAGTCATCCGTGAAGGTAAGAACATAACGATAACCACTGCGCGATGCTACACTCATTGGACCACATACATCGGTATGTATGATTTCCAATAAGTCTGTAGCTCGCTCCATTATACCAGAAAATGGAGTCTTAGTCATTTTACCCATCAGACATGCCTCGCATCTTTCAAGTGATTCAAAATCAAGTGATTCAAGAAGTCCATCGGAATGGAGTTTCTTCATACGCTTCACTCCAATGTGACCAAGACGACAGTGCCACATATAGGTCGAATTATCGCTTGATTTCAAACGTTTAGCTTCAATGTTATTAAGATGTGTATTTCTACTATCGAGATTCAATAAGAATAGACCATCTATCAAAGGTGCATGTGCGTAAAACATATTACTCATATAAATCGAACAACCATTATTCTCTGATTTAAACAAGTAACCGTCTCGCAATAAACAAGATCCTGATATAATGTTCATGCTCAACGCAGGCACCAAATAACAATTATTTAAGTATAAAACTAATCCCGATGGTAGATGAAGAGGTAGCGTGTCGACCGCGATCACATCAACCTTTGATCCGTTTCCCACACACATCGACACCTCGTTCTTCGCTAGCTTTCGTTTATTCTGCAGCTCCTGTTTCGAGTTACAAATATGAGCAACCGAACCAGTATCAAATACCCAGGCACTACTACGAATACTAGTGAGATACACATCAATAACATGTATATCAAATATACCTTTCTTCTTGATGTTGCCGTTCTTCAAATCCGCCAAGTACTTTGGGCAATTCCGCTTCCAGTGACCTTCTCCCTTGCAGTAAAAGCACTCAGTTTCAGGCTTAGGTCCAGCCTTGGTCTTCTTCGTTGGCATGGTAACTTTCTTACCACCCTTCTTGAAGTGTCCCTTTTGCTTAGACTTGCCTTTCTTGAATTTGGTGGTCTTATTGACCATCAACACTTGGTGCTCTTTCTTGATCTCCACTTCTGCAGATTTTAACATAGCAAATAGTTCTGGCAACTCTTTGTTCATGTTCTGCATGTTGTAGTTCATCACAAAGTTCTTGTAACTTGGTGGTAGTGATTGGAGGATGCGGTAAACCCCCAAAGTATTAGGAATCACTATACCCAAGCTTTGAAGTTTATTCGCGTGCCCAGACATTTTAAGCACATGCTCACTGACGGAGCTACCCTCTTCCATCTTGCAGTTAAAGAACTTTTCAGAAGCTTCATAACTTTCAATTGCCGCATGAGTCTCAAAAATTAATTTGAGATCCTCGACAATATCATATGGATCTGACTCTTCAAACCTTTTCTGAAGCTCCGATTCTAAACCATACAAGATAGCACACTGAACTATGGAGTACTGATTCTTCCGAGCGAGGTAAACATTCTTTACTTCATCGGTAGCATCAGCTGCAGGTGGGTCACCTAGCGGTGCATCCAGCACATAGGTCAAATTACCAGCTGTGAGGACAATCCTCAAATTGCGGAACCAATCCGCGAAGTTGCTTCCATTGTTTTTCAACTTTTCTTTCTCTAGGAACGCATTAAAATTGATGGTAGGGGCTGCCATTGATCTACAACATATTTGCAATAGTTTAGACTAAGTTTATGACAAATTGAGTTCAAATTAATTAATGAAATTAAACTAGGTGAACTCCCACTCAAAACAACATCCCTCACATTGTTTTAGTGATCACACGAACCAAATCTACTATATCAACACCGATCATCACGAGAGCCGATATAGTTTTAATGGCGAACAATCATCATGTTCATCATATCTACTATATGATTCATGCTTTGCCTTTCGGCGATCCGTGTTCCTGAGGCCATGTCTGTACATGCTAGGCTCGTCAAGATCAAACCTTAGCTACCGCATAAGCAAATCTGGCTTGCTTACGTTGTATTCACCCGCGGAATCAAAGACACCCGATCATCACGTGGTGCTTCGAAGCAACAAGCTTTGGCAACGGTGCATACTAAGGGTGAACACTTTAGAACTTGAAATTTATGTGCATGAGGGATCATCTTATAATGCTACCGTCGTCTACTAAGCAATACAAGATGCATAAAGGATTAACATCACATGCAATTCATAATATGTGATATGATATGGCCTTTCTTCTTTGTGCTTCCGATCTCCATCTTCAAGCACGAATATGATCTCCATCATCACCGGCATAGCATCAAGGTCAATGACGCTTCTTCATGGTTGTCGTCCACCAGCTTCAACTATTACAACTATTTTGAATAGACACGCAGGTCTTAACAGAAATTAAAGACAACCATATGGCTCCTGCCGGTTGCCAACTTACAATAAGGAACATTGCATACATCAAATATAATCACAATCATGGCCATATCACATCACTGCACACCCCTGCAAAACAAAGTTAGACGCTTCTACTTTCTTTGCATATTTTACGTGGTTTGGGGCTTTCCATAAGTGTCGTTCTAACCTACGAACAAGAACCACAACATTGATACTAGCATTGTTGATTACCCGTTGTAAATTGGATCTTTACTATGCTAGGAGAAACAGGCACCCGCAAAGCCACTTATGCAATACAAGTTGCATGTTAAGCGTGGAGCAAGTCTCATGAACGATGTCATGTAAGGTTAGCCCGGGCCGCTTCATCCCAACATACCGCAAGATGCAAAGTACACAAAAAGCAATCTACAATAAAAGCATCAACGCCCACAATGACCATTGTGTTCTACTCGTGCAACAGATCTACATATAGACACGGCTCTGATACCACTGTAGGGGTTCGCAGCAAGGAAAACAAAAATTTTCTATCGCATACAAACAAACAAGCCAAGATCTATCTACTAGATTGTAGCAACGAGTCGATGGAATAACTCACCCTCGAAGATTCCAAAGTGTTTAACGAGAGCAGATTCTCGTGGGTGATGTAGTCGTACTCTTTCCGATCTCAAGATCGCGTAGACGATCCTTCCAGCGCCACGTTCCAGCAGCGCTCCCGCAGTCGGTCACACGTTCGGTACTCGACGAAGACCTTCCTCTCCCTTGTTCCAGCAGGCAGCGGAGGTTGTAGCACTCTCCTCGCGATTCCGGCAGCACAACGGCGTGGTACCGGAGGTAGAGGGGAAATCCCGCAGGGCTTCGCCTTAAGCCGGTGCGAGTATGGTGGAGCTTATGAGAGAGGCTATTAGTGGTCTAGTAATTAGACACACCAATTAGAGGGCTCTAAACCAATTAGAAGGCTCTAAACCGAATAGCTCTAAACCGGGGTCTAGATCTAGGGTTTAGTTTAGAGGATAGGAAACTTGTGTTGTGTCTAGAGGAGGAGGCCCTGCCCCTCCTTTTATAGGTGGGAGGGCCGGCGCCATGGGGAGGAGTTCCTCCCCAACTCGGCCTAGGGAGGTGCGCCGGCCTAGGGGAGGAACCCTCCTCCAACTCGGCCTCCACCTCTCCTCCTCTTTCTCCACTTTCCGAAACTGGCAGTTTGACCGAAAACTGGCAGTTTGACTTTTCCAATTAGGATTTGAATTAACCCTTTATTTCGGACAGCGAGAACACTTAGTACATGATGCAATCATTCCAACATGCAATGACACATTCATGTACCCCTTCCCCCCCCGGAGTGCCGGACATTCCGGGACCTTCTAGAATGTTCCCGATGAAAACACCGGAACCATTCCCCAACTCCGAAACGGGACTTTCCTTATATGAATCTTATTCTCCGGACCATTCCGGATCACCTCGTGATATCCCGGATCCCATCCGAGACTCCGAACAACATTCGGTCTCTTTCTCATAATACCATAACTACTCAAACAACGTCGAATCCTTAAGTGTGTCTCCCTACGGTTCGTGAATTATGCGGACATGATCGAGACACTTCTCCGAACAATAACCAATAGAGGAATCTGGAAATTCATATGGCTCCCACATATTTCTACGATTACTTTGCGATCGAATGAACCACTTACATACGATACCAATTTCCCTTTGTCTCACGATATGTTACTTATCCGAGGTTATGATCTTCGGTATCTCTGCATACCTAGTTCAACCTCGTTACTGATAAGTACTCTTTTCTCGTTCCCGTGATATGTGATCCCTTGTGACCCAGTCACATGCTTGCAAGCTAATTGGATGACATTTCACCGAGAGGGCCCAGAGAATATCTATCCGTCATATGGATGGACAAATCCCACTCTTGATCCATGTGTTTCAACCAATACTTTCCGAACACTCAATACCACCTTTATAGCCACCCTGTTACGGTGTGGTGTTTGATGACATCAAAGCATCCATCCAGTAAAGGTGATATGCATGATCTCATGGTCGAAGGAATTAGGTTACTATGTATCAGAAAGCATATAGCAATTGAACTATTGAAATGACTTGATCTTTATGCTACGCTTATCTATAGGAGTATGTCCACCATATCATTCTCCTAACGATATGATCTTGTTGTTAATAACATCTCAATGTTCATGATAGGGAAACCACAATCATCTATTAACCAACAAGCTAGTGAAGTATAGAGGCTATACTAGGGACTTCAATTTAAGTTTACAATTCACACAAGTATTAATGTTTCCTTGTTAATACTATTATAGCATGAATATAAACATTTATCATAAACACAAAGATATAATAATAACTATATTTATTATTGCCTCTAGGGCATATCTCCAACAGTCATGGCACATAACCGATAAGTATCAAAGTAAACATCCAATACATAACGAATACATGTCATACCTTATTTGCCATTATGGCTACATCGATCAACATCAGCGGAACTTCATCAAGCGTAGAGCCCGGGCCATGCCTTAACCTACAGACAACTGACTGGGAGAACGTCCTAGCTCGCATAGTCGTCTACTTCACCTCTTCTTGATATCTGACCAAGTTAATAGCCAGGGACAATGCCAGTGAGTACTTTGAATGTACTCACAAACCACCTTAAGATAACAATAATAACAAGAGGATATGCATTATGGTTGTGGTAGTAGGAGGGCTCCAAGAGAGGTTCTTTTCTCAATTAATTTCTCTTGTAGATATAGCATCTACATATATTTGTTGAAAACTTTTGTAAAACATTTTGGAAAACTTTTTGAAAAGTTTTGGAAAACATTAGGACTGGGTCACCTGTTTGTTCCCGTCTTCTGGTCATCCCACAACCAAACTCCTTTCTCCTCCTTCCGACCATCCCATGGTCAAAACCTTTCTCCTTTACGACCATCCCATGGTCAAAACATTTCCAAAGCCATTTCTTTTCCGAAAATCCTTTTTGAAAACAAAACCAGCATCGCTCTACAGCAACCTTCCCAACCGTCCATGACCGCGGACACGGCTATTCGAATAGATTTACACTCTGCAGAGGTTGCACACTTTACCCACACCATCTAGGTACACTACCCTGATCTACACTGATCGTGGGTCGAGTAACCAATCAAGACAATCCGGATGCCCACTCGAATATAAGTGCCTACCCTATGAGTGTTACTCCCCTCAAAACCGGGACGTCGGGTACCGAGGACCAACCGAAGCGCATTTTACACTACATAGTTGGGCTTTCAATGAGGGGCTCATAGTAACGCCTGACTTCCCACAGACAGTTCGTTCCTTCTCTAGGTCGATGTCCCACATGGACCTTTAAGGGAGAAGGCCCAGCCTCCAGGGATCGCGATCCCCTGTAGTAGTTGCAAGGCAGCTTATACCAGAATTGACAAACATCAAATCTAGCCCTGTCCCATTCCAGGGTAATGTGGTTGCACGGGTTAATTGTTCTAGCAAAACTGCAAAGAACTGGGTGTGTTTTTGTAAACCTTTTTCCTCCAGCTTTCCTTCATTATTTTGTAAAACAAACCTTTTTATTTCTCAACATCTCTTGGGAGGTCCCACCTCACCAAGGTTTTATCATAAAACATTTGGTAAAAACTTTGTCGGGGGTCTTCCCATCCTCTAGTTTTGCTTCGGCTAAAACGGGGTCTCCAAAGGGTATGGTGTGTTACACCATCTACCATACTAGGGACAAGTAGGTGTCATCAAGGGGGTTGTACTTAATAGTAAAAAAGTGTAATAGTTCGGAGGAGCCAAACCACTACCATATATACATCAACATATAGTAAAACGGTGCAGTTTTAATAAACATTAGATAAAACATGCATAAGTAAAACTGTAGAACAAGGCTTATGAGAAAGAAGGTGGCTTGCCTGAGATCAGCAATCTAGAAATATATGTCCCTGGACTTCTCCTTAGAAAACCATAATAACCAATAATAATAATCAACTTCTTTTGGTCTCCGATATAATCGCATCTATTGTCGATATAGATCACATGCAAGCAAATAAATGACACAATCAACACCAGGCATACAAACATCAATACATACAACATGCAATGAACAATAAAAGTTTACAAATCAGTAGGTCTTAGGAAGAATGGATTTAATAAGATTGGCCTTGTCTTGGAAACATGGAATAAAATCCCTTAAGATTTATAGTCTAGAAACTACCTAAGAGATGGATTTTGGACCAAGACCATATCCTGTATGATCTCATTGTATAAAAATGGTACCATCAGGTCGGTATTGATAAAATGTAGCCAGCAAAAGTGGTTTCACTATTTTATCAATCTCCCTTGATTTAATAAGCATTTTCTAGTGATTAAAAGTCTAGTTTTAGGAAATAATTCACCAGAAAAGTTGTGGAGCTCCAAAAATTATTTCCTTGGATGGTTCAGTAGATTTTATGTACTGATCCAAATAGAGTTGGAATTATGTCAAAATATTTACTAGAATGCCCTCAGGAAATTCCCAAAGGCAGTTCTCAAAGTTTTTTGTCTTTTTTTACCAGATTTAATCTACAGTAGCCTTTGATAGGAAACCAGCGCCACAAGGTAGGTATTTTGAATATCTTTCTGTAGGAATTGGATTCACTCTTTTTGGAGTTGTCAAACTCCTGGAATGATTTATCCAGTGATAATACCACTTACAGAAGTATTTAATTCACTAAAATTCAACAGAGGGTCAATGAATCCTTATCTCCTGGTTTTAGATAGGTATTGATGTACTACTTCTCTGGGAGTTGGATTTAGCCTAAGAGGTGCTGTAGATATGCCTAGGGAATTTTTATAAGGAAGATATGAGTTTTATTTGTTAATTTCACTACTGTATACTTAGGACCTCAAATACCATGAGGCCAAGGTATAAGGCAAGGTATATTAGATACCTTTCCGAAGAAAGTGGATCTAAACAGTTTGGACTTACTAAACTCTCTGAAGGATTTTCTTGTGAAAAGGACACCTTTGGGTATTTAATTTACTATGATTAATATAGACATTATTTTGGTCCACTTCTTGCACTGCATGATTAGGAAAACAGTCAGAAACCCTAGAAAATTTAGATCTAAGCATATAAACCTATTTTCCATTTTCTTTGGGATTTATACCAACAGCCTAATGAGCAGATCTGGTGGAAAACAAAAATAAAAAGATAAAAGGGGGCACCTAGGCTGAATCTGCGGAGGAATGGGCCGAGCCAGGGGATTCGTCCCACGGGGGGCGATGGTGAGCGCGAGACGACGGGTTTAAATCCCACAGGGCGAGGCCCAGTGGTCAGCGGGCCGGTGGGGCGAAGGGGTATGGAGCGACGGGAGCCGCTCGATTAGATCGAGATCGACGGCTCCCGGCCATCTTCCACCTCGCGGACAGGGCACCAGGGCAGGAACCCTAGCTGGCGGCAAGGCGACATGGGGAGCTTACTAGAGGGGTGGAGAGGAGCCGGGGATGGTCTAGGGCGACACGGCGGTTGACGACGAGCCCGGAGAGGGGCGGCACAAGGTATTGCCGCGACCGGATCTTGCCCGTGCGAGGGAGCCCGAGAGGGGTGGCGACGGAGCTCGGCGACGACGATGGTAGGGGCAGTCTTGGGAAAAAAGAGGGGCAGGATTGGATAGAGGAGGAGGATGGGATCTCAAAGCGGTGATATGCAGCGAGGGAAGAGCAGACGAGAGGGAGCTTAGCTCGATTAGAGTAGAAGGCCGAAGCTTTTTCTTCTCTCTCTCTCGAGCAGCTCGGAGCAGGGGAGAGGGAGAGGAGGCCCTAAAAGGTGAGTGGGGTGTGAGGAGGAGAAATGAGGGAGCAAGGGAGAGTTGGTGGCCTCTGTCCCTTATAAACCGAAGGGAGTAGTCCATGGTGGACTATGCTCGAGGAGAGGATAGGGAGAAGAGGTGTCCAGGGATTGGGCATTATGGGCGGTGCTAGGGTCGAGTTGTGAGAGCTCTGGTCAAGCAGGGGGACAGAGCGCAGCAGCTGCAAGGTGAGTAAAGAAGTTTTCAAGGCAAGACATGAAGGGTTCGTAGCATGGAAAACAAAAAAATTCTACCGCAAGAACGAACAAAACCCAGATCTAATCTAGATAAAAGCCAAGATCTAATCTACTAGACATGAGCAACAAGATAGATCGGTACTAACCCTCGTAGAACCGAAAGCGTTAACGAGATTAGATCTCGTGGATGATGTAGTCGATCACTTGCCGATCTCAAGATCGTGTGGACGATCCTTCCGGCGCCGCGTTCCGGCAGCGCTTCCGCAGACGGTCACACGTGCGGAGTCGAAGCAGACCTTCCTCTCCCTGTTCCAGCGAGCAGCGGAGGTACTAGATCTTCTCCACGGAATCCCAGCAGCACGACGGTGTGGTGGTGGTGGTGGAGATGAGAATTCTGCAGGGCTTCGCCTATGCCTGTGCAGAAGAAACGTGGAGGAGAGAGGCGGCTGAGATTGGGAGTTATCAGACAAGGTGCAAGAGGGGGCGCCCCCTCCCTTCTATTTAAAGGAGGGAGGCGCGCCTGGGGAGGGGGAGTCCTAGTAGGACTCCCTCCTCCTTGGGCCGGCGGGTTGGGGGAGGAATCCTCATCCCCCACGAATCCGTGTCTTGCCCCACTTGGTTTCTTTGATCCCTTTCTTGGTTTTCAAGCAAACTCCAAGAAATCCTCTAGAACCTTCCAGAACATTCCGAAACCTTCTAGAATCTCCATACAAACACTCCGAAACATTTTCTACCTTAGAAAATGATCCCCAATATATGAATCTCATTCTCTGGACCATTCCGGATCTCCTCATGATGTCCCGGATCCATTCCGAGACTCCACACAACATTCGGTCTCCAACGCAAATTCCATATCTACTTCAAACAACTTCGAACCTTAAGTGTGTCACCCTACGGTTCGTGAATATGCAGACATGATGAAGACACCTCTCCCATCAATAACCATCAGCAGGATCTGGAGATCCATAATGGATCCCACATACTCAACGATTACTTCGTGATCGATTGAACCAATTAACATACGAAACCAATTCCCTTTGTCTCGCGACATTCTACTTATCCGAGGTTTGATCGTCAGTATGTTCATACCTAGTTCTTCCTCGTTACTGATAAGTACTCTTTACTCGTTCCATGTTATGTCATCCCTTGTGACCTAGTCACATGCTTGCAAGCTATCTAGATGACATTCCACCGAGAGGGCCCAGAGTATATCTATCCGTCATATGGATGGACAAATCCCAATCTTGGTCTATACGCTTCAACACATACTTTCAGAATACCCAATGACACCTTTATAACCGCCCAGTTATGAAGTGGCGTTTGATGTCATCAAAGTACCCATCCGGTGATGGTGATTAACATAACCTCATGGTCGAAGGATTAGGTTACTATGTATTTCAAAGCTTACAGCAATACGAACTTAATGACTTGATCTTATGCTACGCTTACTATGGGTGTGTGTCCATTACATCATTCTCCTAATGATATAACCTTGTTATTAATCACATCCAATGTCCATGATCAGGAAACCATGATCATCAATCAATCAACAAGCTAGTTTAACAAGAGGCTTACCAGGGACTCTTTTATGTTTACAAAACACACAAGTATTAGTGTTTCCTAATAATACAATTATAGCATGGGATGTAAAATTTCATCATAAACACAAAGATATAATAATAATCTCTTTTATTATTGCCTCTTGGGCATATCTCCAACAGTCTCCCACTTGCACTAGAGTTAATAATCTAGATTACATGGTAATATACCGAACACCCATGGCGTTCTGGTGTTGGTCATGCTTTGCTCTAGGGAGAGGTTTTGTCAACGGATCTGCTACATTCAGATCAGTGTGTACTTTGCAAATCTTTATGTCACCATCTTGGACATACTCGCGAATAGCATGAAAACGTAGCTTGATGTGCTTCAGCTTGCTATGTGACCTTGGCTCCTATGCATTAGCTATGGCACCTGTGTTGTCACAGTAGATGGCCATCGGGTCTAACGCACTGGGAACCATGCCAAGTTCAGTAATGAACTCCTTCATCCATATGCCTTCTTGTGCAGCCTCCGAAGCAGCTATGTATTCCGATTCAGTTGAAGATTTCGCCACAACGCTCTGCTTGGCACTCCTCCAGCTTATTGCAGCACCATTCAAAATAAATACGTATCTAGACTGTGACTTTGAGTCATCTGGATCGGTGTTCCAACTAGCATCAGTGTAACCATTTACAACAAGCTGTTCATCACCTCCATAAGAAAGAACCATATCCTTAGTCCTATTCAGGTACTTTAGGATATTCTTGACCGCTGTCCAGTGTTCCATTCCAGGATTACTTTGATATATGCTAGTCAAACTAACAGCGTGTGCTATATCCGGTCTCGTACACAGCATGGCATACATGATAGAACCTATGGCCGAGGCATAGGGAATTTTATTCATCTTTTCTCTATCTTCTGCCGTAGCTGGACTTTGAGTTTTACTCAAGGTCTTACCTGACAACATGGGCACGAACCCTGTCTTGCTCTCTTCCATTCTAAACTTCTTTAGAACTTTGTCTAAGTATGTACTTTGTGAAAGCGCTATTAGGCGTCTTGATCTAACTCTATAAATCTTGATGCCTAGAATATATGCCGCTTCGCCAAGATCCTTCATCGAAAAACTATTATTCAAATAGGTTTTGATGCTATTAAGAAGTTCTATATCATTCCCAATCAACAATATGTCATCTACATATAGTACTAGGAATACTACAGAGCTCCCACTCACTTTCTTGTAAATACAAGCTTCTCCATAAGTTTGTATAAATCCAAAGTTTTTGATTACTTTACCAAAACGTTGATTCCAACTCGGGGATGCTTGCTTTAGTCCATAAATGGAGCGCTGAAGTTTGCATACCTTGTCAGCAGCTTTAGGATCGACAAAACCCTTGGGTTGTACCATATACAACTCTTCCTCAATGTAACCATTAAGGAACACCGTTTTGACATCCATCTGCCAAATTTCATAATCGAAATATGCAGCGATTGCTAACATAATCCTCACAGACTTTAGCTTCGCTACTGGTGAGAAAGTCTCATCGTAGTCAACTCCTTGAATTTGTCGGAACCCTTTTGCGACAAGTCGAGCTTTATAGACAATAACATTACCATCAACATCTATTTTTCTTTTGAAAATCCATTTGTTCTCGACAGCCTTACGGCCATCTGGTAAGTCCACCAAAGTCCATACTTGGTTTTCGTACATGGATCCCATTTCGGATTTCATGGCTTCTAGCCATTTGTCGGAATCTGGGCTCACCATAGCTTCTGCATACGTCGCAGGGTCATCAGTGTTGTCCACCAATATGACGTTCAAGGAAGAGTCATACCACTCAGGAGTAGTACGAACCCTTGTTGACCTGCGAGGTTCAGTAGTAACTTCGTTCGAAGTTTCATGATCATCATCATTAGCTTCCTCTCCAGTTGGTGCAGGCGGCACAGAAACATCTTCCGGTGCTGCGCTACTCTCAACTCCGAAAGACGGTTCAATAACCTCGTCGAGTTCTACTTTCCTTCCAGTCACTTCTTTCGAGAGAAATTCCTTCTCTAGAAAGGATCCATTCTTAGCAACGAAAACTTTGCCTTCGGATCTATGATAGAAGGTATACCCAATTGTTTCTTTAGGGTATCCAATGAAGATGCATTTCTCCGCTTTGGGTTCAAGCTTATCAGGTTGTAACTTATTTACATACGCTTCGCAGCCCCAAACTTTAAGGAACGACAACTTAGGTTTCTTACCAAACCATAATTCATACGGTGCCATTTCAACGGATTTAGATGGTGCCCTATTTAAAGTGAATGCGGCTGTCTCTAATGCATAGCCCCAAAATGAATATGGTAAATCTGTAAGAGACATCATAGACCGAACCATATCTAAGAGAGTTCGATTACGACGTTCGGACACACCATTACGATGTGGTGTTCCCGGCGGTGTCAACTGTGAAAGTATTCCACATTTCTTTAAATGCATGCCAAATAACTTAGATATTCACCTCCGCGGTCAGAACGCAGAAACTTAATCTTCTTGTTACGATGATTTTCCACTTCACTTTGAAATTCCTTAAACTTATCGAAAGTTTCGGATTTATGTTTCATAAAGTAGACATACCCATATCTACTCAAGTCATCCGTGAAAGTGAGAACATAACGATATCCACCATGCGATGCTACACTCATTGGACCACACACATCGGTATGTATTATTTCCAATAAGTCTATAGCTCGCTCCATTATTCCAGAGAATGGAGTCTTAGTCATTTTTCCCATTAGACATGCTTCGCATCTTTCAAGTGATTCAAAATCAAGTGATTCAAGAAGTCCATCAGAATGGAGTTTCTTCATACGCTTCACTCCAATGTGACCAAGACGACAGTGCCACATGTATGTAGAATTATCATTTAATTTTATTCGTTTAGCATCTATGTTGTGAACATGTGTATCACTACTATCGAGATTCAATAAGAATAAACCATTCATCTCAGGTGCATAACCATAAAAGATATTACTCATATAAATCGAACAACCTTTATTCTCAGACTTAAAAGAGTAACCGTCTCGCAATAAACAAGATCCAGATATAATGTTCATGCTTAACGCAGGCACCAAATAACAATTATTTAAATTTAAAACTAATCCCGATGGTAGATGTAGAGGGAGCGTGCCGACGGCGATCACATCAACCTTGGAGCCATTTCCAACGCGCATCGTCACCTCGTCTCTTGCCAGTCTTCGTTTATTCCGCATCTCCTGTTTCGAGTTACAAATATGAGCAACCGAACCAGTATCAAATACCCAGGCACTACTACGATTACTAGTAAGATACACATCTATAACATGTATATCGAATATACCGTTCTTCTTGATGTTGCCGTTCTTCAGATCCGCCAGGTATTTGGGGCAGTTACGCTTCCAGTGACCAGCACCCTTGCAGTAGAAGCACTCAGTTTCAGGTTTAGGACCAGTCTTAGGCTTCTTAGCAGGTGCGGCAACTTTCTCGCCGTCCTTCTTGAAGTTGCCCTTGTTCTTAGGCTTGCCCCGTTTCTTGAAATTGGTGGTCTTATTGACCATCAACACTTGGTGTTCTTTCATGATCTCCACTTTAGCAGTTTTCAGCATGGACGATAGTTCAGGCAACGTCTTGTTCATGTAGTGCATATTGTAGTTCATCACAAAGTTCTTGTAACTTGGTGGCAGTGATTGGAGGACACGGTGAATCCCCAATTCATTAGGAATCGGTATCCCCAACTCTCGGAGTTTGTTTGCGTGCCCAGACATGGTGAGCACGTGCTCGCTAATGGAGCTACCCTCTTCCATCTTGCAGGTAAAGAACTTCTCGGAAGCTTCATAGCTTTCCATGGCCGCACGAGTCTCAAATATGAGTTTGAGCTCCTTAATGATTTCAAATGGGTCATGGTGCTCAAAACGCTTTTGAAGCTCCGATTCTAAACCGTACAGGATGGCACACTGAAATGTGGAGTAGTGATGTTTCCGAGTGGCATAAACATTCTTTACGTCATCGGTGGCATCTTCTGCAGGTGGGTCACCTAGCGGTGCTTCGAGCACATAGGTCAACTGACCAGCCCTGAGGACGATCTTCAGTCCACGGAACCAGTCCGTGAAATTGCTTCCATTGTTCTTAAGCTTTTCTTTCTCTAGGAACGCATTGAAATTGATGGAAACGTTCGCCATTATCTACAACATATTTGCAAGTAGTTAAGACTAAGTTTATGACAAATAGTGTTCAAATTTAATTCTTAAATCAACTAGGTGAACTCCCACTCAAAACAACATCCCTCGCAGTTGTTTTAGTGATTACACGAACCAAATCCACTACACCAAGTCCGATCATCACGTGAGATGATGTAGCTTCATCGGCGAACAATCTTCATGTTCATCATATCAATCATATGACTCATGCTCTACCTTTAGGTATTCCGTGTTTCGAGACCATGTCTGTACATGCTAGGCTCATCAAGATTAACCTTAGTTTCCGCATGTGCAAATCTGGCTTGCACCCGTTGTATGCACACGTAGAGTCTATCACACCCGATCATCACGAGATGCTTCGAAATGACGAGTCTTAGCAACGACGCCAACTAAGGACGAACACTTTATTACTTGATATTTAGTGAGAGGGATCATCTTATAATGCTACCGTCGCGATCTAAGCAATACAAGATGCATAAAGGATTAACATCACAGGAAATTCATAATTTGTGTGATATGATATGGCCCTTTCTTCTTATGCCTTCGATCTCTATCTCCAAAGCACGGACATGATCTCCATCATCACCAGCATTGCGTCAAGGTCCGTGGCGCCGCTTCATGGTTGTCCATCTTCACTAGCAACTATTACAACTACTTGGAACAAAGCTATTACAAGATGAATAGACACGCAGGTCTTAACAGAATTAAAGACAACCATTAGGCTCCTGCCGGTTGCCATATTACAACAAGAATCATTGCATACATCAAATACAATCACAATCACATGTAGGCCATAACACATCACAAAACCCCTGTAAAAACAAGTTAGATGCCTCTAATTTTCTTTGCAAGTTTTACGTGGCTTGGGGCTTTCGACTAAGAACGCCTCTTACCTACGAAACTGAACCACAACGTTGATACAAGTGCTATCAAGTGCAAAGTGTAGATTTGATCTATACTATGATGGGAGAGACAGACACCCGCAAAGCCACTTGTGCAATACGAGTTGCACGTCAAGCGTGGAGCAAGTCTCATGTACGATGACATGTAATGTTAGCCCGAGCCGCTTCATCCCACCATACCGCAAGATGCAAAGTACACATATAGCAAAAGACGGCACGAGCACCAACGCCCACAACCTCATTGTGTTATACTCGTGCAATAGATCTACGCATAGACAAGGCTCTGATACCACTGAAGGGTTCGTAGCATGGAAAACAAAAAATTTCTACCACAAGAATGAACAAAACCCAGATCTAATCTAGATAAAAGCCAAGATCTAATCTACTAGACATGAGCAACGAGATAGATCGGTACTAACCCTCGTAGAACCGAAAGCGTTAACGAGATTAGATCTCGTGGATGATGTAGTCGATCACTTGCCGATCTCAAGATCGTGTGGACGATCCTTCCGGCGCCGCGTTCCGGCAGCGCTTCCGCAGACGGTCACACGTGCGGAGTCGAAGCAGACCTTCCTCTCCCTGTTCCAGCGAGCAGCGGAGGTAGTAGATCTTCTCCACGGAATCCCAGCAGCACGACGGTGTGGTGGTGGTGGTGGAGATGAGAATTCTGCAGGGCTTCGCCTATGCCTATGCAGAAGAAACGTGGAGGAGAGAGGCGGCTGAGATTGGGAGTTATCAGACAAGGTGCAAGAGGGGGCGCCCCCTCCCTTCTATTTAAAGGAGGGAGGCGCGCCTGGGGAGGGGGAGTCCTAGTAGGACTCCCTCCTCCTTGGGCCGGCGGGTTGGGGGGAGGAATCCTCCTCCCCCACGAATCCGTGTCCTGCCCCACTTGGTTTCTTTGATCCCTTTCTTGGTTTTCAAGCAAACTCCAAGAAATCCTCTAGAACCTTCCAGAACATTCCGAAACCTTCTAGAATCTCCATACAAACACTCCGAAACATTTTCTAACTTAGAAAATGATCCCCAATATATGAATCTCATTCTCCGGACCATTCAGGATCTCCTCATGATGTCCCGGATCCATTCCGAGACTCCACACAACATTCGGTCTCCAACGCAAATTCCATATCTACTTCAAACAACTTCGAACCTTAAGTGTGTCACCCTACGGTTCGTGAATATGCAGACATGATGAAGACACCTCTCCCATCAATAACCATCAGCGGGATCTGGAGATCCATAACGGCTCCCACATACTCAATGATTACTTCGTGATCGATTGAACCAATTAACCTACGAAACCAATTCCCTTTGTCTCGCGACATTCTACTTATCCGAGGTTTGATCGTCAGTATCTTCATACCTAGTTCTTCCTTGTTACTGATAAGTACTCTTTACTCGTTCCATGTTATGTCATCCCTTGTGACCTAGTCACATGCTTGCAAGCTATCTAGATGACATTCCACCGAGAGGGCCCAGAGTATATCTATCCGTCATATGGATGGACAAATCCCAATCTTGGTCTATGCGCTTCAACACATACTTTCAGAATACCCAATGACACCTTTATAACCGCCCAATTACGAAGCGGCGTTTGATGTCATCAAAGTACCCATCCGGTGATGGTGATTAACATAACCTCATGGTCGAAGGATTAGGTTACTATGTATTTCAAAGCTTACAGCAATACGAACTTAATGACTTGATCTTATGCTACGCTTACTATGGGTGTGTGTCCATTACATCATTCTCCTAATGATATAACCTTGTTATTAATCACATCCAATGTCCATGATCAAGAAACCATGATCATCAATCAATCAACAAGCTAGTTTAACAAGAGGCTTACCAGGGACTCTTTTATGTTTACAAAACACACAAGTATTAGTGTTTCCTAATAATACAATTATAGCATGGGATGTAAAATTTTATCATAAACACAAAGATATAATAATAATCTCTTTTATTATTGCCTCTTGGGCATATCTCCAACAAGACACCCACATGAGGTTAAGTTTCTAGGGTCCAAATACTAGAGGACAAGGTGCTACAGGATGTTACTATAGCGACTGTTGACCAGGGATGGGTGTGGTGGCTATGAAGAAGGGTGGTGCAAGCTTGATGG
Source organism: Avena sativa (assembly GCA_916181665.1). Lineage (NCBI taxonomy): Eukaryota > Viridiplantae > Streptophyta > Magnoliopsida > Poales > Poaceae > Avena > Avena sativa. Next base: position 431,262,383 of record OV702292.1, on the reverse strand, counting down.
AGTTTGGATGGGTTTTGAATCACATTCATGATTTATTTCAAGTTTTGAGCATATTGTTGTTCATGAAGGACTTCTGAGATTTCGATCAGGTCTAGATGATTCAGTGATGCTGGTAGATAGGAATGGTTAAGGTGCATCTCCAAGAGTTATTTGGGATATTTTAGAGGATTTTAAGTCCACTTAAATCCATTTATTCAAAAACTACAGAATTGAAGTATTGGAGCTCATTTGGTATTTTTATATTGGACCTTGTTGGATTTTGATGTGAGGTGGTCCCAAATGTGAATACACACTTAGGAGAATTTTCCCGGGATTTATTGAGGATTAAAAGTATTTAAAACATTTATTATTCCATTTCTGCCATTTAAGAGAATAGGCAAAAAGAATTAATAAAACCCTTCAAAAATATTTATTTTTGAAGTTGGAAGTTAGGGTATGACATATGGATCTCGATTGAGCCAAAATTTGAGGAAGTGTTTTGGCAAAAAGCAAACTTTCCATTGTGGATGAAGTTTTGGGGATTTTGTCTATTAAAGGAATTAAATATATTTGGTCCATAATAATTATGGATGATATTTGATAAATCTTGATGATCAAGTTAGATGATGTAGACAAGGTGTAGCAAGCATTTGCAACCTTGGGATTTGAGAATCAAAGGTGATTTTGGTGAAAAACTAGAGATTAAGGATCTAGGGTAAGATTGTTTTCATGCCACCAACACCTTGTTGGATCTTAGAGCTCAAGGCTCCCCTTGGGGCATGGGATATATGGATGGATAGACCAAGTGATGTAGATCTCCATGGTGTAGAGGGTTGAGCTTGATCCTGCTTGAGGTCACCCAGACAGGCTTTCGAACTTTGAATATAATAAGCCTGCCAAAGCAGATTATCATCTAGCCTTCAAAACCTTGTGGGTTTGAGAAGCACAAGGATCCACTTGGAACAAGTTAAGTAGATACTGGTAGACCTATATGATTATATCACAACCATGCAGAGAGTTGGTCAGTAGAAGGTTGGATGATGGTGTGAGCTTCTGTCAAAGTAGGCATGTTGATAAGAGTTGCCGGAAAAGTTATTTGTTTGCATACAAAACCATCAAGAACAAGTGGGTTGGAGGATGATATAACCAAGGTAAAGAGTGGGCCTTGGTAGTACTTTGGATGGTTAACATGATGGTTCAAATGCATTTTGAAAAATTAACAAGGGTTGAGAAAAGGAGACATTCAAAAAGGTGATGTTGGAAACAGATTCCAGACTTTGGCCAAATTTGGCAGATTTAGGGTTTTTGACTAGAATGTGGGTGGTGATGATTTTGATGGGATGCAAGGTATCAAAGCATCATCAAGTGGATGATGTTGAAGTGTAGAGGGAGTAGAAAAGATCCAAGCTTGATATTGGTCTTCAATGACTTGGAAGCTTCTGGAATTAGATCACTTCAGAGCTAATCTGGTTAAGGGTTTTAGATGATTACTTAGTAGCTAGGGATCAGATCCAGACTGTATTCTTGCTTAAGGTTTGGTGAGTTTAAAGTATATTGATCGCAGTGATGAGCTCCTAGAGTGGCTCATACTACTTCCTAAGCAAGCAAGTTAAACAGCAGATCAAGGCAACTCATCTTACAAACAAATCAACTACTACTAGGGTTACCATCAAGCTTAGCTTGAGGTAAGGATGGGTATTTTGAAAAGGTTGTGGTTTTGATAAGATGAGAGTCCTTGGTATCTCTACCAAGAGTATAATTCAAAAGCTTTAAAAAGAGGTTTTTGGGAAACCTAAAGATAAGAATGGTTGAAGGTTCTGTCTTGAAAACATAAGGAGATTATAGTATGTAGCTCTCCATAGTTTGGGGAAATAGAAGCTAATAAAATGGGGGAGGTTGTAAAGGTATATTGGCCCATGTTTTGAAATGCCAGAACATTTGAGAATATGGAGATTAAGCCAAGACAGTTTTGGGAAGTAGCTTTTGTCAACTGGTGTTGAGGTGAGGAGTATATCTTCTAATACACAATCATAAACATAAGCATAGTCAAACAACAGGCAAACAATTCATCAATAAATAGGAAAAAGTTTTTGTTCCCCCTGATTTTTTGCATTCTGGACAACTAATCAGGGTTGCTGGAATTGGGATGTTACAAAGGCCTTCATAGAAGGAAGCAGGGAATCAAGTCCCCATAAAGAGCTTCCAAAAATTATGGTACTTATTAGCTTTCAGCTCTCACTGCCCCTATCATAAGCATATTGAAGTGATTAAGGTTAAAGTGAACGAAATATGGAGTATATTCTTGTCAAAGTATAAGTTGGTAATCTCATGTCCCTTGAATACGATGGCCGCTCCTCATGCTACTCAAGTTTAGTTATCGGTAAGTTCTTGTCATAGCAAGTACATGTGTATCATAGAGAACCGCCAATGGGGTACCCCTTGCCCGATGATACGGAAGAATCCCCATATCAAAATGACAAGGCAAGGAGACAATAAGCATCTCAGGAATCTTCTTATTAACCATGGGAAAATGGTGCTTTTTTCTCTCTTTCCTCTTTTCTCATCTTTTTTTTGTCAATCTCTATCTCTCTTTTTTATAAGAAGAATGCTTCATAGATTGCTCATTATGGTTACGCTACAGGTTTCCACCATGATTAGGCATGGATTAGACCAGCGGCCTAGACGTTTCTATAACACACATAAATAACTCCATGGACTTACAAGCCCCCCTTTCATTTCACACCGACGACATCCATAAACAAAATAACATGATATCAACTGGGTACAATGTACAAGTGCAATGTTGGAACCGTTCTGTCAACACCTAGATTTTTAATCCTAGATGCCTTTTATGTCATACATCACAATCCCAGGATTACCATTTTTGCGAGACATAACATATTGGATATCACAGTACATCATCCATTACAAACCATAAATAAGGTCTTGCACAAATAAGGATCTCATGATCTAGTCTTAATACAACAAGCAGCGGAATAAATAATAAGCGTAGCGGTGGGGTCCATCTTCAGGGGCACAGGCAATGCCGACGAAGGAAGATAGTCCTAGTTATCATAGCCGTCCTACTAGCCGTCATCTTGGTAGTCTCCTTCATAGTCTGGCCATAGGAATAGCCAGGGACAAAAGCCATGAGTCTCTTTAAGTACTCGCAAACTACCACTAACAAGTAGTATAGTTTTAGTGGGAAAAGCTAACGCGAAGTTTAACTAAGAAGTTAAGTTTGAAACCTAAGCTGAGTTCAAAAACAAAGAAAGATAAAATAAAGTTCTAGAATCACTTAAGTTGGGAAGCTAGTGTCATAGTCACAACCCTGTTGTGGTCAAGTCAAGATTCATCATTCATTTCATAAGTCATTTTGAAAACATCTGACAACGAAACAGTATGGCCACTCCTACTGTCCATAACCACGGACGCGGCTATTCGAATAGTTTAACACTCTGTAGAGGTGGTACACTTTCACCACAAGATTCGATACATCTGTCAGGGATAACCCTAAATCATCATACTTAGTATGCAGATAATCAAACATAACCTTTCCTTTACACACCCTAGTATAAGCACCTCTCCTATGAGCATGGCCTCCCAACCATGACCATCTGTCATCTTGGGCACTGCATAGGTGGACAACATTGAGAGGTAGCCTCAGCTCAAACCTCTCCCGCAAGGGAACTAATACTAATGCATATAAATTTCCGGCTAAGCCTTACCCAATTCAGGTATTGTGGTTGTATGGTAAAATTGGAATGGCATCGCATCCGAATCCAACCATCAGTTTTGTAAAAGGGTTAAGACTCATGCCTCAACATTTTCATCATCATAAACCATTTGTATTTCTCAACACATGTCAAAATATCTCAATAGAATGACTCATCATTCCATGGTTTTCATAATTCATTTTCACCAAGTGTCCCCATCTAAAGTGACACAAGTTTTGATCTAGCTCTAAGCTACTAAGTTAAGAGTGTTCACTAAGGTGGGATGCTAAGATCAATCTCATGCCATAGAATGACATCTAAAGTTATCTAGATACGTCAAGTTTTATACTTTTTATGCTACTTTCAAAACAAGTAAAGGACTTTGGTAAAGTAAAGAAAGTAAAAGCTTGAAAGTAAACTTGGAATAGTTAGTAGTCAAAGTGGTATAACCAAAGCATGCCTAATGCATCTTGCTTAGGTTATCTAACTTAATTATAGCTTGCTAACAATAGGTTGCATTGTTAATGATGGCTTGCTAGTATAATACTTGAAAGTGTTAGCTTTCCTTGGTTGGTGCAGTGGTTGAAGTTTTCTTCCTCCTCTTGATAGCACTCCTCCTCCTCGAAAGCTTGGTCGGTACTATCGTCTATAAATACATACGGATTACACAATCACCAAACAAAGCTTAACTAGTCTACTTAGCATACTAAGGCACACATTTTGATGATCTATTATCATCACAAGCATCACAAGGTTTGATTAACTAGCTTCATTCTTTTTATTTAAGAAAAGTAATTTCTACTCATTAAAAATATCTAAGATTTAATATTCTCCACTTAAAATGGGATCATGTGAACACATGTCATCACCACATATTCTAACATATGGGAATGTGATTTAAGGGTTGGATCACATTTTAACAAGTTCAAGTTTAATAATTAATGATTTAAAGTGACTAGAAATGCCTATATAGCATTATTTTGGTACTAGTCCAAATTCACTATATGTAAACCTTAATATTATTACATATTCAGATAGGTATGGTTAAACGTGATTTTTGAGAGTTGGAATCAACTCAAAATCTATTATGGTTGATTTTATAAAATGTTTGAATGTGCAAATGCCTCTGTGTTGTTATTTTTTACTAGGAGAGATCTCTAACTCTAAATGAATTAAATCCAACGGGCTTGGATAGATCTTTTCAGTAGCTTTCTAACAAAATTTGAATCACTCAATTTGGTTCAGTAGATCTTCTAGAATTGATTTTTAAACTAAGGGATAGAAGTGAATTCAAACTAAAATAGAAAAACCTATATTTGAATTAACTGGGTCGCGCGGGAAAAGAAATGGGCCGGTCCAGTGGCGCTCCGCGGTGCGAATGACAACTAACAGGGGGGTACCACACGTCAGCGACACATCAAACGTGAAGCGGTACGGGGCAACGTGGACCGTGTGATTAAAAAGAAGATCTACGGCTGAGGATCATCGTCCCCGACGAATAGGTCGCCGGCGAGAGCTAACCCTAGCGGCTCGGTGGGGGTGTAATGGGGGCATACCAGGGCTCCAGCTAGCGTGGCGATGGGGGCGATCAAACGTGCTGTCGACGGCGGACTCGGGCGTGGTCGTGGCGGCTCTTGGGGTGGACGAAATCGACGGCGCCTCTCCTCCTCTGCTGCGGCAAGCTCCGGCTAAATTCTGGCGAATGGCAGCCCGCCTTGCTCCGGGGATGGGGTGGAAGGATTAGTGGGGAGAGGGGAGTGAGATGGTGTGAGTAGTTTGTGCTGGGGTGGCCTCCTTTTATAGGTCGACGAGAGGACCGAACGGCACGACGGTGAGCTCGTCGGTGATGTTGATACAGGCGGCTAGAGGCATGGGTTGGGTAGGCGGACGGTGGCCTGCCTCCTGGCGGTCATCTACGTGGTAAAGGCAACGCTAGGGGTGGTGGAGTTTGGTCGGGAGCATCCCGACTGTGGGTCGCACGGCAGCGCACGGCCGTGTCTGGCAGGGTGCTGGGGTCGAGGCAGAGCGGCGTGCACGGCATTGGGTCGAGGGGCGGTCTGTGGCGTGCTGGCGGTGAGGGCGCTCTAGCGCGCTCTGGATGCGCGCAGAGAGAATGGGCGGCGAGGCTAGGGAGTGGTCCAGTGGCTGGCAGTGGCGTGGGGTGGACCGTGGGCGGCGGTAGGGTGGCCCCTAGCTTCCTGGAGCGGCGGAGAGGGGCTGGCGGTCTTCTGCTATGCTGGCAACATTGGCCGGCGAGCATGGCGTCGGGGCGGCGTTGCACTGGCGCCAGGGGCTAGAACTAGGGTGGGTTTTGGTCTGGTTGTGCTCAGGGGAGACAAGAATGATCAATGTAAACCAAATGGCTCGACAAGAATTGATCAAAACAGTAATAGTTAGGCCAAATGGTTTCTGTCTGCAAGGTGTTTGTAGAAATGGCCGAAAGAGAAAAACATTTGAATTTTGGAATGAAATTTGGTGGAATGGTTGATCACATGCTTGAGCTTCTAGGTGTGCTTGGGTTTTGAAAATGGAAGTCATTTGAGTGGTTTTTGAATAAGTGTGATCTTGGTACCTACACTAGATTCAATTTTCAAATGCCATTCAAAATTAGTGTTTGAAAGTTTTTGGTAGATCACAAAGTGGGCCTTGGTACATCACTACATGTACTAGCAAGGGGTGCAAAGATCCACATTTGTTTCTATTAAGAACTGAGTTCTAGGAATAGCCAAAGTAGGCATGATAGTTAAAATGGCACAAATGACCATTTGGTTATTTTATTCATTTTGATTTGTTTTTCTTTGGGATTTGTTTGGGAATGATCAAGATGATGTTTATTTCACCTAAGAATCATTTTACAAGCAATGGATCACTTAATCATGGCAATTCAAAACAACTCCTAATTTAAATGCACACACATATGAATGCTTAATTATTTTTAAATGGAAAAGTTTTTGTTAACTCTAAAATTGATGATTTGGATCTTGATTCACTTGGATTAGAATTTTGGGATGTTACACGTTCCCCATGAGAACATGGTTCTGCTAATTCCCAACGTATAAGTGCAAGCATATACAACACAGATGACACAATGGTTCAAGTTTATTAGGGGCAAGAAAAGTAAAGTGTGTCATCAAGTTCATGAGAGCTTTAATCACTAATTTTCACATAACAAGTTTAATTCGGAAGGTAGATAAAAACATGAATATACTTGGAATAACAAATTCTAATAGGTAGTATGGTGGACTCTTTGGAATAGCTTGGTTTTATTTGGAGTTGGGTGCCTGCATGGAACTCATACTTGGTATGGAGGCTAGCAAAAGACTGGGAGCGACGAGCTAAGAGAGCAATAATGTCCATAATCATGCAGAGCGACAAAACACTATCAATCAAAGCATAAAGTGGTACCACAAGTCGAAAACTAAATGATCATAGAGGCTAAGGTGACTGGTTCATAGTCTTAACATGGTGTAAGCATGTGCCAACTAAACCCAAATAAAGCATCAAAGGAGAATACCATAATATTATGCTTTTGTATGCTAAAACAATGCATGATTCTTTCAAGGCACATTAAACAATCTCAATTGTTTGGAAAAATTCATGCTACAACAATAATCACTAAGCATAAGGCCAAATCAATATCAAACATGACATGATAAAGTCTAAGTCACAGTAAAAAACAAGCTCCTTTTATACCACTTAAGCATGAACTTTCCTACTCGTTTCCAATCCAAATCAACCTATTTGAAAGAACTCACAAAGATAGTAATAAATAAAGATCAGTGAGCTTGTCTCACAAATCCAAAAATAAGAACTAAAAAGTTCTAAGCTGAAAGCACAAGAAAACTAAGGCTAAACACAGTGCTAGCAAAAGAGAACACTCACAAAACAATAAGAATGAAAACTAGAGTGTTCTAGACAATGAATAACGGGGTGTGTCTCTCTCCAAAAGAAGTGTGTTGGGATCCAACCAAGTTATTTAAGCAAATCAAGCAAAATAAAACTAAAATCAAAAACAAAGACGCTCCAAGAACAACACAATAGTGCATGAAACAATAAAAAAGAAGTGTCTAGAAAGACCTGAGATTTTTATTGATAAAGAAGGGGGTGCCTTGGGCATCCCCAAGCTTTGACGCTTGTACCTCTTGAATATTTATTGGGGTGACACGGGGTGGCATACCCAAGCTTGAGATTTTGTCCATTCTTCATCTCATTACATCAGTCTATCCCTACACCTGAAAATTTCCTTCATACAAAACTTCACACAATCTTCATTTGCAACATAAGTGCATTCAAAAGATAATAAACCTTTGGGTTTTAGTTTTAAAACAGCAAAACTTTCATTAAAAACACAAGATACTGTAGCAATTCCCTCAAAAATCTTCCCTCAAAAAGCTCAATTCACCAAAAAGAACCCAAAAAGATATCGATAAAGAGGCAAATGCAAATAATGGCAGAAATCTGTCAAAACAGACCAGAAGGTGAAAACCGATTTTTTTCGAAGACCTTTTGTTGCTCAAATCGAAAAGTGTTGAACTAATGAAAGTTATCTAATAACTGGGGGGATGTATTCATAAAATTACAGCTCAATGCGACATACAGAGATTTTTCACGAATTTTTACAGTGAAGCACAAAAATCTGGTTCGGGACAGCACTTCCCCAAATCTTACTTTCCTCTCATTAGAGGTTATTCTTGGCACAAAAATCAAACAAAAAGGATAAGGAGAGGTTATTATGGAGTTAATAACTTTCAAGACTCAACTAAAACTTTTGGTTTATCTACCAATAAGTACTTTTCTTTAACGCCTTTAAGTTAGGCTTGATAGTTTGAGAAGATGGTCACATAAGAAATATGAATTGAAGTAAAAGAGAGCATCAAGAAGAAAATTCAAAACACATTTAAGTCTAACCCACTTCCTATGCATAGGAACCTTGTAAAGAAACAAGTCATGAAATCACAAACAACAAGCATAGGAAAGAAAAACAAGTGCAACTTCAAGACTTTTAACATAAAGAGGGGAAACTTAATAATGTTGAGATACATAAAACCATGTTTACGTCTCTCATAATAACTTTCAGTAGCATCATGAATAAAATTAACAATATAACTATCACATAAAACATTCTTATCATGAGCCACATGCATATAATCATTATTACTCTCCACATAAGCATAGTTATTCTTATTAATAGTAGTGGGAGAAAATTCAACAAAATAGCTATCATTATTATTCTCATCACCATAATCATCAAATATAGGAGGCATATTGTAATCATAATTAATTTTCTCCTTAATAGTAGGTGGAATGAAAATATCATACTCATCATTGTAATCATCATATATTGGAGGTTTGGTATCATCATAAGCAATAGAATAGCTATCTTCCAAAGCTGGGGAACTAAAAAGATCATTTTCATAAAAACTAGCTTCCCCAAGCTTAGACTTTTCCATAGCATTAGCAATAATGGTGTACAAAGAATTCATACTAACAACATTTCTATTAGCATGCAAATAAAGTTCCATACACTTTCTAATTTTCTCTTCAAACACTTCATGTCCTAACTCAAGATAAATACTATAAAGCTCTCTAATTTTGTTGTTTTTTTTCCATTAAGCCTAACTAGTGAAAATAAAAACAAAAAACAAAAAGATATAATTGCAGAATCTAAAGGAAATAACTTCAAGGACTCACACACTAGCTATAGTACTAGAAGATAGCTTAGTAGCCAGAAGATGTGAGTACCTTTTACCTTACCTCCCCGGCAATGGCGCCAAAAAATAGCTTGATGTCTACGCACTTCTATTCTTGTAGACAGTTGTTGGGCCTCCAAGTGCAGAGGTTTGTAGAACAGCAGCAAGTTTCCCTTAATTGGATTACCCAAGGTTTATCAAACTCAGGGCAGAAGTGGTCAAAGGTATCCCTCTCAAGCAACCTTGCAATCAAGCTACAAGAAGTCTCTTGTGTCCCCAACACACCCAATACACATGTCAGGTGTATAGGTGCACTAGTTCGGCGAAGAGATAGTGAAATACAAGTGGTACAGATAATTATAAGTGGTAACGGTGCCAGAAAAGAGCTTGACAAGTAGGAAGAGACTAAAGGCAATCTGAAATAAAGATAGAAGCAAGCAAACATGTAACGGATCTAGTTGCAAACGGTGTTTCAATGCTTAGAGATAAGGCCTAGGGATCATAATTTCACTAGTGAACACTCTCATATAAATATCATCTCTTTATGATACTTCTCTGAACTACTCTCCGGTTGGACACTCTAATCCATGGTAGGGCTATAACAACACACCTCAAAGTTCACTTTCCCCATCTAGATAACCCCTCACTATCACCTTGAGCACTAGATGGTTCCAACAAAGACCACAATTTCATAGAGACATCCAACTCCAAATATAACTCATAACAAGTATTTGTAATCTCTAGCCTAAGTGACACCATGGTGTGCACGCTATCACTTTCACACACATGGGGAGAGCCAGAGATCTATTAAAGCACTTGAGTATCAAGGTAGATCTACTTGATTACAAAGATAATGATCATAATATGATCATGCATAGAGAGAGATGAACAAATAGCTACCGGTAGAACCCTTAGCCTCGAGGAAGAACTACTCCATCATCATCATGGGAATCAGCAATGGTGATAGAGATGGTGGTGGAGATCGATGGAGATGGCTCCGGGGGCACTTCTCCATCCCGGCAGGGTGCTGGAACAGAGACTTTCTGTCCCCTGAATCTCCCCTTCGGTGGCGGCGGCGTTGTGGAGGTTTTTGTGGCTTTCTCCTGGATGATTTAGGGTTTTCTCATCGTGAGGCTTCTTATAGGCGAAGGGGCGATGTCAGAGGGTGGACCAGGGGCCCACACCACCTGGTCCACCCTCTGACATTGCCCCTTCACCTATGTCACGTTGGCAACATATCAGGATGGTCATCTTCCGCGAACACCGTGTCACGTTCCTACGGCAATGGCAGTCACGCGTCGTCCCAGGCGATCTTCTCCGCCCCCTACGGTGGGGGGCCAGCCCATGCTCAACCGCTAGGGCGGGAACGACGCCAACCAGGGCGGCAGCTCCAACGGCCGCAATACCTGCTATGCCAGCAACAGCTGCCAGGGCGACAATGGTGGCAACACCGGGTACACCAGAGGTAACGATGGTGGCTGCAATGGCGGCAGGAATGGCGGTGGCCAAAGCGACAAGCACCCTAGATGCTAGATATGCAAGATCTGGGGCCATGAGGCCTACGCTTGTCACCATCGCTTTAACCATGAATTCAACAACCGTGCTGGAACCGTGGCATCGACCACCTCCTTTGACAACCAGCCCTGGGTGATGGACACCGGGACTACGGATCACTTCACCAGTGAGCTTGAGCATCTTCAGGTTCACGAGTGCTATGGAGGGAACGACCATGTCCAGGTGGCAAATGGTGCAGGTTTCTCTATTTCACACATTGGTGATTCGCATTTACCCGGTTCTTCTCTCCAACTTAAAAATGTCTTGCATGTGCCTTCCGTTAGTAAACACCTTCTATCTGTTTATCACCTTCTTTGTGAGAATGACGTGTTTGTTGAGTTTCACCGTCATGCTTTCTTTGTTAAGGACAAGGCAACCCGGCACATAATCCTTCATGGTAGAAGCCATGGAGGACTTTATCCAGTTCCATACCGTCGTGCATCATCATCATCCACTCATCATTCCTCCACTAGTGTCAAGGTGTCGTCCTCGCAGTGGCATCAGCGTCTAGGTCATCCAACAAATAATGTTTTTAACTCTATTGTTAAGAGTCATGAGCTTTCTTGTACTAGTTCAGATACACCACCATTAGTGTGTGATGCCTGTCAGCATGCTAAAAGTCATCAATTATCTTACTCTATATCAACTTGTGTTTCTACTGTGCCTCTTGAATTAATTCATTCTGATGTTTGGGGTCCCACTATTGCTTCTTCGGGAGGGTATAAGTACTACGTTAGTTTTGTGGATGACTACACTCGTTTCTACTGGATTCGTTTGCTTAAACATAAGTCTGATGTCGAGCAGGTCTTTTACGCCTTCCAAGCTCATGTGGAGAATCTCTTGAACTACAAGATTAAGGCAGTTCAGTCCGACTGGGGTGGCGAGAATCAAAAACTTCACCGCTACTTCCAGCACATGGGTATCTCCCATCGTGTATCATGCCCGCACACTTTCTAGTAGAACGGTATTGCCGAGCGCAAACACCGTCACTTGGTAGAGACCGGCCTCACTCTCCTTGCGCACTCCTCCCTTCCTCTCCGGTTTTGGGAGGAGGCATTTCTCACGACCTGCTATCCCATAAATTGTATGCCCGCGCCAGTTCTCAACAAGGAGACACCCTTGTTTCATCTCTTTCGTGTTCAGCCGACTTATTCCTCTCTTAGGATTTTTCGGTGTGCTTGTTGGCCTAGTCTCCGCAAATATAATGCTCGCAAACTTGAGTTCCGCAACAAGATGTGCGTCTTTCTCGGCTATAGTCCAATGCATAAAGGCTATAAGTGTCTCGATCATGCCTCGAGAAGGGTTTATATTTCTCGTGATGTTGTTTTTGACGAGAACATTTTTCCCTTCTCTAGCCCCGGTGTTTCTGTTGATATTTCCAACCTTTGAACATGCACTTTCGTTTCCTATTGATGAAATGGTTCTAGATGTACCTATGCGTAAATACGACCTATCCTATTTGTCTACTAACCCGCCTGTGTCAGGCGATGTTTATTCGATGCCCTCTTAGGTACCTCAGGTGGCTCCTGGCGCTGCGACTCCGGGCACGATCGATGTCTCCACAAACGACGTGCATGGCTCGAGCTCGTCTCCCGATGCGCCCTCATCTCCTGCCTCCCCACCTCCGCGCGCCGGGCCTTTTGACCACACGGGGTCGCCGCCTTCGCTCGTGTAACACCCCAGCATTTAGGAACCAACAAAGGGTAGAAATAGGAATCTATGCATGTGCATGTATTCATCTGTAAAAAATCAGGCTATATTTTTCTCCAAACGAAAACCTAAAGAGATCAGAGTTTCTTTCACCAACAAGAGGTAGGGATAGCTCTTTCTGGTGATTGCTATAAACTTATGACATGACCTTTAGGAATTAATGAGTTTTGGGGGGATTATTTGAATTCAAATTTGAAATTTAAAACATTTGGAAAACAGAAGTGAGTAATATTACATTGTTTTTCAAAATGATTTAGTAATATTGCTTGATTACATTAAAGGTATATTGAACCATAATAGGAATTAAAGACAAGGAAACTCAAATAAGAAATGAATTCTTATTTATTTTCTTTATTCCATAATAATATTACAAATTGAGATAAATACACCAAAACAAAATATTACAAGGAATAGAATCTAATGAAATAAAACTTTATTAACTTATAAGAATATCTTTACAAGATTCTTTACAAAAGGATCAGAAGAAGATTACAATGAAAACCTAGACTACCTATCTACTCCTATACTAAGTCTTGATAATCCAGATCTTTGTTCCTGCAAAATATAAAGAAACAAAAAGGGGAAACAATATATTAAATTGTCACGTCGGAGCCACTGTCTCGTGAGTCTGGTGCTCTACTTGGTGCTGATGACTCTTTTCGGTACCGCAGTGTGGTTGGAGCACTTCAGTATTTTACGCTCACTCGCCCAGACATTTCCTTTGTTGTGAACAAGGTGTGCTTAGTTTCTATCGTAGCCAACTGAGGTTCACTAGGAAGCTAATAAGCATATTCTAAGATATGTCAAGGGTATGCTAGATACAGGACTGCAAATACGCAAGTCCTCCTCCACTGGTGTTAGTATATTCACGGATGCTGACTGGGCAGGCTGTGTTGACTACAAACGATCTACTAGCGGCTTTGCTGTGGGCCAAACCTTGTTTCTTGGAGCTCGAAGAAGCAGCCTACCATCTCGAGGTCTAGTACCGAGGCTGAGTACAAGGAATTGGCTAATGGTGCCGCCGACGCCATTTGGGTTGAGTCGGTTCTGAGGGAACTCGGCGTCACACAGCAACACGCACCTATTCTGTGGTGTGATAATTTAGGGGAAACTTATCTGATGGAAAATCCAGTATTTCACGCTCGTACCAAGCACATGAAGATCGATTTCCACTTTGTGCAAGAATGAGTTGCTGCAGGTACACTGGATGTCAGGTTTCTTTCGATAGATGATCAGTTGGCGGATGTTTTTACTAAGTCCACCACTCGGCAGATGCTAGACCGGTTTAGAACCAATCTGAATCTTGTACAAAGTTCAGATTGAGGGGGCATGTTAAATATACGGTCTAAGTAGCCATGCATAGTTGTATTCGTACTCATGTACGGTTGTATTTGTAACTGGTCATCTAATATATATACACACGTGAGGAGGCTGTGACCCCCACAAAACCCTAAACTTGACTACAACTAGGGTTTTAACTGGACTATCAGTCTCGAGTTGCAAATTGACACGCAACTGGACTTTTGTCGCTTATAGAGAGGTAGGTGCAACTAAGGTTGCAACTGGACTATCTGTGTCGAGTTGCAACTTGACACGCAACTAGACTTTTGTCGTTTATAGAGAGGGAGTTGCAACTAGGGTTGCAATTGGACTATCAGTCTCGAGTTGCAACTTGACACATAACTAGACTTTTGTCGCTTATAGAGAGGGAGTTGCAACTAGGGTTGCATGGACTGTCAGTCTAGAGTTACAACTTGACACACAACTAGACTTTTTTGTCCCTTGATGATACCGAGGAGTTGCCTTTAGTTTCATCTCGACACACAACCCATGGCCTTTTCTTGATTTGATGGTATAGAGAGGGAGTTGAAACTAGCGTTGCAACTGGACTGTCAGTCTCGAGTTACAAGTTGATATGCAACTTGACTTTCCTTGCTTATAGAGAGGGCGTTGCAACTAGCGTTGCAACTGGACTGTCAGTCTCGAGTTGCAACTTGACACACAACTGGACTTTTGTCTCTTATAGAGGGAGAGGTGCAACTAAGGTTGCAACTGGACTGTCAGTCTCGAGTTGCAACTTGACACACAACTGGACTTTTGTCACTTTTCCTTGATTTGATGGCATAGAGAGGGAGTTGCAACTAGCATTGCAACTCGACTGTTAGTCTCGAGTTGCAACTTGACACGCAACTAGACTTTTCTTTCTTATAGAGAGGGAGTTGTAACTAGGGTTGCAATTGGACTGTCATCTTTGCGTTGCAACTTGACATGCAACTGGACTTTTTTGTCCATTGATGGTACTGAGGAGTTGCCTTGATTTTCATCTCGACACGCAACCCACGACCTTTTCTTGCTTTGATGGTATAGAGAGGGATTTGCAACTAAGGTTGCAACTTGACACGCAACTAGACTTTTGTCTCTTATAGAGAGGGAGTTGCAACAAGGGTTGCAATTGGACTGTCAGTCTCGAGTTGCAAATTGACACACAATTAGATCTTTTTGTTACTTGATGGTACTGAGGACTTTCCTTGAGTTCCATCTCGACAGTTGCAACTAGGGTTGCAACTGGATTGCCAGTCTCGAGTTGCAACTTGACACGCAACTAGACTTTGGTTGCTTATAGAGAGGGAGTTGCAAATAGCATTGCAATTGGACTATCAATCTTGAGTTGCAACTTGACATGCAACTAGACTTTTTTGTCCATTGATGGTACTGAGGACTTTCCTTGAGTTTCATCTTGACAGTTGCAACTACGGTTGCAACTAGACTGTCAGTCTCGAGTTGGAACTTGACACGCAATTGGACTTTTGTCGCTTATAGAGAGGGAGTTGCAACTAGCGTTGCAACTGGACTATCGTCTCGAGTTGCAACTTGACACGCAACTGGACTTTTGTCGCTTATATATAGAGAGGCAGTTGTAACTATGGTTGCAACCGGATGGGTGCATATTTGCATCATGTTTAACATTATTATTTTTCATTGTAGATGTAGGATCTTGGTATTTTATGGCGCTCGCGCGCATATTTTATGTCTGATTGCACCAGGATCAAGACAGATGATGGATCCAATGGATACAATTCTTGGAGTAGTTGTACTGTCGAGAAAAGGAGTCAAAAACAACGTAAATCGCTTATATGGGAAATATTAATAATACCAGAAGAAAAACAGAAGCGGACAAAGGAGACAGAGAGTCCAATGACCAACTATACGACCGGAGCGAATTTTCTGACTGTATAGCTCTGGCCGTATAGTTGGCGCCGCCTCCGCCTCGTCAAATAGTTTCACCTCATGCAACTGGTTCGGAGAGACGACATATAGAACACCCAGAAGTCGTAGAAACCTCACCTCTGGAAGGCATCTAGAGGGGGAACTCATCCACAAGGGATCCATCTTCGCCCTGCGCAGATCCGGGAGGCTAAGGCATCAATTTTCATCATCCACCGCTGCATCACCACCATCTCCATCCATCCCATCTACATATGGTCTAGATCTTGTTGTAATTTCCGTACTCGTGGTGGATTTATACACGTATTATTCAACTATGATAGATTCCATTGTTATTGCTTTGATGTTGATTGCCTCCATATCCGAGTAGATCATTAGTTCTTGGGGAGATGGAGAAACCCTAGTATGAGATTAAAATAAGATAAAGCCTATTATGATATTCATCGTTGTGACCATGTGTTAGATTTTCTACATCTTGATGTTGAGAGAAGTCGACCTCTCAATATTTGCCTCTCATAGGGACTTGATGGAGGGAACTACTTGTTGGTAGATGGAGGTGTGCTAGCACCTACAGTGACTATAAAGTTGTTGGCACCCCTTACATATCAACTTGGGAAACCGAGGAAACTCACGAAACACTATCCATGCCATGGGATACTTCCTATGGGATTACATCCCTTAATAGTGCAGTAATTCAATTGATGCCGATTCCTGACTGCTGTGATTATGAGGATGATGTGATCAGCGGTTGCTGCCTATTTGTCCAAATATGGAGTTCCTCCCTTACATACATAGTTGAGAATGTTCATGATGATAATCTTTATCTTAGATCCTTATAATACTAGTGGTGTATCCGCTACTCCCTGAGAACGCTTTTCCCCTACTGCAGTTCTAATCTCTCTTACATACGCGATACTTACTTTCTGTATTCAGTTGTTTTACTTTACTTTATTATTGATCTTATACCTAAAACCCAAAAACACCTTTTTACAGAATACTCATATTTTATCTTGTCACTTAGAAATTTATCTAGCATTTCTATCATAATATTTATTTCAAGAGTTATTAGACTTCAGACTCCTGCTCCCTGTGGGATTGATATCTTTATTTCGAAACTAGCTACACA
This sequence comes from Avena sativa, assembly GCA_916181665.1. Classification (NCBI taxonomy): domain Eukaryota; kingdom Viridiplantae; phylum Streptophyta; class Magnoliopsida; order Poales; family Poaceae; genus Avena; species Avena sativa. Next base: position 431,245,383 of record OV702292.1, on the reverse strand, counting down.
CGATTTGTACACTTGCAGTCATCAAGCTATTTTCTGGCGCCGTTGCCGGGGAGCTAAGCGCTGTAGGTCTTTTAGTTTTTTCTTATTTATTTTTGTCTGGCTAAATTTTGTTTTGAGTTATAGGTTTCCACCAACATAATGTAGTTTGAGCATATGACTAGTGCTAACCCACTCAACCACTTTGGGAAGCCCTATGATATATATAAAGAGACAACTCCAATGAAAAGACAAGGGGGTTTGAAATAAATCCTCTACTACTTAGTATTCGACATAAGAAGCAATTTACTAGATATGAAGAAGATCCTGATCCATATGAGCATATTGCATGTTTCAAATATATATGTGGAACTTTTCTATTGACGGGATATACTGCTAATGAGGTAAGGGTTAAACTTTTTAGTCAGACTTTGACAAGTACTTCTCTCTCATGGTATAGATCTCTACCCCTGAAGCCACTACTACTTGGGATAATCTGGCCTATGAATTTCTAGCAAAATACTATCCATTATCAAAATCTTTTGGAATCAAGCGTCTTATAATGACTTGGAAGAATCGTTCTAATGAAGGACTGGTAAGAGCTTATATTAGATTTAAAGATTTATTACGACTATGTCCTCATCATGATTTGCCTGAATGGTATTTACTACATATCTTTTATGGTGATTTAATTGAACTAGACTCTTTCGCAGAAGGAGCCTTTATGAATCTTCCTATACCTAAAGCTTAGGCTTTACTTAATAGAATTCGTGATCATAGAGTTTCATGGAATTTTGGTCTAGGAAGTGAAGGAGGCATAGAAATAGAACATGATGTATTCATGACTATAATTAAAAAGGACATGTTAATGAATTATCTAAAGAACTTTATTTGGATTCAGATCTTGTGTTGCAATTTGTTAAAGCTTTTACAGAACATATAAAAGCTCCAAATGAGGGTCCAGTCAAGTATGATCCACCACCCGAACCTGAAAATAAAGAGAAGATAAAGCAACATTGGCCTCCCTAGAACCAATATATGAAATGCCTTTCCCTAACACTGCACAAAAGTATATTCTTGAATATGAACAGGTCAAAGCAATACCGGATAAGAAGGAAGAGGAAAGTATGCCAGAAGTCGTGGAACATCTGGAAGAAACCAAAGATGAAAAGGTAACCAAGGAAGCAATTATGGCTATGTACACACATTGTACCATAGTTGAGCTTGATGAAGAGACTTCCATATTGGTTGAAGGTAAAACAAAGGTAAAATATGTGGGTAAGCCTATTCTTCCCTCCATACTTAAAGAAACCTCACATTACGGTTTATGTGATCTGGGCACCGAAGTTAATGTTATATCTTATGACTTCTACCTAGAAATAAAAGAAGAAATAGAACCGGCTACAATTGAAAATACTGATATGACAATTATGTTAGCCAATAAAAACCTTAAAATTCCAATGGGAGTAGTTGAAGATGCAACTATCACAATTGGCAACAAAAACTTTCCTATCGATTTTGTAGTCGTTGATATGCCAGCTAACACTCTTTGCCCAATTATATTTGGAAGGAACTTTTTGGGTGATATAGGTGCCTATGTTAATTTCAAGGAGGAGATTGTGTCTCTTAATCTTGGGGGAACGAAAAATAAATTTCACTTTTCCAAATTTAAAGACAGGCCTCTACAAATACGAGAAGAAGAGGAAGAAAGAACTATTGAGGAAATGGTGGCTCTTTTCTTTAGAAATAAAGAAGAAGAAATAAATGAAGAGATACTTATGGAGGATAAGTCCCTACAAGAACTAGAAGATGAATTCGATTCACTTCCCATTATGGGACCTCCAACCGATGAGGCTTTTGAAGAGCCAGAAAAGAGAGGGGACGAGGACCTACCACCCCTAGAGTTGAAGACTCTACCAGAAAATCTTAAATATAGGTTTTTGGAAGATACAAATAAATTTCCTGTTATTATTAGTGCTAAACTTTCAGGAGAAGAAGAAGAACTCATGAAGATACTCAAGGAGCATCGCAAGGCTTTTGGGTACTCAATGGATGACTTGAAAGGCATCGGTCCCATGATAGCCGTCCATCGAATATTCATGGAAGACGGTGCTAAACCAGTTGCAGAATTTAATAGAAGATTGAAGCCTAAAATGAAATAAGTGGTAAGAAAAGAAATTGTACGCCTACTGGACGCAAGTATAATCTATCCTGTTAAATAAAGTGAATGGGTAAGTCATATTCATTGTGTTCCTAAAAAGGGCAGTTTTACTGTTGTTCCTAATAAAAACAATGAATTGATACCTACTAGATGTGCATAGACTTTAGAAAAATAAATAAGGAGACTAGGAAAGATCACTATCCATTACTGTTCATAGATCAAACTTTAGAAAGGTTAGCAAACCATACTCATTTTTGCTACTTGGACGGATACTCTGGTTTTTCTCAAATAGCTGTTCATCCTGATGACCAACTTAAAACAAATTTCATTAGTCCTTATGGTTTACATGCTTACCAACGTATGCCTTTTGGTTTATGTAATGATCCAACTACTTTTCAAAGATGCATGACTACTATTTTCGCGGATTTTATAGAACTTATAATGGAAGTATTTATGGATGACTTTTCTATCTATGGAACTTTGTTTACTAGTTGCTTGGATAATCTCAAAAGAGTTTTGCAGTGTTGTGAAGAAACTAATCTTCTTCTAAACTAGGAGAAATGAAATTTTATGGTCAAAGAAGGTATAGTCCTTGGACAGAAAGTATCAGGTAAGGGAATTGAAGTTGATAGAGCTAAGGATGAGGCAATAGAGAGAATGCCACAACCTAGGGATATTAAAGGTATAAGAAGTTTCCTTAGTCATGTGGGTTTTTATAGAAGGTTTATTAGAAATTTCTCTAGAATATCTAAATCTTTGACTAACCTCCTACAAAAGGGAATAAGATTTACTTTTGATGATAAGTGTCTTGAAGCCTTTGATAGACTCAAAAATGCTTTATCTCGTGCTCCTATTATTAAACCACCTATCTGGGATACAACCTTTGACTTAATATGTGAACCTAGTGATGATGATGTAGGAGTAACTCTGGGACAATATATTGGTTTTAGATTTAATATTATACATCATGCTAGTAGAAATCTTAATGGTGCTCAAAAGAATTACCCTAAGGAAGAAAAGGAACTTTTTGCTGTATTTTTCTCTTGTGATAAATTTCGTTCCTATATAGTTGATGCAAAGTTGAGAGTTCACATGGATCGTGATGGCTTAAATAACTCCTTGAAAGGAAAGACCATAAGCCAAGAATGATCCGTTGGATTCTTTCACTTCAAGAATTTGAGTTGCAGATTATGTAGAGGCAAGAAATAAAGATGTTAGATGCAGTATCCATGATTTCCCAACAAGATACCAATCTTGTTGAAAGGAACTTTAGTCCTGGTGATTTTTGTTTACGAGAATTATTCAATGAATTAACGTCAATTCTTCCAAGAGATAAGAAGTCTTTGTTGTTGGAGGAACTTTTCATCCCCAAATAAACAAATGGTAAGTGCAAGGTAAGTGTTCTTACCCAAATAAGTGATTTGTTTTCACAATTTTTACTTTTTAAAATTCTGCCTTTGAATTCCTTGTGTTTTTCTGAAAATTTAGAGGGGTTTTACCAACTATACGAGCGGAGCTATACGACCAGAGAGGAAGCTCCGGCCGTATAGTTAGTCGTTCAACTCTCTGTATCATCATCGTGAAATTGTTTTTGATATCTGAGCCTATACGGTCGCAACTACACGACCTGAGCCAAAAATTCCGGCCATATAGTTAGTCGTTAAACTCTAAGATACTTTTGATTTTTGGTGTCTGAATCTATACGGTCGCAACTATACGACCGGAGAAAAAATTCCGGCCGTATAGTTGGTCGTTAAACTCTCAGACGCTTTTTATTTTTGATGTCTGTATCTATACGGTCACAACTTTACGACCGCAGCAAACATTCCGGCCATATAGTTGGTCGTTAAACTCTCAGAACTTTTTTCATCTGTCTTTTCGTTTATCTAAAAAACAAAAAAACGTTATTGTTGGTTCCAAGTCATGATTTAATCGACCTAGACTCGAGATATTTGGAAATATCTGTCTGGAACCAACTATACGGCCGGAGCTATACGAGCCTCTCCCATATAATTGGTCGTTACGCGGCAGGACTCTTTCAAATCTGTGATTTTTCCCCTATTTCGCAAAGATTCTTTTCTTGGATGACAATTTGGTGTTTCTCGCGAGTTTTACCGACCTCTGACCCCCTTATACTGCCATTATCTCTCTCTCTAATCATAATCTCCAGAAACCAATCTACCTGTTATTCACACGAGAGGGCTCTCAACCAAGGGATAAAAGTCAAGAAGAAAAGCTCCTATGGAGATCAGAAGCAATAGCGAGCAAGGAAAGGAGATCAAGACCATCTCTATAGAGTTCCTCGACACTGACCATGGGTGTCGGAAGAGGGACTTGAAGGCCCTGGAGATGAAGATTGAAGAGTTGGACAAGGAGAAGCCAGGGACACCCAAACACTTTCGATTGCTACGACTTTATCTTGATAAACTAGATGAAGATATCAAGCGGACAAAGCAGGTTTTTCTATGAGTCTTAAGGCGCTACAAACACTTCAGGATAACAATGAGTTCATTAAAGAACAAGTGAAGGTGCTGGAGATGAACAGTTTTTTCTACAAGATACGTGTTAAAGAATTAGAAGCTGTCAATCAATCCCTCCGCCTCAGGCTGGCCCATGAGAAGAAGATACCATGTGCCATGGCACCCCAGTAATCTACAACAATCATGGTATCAAATAATCGCAAGGGATTATTTGATGCCAGCTGGCTTGATTCCAAGTTTGGGAGATCTTTAAGACCTTGTAATCTATCCTATAAGTTTTTATTACTATTTTTTGCATTAGTTTGAACTAGCAATAAAGTTTGCATCATTAGAATTCCCATCAGGAATAGTCGATCCCTTTTATGAAATTCCAAGTTTATTATTATATATGGAGCAATATTGAGTTTGTGTTTGCTTTATTGACATATGGATGGCTTGAGTATAATTTTACTTGCACTTGACGATACCAATAGGAGTCTTCCACATCATTGGTATTAATGGAACACCTAAAGATAATTTGGTCAACATGTTGTAAGTCTACGGTTTAATTTATAAAGAAAATTATCTATAGAGTGAGAACAAGTCGAGGTAAAATCTTCAAGTCATAAGAATGCTTTATATACAATTGGAATTTGATAGTTGAGATTGTTGAACTTTGAATTCCTACATGAAGTGAAATGTATGGCTAGCTCCTTTCCACGTCACTTTAACAAAAGTATGAGTATATATACAAAAGAAAAGAAAAGGAAGAAGAAAAGGGCAAGTGTGCAAAGAACAAGTAGGCATATACCACTGTACTGTAGTATGACAAAGAGACACTTTTGAGATTTTGAATCCCAAGTGAATACATTGATCATAAAACACTTGGGACTACCTCGCTAACTTATTCGGTTGAACTGGATACTTTTACATTATGTTGAGATTCGTCTTTTATTAACTGTTGATCACTAAGGTGTGAAAGCCTGCTAATACTATTCAGATGGTTCGAGTAAAGTACTATTCATGAACTTATTCCTATGTATCGTATATGATAAACACATGTTGCAACTGCCTTATTTATTTTATTGACTCAGCTTCATGAATATGAGGATCACATCCATTAAGCTAAAGTTTGCTCGGGATGAGCAAGAGTCTGAGCTTGGGGAAGTTGATGAGTGCATATTTGTATCATGTTTTACATTATTATTTTACATTGTAGATGTAGGATCTTGGTATTTTACGGCGCCCGCGCGCATATTTTATGTCTGTTTTCACCAGGATCAGGACAGATGATGGATCCAATAGATACAATTCTTGGAGCAGTTATATTGTGGAGAAAAGGAGTCAAAAATAACGTAAATCACTTATTTGAGAAATATTAATAATACCAGAAGAAAACCAGAAGTGAACAAAGGAGGCAGAGAGTACCAAGTATACAGCCGGAGCGAATTTTCTGGCCATATAGCTCCGGTCGTATAGTTGGCGTCGCCTCCGCCTCGTCAAATAGTTTCACCCCGTGCAACTGGTTCAGAGAGACGACATACAAAACACCCAGATATCGCAAAAACCTCACCTCGGGAAGGCATCTAGACGGGGAACTCATCCACAACGGATCAATCTTCGCCCTGCGCAGATCCGGGAGGCTAAGGCATCGATCTTCATCAGCCATCGCTGCATCACCACCATATCCATCCATCCCATTTATACAAGTACTATTCATCTATGATAGATTCCATTGTTATTGCTTTGATGTTGATTGCCTCCATGTCTGAGTAGATCATTAGTTCTTGGGGAGATGAAGAAACCCTAGTATGAGGTTGATATAAGATAAAGTCTATTATAATATTCATCGATGTGACCATGTGTTAGATTTTCTACATCTTGATGTTGAGAGAAGTCGACCTCTCAATATTTGCCTCTCATGGGGACTTGATGGAGGGAACTACTTGTTGGTAGATGGAGGTGTGCTAGCACTTACAGTGATTATAAATTTGTTGGCACCCCTTACGGATCAACTTGGAAAACCGAGAAAACTCACGGAACACTATCCATGCCATGGGATACGTCCTACGGGATTACGTTCCTTAATAGCACAGTAATTCGATGGATGTCGATTGCTAACTGCTGTGGTTATGAGGATGATATGAGCAGCGATTGCTGTCTATTTGTCTAAATACGGAGTTTTTTCCACACATACATAGTTGAAAATGTTCATGATGATAATCTTTATCTTATCTCCTTATAATACCAGTGGTGTATCCGCTACTCCCTGAGAACGCTTTTCCCCTACTGCAGTTCCAATATCTCTTACATACGCGATACTTACTTTCTGTATTCAGTTGTTTTAATTTACTTTATTATTGCTCTTAGACCTAAAACTCAAAACACCTTTTTACACATTACTCATATTTTATCTTACATGAGCTGACTGAGCGTTAAACAGACGTAGGTTACGAGGCCAGCTAGCTTAGACGTGCGTTGCACTGGCAAACTTACTACTAGTAATAAATATGGCTGATTTAGCCTTTGTTGAAATTAAACCAGAGGGAGCATATCAAACGGTGGGACCTCGCACCGCTGCCAGTTTGCCATTGCGGCTTCCGTTCCAAGAAATGCGCACGTCTATCTGTGTGGCATTGTCGGGTAATCTGGACCAGCTCCATCCGCGGTGTGGTGTGGCGATCGACACCCGGCCAGGCATGCACGAGAAGTGGGATCTGCGAGCAGTAGGTTCGTTGAGCGGTTCCGGCGGCCGCGCGCGCGCAGTGGATAACTCCAAATCCGTGACGGATAGGGTCAAACCAAGCATTCGGATCACGGATCGGAGGAGCGAGCTACACCTTGTTTGTTCGTTCGTACAGAGAGAGATAAGTAGAGAGTAAATCTGCCGCTCGAAAACTTGCTCTCCTCATCGTTGATCTGCTGCGCCTGTTGAAGTTCCTGTGAGACGTTGCCGGGGATAGATCGATTCATCGGCCGGCCTTCATTTCAGTACGTAGAGAAGACAGGTACTACGTTCATTTCATTCAGACTTTCTTCTCTTGTTTTAGCGTTCGCACATTGACCCATTTCACTCCATATTATTCCGGCTACTAGCTAGTCCCGTGACCACCATGATGGATGAGCGATATACTATAATGATTTGCCAGGACCAATCACGATCGACACGGACGGACATCCCCTCAAGAATAAACCGACACATACGATCTGCATTTTGACAAAATCGGGGTCTGCCGGTAGTACGCAGGCACTCACTAGAGTAGTACATACTGCAGTGCAGGGAGTACGACACGATTGCATTGCCACTCTTGTGTTTCTCGCGCGACGATGATTGAATTGCAAAATATAAGCGTACGACGACAACGAGTCTAGATAAACATTTTTAGCTTCCAAGTTGTTGACGTACTACCTGTTGTTGCTGCCTGTCTGTTTTCCATAACGACAATTGTCAAATGTGCTGGTTGTCAGTTGTCAGTGCAAACGAACAGAACACTAGCAAACACAATGAATGAAGATTAAAAAACTCTCAAGCACATCTCCCAAATCTCGTGTCCCGAGTAGAAAAATACACATTAGTTATTGATCATTTTGGCTCTAGGAATTATTATATGGTTGCAACATGTAGTATTACAAAATAGTTTGTTTGCCTATCGTCCTTCACGTTCTCATATGAATATCTATATATAAAGAAAAGAAAAAAAGACGAAAACAAGGCGCCCTGCTTTGACCTTGATGTCATTCTGGACAGCTGCTGGGTATGGCCGACGATAGAGTAGAAGCATCTCACGATCGATCGAAGAGTGAGTTGTCACGCTCGGTGGCTGCTGTATGCATTGCACATATACATAGCAAATGCAAACTATTTCTTCTCTTTCTTTCGGGGAAAAAGTGTTGTGCATTATCGTTGTTATGTACTACCTTCTGGTAGCCATCCAGACCACACACACATCTGCATAGTTCCCACGGAGTGTGTAACATGCATGCTTGTTGGAGTTCAATTTCAAGTCTCTAGCTACTACTCAATATGGCACTGGTCATTCGATTTGTTGCATTTCGTTATCATCAAGATAGTGGGTGTGTGTGTGTTAGGACCCCTCTGTTGACCGGTGGAGGCTGCTTGGTTTAGTCCCACCTCGCTAGCGGGACGAGGCTACGACCAGCTTATAAGGGAGAGATTCCTTCCTCCTTTCAGTCCGGGCTTTTGGGATGGAGTGGGCTCTCTTCTTATTGTTGGGCTGTGAGCGCATGAACGTCCAGAACGTGGGCTGAGTGTTGGGCTGGCCAAGTGGACGCTAACAGTGTGCTAGCAGTCTATCACCACTACTGATGAGTTACTCCTCGAACAAACGTGCACCATTAATTCCATGGAAGTAGTAGAATGGAAAAGATACACAAACACCACTATGCAAACGGTACGGTGTTACACATTGTTTGCTTGCTTGCTGTAACCATTTCCTTCACTCTTTTCTTACGACCTAGCTACAGTAGCGTGCGCATGCGTGATCCCTTAGGTCAGGTGTGACCTTCCCACTGGCACTCACGCACAAGTGGCTGCCTGCCTGCCTATAAGAGGCCGGGGGCACCTACCTGCCGGTTTCAAGCAGCTCCTCACTAAACTAACAAGCAGCTTTTGTACCTCGCCAGCCATGGGAGAGGAGGAACCGAGGAAGAATGGGAAGAAGGAGAGGAAGAACAAGTATGCGGTGGCCTGCTCCATCATCGGCTCCATCATCTCCATCCTCATGGGCTACGGTATATATACAATCAGCTAGCATCCTCTCCCGGCCTCCGATCGAGTCAGTGAATAATGAATGACGCATGACAGCCAAAGTGCGTGCGTGGATGTTGTGAATGCAGACACCGGCGTCATGAGCGGCGCGATGCTCTTCATCAAGGAAGACCTCAAGACCAACGACACGCAGGTGCAGGTCCTCGCGGGCATCCTCAACGTCTGCGCCCTCGTCGGCTCCCTCACCGCCGGCCGCGTCTCCGACTGGGTCGGCCGCCGCCGCACCATCTCCCTCGCCGCCTGGATCTTCCTCGCTGGCTCCATCCTCATGGGTCTGTCCACCAACTTCGCTATGCTCCTCGCCGGCCGCTGCGTCGCTGGCGTCGGCGTCGGCTACGCCCTCATGATCGCGCCGGTCTACGCCGCCGAGATCGCGTCCGCCGAGATCCGCGGCTCGCTCACCTCGCTCCCCGAGATCTGCATCAGCTTCGGCATCCTCATAGGCTACGTCGCCAACTACTTCCTTGCCAAGCTGCCGCTGGTCTACGGCTGGCGCACCATGCTCGGCCTCGGCGCGCTCCCTAGTGCCGCGCTCGCCATCGGCGTCCTGTACATGCCGGAGTCACCCCGTTGGCTCGTCATGCAGGGCCGCCCACAGGAGGCGCTCGCCGTTCTCCGGAAAGTCTGCAACACGCCCGATGAGGCGGACGTCCGGCTCGCGGACATCGAGAGCGCCGCCGGCTTCGCCGAGGGCAGCGCCACCACCACCGCGCCTGGCAAAGGCGTGCTCAAGGAGATGTTCCTGCATCCCACCCCGCCCGTCCGTCGCATCCTCGTCGCCGCCCTCGGCATCCACTTCTTCCAACACCTGTCGGGCATCGAGGCCGTGGTCCTCTACAGCCCACGAATATTCAAGGCTGCCGGCATAGCCACCCGCAACCAGATCCTCGCGGCGACCATCGGCGTGGGCGTCACCAAGACGGTCTTCATCATGACGGCCATCCTGCTCGTCGACCGCATCGGCCGCCGTCCGCTCTACCTCTCCAGCCTGGCCGGCATCATCGCCTCGCTCTCCTGCCTCGGCCTCGGCCTCACCGTCATCGAGCGCTCGGCGCCGCACCACGCCGCGCGGTGGGCCGTCGCGCTGGCCATCACCACGGTCTTCACCTTCGTGGCGTCCTTCTCCATCGGAGTGGGGCCCATCACGTGGGCATATAGCTCGGAGGTCTACCCGCTGCGGCTCCGCGCGCAGGGCGCCAGCGTTGGCGTGGCTATCAACCGCATAATGAACGCCGGCGTGTCCATGACTTTCGTCACCCTCTACAAGGCCATCACCATCGGAGGCGCCTTCTTCCTCTTCGCGGGGCTAGCCATGGTCGCCGCCGTCTTCTTCTACTTCTGCTGCCCGGAGACGCAGGGCAGGGCTCTCGAGGAGATCGAGGAGGTGTTCAGCCAAGGTTGGCGCTCGCGACAGCGGCAGCACCCGTCGCCCTTGTCGGCGGAGCTGCCCGTTCCGGACAGCAAAGAGCGGCCGTGATTGGTGATGAGAGGAGCCGGCCGTACGATCGAGTTAGCTTCAGACAAACATTTCGTGCGTATGTACATAGCACTAGCACTAGTAACTGATGGGGCGCGCGCTTCTTGGAATGGTCCTGTGCGCCACCTTGGTATGATCAAGTCCAAGTCCAGGATAGTCTCTGTTATAGCAGTCCTCCTGATCATGTTGTTGCCTGTTAATTTGGTTGAATAATTGTGGTGCAGTGTGCGGCACACGGGAAACTGGTTCACCTAGCAAATCAAATAGTAATACAGTACATGTCTAAGTTCTTCAAGGCCCTATAGATGTTCGATCCATTAAACCAACTAAAAGCATCCAAGCATAGGACATTAACCTATAAGGATGCAAGTATACAACAACCTGAATTATAGTACTAGGTCACCAGGATAACAATGAAACTAGACGGGTTCGCGCGCTTCGCCACGCCATCTGCTCTGTGTTATTGCATGTGTTGTGGTGTGTGTTGTGCCATGTCGTTGGTATTCTGTTTGACTGTCGCGGAAGCACGTTTTTTATTTTGCGCGAGGGATCGCTTCAGTGGGCAAAATAGGTTGGCAGTCTTAGTCCTTGTTTGGCTCGTGGTTAAGGCAACCAAAAAAACACTTCACCAACATGCTTGAAGTTAATAACTTTGTATAAAGAGTGAAGCACATATCTCTATACTTTAATGACTATGATATTGTATTATCTGAAATATATAGAAAAAAACAACTCAAGACACTTTAGTTCCTATATATACAATATATTTTTGGAAGCAAGAAAATTATATAAGATAATATGAATTATTAAGAGCAATAGGTGAATTTACAATGTAATCTCCTTCATATTCATGGATAGTTTGATCAATCGCTTCAAGCATGGTGCTAGTGTGATCTAATATTGACACGTGACATGCATGCAAAATCACATGACACAACTGCATGCACCAGAAATACCATAAGATATATTCAAGAATTGATAGATGATATAATAAAGATAACTTGGTCTGTAAATAATAAACTCACATCCAACCTCAAGCATTTCATTTGGTGGAATATAGAGGTGATTTATTGGTTCATTCAAGATCAGTAAAGTAGATGGTGTCACCATGAACTTGCAAACCGAAAACCTCCACCTCTACGGCCTTAGCAATGGTACCTAACATAGTTTTCTCTAAATCCAAAGCCAACCCCAGGTAAGAGAACTTATCCAAAAGATCAAAGTTGGATTTATGTCTATACTACTACCCGGCATCGGATTCATAGCAAAAAAGAGAGAGGAATCACAAACGGCATGCACTAATATAAATTAACTTTACATGCATACGCACTCCCGCACATACTGATGTTTCTTCTGAAGCAGATAAAAGCTAATATGTCATGCATCTCTCAAATAAGGATATATTCTAAAATTGGCATCACCATGCATCTGCAGCAAACCAATGGTGATATCAATTACTGAGATGCAATGATGACTATTGATGTTTCAGAAAGGATTAAGGGGGAATTTTAATTGATGTCATAATATACTTGTATGCAAGTGGGTGGAAGAGCTGAGCAGTGAACCTCGAGCGCTATTGGCACCTCCGGCGATCATGAGTGGATCCTCAATCGTATGTGACATTATGGAGAGCTTGGACAATATTAAACAATGAGCTCATGCTAGACCTCCTTCTCGAGTTGCATCCATCCTAGTCATGCGTCATATATGAATTAGAAGGTTGCATGGACGCACTTTTCAATGCATGAATGCGTGACTCGATAATCCGATTCTTAGATTAGGGTTTGGTATACATCCATAAGTTAGATGTGCATAGCCATGAATATTCTACCTCGACATACAAAATGTGCTTTGCATTTTCTGTGATACAGCAAATTGCTTTGTTCATTGTTTTGAAAGTCCAATTCCGCATCTACACATAGCCTAGCATTGGGACATCAAATTAATTTGAACAGAAGAAGAAAATATACAATAAAAGCATGCATTATAGTAATTGATAGTCTGCAAGGCTACAAATATCATACCTAAAAGTGAAATTTATAAACCTCGTGTGTAACTAAAAGACTCTAAATTTACAATGTCCACGGGTTCTGATAATTCACCTTTTATACATGGAGAAATGAGCTATGATCCCCATTTAAAAATAGACCTTAGGAACAATTCAAAGAATGTCTACCTCCCCGAAGATAATAATACCACTGTTCTTCTAGCAAGCACAAGATCCATGCAGTACTGTGTGAAAAATTCACCTAGAGATGAGTATTTAAGTAATAACTAAAACAGAGGAATAGAGCAACAAAGAAATATCCGAACCTTAACACATATGGGACATTTCATCAAGCATCTGCAAGGTAGTATACAAATGGTCTTGTACCTATGTCATGCCAATTTATCCCCGTGCTTGAGACAACACCACCGTAGTGCAAAACTAGAAAGTCACATGAGAAGAAGTTGTGCAAAAATAAATTAGCAGATGCAGGGCTATCCAATCGTCATTAAACGACTCCCATGTCTAATTTGAGGATGGAGGAGAGAGGATTGAGGACTCACCGCGGATGGCAAACCCCTCCCTCGCATATTTTACCACCCGCAGAAGAACCTTAACATGATGGATTGAGCAAGCCGCTAGAGGAGAAGAGGGAGTTGTGGACGATCTCTCCTTACGACCCAACATATCCCCCACCAATGCGAGCAACTCACCTTCCAGGAGGAGTCGGGGTGACACTAGAACGTTTGACCGGATCACCAAGGATAGCATGATTTGGCCGCAGAGCATGCAGAGCTGCCCATGCCCATCATCGTGAACAACTCAACCCGTCAACCGGGTAATATCACCAGAGGTACCAGGGGAGACAATCCCCCACCCCACGAACCAACACAAGAAAAACCACCCCACCAAAAATACATCGTGAATGATAAAATGGGCCCACAAACAAAGGGCCACCTGTTAGACAAAAAACCACATCACACGCCCACCCGACCCTGGAACAACGCACACAAGCGCATCCACCATTCATGCTAAGCAACACGGAAGCAGGCTCACAAATGGCGATGATACCAACAAAGGCCCATATGCAGAGACACGAAACCACAATGCACATGGCAGGTGCCCTGAAATGCCTCCGTGCCCACCAAGCTTAAGCTATAGATACATACAAAACCTGCAAATCATTTAGTGTTGTCTCAGAGCACTCAGTGGCTCCAAGTTGGTTGCATGCATTTGATCGACTAATCTTCTTTTGGAAATAAAAGGCACTAGAAACCTCTCTAGAAGTAACTACAGCAAAGCTATAGATGTATGAGGCTGACCCACCCACCTCTCGCCACATGGTCGCCCCCCGCGCGGGCATCCGGGCCATGCCGCCGGCCTCCTCCCTAGAGCCCCTTCCCCACCTTTGCTCCTCCACCATCGCTAGTGTGTGTCATCGGGCTAGTCCTAGGTGGCGCCAGGGGCGCCGGCCCCTGCTTCTCCCCCTTCAGTGGCCTTCTCTCGTGGGCTGACACAGTGTTGCATGGTACATACAGGCGGTGGAATCTTGGCTATACGGTGGCGGTCTAGCTATTCGGCGGCAGGGCTTCCGGTGCTGCAGGTGATTAGTCTGGAGGTGGCGTCATCGTTGGTGGCGTAAGTGGCCGGGGAGGCTATGGCAAGTGCCCTAAAGGCCCAAATGTGGGACCTTTGGGCCCGATATGGGTCAGGGCTAGTCGGGCTCATCCCTACTACCACAGCTTGACTGACAAGCAAAGTGTGACGGGAGTGGCAGCGATGAAGCCACGTGTGCTGCGGCGTGGCAGCGGGAGCTTCGGGGACCTGTTTGGACCCGGCCAGACATTTGGTGCCAAACATGAGGGTAGCAGCGGCAGGGGCCTACGAGTTGCATCGTGGCTGTGGAGACTTCATGGGCTCGTCTAGGGTCTGGTTGGGCCTGCCTGGCCTAGTGTGTCTCTGTTGCCACGTCCGGTCAGCACCCGCCATTGGCGATGGAGGATGCCCTCCAACTGGATGTGTTGTTGCCTCCCTCTGTCATTGGTGGCTTGGTGTACTATTGCTCGCTGCGTCCGGTCGGCTACCATCTATGATGGTGGAGGTTGTTCCATCCCACGTGGTTGCAGTGTTGCCGCTCCTTGTCTACAGCTAGTTCTTCTCAGTTTGGCCAGCCTCGCAGTGCTTGCCATGGTGATACGGCGATGGTGACTACAAGACCATTGTGGCGTATGTTGGTGGGTGGCGAGATGGATGGAGCACTACAGATTGTTCGGAAATGAGGTTTTTTGGGAGTTGGGAGAAATCCTTGTCATCATGACACCGACGCGGTGAATCTTGTGAGTGTCGTTTTTCCTTCCTGGAAGGCATCAGGTGTACCTCTTCCCCACTACCCATAGCATACTAGGGGAAACTCTAGGTCTAGTCCGAGCAGCAACGTCGTCATCATCACTTTCCTCTTGGAGGTGTTGTTTGGTACGTGACGATTCACACTGCTATGATCATGGTGGGAATACTTCAGAGGACGCAGCGGTCACGATTCACTTTCATTTTCGTTGATCCACCGGTGTTGGCATAGGTTTTTATTTTTTATTTCTCTTTCTTTTCTTTTGGACTTGATTGTGTTGTTTGCCCTAGCAGTGGTCCCAAAGTTTTACCGTGTGGTTTCTATATTAATATAGTAGGGAGAAATCCTATTTCGAGGAAGAAACTACATGCTGAGTATTCAATGATTTCAAAAGAACACAATTAGTTCAATAGATAAACTATATTGTCACTATACGGACTCTAGATATTCATTTATAGTCATATGTATTTATGTTGATTGATTCCGGACTGGAGGACTCTTGGAGGGGGATTTTCAATTCGGGAGAGGGGCAACTCAAGGGTGATAGAAAATGAGGCCACCTTGCTGACGGCTGACCGCCGATGGGGCCTCTCTAGTTGACCACTAAGGCTCCCTCGCAGTGATCCCCTCCTCTTCCCTTCGTTGTACAGGATGGTGGACACGGTACGGGGCCGGCGGTGGGCCGATGTCACCGAGGAGGAACATGTCGCCACCGATGAAGCTCGGGAGATGGAGCGGAAATGCTCGTCACTGGCCTGCTTACACTTGGGGAGTTCCTTGCGATGACTAGCATGAGGCCGTGAAGGAAAGCCATGAGGGGATCCAAGGCTGGAGCTTGCTCTTCGGCGACTAGTTCGGCGCTGACGAAGTACCGCTTGGCCGCGAGAGACTTGTCTCCGCCGACCACTTCTATGGCTAGGGAGGGTAGTAGCACTGGCCTTGGGGGTCCACCCGGAGGTAGCATGTAGCATGTCCTCGGCCTCGGCGGTAGCCACGGCCGCGGCGAGGGATCGCACGACACCGCTGTGCTTTTCCTCCACTGACGAGGTTGCGGGGAGTAGGCTAGATGTTGGGTCGAACACAAGTAAGGGGCTAGTCCAGCCCGGTCTTCCATGGAGGGTCCAGCCTGACATGCAGGCCCTCCGCCATAGATGGGTTGGACCGTGCTCAAGGACAACCGACCGTCCTGCTCAGCTAATTCAACCTCCGAGAGTCTGGAGATGGATAACTAAGGGAGCCTCCGATCTAAACCTAGCGTACCCCACATCCAACGTGCAAGTTCACAAATTTCACGTTATCACCCGCATAGTTGGCCCTCCCTCCATCGACGCCTCTTCTCTGGTCCTTCTCCATGGTGGTCACCATGAAGCAAGGTCGGGAAGTCTCAACCCCCACCACCAAAGCAACCCCTAGCACCACCGTGCCTTGTCCCCACCTCCCGCTCATTACTAGGCTTCATGTCCCTACCGCCACCCCGGTCACCAGCACAGTCTCGTGGCTCTCCAGCAAGGACAAACCGCCAGGGAGCATGCTCCCCACATGGCCAGGAGAGGGAGGATCCCTGCAGGGGTAGGCTACCACGGGGACAGCTGAGCAGGAGACTCATCCCCAAGGTATTACCGAGTGATAGACGACGTCAATAGGAGGCCTCCTTCACCAGGTGCCCGTTGGAAAAAGGACGGCCTGCGGCATGTGCTAATGTACAACCACCACTCACGTGACAAAGAGCAGGAGAGAGAATCTTGTGGTGATTGCATATTATATAGGGAATAGCCACGCTGCCCGCCCCGGTCCTCGAGTCTGGAAAAAGCGGTGGTGGCTACACCACTACCCAAGAATAATAAGAAAACCAAGAATAAGAACAAGAACAAGAAGATCAACAAGAAGAAGAGTGGCAATGCAACCGTGGATATGGCGTCGGAGGTGATCCCTATCATGGCCAATGAGGGTACCTCTATGCCCCAGCCGATACCGTACATTGCCCTCCCCCTCCAAGCACCCACTTGGTTGGAGTACCTTGGCCACTACATTGATGAGGGGTTCTACTACATCGACATTGGGAGGTGCAACTGATAGTCCAGGATAACTTGGTCGTGTCCAAGGTGGTTCTAGGGCAGGGATCGGTCTCCATCTCGGCAGAGCTCATCCGGGACAAGCTCGTAGGGATGATGTCTGTGGAGTGGGAGGGGAAGATGACCTCTGCCACTGAGTCTGTTGTGGCCTTCCCATCGGCTGAGGGCATGCGAATTTGCACCTGCAGCTTTATCCTCACCCTATGGACCAGCAAGGTTAAGCTCTCACTTACTCCCTTGACCTCAGCCACTCTCGCGATGTTCAAGTTGACCTCCACGTGGGTCCAAATCCTTGGCTACCTTGAGGATCCCAAGCCTAGGACCATGACCTTTTTGGAGTTGGCGACTTAGGTGATAGGCTAATGGAGGTGGCTGTGGAGTCCCTTTAGGGGTGTGTCCTAGTCCGCATAAGGGTTATATGCTCGGACCCGAACCAACTTCCAAGGGTTCTCTCAATGATCTCATTTGGTGAGGATAGATGACGCATGGTCGCTGAGCTGGAGTTAGCCCCCAGTCGACGTCTCCTCCATCACCGGTTGTCTCTTTGTCTGATAGCCACTCGGGGAGAGAGGATGACTCCTCAGGGGATGACAACGATGACCTGACCGGGAGGGGAACAAGGGCCTTCTCTATCCACTACCCCTACCCTCTACGGCCGGTGATACGTCATCACGCGCTCCAACCTCAACACGGTCACAACTTGGTCCCACTCAGGTACCACTTGTCATCCCGATTTCATAGTATGTGACATGGGTATGATTACTCGGGTGCTTATATTTGGTTACCCCAGCTGTATAAAGGCTCACAGCCCATGAAGATTCAGGATGAAGGCCTAAGGAAGCATCCAATGGAAGCCTTAGTTGTATTAGATAAGGGAAAAAGGAATCGACATTGTATTGGTATTGTAATCCTCAATATGTAAGCTATCTGTATACGGCTTTGAGACCCGACCTATTATATAAAGGACGGGAGAAGCCTACAAGGAGGGACCGAAAAACTCTCAAGTGATCTGTAATAGTTTTGTTCATCAATAATCAGGCGACTTCTACTCCCTTTGTTTGCCTGAATCCAACGGAATCCCCAGCATTCTCTTTTCCGTGAAACCTTAAGTCCATAACCATGGCCATTGCCGAGGTTACCCCTCGTCAATTGGTGCCGTCTATGGGAAACCTAAATGCTGGAGTCATGCATTCGGTGGACCTCTTTCCATCAAACTACAATCCAACAGAAGCAGCACCACACCCGCCCACCCCTGTCATGGCACCCGTCGATTTCAATGGCGGATCCGATCTCATCATCGGAAGTTTCCACTTTCAAGTGGAGGATCCCGAAGCACCACACCTCTCAACACCAATCTCATCGGAACCATCGGTCGAAAAATTTGCACCTACAGCGATACCTGCATCGTCTGCTAGATCATCCGTGGAAGCTGTAATCCAGGCAGAGAAAAGAAACAATGAAAACACAATAGATCTTGGGGATCTTTATGGTATTTATGACGATCTCTCCCTTCGGTCAGATCCCCAGCCAAATTGCGCCACGAGGATCAAGCTTGATGAACGCTGAACCCTGCGGTGACCCAGCATACCACCACATGATGTAGTACACTATAGTCGTTGACATAATACCAATGAAACACCGTTCACTAGTATTACATCCCTTGGAGTTGTACAACAGAAACACAGTAGGTCCAAGACATGACTATAGATTACAACCCGACTCTTTACAAAAGATCCAGAACACATTCTAGGTTAAAGAGAGAGAAAGAAACTTCTTACAAAGAAGAACCAAAAATACATCTCAGAACTATCTGGTGACTAAGACTAACATCTAAACTATCTAGTTTGCAATTGCTACTAATGCAATGCTCTACAAAAGTAGATTTTATGGCTAGAGTATCTACTCCTATTTAATCATGAACTTCGTCTTCACTTCCGTTGACGTATAAGTTGACTCCATTGACTTCATTGAAGAAGTTGAGCTTTTGGTGACGATTCCCTTGAGCAATAGTTGGTGTTGACGCCGTCTTTATTGGCTTCAGAATCTAGCAAGGGTTAAGAAGGTATGGGTGAGTACGAGCATACTTAGCGAGTTCACTAAAAAGGAGTGTATGATGCATTATCTCTACAGCCACATACCAAAGGTCGTAGGCAATGCAGGTATTCGTAAACATATCTTCAAAGGTTGCTTTTATTCTAAAAACTATGTCCGACAACCTTTATAGGTTTACTAGAACTTTCATGGAGTTCCTTTCCTGTCGCATTCCATGCTCCTTCCCAGAACAGGGAGTAACATGTCACAGTTCTTACACTCTGCAGAGGTGTGTCACTTTTCCCATGAGAGACCTTAAGCTTTGTTGCACGACTGGGAGTATATCCTCGTTCAAACTTCCTTGGTTTGAGGCCCAACCTAATATCCAAGCCAATCATTGCCCCCTTTGCGACCCCTCATGTCTCCTTGGTGCACGTCATGCCCACATATTGAATTACGACAATGGTTAGTATAGACCGTTCAGATGCCAGAACTATCGTGGGACATTGAGGGTTCCCACCCATATGCTGCATATCCTCTACGAATTACCAATTAATGCATGCTACAAGGATAACAACCACAACCCGTGCATCTGGCTACATGCAAAAGGAAGAAGATACAGCTGACTTATCCATCCCATTCCATATCTCATGGTTAACGCATAATATATGGTGCTATAATCATTGACAACATTGGTTGTAAAGTCATAGATATCATGTTCCTTTACCACTGGAACTGTATCAATATATTATTACTAATTGGTAAATAATGCATAATCATATTATTATGAAAATAGTGTTTTCTGTCCCTTTTGAAATGGAGGTGATGACAACATTCGAGTTACAAGCATTTGATAGAAAATAACCAAAGGACATGAGCAAGTGTGAACTTGCCTTTTGTCATTGCAAGAATATCCAATCACGGTCTTCAAGATATTAGAAGACCCAAAAGCTGTAAAAATGGCATCATTGGTCTGGTAAGGACGAATGTTTAAAGAAGCAAGATGCAATTATGCATAAGTAATGTAATGCAATTAGATAAACGCGAATCCCTGAGATAATTATCTATGATCTAGGGTTTGGAACCTTGTGTTGATATCTTTAGAATGTGTTACAATTTTATACCAGCTTCACACTTGTGTTTCTTATTAAGGCTTGTGAGAGTGTGTGAAACAATATGTAAACACAACAAGTAGCATGTAATACTAAAGCACTCAAGTGTGGAATGGCACATATAAACTGCGAGAGTAGGATTGTCAATTCATTAGAGTCTTCACAGAAATACTTAAGGATTACATTTAATATTTCTTAAAAGAATAACTTTTGTGGAAAAGAGTACTTTACAAAGTAAAAGGATTTAATCTTAAAGCTAATACCTTAAGGTTTTCTTATTAACTATAATTATCAAAAAATAAATAATTAGCATCTTTGAATAGCTAATATACTAGCAAATGGAGACTTATATCTTTTAAATATGGCATTAAACTTTAGGTGGTTTACTTCTTAATGATTCGTAAAAGTAGAATACAAGTAGCATTGATTTTTATGGAAATGGTGTTTCTTGATGTTATACGTGAATAGAATTCCTTTCTTATTAATGTTTATATTTTATAAACATGGAAAGGTATTACTTAAATTACTTAAAAACTTGGTTTAGAGTTTTAAGTAGCTTCCCAAACTTGTAAAAGAATTGGTAGCTAATATCTTGATGATTTTAGAAATGCATGAAATCCTTTTGTTAAACAATATACTATTTTGATGATTTTATAATGGATAAAATTAAGATACACTTAATTTTTAAATGGTACTTTTAGTAAATACATCTAAAAATGGTTAGACCAATTTTTACTCCACTTATACAACAATTGAACTTTCTATTACATTTTTGGACTTTAGTTACTTATATAATGGGTATAAGCAAAGGTTTATATAATTTTTATGTATTAAAATAAAAGAAAGGGTTAAAACAAAAGTTATTAAACCTTTACCTTTTATTTTGCTTCAAGTGTGGAAGATGATACTTTTAATGTGTAGATTTTATTTTTGTGATCATTTTGGCATATAATATGTATTTTTTTGTGATTTTTAAATAATAAGATATGATTTTTATAAGTTTTATCACTTTATAAATAATTATATTTAGTTAAGTGTCACAAAAATATATGAAACAAGCTTATAAATGTTTATTTTGTTTTTCTAAGGATTTTAATACCTTATACTTATTTTTATGAATTTTAAATAATAGAATATACATTTTAAAAGATTAATTCTTAATAGGTTATTTACTAATAATAAAAATTATCTTATTTAAGTTGGAGAATAAAACAGGACATTATATTTAGATTATAGAACTTATTTTTCTGAACATTTTTATATGTAATATATATTTTTCTGAGTTATAAAACAAAATATATTGATTTAATAAAATTTAATCATTTTATTAAATTTCTAGGAAATATTTATATTTGAATTTATAATGTTTTTTCTATTTATTAAACCAGTAAATACTTTTTACACTCATACCTAACCTAGCCAGGGTCACTGACCAGTGGGACCGATGCCACGTCAGTAGGGACTAGTCAAACTAGCTGAGGGTGACGCCAACATGATGTTGAGGTGACGTTAGCGATGGCTGGAGCTCCCAGGTCGAGCAAGGATACATTGGTCTAGAGCTCGCGGGGCAACGAGAGGAGCTGTGCTGGACAGAGGGGATAGAGGGGAACCTAATAGTGGTGGCGCCACAGCAAAGGGTCATCGGGAGATGACTGGCGACGAGCATGTACGGCGGCGCGGTTTGGACTCACGTGGGTAGGTTACTACGACAAGCAAGCAACACATCGGAGAGGGCCATGTGGTTTAGGAGCTCACCAGTAGCATAGCGAGATGGTCGACGAGCCGGAGGTGGTCAGACGATGACGAATCAACAGCGGCAGAGCTCAGGCAACCGACGATGTCGGGCTTGATTCCACACCTCTCATAACGCGCCTGCTTGCATGGCTTGTCGGAGACGAACGAGAAGAGCCAGTCGGTTTTTCTGGTGAGATTGATTGAGCAAGGGGAGCTATGGAGCTCCGGTGACGAGTGGCTCTGATAAGGCTAAGGTTTCGGTGAGAAAAGGAGATTTGCCCTAGAGGGCGAGAGGGGAGATGAGATTGGTATGCGGAGGTAGAGGACGACACGGCGGTCTTATCTGCTCCTCCCAACAACGGCGACGAGTATTGTAACACAGCGGAGGATCGACGGTGGCCGCGTAGCCACGCAGCTGCTTGCGATCATGAGCGAAGACGACGACAAAGTCATTTTACAGAAAACCCCCTAACATTTATATGGATCAACTAGCGGTCCTCCTCTGGTCCCACCTGTTAGTCAGAGAGGGGAGGTGAGACGGGCTGCTATTGGGCTTCTGCTAGGCCGTGATGAAGTGAGCGGTTCATTACTGCTTCTGCTCGCGAGCTGAGAATAGGGAATGGGCCATGGTTGCCTATTTTTACATTTTCTTAATTCCATTTCTATTTTTTATTTTTACAATTCAAGTTCAAATATGAATTCTTCAAGAATTTAAATATCCAGAGAATTTGTAGGTCATGAATGTTATTGTGTAAAGCAAGTATGACTATCTTCTCCTCATTTCTTATTGTGTAATAAAATATTCATAATTATATGAAAGGTCCTTTTAACTAGGAAACATTAATAGGAATTAGGCTTTTAGGGTTTATTTTTTATAATAAGATCCTATAAAAAGGATCTTTATTTCCACTAAATGAATGTAATGGTAATGGTTTAAGATGGCTAATGATATATATAGGATTCTATTCATACTTAGCCGCATAAAGGAAATTATGTAATTATATTACAAGGTATTATACCCTAGGGTTTATAAAATAGTGATTTAAATTTCAAGGTTCTCTAAAGTTTGGAATTTTCTTTACTCCAATTCCATTACAAATTCTCCATAACCATTCTACTCTTCTTCAAATTAGGCATGGATCACTTCTTGAACTAGTTGTTCAGTACTTTCTTAAGTGTGGTTAATGTTTTGATAGAAGTTTATTATATAATGGTGAACAAACATTATCATTCATGTGGCACAAGTGATCTCAATGCCCAGCCACATCTACTTAGGCTTTCTAATACCACACTTACTATGGACCCTAGAGGATACACTACCCTCATGTTTATTAATGAATGTTGCTAGGGATCAAGGTTTAAGGATTGATCCTGAATTTATAACCTGAATGATATTTCAACTCAGAGTGAGCTATACAGATTACTTAATATTGTCTTGATGATTCCATGAGACTAGGTTTTTTATTGGTATCTAAGATAATAAAATAGATAAGGCTTTCATCCATAAACACTCATCTGGTTCTCTAATTATCTCTTGGAAGCTTCATTTGTCCAAGAGATATTATTCAATGGTTACCTAGGAATAGGAAATGGTTCCACTATCAATTTGATTCTGGGGTTTTGGACAAAGAGGTAGACATGGTTCTATCAAGGTTTCATATACTGTTGGTTAAAGGTTTCTCAAGCACTCCTACCTTAATACCTCACTAAGCTTATCTTTAGATAAGGAATTCCTTTCCTAAATATACTCTATAAATCTCTCTTATCTTATTCACGAAGATCACATCTTCCTAAATAAGTCAATCATCTGACTCCACCATATCCATCATCATATGACGACATGGTCATGCCACTTCAACATTACTCCTTCATTCTTCTCCTAGTATATATGACTTCCATTTCTAAATTACCTCTGATGACTCCATCCCTGTAGTTGTTACTAACTCGATCCATTAGCTCCTTTATATTCACTTTGCATCTACATCCAAGGCTTGCAAGATTACAGTTTTCTCTATTTTACACGTGATATTAATCCCCTAGAAGAGATATGGTACTACTCCCCATAATACAAGTTTGTTCTTGTATTAGCTTGGTTAAACTACTATGCCTCCAACTACTCCATATAATTCATATTATATACTTCATCATAATCTAGCTTGACTTCTCATGATCAATCTAGATGATTCAGCTTATTAAGGTGTTGCCTAATTTGGTACTCTCACAACACTTCTTCTTCATCTAGTCATCTATTCTTAAGTGACTAAATAGTAATGACCACCAACCTTTGATCAAACAAAGCTTAGGCTTCTAATTGTCTGATCATGATCTATCATCAACTAAGTAGTAGAATTGTACTAGTCTCTCTATAGGCTTATCTTGTTAAGGAAACTTACTTTTAGTTTATACCGACTTGGCTTAACAAGATTATTATTTGATACACTAATACTACTAGCTTTTGTATAACCTCTTAATTACTAGCTTAACTATTTGGTTTAGATACTTCTTCTGGTTAACTCATGAATGAGTTTACTCCTCCAATATCAAATGGTTTGATCACCGCTAAGGATCACATTCCATTGATGATGACACATCCTACCATATCTAGTCCCTTCTTCTTATTAATTTACTTAAGCTCCTTGGAAGGTCAATATAATAGATCAAGGGCTAAAGGTTAACAAGTTCTAGGTAAAGAATTGATCACTCAACATGGATGATCAATCGATACTAGGACTTGGTTAAATAGGAATGTCACCTATTAATATGACAATAAAGATATGTGATGGATGGTCTTGGCATGACTTCCTTTCCACTCTATTTGTGATAAGAGTTAAATTTTAAGAACTACCATGCTTCTCATGGTAGGAACATCTATAGCAAGAAAGTGTATCAAGTTTTAGTTATTGAGTTTCTTTTACTTGGGTTATATACTTGATTAAGTATTCAGGGTTGGTTGTAAAGAATACCTTGATATAATATTTAGAAGATTAAGTATTTATCTTTGAGTAATGTGTTGTGGTTTAGGTTTATCACATTTGATCTACCCTTAGATCAAATTGTATTACCCAAAGATATGGTTTTAGCAACGGTCATATTGAAACTTACTGCAATCAACTTGATGATCTACTTTAGTTCCACCAAGTTAAGAGAAGCTTCAATCACTTTGACAAGTTTTATTTAAAAGCGCGAAAATTATCCAGAGTTTCTATGCATGAATGCAATGCACACATCTCATCTCAGCTTATTTCTAAGCTCTAATGCTAGGATGTTACAGTCTCTCCCCCTTAAAATAAACTTTGTCCCTGAAGTTCGTACTCTCTTACGTTTCGGACTGATGAGTTGACTTGTATTGATCACGAAATTTCTCAAATTCCATTGTGATCAGAAATGGGGATAATTGTGGTATCCCATATCCAGATCTTTTTCCTTGAATCCTATTCATTCTCGAGAATATAGAAATGTAGTTCTAAGTTATTCCATGGGTCCTTTTACTATAATATCTTTGCGGTCTTTCCCGTGGTTGGTTTTGGATTTATTTAACCCAACCCAATCAGGGTTTCCTATTACTCGACACAGGTCTATTTTTTGTATAATCTCTACCTTCTTAAGGACAACTTGTGAGTTGTTTCCTTTTTAAACTAGTCCACTAGGTTTAAGCTGTTATGTCTACTTTGAGCATTCATCCGGACATACTCTCGGAAATATTTTATAATGATGACTTCTTATAACCTTATGAGAATATGGCTTAATCTTATCATAACTTAGTACTTCTTCCCTAGCCTTTACTCAGAGAGTCAGACAATAACACTTCAGCATGTATTGTTACTCTCCCCCTTGGGGTTTCCTAATGGTCTCTAAAGTGTATGTATAATACCCATTAACTCAATAGTTAGGTTATCGGTCTCTATCTAACTTATACTTTACCTCTATAAGAGGCTTGTTGGTTTGCGGCCCGAAAGTTCCCGCGAGAGTGCATCGCGGTACCCAGGTTGCCCGTAATTGCCGCGTTTCACAAAGTTGGGCTGCCAACTGCCGAGGGGCGCCATTTCGAGGCAAACTCATCTCACCCCTACCAAATTCAAACATTCCGTTAAACTGATCCGTGAAGTAGACGGTCGGGATCCACATGTCGGTCATCTGTCCATGACGCGAGTGCCAACGCGGCAACCTCTTTGTCAATTTGATGAACTAAGTGGCTTGGTGCGTTGACCAATTTCACAAATCCTCTTCCTCCTTTCTAGCACTGGCAGCGTTGAAATCCACCCTCCAAGCAAAACGATCCCTTTGGACCTTTTACTTCTGGCACCAAGTTGACGTACCCATTCGCTGATCCCGAGCTCCAATGCTGCATGCCTCCGCCGCCGTTGCGAGGCTCTAGCCCTCCTTCGCCACTGACGAGTTGAGCATCACGGAGGATGGCAGATCCTACTACCAAGGAGGAAACAATTGTGGCTACATGAGGGTGAGCTACCCTTCTCTTTGCCATTCGCACTAACTATAACTGCTAAGATGGCTATTGAACCTAGATTTGTTTAGCTAGCCCAACACTGACAAACATTTTTTGTCCATAGTTTTCTGTCACGTGGGATCTCCGGGGACCACCCTTACCTGGTTACGGTAGCCCTCTTCAGCTATGACTCTAAATCAGCAAGGGTGAATGGCAAGTGGTATGGACACCATTGTATCACGATGGATGAAGCACCTGCATAGATCTGCACTATCCCCGGTATGGTTGCTGCTCTGCATAATCATGATGAAATAGGGATGAAGAAGATTGCAAAGTTCAGCTTCATGGATGAACGAGGCATCATGGTTCCTCTAATGTGTGACAGTCAGCTAATTGGGTTGATGAAAAGGTATGCTCCGACTTGCATGTTTGAGCTGAATTGTGATGTACTAGATGTGGAAGCTGCTGCAACTAGGAGTTGCCCTTCTATTCTTGGACAGGGTGGTCGCTCAAACCCAATTAGCTCCTTGTAAGAAACAGTCTCTTGGGGTTCGCATGTTTGTGCTGCATTGTAATTTTTGTTTTTTTACTCTGTAGATATTAGGCAGTTATGCAACAATCCTGTTTCTTTGACAGGAAGCACCGCAAGGTTAGATACATGATTGCCGGGTCAGTCATTTTGCTACCGGAAGAAAATAAAAACGAGTGGAGTGATGATGCCGGACACGATTCTGGTGCTGATTGTCCCGGCGATGCAGAGTATGTGAAGCTAAGAAAATTGGCACCGAGGAAGAGGAAGAAGGCAGGAAATGAAGAGGCCAGTGGACGTGAAGGCTTGGCACCCAGGCAGGGGAAGAAGGCTGCTGGCAATGAAGATGTATAAGAATGTGTTGAACTTGAATCTATATATGTAATTCGGTTAAATTCTGGAGCTCTGTGCGTGGAACTTGTCGGGCAAAACAATCTACCCATGTTCTCGGAGTAAAATGTACCGCGACTTAGGGTTTGGAAACACCCGAGTTATTAGTTGAATCCGAAATTGTGATTATGCCACTACTATCTGAAAACACGCAGCACCAGTTCCACGATTGCTAAAATAAATTATTTAAGCTGCTACACTCCATGGAATTTGATGGAATGTTAGTGGCACAGAAATAAATTATTTAAACTGCTACACTCCACGGAACAACAACTTATTTCAGATGCTGCACAACGACATGGCAACATAAACAACAATGGCAACCATTAATGCCTAGATAATGAGGAAATCAGTACCACTTTCTGGCCTAATCTTGAGCCCGTCTATCTCACCACCTCCCTGCTCCAGCATCCCCTGCATCTAGAGAAGCTCCTAAATCTCCAGTAACAGGGTGTACGTCCTTCCACTTTATAAATTATGGCTGTGCCATTTGCATGCGGCACAATCCACGTAGATTACGTTTAAAAAACCACCAATGTTAGAATACCATCATCATCAGACAAAGGAAGTAATGGAGGGCTAAGATAGATTAATGGGCGACCATTTTATTTCTCCCAGGACTCCAAGACCACTAGTTCAGACCGGTAGGTAAACAAGTACTACTATTACAACTTAAAATAGTACGGAGCTCAAGCTAAATAGAACTAGGTATCACACAACTCCTTGATCTTCCTAATCTTAGCCCGATGCCCATCTTCCTGCGAGAGCAAGGATCGAATTGTCTTCTCCGTCCTTTTAGCATATTCCTTGTACAACTTCAATTGTTTCTGTGCATTTATCCTCATGCACTTGTCAATTATCGTAGTTGTGAACTACAGGACTGGTGAAGTTCATTCCTTGCTTGAGTGAGTTCTTGCTCTGCTTTAGCCTTCAGGGCCAATGCCACGTCCCTCTCCTTCTCGACTTTGCTAACCTTGTCTTGCACCCTCCTGTGATCTCGATTAAGCTTGAATGTGTCAACTTGGTCAAATAACTTCATCTCAACACTCTCAAGAAGTGAGCTGACTACGGATTCTTTCAACTCAATAGTCATATCCCATAGTTTGTCTAGTGTTTTCTGCAATGATTTGGGCAACTCTAGATCTACCCATTTGACAACACCGCAACTTCTGCGTTGCATCATTGCACGATGTCCTTGACACCCTAAAAACCTCCTACTTGTGTTTCGTCCTTAGAACGCTACAAATTTAGCGGGCACATATCCATGTTTACATAGCGGAGGACTGTCTTCCTCCGCTAAGCCGTGATAGTCGGAGTTGTATAGCGTCTGGTTGGCTTAACACATCATACGTGCATGAGTAAACATAGTAGATCTAGCTCAAAATAGATAAATCGCCACATATGTTATAGATGAGATGACTCACATCAAAATGACCGTCCCTGTCATCACGACGCGTTTCCTCACTGTCCCCCTTGAACCCATGGCGAGAGGGGGGTGGGGGACTGGGGTGGCTGCAGGAGAGATGGATGGAGGCGCCGTCGGCTTGCGGCTACGACAGTATGGGAGAGAAGTGGGGAAAGTGGCTTCGAGGGGAAGGAAGAGAAGTATGGGGAGGAAGAGAAGTAAAGGGGACGTGACACTAGCAGGTGGCCCATGGAACTCGTGACACTCGCAAAAGGGGAGCGCGCGGTGTTGCTAGTTTGTCTAGAGCAAGTGGACAATAAGCATGGCCAATCATGTCGCAGAACAGCCTACTCACGGATAGTTCTTATGAAGAACCATCCCAATCGTCCAAGCGCCCCGATCGAATGGTTTGTAACAATCTTCATGCATAATAAGTGTGTTAGGGCACGCCTTCTAGAAGACTTGGTCTAATGGACACCATTGGGGGGCTAAGGTTACGATCTAACGGCCACCACGCACACACACTAGATGTCATTGTTGCTAGGGTTTATGAGAAGAACACACATCCAATGACATCTAGTGGATCCACTTGGTTTATGAAAATAACACACATCCAATGAACTCTAGTGGATCCATGTGGTTTATGAGAAGAACACACATGCAATGAAATCTAGTGGATCCATGTGGTTTATGATAAGAACACACATGCAATCAACTCTAATGGATCCTTGTGGTTGATGAGAAGAACACACATGCAATGATATCTAGTGGATCCATGTGGTTTATGTGAAGAACACCACATGCTGGAGTGGCATTAGTGGATCCATGTGGTTTATGAAAAGAACACACATGCAATGACATCTAGTGGATCCATGTGGTTTATGAAAATAACACCACATGCTGGAGTGGCATTATTGCATGTGTTGTTTTCCAACACAATGATGCACACTGACACACACACATGCAATGAACTCTAGTGGATCCATGTGGTTTATGTAAAGAAAACACATGCAATGCCATCAATGGATCCATGTGGTTTCTGTGAAGTACACACATGCAATGACATCTAATTGATCCATGTGGTTTATGAAAAGAACACCACATGCAATGAACTGTAGTGGATCCATGTGGTTGATGAGAAGAACACACATGCAATGACATCTTGTGGATCCATGTGGTTTATGTGAAGAACACCACATGCTAGAGTGGTATTAGTGGATCCATGTGGTTTATGGAAAGAACACACATGCAATGAAATCTAGTGGATCCATGTGGTTTATGAGAAGAACACACATGCAATGAACTCTAGTGGATCCATGTGGTTTATGAAAAGAACACACATGCAATGACATCTAGTGGACCCATGTGGTTTATGAAAAGAACACCAAATGCTGGAGTGGCATCATTGCATGTGTTCTTTTCCAAAACCACAATGATGCACACTAACACACACATGCAATTAACTCTAGTGGATTCATGTGGTTTATGTAAAGAACACACATGCAATGACATCTGTGGATCCATGTGGTTTATGTGAAGAACACACATGCAATGACATCAAATGGATACATGTGGTTTATGAAAAGAACACCACATGCAATGAAGTCTAGTGGATCCATGTGGTTGATGAGAAGAACACACATGCAATGACATCTAGTGGATCCATGTGGTTTATGTGAAGAACACCACATGCTAGAGTGGCATTAGTGGATCCATGTGGTTTATGAAAATAACACACATGCAATGACATCTAGTGGATCCATGTGGTTTATGAAAAGAACACAACATGTTGGAGTGGCATCATTGCATGTGTTCTTTTCCAAAACCACAATGATGCACGCTGACACACACATGCAATGATATCTAGTGGATCCATGTGGTTTAAGTAAAGAACACACATGCAATAACATCAGTGGATCCATGTGGTTTATGTGAAGAACACTGATGTCTACGAACTTCTATTCTTGTAGACAGTTGTTGGGCCTCCAAGTGCAGAGGTTTGTAGAACAGCAGCAAGTTTTCCCTTAAGTGGATCACCCAAGGTTTATCGAACTCAGGGAGGAAGTGGTCAAAGGTATCCCTCTCAAGCAACCCTGCAATCAAGATACAAGAAGTCTCTTATGTCCCCAACACACGCAATACACTTGTTAGGTGTATAGGTGCACTACTTCGGCGAAGAGATAGTGAAATACAAGTGGTATGTATATAAGACAATGGTGCTAGAAAATAGCTTGATGGCGTGGAAAAGACTAAAGGCAAACTGAAATAAAGATGGAAGCAAGCAAACATGTAACAGATCTAGTTGCAAATGGTGTTTCAGTGCTTAGAAACAAGGCCTAGGGATCATACTTTCACTATTGAACACTCTCTCATATAAATATCTTCTCTTTATGATACTACTCTTAACTACTCTCCGGTTGAACACTCTAATCGATGGTAGGGCTATAACAACACACCTCAAAGTAAGACTTTCCCATCTAGAAAACCCCACACTGTCACCTTGAGCACTAGATGGTTCCAACAAACACCACAATTTCATAGAGACATCCAAATCCAAATATAACTCATAACAAGTATTTGTAATCTCTAGCCTAAGTGCCACCATGGTGTGCACGCTGTCACTTTCACACACATGGGGAGAGCAGAGATCTATTAAAGCACTTGAGTAGCAAGGTAGATCTACTTGATTACAAAGCTCATGATCACAATATGATCACGCATAGAGAGAGAGATGAACACATAGCTATCGGTAGAACCCTTAGCCTCGAGAGAGAACTACTCCCTCCTCTTCATGGGAATCAGCAACGGTGATGGATATGGTGGTGGAGATCGATGGAGATGGCTCCGAGGGCACTTCCCTGTCCCGGCAGGGTGCCGAAACAGAGACTTTCTGTCCCCCGAATCTCTCCTTCGGTGGCGACGATGCTGCAGAACTTTTCGTGGCTGGAGGCTTTTTGCTTAGGGTTTTTGCATCGGGAGGCATCTTATAGGCGAAGAGGCAAGGTCGGTGGGCGGGCAGGGGGCCCACACCACCTGGTTGTGAGGCCATGGCTAGCCCGCTCCACCACATGGTGTGGCCGCCCTGTGGCCCCTCTCTGTCTCATCTTCTAGCTCCGCGAGTCTTCCGGTAAAATATCGACTTTGGCTTTTGTCCGGTCCAATTCCGAGAATATTGCTTTTCTGACTTTCCTAGAACCAAAAACAGCAGAAAACAGGCAGCTGGCACTGTGTCTCTTGTTAATAGGTTAGTCCAAGAAATCATATGAAAAATACTCCAAAGTGTGGACAAAACACAAGAAAGTAATTAAAACCAAGCATGGAACATCAAAAATTATAGATACATTTGCAATGTATCAACATCCCCAAGCTTAACTCCTGCTCGTCCTCGAGTAGGTAAGTGATAAAAAGAAAGAATAATTTTTGAGGTGACATGCACCATCATAAACTTGATCAAAGTATTTATAAAGCATTGAAAGATGGGATCATAGTACTTCAATCATAACATGAAAGATATAGTTCTAACAATAAGACATAGCAACTATGTTGTAACATGAAAAGGCACAAACAAAATATTCATGAATAACAATGCTTTGCAAGACATTTGTTTGTTTCACATAAAAAACATAGCATAGTAGCATTCAGCTTGTCCCTCATAGAGTAGCAAACATAAATGCATAGGACACCTTCAAAGTTCATAAGAGTGACTAGATACAAATAGTTTAAAACAAACAATATCAAAGCTATGCATCAATCAACAAGTCTTGGGACAATGCACAT
Source organism: Avena sativa (assembly GCA_916181665.1). Classification (NCBI taxonomy): domain Eukaryota; kingdom Viridiplantae; phylum Streptophyta; class Magnoliopsida; order Poales; family Poaceae; genus Avena; species Avena sativa. The sequence continues at coordinate 431,212,696 of OV702292.1, read as the reverse complement.
AGAACTAAGAATGGCCACTATGCTCTCGAAGTAGGTGCGTAAAGATAGAAGGTGCAGACTCAACATAAAAGTAAAAGAAAGGCCTTCATAGAAGGAAGTAGGTATTCAAGTCTCATAAAGAGCTTCCAAAAATTATGGTACTTAATAGCTTTCAGCTCTCATTACCCCTATCATAAGCATCTTGAAGGTGATTAAGGTTAAAGTGACACAACTAAGAGGATATGATTGACAAGTTATAAACCGAAATCTCATGCCCCTTACTTACGAAGACCGAACCTCATGCTACTCAACTTTAGTCACAAGTAAGCTCTTATCATAAAGAACCGCCAATAGGGTACCCCTTGCACATGATACAGGAGCTATCCCATAATCAAAATGACAAGGCAAGCAGACAATGAGCATCTCAGCGATCTTTTTATTTGCTATTTGCATAGGTTTTTATTGAGGATGCTTCATATAGTGCTCATTATGGTGATGCTGCAAGTTTCCACCATGATTAGGCATGGCTTAGGCTAGCGGCCTAGGCGTTTCTCTAACACACATACAAACTCCATGATCTTACAAGTTCCACTTTTATTTCACACCACCGGGATCCATAAGCAAAAGAACATGATATCAACGGGGTACAAAGTACAAGTGCAATGTTGAAAGTGTTCCCCATGATACATGGTTCTGCTAATTTCAACTTATAAAGCGCAAGCATATACGCAACAAAGAAGGACCCAATGGTTCAAGTTTATTAAATGCAAAAAATTAAAGTGTGCCATCAAGTTCGTGAGAGCTTTAATCACTAGTTTTCTCATAACAAGTTTAGTTTGGAAGGTAAACAAAAGCATGAATATACTTGGAATAGCATAAGCTAGTAGGTAGGTATGGTGGACTCTTTGGAATAACTTGGTTTAGGGAGTTGGATGCATGAGTGGAACTCATACTGGGTTGTGGAGGCTAGCAAAAGACTGGGAGCGACAAACTAAGAGAGCAATAATGGCCATAATCATGCAGAGCGACAAAACATCATTGATCAAAGCATAAAGTGATACTACAAGTTGAAAACTAAAGGATCATAAAGGCTATGGTGACTTGGGATAGTCATAACATGGGTGAGCATGTGCCAAGTCAACCCAAATAAAGCATCAAGGAGAATACGACAATACTATGCTTTAATATGCTAAAACAACGCATGATCCTTCCAAGGCACATTAAGAAATCTCAATTGTTTATAACATGTCATGCTACATCAAAGAATACTAAGACTAAAGTCAAACAAATATCAAGCATTGCATGACATAGCATAGGCCACAGTCAAAAATAAGCTCTCTTTATCACTTAAGCATGAACTTTCCTACTCTTTTCCAATCCAAACCAAACTATTTGAAAACCATTGTATGAAAGAGGGGGTCCAACCAATTTATTCAGAAAACTAAGCAAACCAAGCAAACGAAAAACCAAAATGAAAATGAAAAAGAAGACGCTCCAAGAACAACCCAACTATGCATGAAACAATAAAAATGAAGCGTTTGGAAGAAACTTGTGATTTTTATTGATGAAGAAGGGATGCCTTGGGCATCCCCAAGCTTTGATGCTTGTATTTATTGGATATTTCTTGGGGTGACATGCGTGGTATCCCCAAGCTTGAGCTTTAGTCCATCCTTCATCTCATTACTCATTCCTTCCATACACCTGAAAATTTTCCTTCATACAAAACTTCACACAATCTTTATTAGCAACATTAGTGCACTCAAGATAATAAGTCTTTGGGTTCAGTTTCAACACCAATAAAACTTCCATTAAATCACAAGATACTGTAGCACTTCCCTCAAAAAGCTCAATTCCCCAAAAGAACTCAAAAAGGAACCAACAAGAATTGAATGCAAATAAAGACAGAAATCTGTCAAAACAGACCAATAGGTAAAGACGAATTGTTTCGAAGACATTCTGTTGCTCAAATCAAAAAGTATTGAACTAACGAACGTTAGATAACAACCTGGGGCAGAAGCACAAAAATTCACGCCTCAAAAGGACGTTCAGAGATTTTAGACGAATTTTTATGGTGAAGCACAGAAATCTGTTTCGGGCCAGCAACTTTCCCAATCATTACTTCTCTCTCATTAGAGGTTACTCTTGGCACAAAAAGCAAATAAAAATGATAAGGAGCGGTTATTACTGAAGTAATAACTTCCAAGACTCATCTAAAACTTTTGGGTTATCTCCCAATAAATACTTTTCTTTAACGCCTTTAAGTTAGGCATGATAGTTTGAGAAGATGCTCACATAAGAAATATGAATTGAAGTAAAAGAGAGCAACAAGAAGCAGATTCAAAGCACATTTAAGTCTAACCCACTTCCTATGCATAGGAATCTTGTAAATAAACAAGTCATGAAAGCACAAAGCAACAAGCATAGTTAAGCAAAACAAGTGCAACTTCAAGACTTTCAACATAAAGAGGGGAAACTTAATATTATTGAGATGCATAAAACCATGCTTCCCTCTCTCATAATAACTTTCAGTAGCATCATGAATACAATTAACAATATAACTATCACATAAAACATTCTTATCATGAGCCACATGCATAAAAGAATTAATACTCTCCACATAAACATAATCATTCTTATTAATTGTAGTGGGAGCAAACTCAACAAAATAGCTATCATTATTATTTTCATCACCATAGTCATCAAATATAGGAGGCATATTGTAATCATAATTAATTTTCTCCTCAATAGTAGGTGGACTGAAAATGCCATACTTATCATTGTAATCATCATATATTGGAGGTTTTGTATCATCGTAAGCAATAGAATAGCTATCTTCCAAAGCCGGGGAACTAAAAAGATCATTTTCATAAAAACTAGCTTCCCCAAGCCTAGACTTTTCCATAGCATTAGCAATAATGGTGTCCAAAGAATTCATACTAACAACGTTGCTATTAGCATGCAAATAAAGTTCCATAGGTTTTTAAATTTTCTCTTTAAACACTTCATGTCCTAACTCAAGATAAATACTATAAAGCTCTCTAATTTTTTTTGTTGTTTTCCATTAAGTCCAACTAGTGAAAACAAGAAACAAAAAGACAAAATTGCAGAATCTAAAGGAAATAACTTCGAGCACTCACACCGGAGGATGTGAGTACCTTTTATCTTACCTCCCCGGCAACGGCGCCAGAAAATAGGCGTTTGCCATGGGAGGTTCTTCTTCTTCAATCCTCCAGTGTGAATACCTTTTACCTTACCTCCCTGGCAACAGCGCCAAAAAATAGTTTGATGTCTACGCACTTCTATTCTTGTAGGCAGTTGTTGAGCCTCCAAGTGCAAAGGTTTGTAGAACAACAACAAGTTTTCCTTTAAGTGGATCACCCAAGGTTTATCGAACTCAGGGAGGAAGTGGTCAAAGGTATCCCTCTCAAGCAACCCTGCAATCAAGATACAAGAAGTCTCTTGTTTCCCCAACACACCCAATACACTTGTCAGGTGTATAGGTGCACTAGTTCGGTGAAGAGATAGTGAAATACAAGTGATATGTATATAAGACAACGGTGCTAGAAAATAGCGTGATGGCGTGGAAAAGACTAAAGGCAAACTGAAATAAAGATGGAAGCAAGCAAACATGTAACAGATCTAGTTGCAAACGGTGTTTCAGTGCTTAGAAACAAGGCCTAGGGATCATACTTTCACTAGTGAACACTCTCTCATATAAATATCTTCTCTTTATGATACTACTCTTAACTACTCTCTGGTTGAACAGTCTAATCGATGGTAGGGCTATAACAGCACACCTCAAAGTAAGCCTTTCCCATCTAGAAAACCCCACATTGTCACCTTGAGCACTAGATGGTTCCAACAAACACCACAATTTCATAGAGACATCCAACTCCAAATATAACTCATAACAAGTATTTGTAATCTCTAGGCTAAGTGCCACCATGGTGTGCACGCTGTCACTTTCACACACATGGGGAGAGCAGAGATCTATTAAAGCACTTGAGTGTAAGATCTCACCATAATAAGGTAAGATCCCTGTGATTGCAGTGCTAGTCCCTGGATCGAAATGCTAGCACCCACAGTTTAAGATGAAGTACACAGAAACAAAGGTCATTATTACATCGCATATCCAGGAATATAATGGTTCTTACAACTCACTTAGCCCAAGGCTAAGATACTCAAGGTTCACATTACATATCATAATAATAATAGAGTCTTTTGTCTTCATGCGCCACAGGCAAACATGTCGAGTGTAGACCCGCAACCCTACTCATCATCAGAGTATCCTGCAACATAATAAGTGATGGCTCAATACACGACGCCTGAGTAACCACTCAACATAATCCAAGCAAGTCCCATTCCACCCAGGTGTTTCATTAACATTAGTTGTTTTCTTAGTCAAACAAAATAATATCTTTCCATACTATCTTGATGTGTATTTTCCACCCACAAATTCTAATAGCATGGCTAAGCACTCTAGCATACAAAGTATTTCAACTAGGAGATACTACCAAGATATAGTTTATGGGGTAGCATAGCATAGTATAGTAACATATAAATAATCCTATCATGCTAAGATCTACCAAAATAACACTAGTGCAATAGTGAAAATAATAGGACATGAGATGAAATATCACTTGCCTTGGTAGCTAGGGGAATAGGTACAATCCTCACAACAACAAACTTCACAATCCACACAATCTACACAAAGAATAATACAACAACAATAATTCAATCAATAAAACATTACCAAAAATATGAATGCATGCAAAATGCAATGATATGATCACAACTCTATAACTTACAGAGTCTACAGTACAGAGGTTAAAATACCTCAGCTAAAGGCATAAGAAATACCCCAAAACAATTTATGGAATAATTTTTATGAGCAAAATACTCCTAAAAAGGTTCTGCCTAATAATTCCAATTTTTCAGAAGTAAAAGTGTGAAACAAGGCCTCTATAATAAAGGTCTTATTTTTCTGAATCCATAGACACCAAATTTGCATTTTTATGAATTGTGGATCAAAAGTTATTGATTTTCTAAGTTTAATACAAAATTTGTCTAATTTTCTATTTAAACAAATAACCTGGGCGACGTGGCGCAATCTCATTGGCCTATACCGTTTCGGTCGCCGATCTAATCCTAGCCGCAGACGATAAATCTAACGGTCCCTCGTGGCCTGGCCAGAGATGGGCGGCACTGACCAGCTGCGCGCGGCGGCGGAGCATCGGCCGATGGCGTTCCGGCGGTTCTACAGGGGCAGGGAATCTGTGGACACGTACCGGAGGTCGAGGAGGTCGTGGGTGGTCTCGATGGAGGTTACAGTGGCGTGGGGGTGCTCTGGCTCGGCCTTGATTCCTCGCCGGAGCTGCGTCGGCGGCGAAGCTCGCGGCTCTGTGTCGGAGACAATGGCCTGGGGCTCGGACAAGCAAACAAGGGGGTCAGTGAGATGCACACTGATCAGTATGGTCTAGCAGGGGCCAAAAAGGGGCGGCGAAAACCCTACCTTCACCGGAAAAAGCGTTATACGGCGGCGGCAGAGGCGGTTCGCCAGAGTTGCCCGCGTCGTCGACCTGGAGCAAAAGGAGGCATGCAGCCGGGGTTAAAACACGCGCCAGGTCACGGCAATAATACAGGGAAGAGAGGAGGGCACGGCGTGGCCGGAGCTCACCGGAATCGTCACCGGAGTAGCTTCGGACGACAATGGTTTGAGCTGGTAATTAGGGAGCCTGGGGGCTCTCCAGGGGCTGTGGTTGGGGGAAACTGACGGGGAGGGGGAGGGTATTAAGAAAGGGGCGGTGGCGGTGGCGATTAATTCGTGATAACGCTCGTATTCAACCGGACTTGTTAACGACAGAGGAGGGGAGGGGGTTGCCGGCCGTTCGCGTGGAAGACGCTGAGTTGGCGTCGACGTGGCGTGGGGCCGGGAGGTAAGTGGGTGGGGTGAGCTGTGGGGATGTGGGAAAAGACAAAGAGGGGGAGAGAGAGGCCCGGGTGGGCTGGTTGGGCCGCTTTGGGCCAAAAGGCCAGCATACTGCTGCTGTTTAAAATCCTTTTCCCTCCTTTCTTTTTCTTTTAGAATTTCGTTTCTAGGTTTTTTGAATTTAGCAAAAGTGCTCCAAAAAGTCTCTAAATTTCACCAAATTTTTGGAGGACAATCCTAATGCAAAGTAGTACATGCCATGATGATATGAATGCTATGATGATGATTTTTAGGTAAATTTTTTGGGATGTTACAAATCTAACCCCCTTAAGATGAATCTGGCCCTCGAGATTCGGGTTGGCTAGCAAATAGGTGAGGGTGATCTCTCCGAAGTTCATCCTCTCGCTCCCATGTTGCTTCTGATTCAGTGTGATGGTTCCACTGCACTTTGCAGAATTTGATTGTCTTGGTACGGGTAATTCTTTCTGTTGTCTCCAGAATCTTAATAGGTTTCTCTTCATAAGTGAGATCATTCTCTAGATGAACTTCCACCAATGGTATAGTGTCTTTCAACGAAGTTTCTTCCATCTCTGGGTGACACTTCTTCAGATGACTGACATGAAATACATTATGAACTGCTGACAGAGATTCTGGTAATTCTATCTCATATGCCACTTCTCCTTTGCGGCTCAAAATCTTGAAAGGCCCTACGCCTCGTGGTGCTAATTTTCCTTTGATTCCAAATCTCTTCACACCACGAAGTGGTGATACCCTGAGATAAGCTCTATCACCAATCTCATAGGTAACCTCTCTATGTTTTGGATCGGCATAGCTCTTTTGCCGAGATTGGGCTACCTTTAGCCTATCCCTTACCATCTTGACTTTCTCTTCAGCCTCCTTGATTAGGTCTGGTCCGAACAAATTTCTTTCTCCTACTCCATTCCATAGCAACGGTGTAGTACACTTCCTTCCATAAAGGAATTCAAACGGAGCCATTTCTATGCTTGATTGATAGCTGTTATTGTAGGAAAACTCTGTGTATGGTAGACTTTCATCCCAATTAGATCCATAATCTAACGCACATGCTCTTAGCATATCCTCCAATATTTGATTGGTCCTTTCTGTCTGCCCATCAGTTTGCGGATGAAATGCAGTGCTGAATTCTAATCGAGTTCCCAATGACTCGTGAAGTTGTCGCCAAAAGTGCGAAGTGAATTGAGTTCCTCTATCAGCCACGATACTCTTAGGTACCCCATGTAAACATACAATCCTATTCATGTATATCTTGGCTAGCTTTGCACTTGTATAAGTGGTCTTCACTGGTATGAAATGGGCCACTTTTGTCAAGCGGTCAACGATAAACCATATAGAATCGTATCCAGATTTAGTCCTTGGCAGTCCGGTGATAAAATCCATACTGATTTTATCCCATTTCCAATCAGGTATTGGCAGTGGTTGTAATAATCCTGCCGGTTTCTGATGTTCTGCCTTTACACGACTGCACACGTCACACAAGGCAATGTGTTCCGCTATATCCTTCTTTAAATTATTCCACCAAAATATTTCCTTAACATCCATATACATCTTGGTGTTGCCAGGATGAATTGAATATGGTGAGTTGTGCGCTTCTTGTAAGATCAACTTTTTAAGCTCAAGATCCTGCAGAACACAGATACATTTTTCGTACCATAAGATTCCTTGTTCATCTACATGAAATCCTTTTGCCTTGCCTTCACTAGCCTTACTTTTGATTTCTTCTATTTCTTTGTCCATCTTTTGGGCTTCTTGAATTCTGTTCATCAGGGTGGGTTGCACTTCCAAGGATGCAGGGTACCCTTCAGGCACTATTTCAAGTCTCAGCTCTCTAAATTGGGCACATAACTCCTCCGTCAATTCTCCTTTATTGAGGCCATTTACATAAACCTTGCAGCTTAAAGCATCAGCTTTGACATTTGCCTTTCCAGGGTGGTATTGCAAACTTAAGTCGTAATCTTTGATAAGTTCTATCCATCTTGTTTGTCTCATATTGAGTTCTTTCTGTGTAAAAATGTATTTCAGACTCTTGTGATCAGTGAACATTTCACAACGTTTTCCCATAAGATAATGCCTCCATGTTTTTAAGGCATGTACAGCTGATGCCAACTCTAGGTCATGAGTAGGATAGTTCACTTCATGATTTTTGAGTTGCCTTGATGCATAAGCTACAACTCTACCTTCCTGCATTAGTACACCTCCTAGTCCTTGGTGAGATGCATCACAATATACTTGAAAGTCTTTCTCAAGATCTGGCAAACATAACACTGGTGCTGACACTAGTCTCTTCTTCAACTCCTAAAAACTAGTTTCACATGCTTCTGTCCAGTTAAACTTATTCTCTTTCTTTAGTAGATCAGTCATAGGTTTTGCTATCTTAGAGAAATTTTCAATGAACCTCCGATAGTACCCTGCTAGGCCAAGGAAACTACAGATTTCTTTAACCGATTTAGGAGGTTCCCATTCTATCACAGCTGCCACTTTTGCTGGATCAACAACTATACCATTTCCAGATACTATGTGCCCAAGAAAACCCACTTCATTCAGCCAAAATTCACATTTGCTGAACTTGGCATAAAGTTTGTGTTCCCTGAGTTTCTCTAGAATGAGGCGTAGGTGTTCTTCATGTTCTTTGTTGCTCTTGGAATATACCAATATGTCATCGATGAACACCACTACGGACTTGTCAAGGAATTCCATGAATACCTTATTCATCATGTTCATGAAATAGGCCGACGCATTAGTCAATCCAAACGGCATCACCGTATATTCATACAACCCATATCTAGTGGTGAATGCAGTCTTGGGTATGTCATGTTCTCTAATCTTTAGTTGGAAGTATCCTGATCGAAGATCAATTTTTGAGAACACACATGCTCCCTCTAGCTGATCAAAGAGATCATTTATTCTAGGTAGGGGATATTTATTCTTTATGGTCACTTCATTAAGCGAACGATAATCTATGCACAGCCTTTGACTTCGGTCCTTCTTCTCAACAAACAAAACTGGTGCTCCCTAAGACGAAGAACTTGGTTGGATAAATCCCGTTTTCAACTGTTCTCCCAGCTGTTTCTTGAGTTCTTTTAACTCATCCACCGACATTTTGTAAGGTCTCTTTGCTATAGGCCTAGTTCCTGGCAGTAGGTCTATCAGAAACTCCACATCCCTATCTGGTGGCATGCCAGGTAATTCTTCGGGGAACACATCTGGGTACTCCTTCACTATTGGCACACTGTCTAGGCTAACCCCCTTAAGAGAATTAACCTTGCTCCCCTTGGGTTCAAAATTAGACTTGAACCTGATCTTTTTCTTTTCTGGGGTGGTGAGCATAATAGTTCGTTTGGCACAATCAATCACTCCTTCATAACGGGTCAACCAGTCCATTCCTAATATTACATCTAATCCTTTGGACTCTAGGATTATTAAATTAACTGGAAACTTGTTCTTTCCAATTTCTAGGGTTATCTGTCGGCACCCAGAATTTACTATCATTTCTCCACCCGGGGAGCTTACCTTAATGGGACATCCAATGGTTCCAGTGGAGAGTTTGTTTTTGACTACAAATGCTCTTGAAATGAATGAATGCGATGCGCCGGTATCAAAAAGGATAAGTGCAGGAATGGAATTAATCTTGAACTTACCGATCACGGCATCAGATCCTTCTTGAATTTCCTCCACGTTGATGTGATTCACACAACCATTTTGAAATGGGTTCGTCTTAGCCCCATCAGTCTTCTTCTATGGGCATTCATTAGCATAGTGCCCTGTCTTCTTGCACTTGAAACATTCCACCTGACTGATGTCTTTCTTTGCTAGCTGACTATGATGATTCTGACCATTTTGGTTCCCATGGCCATGACCATTATGGTTGTTCCTGAATCCACTTTTGTTATGTCCATGATGATTGTTTCCATCATGGTGGTGGTTATTGTTATGATGGTTATTATGATTCCCATTCTTGTGGAAACCTGAACTCCCACTTCCTTCACCATGAGAGCGCTTGTGAGGTGATCCTGATCCAAACTTATCAAAATGGTGCTTTCTCTTTCTACCCTCCACTTGCTTCATCTTGTTTTCTAGGATGGTAGCTTTATCACACAAAGATTGATAAGTTGGAACATAAGCAACAGATAGTTGCATAGAAATTTCATCATTCAACCCATCTAGGAATTTCTCCTTTCTCTTGGCGTCAGTGTCAACATCATCTGGTGCATAACATGACAGATTTTTGAACTCTTCGATGTACTCAGAAATACTGCGGTGGCGTTGCTTGAGGTTATGGAACTCGTTTTTCTTCAACCCCATTATTCTAGAAGAGATGTGAGTGGTACGAAATCCATCCTCAAACATTGCCCAAGTTACTTCCTCAATAGGGTGAGTAACTTGGAAATTGTCCCACCAAGTAGCCGCATGACCTTCCAATAAGTGTGCTGTGAATCTGACCTTTTCTGCATCCGTGCATCCAACTTTGACTAGGTCCTTATTCACAGAACATAGCCAATCATTTGCTACCATGGGGTCAGTGGTACCAGAGAACTTAGTAGGTCTCAGCTTTAGAAATCTTGTAAGCATATCCAGAGGTGGTGGATTGTTCTGGTTGTTGTTATTGTTATTATTGTTGTTCTGATTTTGGTTTGTCATGAATTGAGTCATCATTTGCATCAATTGTGTCTATGCAGCCATCATCTGCTGCATTCCATTGCCATTATCATTGTTATCCTCGTTGTTGCGTCGGGGAGGCATCTGTGGGTTTAATAAGGGTAAGTAATGATAGATAACCCAATAAAGTAACAACAATCAAACAAACAAGCACATGCAGGTTCAACATCACAACAATAACAGAGTTTGCGAAAATAAACATACTATCATAGTCACCCACAAGTCGGTATGATCTATGCAACTCGATAATAATAAAACAATAGATAGATGGATAAGTATCACTACTCATCCATGTCAACTTCCTCCTCCACTAGTGCAAGTCCTGCTGCGGCGAATCCTGCCTTATATTCCTCCAAGCTTGTAGTCAAAGCATCAATCTTTACCTGTAAATCTCTCTTCTGTGTGCGTAGCCTCTCAATCACCTCATGATCCGCTTCCAGCTCAATGTCCTCAAGCTCTAACTCGGCCTCCAAGTCTCTGATCTTCTTATTCTTCTCTTGAACCCTCTTCTCTTGATTCTTGAATTTCTTATCCTGGTCTTCAAACTTCTTCTCCATTTCCTTGATTCTCTTCTCCTGTTCCTGGAAGGCCTTGTCTTTCTCTTTTAGCTAGACTCGTAGTTCATCATTACTAAGCATCACATTAGTCCTATCGGTATCAAGGCTCCTGATAAGGCTCTCTAAATCCTGGAGATGGTGACGCACAGGCTTGATAGACTCCTTAGTGGCCTCGTCCAGCACAATAGGCTCTCCGTCCTCGTCGCGTCTCCCAAAGAAGTGAAAGTAGTGGCTCTTGATCTCGGAAGAGTGACGTCCACATAGGCGTCCCAACAGCTCCTGCATAGCGACGTCGAGCCCTCTCTCCAAGTCATCATGGAGTATCTTGAAGGCGATCTCCTTAGTTTGGGGCTCTGTCTCGCGTCCTGGCTGGGTAACTTTGAATCCCCATAAGTCCTTCCTCTGAAATTTCCTCAGCTGAAGTCCCTGAATGGTAGGGATTGGAAGAGGGAGCACCTGGACTAGCTCCAACATGCGAGTCCTGAAACGAGTTCCCTTGAAATCCTCGGCCGTGCTGTAGATAACACTAGGCATCTTTTGCATAGCATGGAAAAAATTAGTAACAACACAAGTCTAGAGAAAAAAACACAAGTCACAAAAATAAAAAAACAACCAACAAAACATTCCAAGTAGCAGTACATTATTCAACTCAAGCAGTCAAGGTTCCAGACATAAACTTATTTTTTCCATACCACATAGGTTGGTATGATCAAAATACTAACGTGATAAAACGCCAAGGGTGGTGGTCCAACTAGTATCTCACTCCTTCTTAACCAAGGTAGCAATCTGGGCATCCTTGGCAGCAATCTGCTTGTCTTGGTTGCATAGCTCCAAAGCTAGGCCTATGATATCCTTACTTAGGCATTTTACAGTGGCCTTTGAGTCTTGGACAAGAGGTTTCTCCTCCTTGAGATCCTCCTGAGTATTGAGCATTCTATAGTTGAGTCTTTCCCCAAGTTCCTCAATAGCTTTCCATGCAGCATTCCTTGTAGAGTCAAAGAATGACGTGTGCATTTTAGAGTTGGTGAACATGCAGAATCCCGTACTCTTGGGATCATCTTCCTTGTTCTTGTACAAATGGAGTTGCACCCACCAATACTCTTGTCCTTCATCTATCACAGGAAATCCCTTGTACAAGGCTTCACCATTCATTCCCAAGCCGATCATGAGGTTCTTGAGTGCCTTGGGAAATTCTGTCTCACACTCCAGGGTCATAGTCATCAGTGGTCCCTTCTTGACAGATTCATTGATGGTAGACATCTACAAAATAGATGAGAAAGGATGCTTAGGGAAAGTTTTATGAGATGAAAGACAAGTGTAAAGTTTGAATATAAAGTTATTTTGCCTAAGGGTTTTCCTTAGTCTAATCCATTCTAGGGTCACGAACCTACAGGCAACACAGTGCTCTGATACCATCTGTAAGATCTCACCATAATAAGGTAAGATCCCTGTGATTGCAGTGCTAGTCCCTGGATCGAAATGCTAGCACCCACAGTTTAAGATGAAGTACACAGAAATTATTACATCGCATATCCAGGAATATAATGGTTCTTACAACTCACTTAGCCCAAGGCTAAGATACTCAAGGTTCACATTACATAGCATAATAATAATAGAGTCTTTTGTCTTCATGCGCCATAGGAAAACATGTCGAGTGTAGACCCGCAAACCTACTCATCATCAGAGTATCCTGCAACATAATAAGTTACATCCACAAAGGGTCAATACATTTGGAATTGTATTGGCAAGTGATACCATAGTTACTTAGTATAATCCAACAGCTACATGAATATATGGCTAAGTGTGGTTTTGGCTGACTTTGCTAAAAGCTAGTTTTCACTTAATAGTTTTTGAAGAGTAAGTATTCTCTCTCAAACACTAAGGTACCAATGATATACATCACTGAACCTCTACCCATGTTCACCCACAAGTTTTAACTTAGAGAAATTTGGATGAGGAGATTATTGAACTGCTTCACTGTCCTGAGGCTCAGAAATTGTCCATAACCGGGGACACGACTAAGTACTTAGTTTTACCCTCTCGAGAGGTGGTGCACTTTCCCCACAAGACTCGACATGCATCGAGATAAGACTTTTCGGAAGCAATCCCTCAGACCACCACGGACGCGCTCCATCCTATCACAACTACCACCTTCTATCCGTCTGGCTGAGTTCTTGCAACTTAGTTGGTCAAGGCAGAGCCCATATGCCATGTGGCTGCACTGGAAGCTTCGTGACAAGAACTTCTCCAATCTCTTTGTTCCTGGGTGGCCATCCACAAGTGTGATACACCAGCTGACCATAGACATGGCCCCTGAGTAACCACTCAACATAATCCAAGCAAGTCCCATTCCACCCAGGTGTTTCATTAACATTAGTTGTTTTATTAGTCAAACAAAATAATATCTTTCCATACTATCTTGATGTGTATTTTCCACCCAAGAATTCTAATATCATGGCTAAGCACTCTAGCATACGAAGTCTTTCAACTAGGAGATACTACCAAGATATAGTTTATGGGGTAGCATAGCATAGTATAGTAACATATAAATAATCCTATCATGCTAAGATCTACCAAAATAACACTAGTGCAATAGTGAAAATAATAGGACATGAGATGAAATATCACTTGCCATGGTAGCTAGGGGAATAGGTACAGTCCTCACAGCAACAAACTTCACAATCCACACAATCTACACAAAGAACAATACAACAACTATAATTCAATCAATAAAACATTACAAAAAATATGAATGCATGCAAAATGCAATGATATGATCACAACTCTATAACTTACAGAGTCTACAGTATAGAGGTTAAAATACCGCAGCTAAAGGCATAAGAAATACCCCAAAACAATTTATGGAATAATTTTTATGAGCAAAATATTCCTAAAAAGGTTCTGCCTAATAATTCCAATTTTTCAGAAGTAAAAGTGTGAAACAAGGCCTCTATAATAAAGGTATTATTTTTCTGAATCCATAAACACCAAATTTGCATTTTTCTGAATTGTGGATCAAAAGTTATTGATTTTCTAAGTTTAATACAAAATCTGTCTAATTTTCTATTTAAACAAATAACCTGGGCGACGTGGCGCAATCTCATTGGCCCGTACCGGTTCGGTCAGATCGATTGCTGCAGACCGTTAGATCTTAAGTGATAAACAGACGGATCTGATTAGCCCATACCATTTCGGTCGCCGATCTAATCCTAGCCGTAGACGATAAATCTAATGGTCCCTCGTGGCATGGCCAGACATGGGCGGCGCTGACCAGCTGCGCGCGGCGGCGGAGCGTCGGCCGATTGTGTTCCGGCGGTTCTACAGGGGCAGGGAGTCCATGGACACGTACCGGAGGTCGAGGAGGTTGTGGCGGTCTCGATGGAGGTTACGGTGGCGTGGGGGTGCTCTGGCTCGGCCTTGATTCCTCGCCGGAGTTGCGTCGACGGCGAAGCTCGCGGCTCTGTGTCGGAGACGATGGCCTGGGGCTCGGACAAGCAAACAAGGGGGTCAGTGAGATGCACACTGATCAGTACGGTCTAGCAGAGGCCAAAAAGGGGCGGCGGAAACCCTACCTTCACTGGAAAAAGCGTTAGACGGTGGCGGCAGAGGGGGTTCGCCGGAGTTGCCCGCGTCGTCGACCTAGAGGAAAAGGAGGCATGCGGCCGGGGTTCAAACACGCGCCAGGTCACGGTAATAATACAGGGCAGAGAGGAGGGCACGGCGTGGCCGGAGCTCACCGGAATCGTCGCCGGAGTAGCTTCGGACGGCGGTGGTTTGAGCTGGTAATTGGGGAGCATGGGGGCTCTCCAGGGGCTGTGGTTGGGGGAAACTGACGGGGAGGGGATTAAGAAGGGGCGGTGGCGGTGGCGATTAATTCGTGGTAACTCTTGTATTCAACTGGACTTAGTAACGGCAAAGGAGGGGAGGGGGTTGCCGGCCATTCGCGTGGAAGACGCTGAGGTGGCGTCGACGTGGCGTGGGGCCAGGAGGTAAGTGGGTGGGGTGAGCTGTGGGGATGTGGGGAAAGACAGAGAGGGGGAGAGAGAGGCCCGGGTGGGCTGGTTGGGCCGGTTTGGGCCAAAAGGCCAGAATACTGTTGCCGTTTAAAATCCTTTTCCCTCCTTTCTTTTTCTTTTAGAATTTCTTTTCTAGGTTTTTTGAATTTAGCAAAAGTGCTCCAAAAAGTCTCTAAATTTCACCAAATTTTTGGAGGACAATCCTAATGCAAAGTAGTACATGCCATGATGATATGAATGCTATGATGATGATTTTTAGGTAAAATTTTTGGGATGTTACATTGAGTAGCAAGATAGATCTACTTGATTACAAAGCTCATGATCACAATATGATCACGCATAGAGAGAGAGAGAGATGAACACATAGCTACCGGTAGAACCCTTAGCCTCGAGAGAGAACTACTCCCTCCTCATCATGGGAATCAGCAACGGTGATGGAGATGGTGGTGGAGATCGATGGAGATGGCTCCGGGGGCACTTCCTCGTGCTGGCAGGGTGCCGGAACAGAGACTTTCTGTCCCCCGAATCTCCCCTTCGGTGGCGGCGGCACTGCGGAACTTTTCATGGCTGGAGGCTTTTTGCTATAGGGTTTTTGCATCGGGAAGCATCTTATAGGCGAAGAGGCAAGGTCGGTGAGCGGCCAGGGCTAGCCCGCACCACCACATGGTGTGGTAGCCCTGTGGCCCCTGTCCGCCTCGTCTTCTGGCTCTGTGAGTCTTCCGGCAAAATATCGACTTTGGCTTTTGTCCAGTCCAATTCTGAGAATATTGATTTTCTGACTTTCCTGGAACCAAAAATAGCAGAAAACAGGCACCTGGCACTGTGGCTCTTGTTAATAGGTTAGTCCAAGAAATCATATGAAAAATACTCCAAAGTGTGGACAAAACAAAAGAAAGTAGATAAAACCAAGCATGGAACATCAAAAATTATAGATACATTTGCAATGTATCAAACACACATGCAATGAAATCTGGTGGACCCATGTGGTTTATGAGAAGAACACACATGCAATGACATCTTGTGGATCCATGAGGTTGATGTGAAGAACACAGATGGAATGACATCTAGTGGATCGATGTGGTTTATTAAAAGAATACCACATTCTGGAGTGACATAATTGCATGTGTTCTTTTTCAAAACCACAGTGATGCACACTGACACACACACATGCAATGAACTCTAGTGGATCCATGTGGTTTATGTGAAGAATACACATGCAATGACATCTAGTGGATCCATGTGGTTTATGTGAAGAAAACCACATGCAATGACATCTAGTGGATCCATGTGGTTTATTAAAAGAACACCACATGATGGAGTGGCATTAGTGGATCCATGTGGTTTATGAAAATACCACACATGCAATGATATCTGGTGGATCCATGTGGTTTATGAAAAGAACACCACATGATGGAGTAGCATCATTGCATGTGTTCTTTTCCAAAATCACAGTGATGCACAGTGACACACACACAGATGCAATGAACTCTATTGGATCCATGTGGTTAATGAGAAGAGCACACGTGCAATGACATCTAGTGGATCCATGTGGTTTATGTGAAGAACACCACATGATGGAGGGGCATTAGTGGATCCATGTGGTTTATGAAAAGAAGACACATGCAATGACATCTAGTGGATCCATGCGGTTTATGAAAATAACACCACATGCTGGAGTGGCATCATTGCATGTGTTCTTTTCCAAAACCACAATGATACACACTAACACACACACATGCAATGAACTCTAGTGGATCCATGTGGTTAATGTAAAGAACACACATGCAATGACATCAGTGGATCCATGTGGTTTATGTGAAGAACACACATGTAATGCCATCTAATGGATCCATGTGGTTTATGAAAAGAACACCACATGCTAGAGTGGCATTAGTGGATCCATGTGGTTTATGAAAAGAACACACATGCAATGACATCAGTTGATCCATGTGATTTATGAAAAGAACATCACATGCTGGAGTGGCATCATTGCATGTGTTCTTTTCAAAAACCACAATGATGGACACTGACACACACACATGCAGTGAACTCTTGTGGATCGATGTGGTTTATGTAAAGAACACACATGCAATGACATCAGTGGATCCATGTGGTTTATGTGAAGAACACCACATGCTGTAGTGGCATCATTGCATGTGGTCTTTTCCAAAACCGCAGTGATGCACACTGACACACACACACATGCAATGAAATCTAGTGGGTCCATGTGGTTTATGAGAAGAACACACATGCAATTACATCTAGTGGATCCATGTGGTTGATGAGAAGAATACACATGTATTGACATCTAGTGGATCCATGTGGTTTATGAAAAGAACACCAGATGCTGGAGTGGCATCATTGCATGCGTTCTTTTATAAAACCATAGTGATGCACACTGACACACACATGCAATGAACTCTAGTGGATCCATGTGGTTTATGTGAAGAACACACATGCAATGACATCTGGTGGATCCATGTGGTTTATGTGAAGAACACCGCATGCAATGACATCTATCGTCAGATTGATGACAAGTACGCCATGAGGGGGTCCTCGAGGCGTGTGGAAGAGAGGGGTGTGAGTCGTATGGGATTCCGGGACGGTGAGCACACAAGTTTACCCAGGTTCTAATCCATCGGCTTTGGATGGATCCTACTCCTGCTAGTAATCTAGTATTACGGCAAAGCTGGAATATGGGTTACAAGGGTTTCTCATGTGCGAGTTGATATTGTAGACTATTGTGAGGGTGCCCTAAAGGATCTCCCTAGGACGGCTTTTATAGGTATCCGGTCTAGGGTTTACAGGAGAGATCTATCTGGCTACGAATAAGAGTCGTTTACAGAGTACATCTTGAACTACAAGTAACACTATGGGCCTATGTCGGTAAGTCTTCTGGGCCTTCCCGTAGCCAGACTAGACTCCATCTCTTCTCCCTGACTGGGCCACCCGTGAAGTAAAGCTCTAACCCGAAGTGGGCCACCCTGGTTAGTGAGGTACAATGAGGATACCCGGTATGTATATCCCCAACATCAGCCCCCGGAGGCCTCCAAGATCCAAAGTCGGGTTCATCATCGTCTAGCTTAATCTTCGGCTTGCAGAATCTTGAAGGGTTCCTGAAACTTTCAAAAGAAAAGATACGATCCGGGTCTCAAAAACGAGTTGGACCAATAAATACGTTATTCGGATTTCCAGCTTGAAGTTCAAACTAAGCCTGAACTTGGTCTCTGACGTCATCTGACACTAGTCATGGTCAAGTCACGTCACTGATAGACATCTCCTGTCAGCACGACCGTTGGTGGGTCTGCCTTTCGCAGAACCGAGGCACCGTTTCGATGCGTGTGTGGAGATCGAGGCGGCGTAATCATCACGTGGGGGCTTCCCAGTCCTTTCCATGACATGTGGCACGTTTACTGTAATGTTTGCACGAATCTTGACGCGGACGGTAGTTATAAGGGGTGAGGATCTCTTTTCCTCATCTTCTTCACCAGTTCCCAGCGCCATTTCCTTCTCCTCTACTCCTCCCACACACCTAGAGCTTCCATGCCCCCAGAAATTCCTAGCACCGCCTATCCAAGGTCATCGTCGCACCGGAAAAGTGGCTTCCGCATCATCCTCCGGCACGGCAGCGATGATACCGACGGCAGCAGTGGTGGAGAAAGAGAGCAATCGCGGGGTCTGGATCCCGTGCATCCTTGACAACGCCAAGCTCCACGGCGTAGAAGAAGAAGGGCTCCTCCACGCCGGTGATTAGCGGAGCGGCTTTAGCGAAACCGTCCCCAACCCTCGCGACGGCGAGCGAGTGCACTTGGGAACTCACCTAGACAGAGGTCTGAGTTTTCCTCCCTCAGATTTCTTTTCCGAGGTTATTGATCACTATGGAGTTTAACTCCATCATCTCCCCCTGAACTCCATCTTAGAGATGAGCGTGTACACATCCTTGTGCGAGGGGTATCTCGGCATTAGGCCGAGCCTTACTCTCTTCTGATACTACTTCCTACTCCGGAGAAATTCCATCACTGCCGATAATCCTTATATTACCGGTACTATTAGTTTTTCGGTTAGGCGAGAGCACGTCTATCCCCGGATCATGGCTAGTGAGTCGGTCAAGCAATGGCCGGCCACTTTCTTCTATCACAAGGATATTCCTGCTCCCGGCAAAGCTACTGCTTTGCTGGCTTTCATCGATGGAGCCGCCATGCCCCAAGGATCCTAGGATGAGGTCGCTCCAGCTCTCGGTGACGATCTCTTCCTCGCCAAGAGGCGGATCGAATACCTGATGAAGCACATGGGACTGAGAGGGTCCGACTTGGTCCAATGCTGGGTGTCACACCGGATCCAGCCTCTCCAACATCATGGAGACCGATTGATGCACTCCATCACGTCGTCGAAGAATGATTCCCTACGCATTAGCCCCAAAGCCTACACGACAAAAGATTATGTAAGCCAGATCAAGTGGCTGATAAGGGAGCAGATCGAGAGGAAGATTCCAGAGGTGTCCCTATACATGCATACAACGGAAGATCTCGTTGTGCTGGTAAGCTTTAGCAACAACCCTTTTTATGTGCTCATATTTATATTATTTCGCAATACTGAGATACCATCTTCTTTTCAGCTTGCCGACCTCCCCGAGTCGAAGTTCGCTCCTATCAAGGGATATCCTCCTGAATTTTCTCAGGAGGAGGAATTGGTTCCACTAACGGACATTGTTCCTCAGAAGCGTAAAGCTCTAGCAGTGGCTATCGGCAAAAAGGAGGTGCCCATTGTGAAGAGGTAACTTTCCTCACAAATTCCGCCTTTGTACTTTGTTTGTAATTCTTTCTGAGATGTAATGTTCTTTGTTCTATTACTTTCTCAGAGCTAAGCAGCTCATCAAGGGTTTTGATAAGGGTGAACCCTCTTTGGGTAATGATCCCTCGGTAGAGATCTTCGCCGAAAATCTCCTAAGCAATCCGGGACTTGCCAAACTTGGCCTTTCTCAGAAATCCGTGGAGGAAATCCAGCGGTTGGCCCGGCAATGCCTAGAAAGTCGGACCATTAGTGCTGAAGAAGAAGCACAAGAAGCGGAGGACGTCAAATACTCCGAACTTCTTGAACAAGTCCGCCTTCGCGACGAGGGGCTGAGAGCTGGCGTGCGACCACCTCCACTAGTGATCACACTCACCCTTGCCGAGAAGGTTACAACTAAGGTGAACATGTTCTTGAGCAAGCTCACACACGAACAACATGTAAGTCGGAATTCCAACCCACATATTTCTTTATGTTACTTTATATCATATCCTCTAGCCCCCAGGCATGAAGTTGGATAGACAATCCGGGTTTATGCTTTCTTTAGGATGCCAAAGAATGAACTAGTGTATCCCCCAAGGCCCGTGCTGTTATTAGTTACAATATCAGTCCGAGCCTTTAGTAGACTTCTGACTCTGGGTATTCTGACTTACAGAAAGTTAATTCATATAACCAGGAATTATTGAGGATATCTGCAACAAGCGAAAAGAGATCAAAGCTCTCCAACTTGAAAATGCTAAACTAAAAGTATCCAGGGATGAGGCTGAAGGTAATCATTTCAGTACACAAACCTTGCCTTTGATTTCATAGTCGAATTCTTGTTCAACTGTTATTCTTTTGACTACATCACTAGTGAAGCAGTCATGTGCAATGATTGAAGAGGCCAAGAATCTTAAGACCTTGGTGGTGGAAAACAAGGATCTCCGCCAAGAGCTGGATAAGCTTAAGGCGGATCATGAGAAGAGCATTGCTCAAATTCTCGAATCCTCCTCCATGGCCACTGAGGAACGCGATCATAAGATCGTGTCCCAGGATAAGAAGATCTCGGATCTTAGCAATGACTTGTTCAGAGAGAGGGATATCACCGAAGCACTCTAGGCTGAACTCTAGAGTCTTCGAGAGGAGAAGACCAAAGTCGACGATGTCATCTTCGGTATGTTTCCATCTTTTTCTGACTTGTCTGCATCTTTCGACTCTTTTGATATCGGATTTCTTCTACTAACTATTTTCCATTACATGCATAGGTCCTCTGAACTTACTGGACTCAGCCTCTGCCGAGTCTCGCACCAGCCGGCTTACACAAGTCGGCGATCGGCTTCATGACTTCCAGCAATCCATCAAAGATATTGGCGAAGTTCTCAAGGTTCTAGATATGCATAGCATGTCCAGCTTTGAAGTGCGAGAGAAGGCCAAGGATATGCCACAACTCGTCCAGGACTGGAACATGTCCTACGCGTGAACCGCAGCGCGGAACGCTCTTACCATGGTTATGAGCCACCATGGAAATATGGAAATCTGGCAAGTAACCAGAGGGTACTGCAAAATGGATGAAGACGGACAGGAGCAAGACATCAAGGCTATCATGGACTCCTGTGCCGGATATGGGTTTCACGTAGCTGACTTAACCAGCTACGACAGTCCTTTCTTCACCCACATGGACACGCCACCTCCGCCTTCCAAAGAAATAGCCAAAGTTTCCGATGATGAACAAACCGCATCAGATTTGAACATCTCAGAATGTTATTAGAGTGAGGCTGATGTATCCACCGAGACGGTAGCTCCTACCTCTTCCCCTGCATCATAGAGCATCAGAAAGACCAATTGTGTTATTCTGAAAACATTATGGATCTGTACATAAGTAGTATGATACTTTTGCTAGTGCCAAGTTTTATTTTATCTATTCAGCACTTTTGGCTTAAATGTTTGTGTGCCTGAAATGTTTGCATAAGAACTTGTGTTTTTGTCTGCACTTATCGTTTATCTTGCCTTCCGCCTCGTCCCTTTCGTGAGCCGGCCAACCTTTAGCACGGAAACTTTGCCGAGCAATGCAGCTCAATTGCTAAACCAGTTTAAACTCAGAAACAAAGCCGGCTTCCAGTACCAATAATTCACTACTCAGAAAATACCCGTATCCGACAATCAGACAAATAACCAAAGCACAGACTATAAAATTTAAACTTATACCTGAAGGTAGAAATTTTAGAATCTGAAATCTAAACCAGAACAAGCATGATAATAAAGTACTTTCAAGTATTCTGGGATTTTTGACTGTGACATGATCATTTGGAAATAAGATGGTAAAAAACTTCTCAGAAAAAATTGAGGCAACCAATACTTTATTTCTTTTTGAACATGTACACATATATGATTATAAAGAAGGATAAACTAAGAATAAATGGGACGTAGCTGAGCAATATTCCATGGTCTGTCTAATTCTTTCTGATTTGTACTGCCTCTAGCTCTCTTTCTCTTCTCAGTAGCATGTCTTTCTTTGAATGGCCGCATATCAGTTAGGTAGTATGAACCATTGTGCAATACTCGACTAACCAAAAAGGCCCTTCCCATACTGGGGAAAGTTTGTGCTTTCTTTGTTGCACAAGCCGGAGAACCAAATCGCCCTTATTGAAAGACCGGTTTATGATTCTCTGGCTATGATACTTGCATAACTTCTACTGATAGGCTGTTGATCTCATTTCAGCAACAATGCGAACTTCTTCGACTAAGTCGAGATCATTTTGTCGAGAAATCTCAGAATCCTCTTCGATATACGCGGCAACTCTAGGAGAATTGTGAATCAAATCACTAGGAAGAACTGCTTCAGCACCATAGACCAAGAAGAAAGGTGTGTATCCGGTTGACCTGTTCAGAGTTGTTCGCAAGCTCCATATTACAGAGGGTAATTCCTCTGCCCAAGCCCCCGCAGCACGTCGTAGTGGTGCTTCGATTCTTGGTTTTAGGCCTTATAGGATTAAACCATTTGCTCTTTCGACTTGTTCATTAGCCTGCGGATGTGCGACTGACGCAATGTCAAGCCGTACATTTTGTTCGTTGCAGAATTCGGTAAGCTCTCCCATAGAGATTTTACTCCCATTGTCCGTGATAATGCTATGTGGATAACCATACCGGATTATAACATCCTTGACAAATCTTCTGGCTGTTTCTCCATCACAACTAGTGACAGGTTTAGCCTCAATCCATTTGGTGAATTTATCCCCCATCACTAAGAGGTGAGTAAATCCACTTGGACCCCGTTTAAATGGTCCTACCAGATCAAGCCCCCAAACCGCAAAAGGCCATGTTATGGGTATTGTTCGCAGCTGATTAGCCGGAACATGAGCTTGTTTGGCGTATTTTTGGCAACCTTTGCATGTCTTAACCAACTGTTCGGCATCTGCCTTGGATGTAAGACAGAAAAAATCGTGTCGAAAAGCTTTTGCCACTAAAGATTTGGCTGCATCATGGTGACCACACTCGCCTTCGTGGATTTCTCTTAAGATTTCCACTCCTTCTTCTGGAGATACGCAATGCTGAAAGACCCCAGACACACTCTGCTTATAGAGCTCACCACTAATTATAGTATAGGCTTTTGCTCGTCGGACGATCTGCTGGCTTAGAACGTCGTATTTGGGTAATTTGCCATCTACCAAGTAATCAAGGTAGGGTTGAGTCCAACTGGGAATTACAGCCAGAACTGCTACTAAAGGTGAGTCGGATTTGGTCAGATATTCCTCGTTTACTTCTTTTATAGAGGGAACTTTGAAGTGCTCTAAAAAAGCGCCATCCGGGACCTGTTTCAGTGTAGAGCCTATTCGAGATAATGCATCTGCTTCCTTATTTTCTGCTCGAGGGATGTGTTAAACCTCAAACCCTTCGAACGATTTAAATAGATCATGCACGACAGCTTTATATGCTGCCATGTGTTTATTTGCATTACAAATATCCGACACTTTTTGAGCAACAAGATTCGAATCTCTGTAACACATCAAACGTCGGATGCCAATATCCTTAGGAATCCGGATTCCATGCAGCAGTGCTTCATACTCGGCAATGTTATTTGTAGCCGTGAAGTGGATTTGCAACACATATAGAAGTTTATCTCCTTGGGGTAATTTGAGCACGACGCCAGCCCCCGAGCCCCCTCGAGCCTTAGACCCGTCATAATATAGGGTCCAATATTCCGACTCAGGGAGGGTCATATTCTCCTCTGTCTCTGTCCAATCAACAACAAAGTCAGCAAGGATTTGGGATTTGATTGCTGTTCGAGGTTTATACTCAATGTCAAAAGCTTAAAGCTCTATGCCCCATTTTGCGACGCGTCCTGTAGCCTCGCTGTTGTTGATTATATCTCTCATGGGAGCTATGCTCACCATGGTAATTGGGTATTCCTAAAAATAATGTCGTAACTTGCGGGATGCAAAAACACACCATAAGCCAGCTTTTGATAGTGCGGATACCGCTGTTTCGATTCAGTTAGGACCTCGCTGAGGTAGTAAGTCGGACGCTGCACTAGGTGTTCCTGATTTTCCTCTGGCCTCTCCACTACCAAGATGACACTGACAACCCTGTTTTTCGCAGCGAGATAGAGCAACATCGATTCCCTTGGTTCTGGTGCTGCAAGGATAGGAGTAGACGAGAGTATTTCTTTCAAGTCTTGTAGTGCAACTTCAGCTTCATCAGTCCAAACGAATTTTTGGTCTTTTTCAGGAGCTTGTAAAGTGGTGCGGTTCTTTCTCCGAGCCGGCTTACAAACCGACTGACTGCAGCAATGCAACCAGTTAGTCTTTGAACGTCCTTTAGGCAAGTTGGCCTGGAAATATTGAGTATAGCCTTGATCTTATCTCGGTTCACCTCTAGGCCTCTTCGAGACACGATGAAACCTAACAATTTTCCGGCTGGGATTCCAAAGAATCACTTCTTCAGATTAAGCATTATGTTATATTTTCATAGAGTGGCGAACGTTCCCTCCAAGTCGGAAATTAGTGTTTCCTTCTTTTTGGACATCACCACAATGTCGTCCACATATGCATGTACGTTGCGTCCGATTTGGTCATGGAGGCAACGCTGCATAATGCGCTGGTACGTAGCTCCTGCGTTCTTGAGCCCAAAGGGCATCGTAACAAAACAAAAGGTTCTGAGGGGGGTTATGAATGAAGTTTTGATTTTATCTGATTCCTTCATCCGAATTTGGTGATAACGTGAATATGTGTCGAGAAAATAAAGGAGTTCCGAGCCTGCCGTAGAATCGATAACTTGATCAATTCTAGGTAGAGTGAACAGATCTTTGGGACAAGCCTTGTTCAAGGCAGTATAATCAACACACATCCTTAAATTAGTGGTGTCCATTTTAGGGACCATTACAGGGTTGGCCGACCAGTCCGTATGGATGACCTCTTCTATGAATCCGGCTAACTCGAGCTAGGCTAGTTCCTTAGCTATTGCCTTACTCTTTACATTGCCAAAACGTCGTAGGGATTGTTTGACGGGTTTAGCGTTCGGGTGTATGTTTAGAGAGTGCTCGGCAAGTTCCCTAGGTACTCCGGTCATGTCAGATGGCTGCCATGCAAAGATATCTTGATTTGCTTGGAGATATCTAGGCCTACGCCTATCTGGGTCACCTTGGAGGGGTCATCATCCTTCAACGGCGTCTTCTTCGTTTCTTCCGATGCCTTGAACTCCGGATTTGGCTGTGTCACCTCCTTCTTTGTTGCGGGCATCTCAGACAGATCTATGGTCTTCTTGATCTCCTGGTACGCCTGGGCATGCAGCACGGCTTCAGCAAAGGCGGCATTTCCATCCTCGCACTCTCGCGCTTTCTTCAGGTCTCCCCTGATGGTGATTACGCCGTTGGGACCTGGAATTTTCATATATTGTAAATGTAACACGGACGAGCCATAAAAGCCGAATAAGCCGGACGTCTGAATATAGCGTGGTACGCGCTCTTGAATGGGACCACTTCGAAGGAAAGTGATTCTGTCCGATAGTTCTTTGGAGTTCCAAAGGTAACATCCAAAGTGATCTCTCCCAGGGAATTGACTTGTCTTCCTGGGACAACTCCATGAAAGATCAGAGAGCTGTGATTCAGCTGGGTCTCCGAGATTCGCATCCGGCGTAGCGTTTCGACATACAGAATATTGATGCTGTTACCACCGTCCATGAGAGTCTTGGAGAAACCATAGCCATCAATAAGTGGGTTGACGACTAAGGCGTATTTTCCTTGCCTGTGTAACTTAGGCGGATGATCAGCGTGGTCAAAGGTGATTGCAACTTCCAACTAGTCCAGGTACTGAGGGATAGCCGGAACTATCTCGTTGAGCTCATGTAGAACTTCTTTCTTGACCTTAGCTGGTTGAGATCCAAGGAAGGTGACATAGGTGTCTTTCTTTGTGGGGAAGGTTTTCTTCCCCTTCGGCTTGGGATTTGAAGGATCAGCTTCCTCCATGTTGGAATCTTCCCTTCTTCCGCGTAGCCCTGTAGCCAGCGGTATCATCTCTCTTGATGTCGTCATTAAAACAACACTCGGCGTTTGTGTGAGACGAGCCCCCATTGGCATCCAGATGATGCACACATGGATTATTGGCAATGTCGGCCCAAGAGTAGGTTTTGCTAGGTTGCTGGTCTCCTCTACCTTGAACTCTTGATGTCCCACGACCGCGTCCATGGCCACCGCCGCATCCTCCTCGTCCTCTAGACCCGAAAGTAGCAGTAACCACTGCCATTTCTGCGTTGGGCTTTTCTTCCGAGGTGTTCTTGCGCTTCTGAGCTTGCTGCTTTGGTTGTTTTGCCGACTATGGCACATCTATGGCATTCAGTAATCCCTCTGCGTTGTCGTCAGCATCTGCATACTTGCTCGCTATTTTTATCATCTCTCCCAAATCAGTGAGCTTGTCACACTTCAAGCGATGACGTAGTAAACCAATTGGGAGTCCTGCAATGAAAGCTTCGATCGTAGTTTGGTCGTTTACTCCTTCACAGGAGTTCTTGGTGTCGATCCATCGTCCGAGATAATCTCAGCAAGTTTCTCCGGCTTTCTGGGTGCAATGTTGTAGGTCTCCTACCGTATAGGGCCTCCGATATGTGCCTTCAAAGTTCCGAAAGAACGCACTTTGCATGTCATACCAGTTGTGGATGGTGTTCTCTAGAAGTTCATTGAGCCATGATCGCGCTGTCTTCCGCAACATAAGTGGGAGATATCAGGTTGCAACCAAGCTATTTCCGCCTTTGGCGATGCAACAGGCCTGGAAAAAATTACGAAGCCAAGTATCTGGCCGAGCTAAACCGCCGTAGGGCTGGATGTGTCTTGAGATAGCAAATCCTTCCGGGAATTTTGTTGCTCTTATGCGTGGTCCGAAGCATTTTGGGCCCATGTATATGTCATCATTTTCATAGCGCTGTGCCTCTATGTTGGAGTTAATCCGGTGTCGCGCATAAATTTGAGACATAGATCGTCGTCCTGAGTGATGGCTATGGCTGCGGTGCCTTGGAGCCAGACTTCGGCTTCTACCACCACCACCTCCACCACGACGCCCTCCTTGGCCTCCTTGAGAGCCGTTGTGATGGCTACTTGGTGGAGAGGGTGGGGTAGCTGGATTGTTTCCGGTTGATCGCCGACCTCCGTCTGGAGCATCATTATTCCGGTTCCAGGGAGGGTCTTCATTGCGACGAGCCCCCTGCCGGCTTGTCTCAGCACGGTTTCCATCGTTTCTTCGTCCGTCACTCCCACCATGGTGGGACTCAGCCGGACGGCTTGTAGGTCTAGGAGGTGGCATTTTTTGACGGTCCTCCTCCCGATGTTTCTCTTTGTCTTCTTCCCTGCGATCGTTCGACTCCCGTCGGGGAGGATTCCTCGGATACCATGCAGCAATTGCCTCTTGCTCAGCAGCTGGAGCGACATTGCACTAGTCACGTGCAGTTCTATGATTGCCCTAAAGATCCGGTTCTTGAGTAGTTGTCTTCCCGACGGTCAGAACGGTAATGCTGTTCCGGAGCATGTTGGGGTCTTATGTCATTCCAGGCCGGATCTGTGCAACATTGGTCGGATTAGGAGACCAGTTTTCCACTTCCGGATTTCGTGGCCCTTTGCTGTTCCAGACCTTTGGTGAGTATCGTAATGCCCAATCGAACCTGTTCTGGGCCTAGATTGTTTGACAGGATATCCCGAGCTGCAAAAGTGTTTTGCACCGGTGTTGGATACACCAGATCTCCCTTACTGTCAAGTCGAGGCATCCTTGGGTCTCCCTCAAAGAGAACCTTGTGAACTTCCGGAAATTGATCGTCATGCGTGTGACGTTTCCGGGTCTTCTGATGCTGCTGAGAGATGTACTTCTCCGCAGTTGCCATGCGTTTCTTTTCTTCCTCGATGTTTTTGGCTTTATCCAGGAGTACTTGGCGACGCTCTTCTAGGGCCTGGGCCCTTTCATCCAGCTCTTCAGCAGTAAGTTCTGCCGATGTAGGGATAGGTGTGGTTAATGCAGCATCGATGAGTTTACGCGCACCTTCAGTGATCACGTGTCCATCTGCCGAATCTTCTTTGGGCTCGTCTAGGATAAGTGCTCCATTCGAGTCTTCCTCGTATTCCTCGACAAGCACTTCCTCTGTCGGAAGATCTTTTGCTAGGGTCTTGTTCTTCTTGTTCTTCTTCTTTGCCTTCTTGGCAGCGCCGGTAGCAAAGACGACTTTGGGCCCGTTTCCTGGAGTCAAGCTCTAATCGGTACTTTCGGCCATTTGGTCCTCGGGATTATCTCCGAGATCCATGTTGTCCTACGCTTTAGGAGAGTTTTCTCCGGATCCTTCGTCCATGGCTTCTCCTTCTGCTGCAGCTGTGGAGTTAAGCTCCTCTTCATATTCCGCGGTGAACTTCCGGAAATCTGTGGATGTCATGGAATCATCCAAAGATGCCCGTAAGTCGACACTTGTTCTGATTGCCTCCAGCACCGAGTCTTCGTTGTCCCCAACATCG
Organism: Avena sativa; assembly: GCA_916181665.1. Taxonomy (NCBI): domain Eukaryota; kingdom Viridiplantae; phylum Streptophyta; class Magnoliopsida; order Poales; family Poaceae; genus Avena; species Avena sativa. The sequence continues at coordinate 431,183,779 of OV702292.1, read as the reverse complement.
GCAGAGCCGGATCCGGATCCAACTTATCCGATAAAGTGCGATGTGTGCCTCCTGAGATGTCTGCGGTCTTTGTGGTAAGCCTCGTCGAAACGCCTGATGGTCTCGAGGATTGCATCGATGCTTGAGTTTTGCATCATCATACGCCTCAACGTATATCTTAGGAAAGGCCTGTCTATTCTGGCATCATCAGAGCCGGAACCAGAGTTATCTTCTTGCTCCTCCTAGATTTCGACCTCCGTAGGTGGATTGATCTGGGATTCGACCTCGCTAGGGAGATCCACTCTAGATCCGACTTGTACTAAGAGATCTGCTTCAGGTTCAGCTTTCTCCACTATCTCCGCAACTGGTGCGGGCTTGGTGGGATTAGGGTTTTCTGAGATCCGGAACTCTGCCGTCTCCCCGGACAAAGGGGACCCAGAAATTTCTTCTGGCTCTATCATTACCGCTGGGGTGGGTGGGACAGGTTTAGTGAAACTGATGTAAACATCAATCTCACCGAAAGACATGATGGTGTAGGTGGTCACGGGTTCCCTAGCCAGAATCCACGTCTCGTCGAGAACGATGAGAGGGACATCACTGGCGTAGAGGATGCGACCGACGGTGATAGTCTCGCCGATTCCGATTCTTGCAGATTCTGCTCGGAACACACATCCGAAGCTCACTTGCCCCACAGTGGGCGCCAACTGTCGTCGGATTGATGACAAGTACGCCATGAGGGTGTCCTCGAGGCGTGTGGAAGAGAGGGGTGTGAGTCGTATGGGATTCCGGGACGGTGAGCACACAAGTTTACCCAGGTTCGAATCCACTGACTTTGGATGGATCCTACTCCTGCTAGCAATCCAGTAATATGGCAGAGCCGGAATATGTGTTACAAGGGTTTCGCCTGTGCGAGTTGAGATTGTAGACTATTGTGAGGGTTCCCTAAAGGATCTCCCTAGGACGGCTTATATAGATATCAGGCCTAGGGTTTACAGGAGAGATCTATTCGGCTACGACTAAGAGTCGGTTACAGAGTATATCTTGAACTACTAGTAACACTATGGGCCTATGTAGGTAAGTCTTCTAGGCCTTCCCGTAGCCGGGCTAGACTCCGTCTCTTCTCCCTGACTGGGCCGCCCATAAAGCAAAGCTCTAACCCGAAGTGGGCCACCCTGGTCAGTGAGGTACAGTGAGGATACCCGGAAAGTATATCCCCAACAACATCTAGTGGATCCATGTGGTTTATGAAAAGAACACCACATGTTGGTGTGGCATTAGTGGATCCACGTGGTTTATGAAAATAACACCACATGCTGGAGTGGCATCATTGCATGTGTTCTTTTTCAAAACCACAATGATGCACACTGACACTAATACATTGCAAATGTATCTATAATTTTTCATGTTCCATGCTTGGTTTTATCTACTTTCTTATGTTTTGTTCCAACTTTGGAGTACTTTTCATATGACTTCTTGGACTAACCTATTAACAAGATGCCACAGTGCTAGTTGCCTATTTTCTACTGTTTTTGGTTCCAGGAAGTCAGAAAATGAATATTCTCGGAATTGGACGGGACAAAAGCCAAAGTTACTATTTTCCCAGAAGACTCACGGAGCCAGAAGGAGAGCCGGAGGGGGGCCACAGGGTGGCCACACCACCCCTAGGCGCGGGTCCACCTAGGCCGCGCCAGGGCATGGTGTGGGCCCCCTAGCCGCCCATCGACCTTGCCCTCTAGCCTATAAGAAGCCTCCCGATGCGTAAACCCTAAGTCATCAATCAGAAATCCACGAAAAGTTCCGTAGCGCCGTCGCCACCGAAGAGGAGATTCGGAGAACAGAAAGTCTCTGTTCCGGCACCCTGCCGGGACAGGGAAGTGCCCCCGGAGCCATCTCTCTCGAAGCTAAGGTTCTACCGGTAGCTATGTGTTCATCTCTCTATCTATGCATGATCTTATTGAGATCATGAGCTTGTAATCTATAGATCCACCTTGCTACTCAAGTGCTTTAATAGATCTCTGCTCTCCCCATGTGTGTGAAAGTAACAGCGTGCGCACCATGGTGGCACTTAGGCTAGAGATTACAAATACTTGTTATGAGTTATATTTGGAGTTGGATCTTTCTATGAAATTGTGGTGTTTGTTGGACTCATCTAGTACTCAAGGTGATAGTGTGGGGTTTTCTAGATTGGAAAGGCTTACTTTGAGGAGTGTTGTTATAGCCCTACCATCGATTAGAGTGTTCAACCGGAGAGTAGTTAAGAGTAGTATCATAAAGAAGAATATATTTATATGAGAGTGTTCACTAGTGAAAGTATGATCCCTAGGCCTTGTTTCTTAGCATTGAAACACCGTTTGCAACTAGATCTGTTACATTTTTGCTTGTTTCCATCTTTATTTCAGTTTGCTTTTACTCTTTCCCCACGTCAACCACATGCCATCAAGTTATTTTCTATCACCATTACCACTTATAATTATCCATACCACTTGTATTTCACTATCTCTTCGCCGAACTAGTGCACCTATACACCTGACAAGTGTATTGGGTGTGTTGGGGACACAAGAGACTTCTTGTATCTTGATTGCAGGGTTGCTTGAGAGGGGATACCTTTGACCACTTCCTCCCTGAGTTCGATAAACCTTGGGTAATCCACTTAAGGTAAAACTTGCTGCTGTTCTACAAACCTCTGCACTTGGAGGCCCAACAACTGTCTACAAGAATAGAAATACATAGACATCAAGCTATTTTCTGGCGCCGTTGCCGGGGAGATAAGGTAAAAGGTATTCACACCGGAGGATTCAAGAAGAATAACCTTCCACGGCAAACGCCTATTTTCTGGTTTGAGTACTCGAAGTTATTTCCTTTAGATTCTGCAATTTTGTCTTTTTGTTTCTTGTTTTCACTAGTTAGGCTTAATGGAAAACAACAAAAAAATTAGAGAGCTTTATAGTATTTATCTTGAGTTAGGACATGAAGTGTTTGAAGAGAAAATTAAAAAACCTATGGAACTTTATTTGCATGCTAATAGCAATGTTGTTAGTATGAATCTTTTGAACACCTTTGTTACTAATGCTATGGAAACGTCTAATCTTGGGGAAGTTGGTTCTTATGAAAATGATCTCTTTAGTTCCCTAGTTTTAAGTAAGAAAATTTGCTCTGATTATACTTTATCTCCCATAAGTGGTAATTCTAATGATACTTGTGATATTTTAAATCCACATACTAAAAGCATCCCATTTAAAATACCTATAAAAATTATTGATCGTGTTATGGATAACTACTATTTTGGAGATGGAACTGTCCATCCCGGTGATCATTTGCTCTTTATACACGAATTATGCGGGTTGTTCAAGTGTGCAGGTATTACAACAGATCACGTCAAGAAGAAGTTATTCTCTTTTTCACTTAAGGGCAAAGCAAGGGAGTGGTATGAGCTACTAGATGATCCTCATCATTTGGAGTGGAAGGAACTTGAATCTCTCTTTTACTCTAAATTTTATCCTCCTCATGAAATTCATAAAGATATGAATTACATTTATAATTTTCATCCTCATGATGGAGAAAGTATCACCCAAGCATGGGGGAGATTGAAGTCACTAATGCTCAAATGTCCCATTCATGAGCTCCCCCGTAATATTGTTATTAATAATTTCTATGGAAGGCTTTCAAGACATTACAAGGACTATCTAGATACTTGTTTAGAGGGATCCTTCACAAGTAAGGTGGTCAAATCTAAGTGGGATCTTCTTGAAACAATTCAAAGCAATACCGAAGATTGGGATAACAACAAAGGTAAAGAACCAGGTATAAACTATGAGTATGATTGCATTAAGTCTTTTGCTAAAACTACTGATTTTCAAGAGCTTAGTGCTAAATATGGTCTTGATCCTCAAATTCTTATTGATAGTTTTAAAACCTTTGCTTCTCATATTAATGCTCCTAAAGAAAAGTGGGACATGTATCATGACCCTTTTAAAGACACTTGCATGGAAAATGAAATTGTTGTTAATGATAGCAATAAACATGCTCAAACCTCTGAAAGCACTATTTCTTATAAGCATGTTAATTTTTGTGGGATACATAGACCTTGTGAGAGTAATCAAGTTGAAGAAGAATATTGTATCACCCACAGGAATGAAAAAACTAGAATGTGGTATAGGGCTCTAAATGATCTTGGTAAAAAAGTTTGTGCCCTCTATCCTTTTATTTGTGAACTTTGCTTTGAAGTGGGTCATTTCAATTTCCAATGCTCAGGCCATAATAATAGCCCTTCTAATCCAATGAGTACTGCAAGTTTGTATTGTGATGACAGGATCACTCCTAATCAGCATGATGAACTTACATTATTTTTTGGGTGTGAAGAGTTATCAAGAAAAACCTCTTTGGTAGATATGGGTGCTTTTGATATGAATAGTGTCCTGCATGGTTGTCATCTTTATTGTGTTGATAATTGTCACACAAATACTTACATACAAAATATTATAGGAGATGAGATTTTACCAAAATATGATAGGACTAATATGTGTTTTGATCTTATTAATGAAAAGAAGGAATCCTCCAAAGTTTCTTCTATTGTCTCTAACAATGAACCAGGGTATATGGAGAAGCTTCCTTTCAAGCCTCTCCCTCCTAAAGAGAAGAAGATAAAGAAGAAAAGGAGGAGTAAAAGGAGGGAGGAAACGGTATTTTCCCCTAAGCATGTAGCTCCTATTATAGTTTTTGATGAGTCTGAACTCGATCATGTTCCTATGCCTGTTACCTATAGTAGTGATCATGATTGGGAAAAGCACACTTCTTTTGATATTGAAAATATCTTTGGTACCAATTCTGAAAATGATGATATTAATAATTTCTATACTATTAGTGCTATCCATGATCCTTCCAATGATGATATGTTTACAAATGAACACACTTTGGAAGATAACTATTCTATTGCTTGTGAAGATACTATACCTCCAATTTATGATGATTGCAATGATGAATATGATATTTTCAGTCCACCTACTATTGAGGAGGAAATTAATTATGATTATAATATGCCTCCTATATTTGATGATTATGGTGATGAAAATAATAATGATAGCTATTTTGTTGAATTTGCTCCCACTACAATTAACAAGAATGACTATGTTTATGTGGGGAGTATTAATTATTTTATGCACGTGGCTCATGATAAGAATGTTTTATGTGATAGTTATATTGTTAATTTTATTCATGTTGCTACTGAAAGTTATTATGAGAGAGGGAAACATGGTTCTATGCATCTCAATAATATTAAGTTTCCCCTCTTTATGTTGAAATTTTTGAAGTTGCACTTGTTTTGCTTTCCTATGCTTGTTGCTTTGTGCTTTCATGACTTGTTTCTTTACAAGATTCCTAAGCATAGGAAGTGGGTTAGACTTAAATGTGTTTTGGATTTGCTTCTTGATGCTCTCTTTTACTTCAATTCATATTTTTTATGTGAGCATCTTCTCAAACTATCATGCCTAACTTAAAGGCGTTAAACAAAAGTACTTGTTGGGAGATAACCCAAGAGTTTTAGATGAGTCTTGGAAGTTATTACTTCAGTAATAACCTCTCCTTATCCTTTTTATTTGCTTTTTGTGCCAAGAGTAACCTCTAATGAGAGTGAAGTAATAATTGGGAAAGTTGCTGTCCCGAAACAGATTCTTGTGCTTCACCGTAAAAATTCGCGAGAGAGCTCTGTATGTCGGATTGAGCTGTAATTGTTTGTGCTTCTGCCCCAGGTTGTTATATAACATTCGTTAGTTCAACACTTTTTTATTTGAGAAACAGAAGGTCTTCGAAAAAATTCGTCTTTACCTGCTGGTCTGTTTTGAAAGATTTCTGCCATTTTCTGCATTTGCTTCTTGTTGGTTCCTTTTTGAGTTCTTTCAGGGAATTGAGCTTTTTGAGGGAAGTGCTACAGTAGCTAGTGTTTTAGTTGAAGTTTTATTGGTGTTATAACTGAACCTAAAAGACTTATTATCTTGAGTGCACTAATGTTGCTAATAAAGATTGTGTGAAGTTTTGTATGAAGGAAAAATTTCAGGTGTATGGAAGGAATGAGTAATGAGATGAAGGATGGACTAAAGCTCAAGCTTGGGGATGCCACGCGTGTCACCCCAAGAAATATCCAAGAATTACAAGCGTCAAAGCTTGGGGATGCCCAAGGAATCCCCCTCTTCATCAATGAAAATCCCAGGTTTCTTTCAAACTCTTCATTTTTATTGTTTCATGCACAGTTGTGTTGTTCTTGGAGCGTCTTCGTTTTTGTTTTTGTTTTTTAGTTTGCTTTGTTTGCTTAGTTTTCTGAATAAATTGGTTGGACCCCCTCTTTCATACATTAGTTTTCAAATAGTTTGGTTTGGTTTGGTTTGGAAAAGAGTAGGAAAGTTCATGCTTATGTGGTAAAAAGAGCTTGTTTTTTACTGTGGCCTATGCTTTGTCATGCCATGCTTGATATTGTTTTGGCTTTATGCTTAGTTTTCTTTGCTGTAGCATGATTTGTTTTAAACAATTGCGATTGTTTAATGTGCCTTGGATGAATCATGCGTTGTTTTAGCATATTAAAGCATAGTATAGTGGTGTTCTCCTTTGACGCTTTATTTGGGTTGACTTGGCGCATGCTCACACCATGTTATGACTATCTCAAGTCACCATAGCCTTTATGATCCTTTAGTTTTCAACTTGTAGTATCACTTTATGCTTTGATCAATGATGTTTTGTCGCTCTGCATGATTATGGCCATTATTGCTCTGTTAGTTTGTCGCTCCCAGTCTTTTGCTAGCCTCCACAACAAAGTATGAGTTCCACTCATGCATCCAACTCCCTAAACCAAGTTATTCCAAAGACTCCACCATACCTACCTACTAGATTATGCTATTCCAAGTATATTCATGCTTTTTGTTTACCTTCCAAATTAAACTTGTTATGAGAAAACTAGTGATTAAAGCTCTCATGAACTTGAAGGCACACTTTACTTTCCTTGCCCTTAATAAACTTGAACCATTGTGTCGTCTATGTTGTATATGCTTGCACTTATTTGTTGGGTATTAGCAGAACCATGTTGTCATGGGGAACGCTTTCAACATTGCACTTGGTACTTGTACCTAGTTGATATCATGCTCTTTTTTATATGGATGTCATCGGTGTGAAATGAAAGGGGAGCTTGTAAGTCCATGGAGTTATGTATATGTGTTAGAGAAACGCCTGGGCCGCTGGTCTAATCCATGCTAACATGGTCAAAACCTGTAGCGTAACCATAATGAGCTGTCTATGAAGCATTCATATTATAAAAAAAGAGTCCTATATTGAGAAAAGGGAAAAAGAAAAAAAGAGATACTATGAAAAGAGGAAAGAGAGAAAAAAGCACCATATTCCCATGGTAAATAAGAAGATTGCTGAGATGCTCGTTGTCTGCTTGCCTTGTCATTTTGATATGGGGATTCTTCTGTATCATCAGGCAAGGGGTACCCCGTTGGCGGTTCTCTATGATACACATGTACTTACAATGACAAGAACTTACCGGTGACTAAACTTGAGTAGCATGAGGAGCGGCCCTCGTATACAAGGGACATGAGATTTCTGACTTATACTTCGTCAAGCATGTACACCATAGTTTGTTCACTTTAACCTTAATCACTTCAAGATGCTTATGATAGGGGAAATGAGAGCTGAGAGCTGAGAGCTATAAGTACCATAATTTTTGGAAGCTCTTTATGAAACTTGAATCTCTGCTTCCTTCTATGAAGGCCTTTCTTCCACCATTATATTGAGTCTTCACCTTCTACCTTTATGCACCTACTTTGAGAGCATAGTGGCCATTCTTAGTTCTATGTGCATTGTCCCAAGACTTGTTGATTGATGCATACCTTGATATTGCTTGTTTTAAACTATTTGTATCTAGTCACTCTTATGAACTTTGAAGGTGTCCTATGCATTTATATTTGCTACTCTATGAGGGACAAGCTGAATACTATTATGCTATGTTTTCTTTATGTGAAACAAACAAACGTCTTGCAAAGCATTGTTATCCATGAATCTTTTGTTTGTGCCTTTTCATGTTGCATCATAGTTTCTTTGTCTTATTGCTAGAACTTTGTCTTTCATGTTTGATTGAAGTACTATGATCCTAGCTATCAATGTTTTATAAATACTTTGAGCAAGTTTATGATAGTGCATGTCACCTCAAAAATTATTCTTTCTTTTTATCACTTACCTACTCGAGGACGAGCAGGAGTTAAGCTTGGGGATGTTGATACATTGCAAATGTATCTATAATTTTTGATGTTCCATGCTTGGTTTTATCTACTTTCTTATGTTTTTTTCCAACTTTGGAGTACTTTTCATATGATTTCTTGGACTAACCTATTAACAAGATGCCACAGTGCCAGTTGCCTGTTTTCTGCTGTTTTGGGTTCCAAGAAGTCAGAAAATGAATATTCTCGGAATTGGACGGGACAAAAGCCAAAGTTACTATTTTCCCGGAAGACTCATGGAGCCAGAAGGAGAGCCAGAGGGGGGCCACAGGGTGGCCACACCACCCCTAGGCGCGGGTCCACCTAGGCCGCGCCAGGGCATGGTGTGGGCCCCCTGGCCGCCCACCGACCTTGCCCTCTGGCCTATAAGAAGCCTCCCGATGCGTAAAACCTAAGTCATCAATCAGAAATCCACGAAAAGTTCCGCAGCGCTGCCGCCACCGAAGAGGAGATTCGGGGGACAAAAAGTCTCTGTTCCGGCACCCTGCCGGGACGGGGAAGTGCCCCCGGAGCCATCTCCATCAATCTCCACCACCATCTCCATCACCATTGCTGATTTCCATGATGAGGAGGGAGTAGTTCTCTCTCGAGGCTAAGGTTCTACCGGTAGCTATGTGTTCATCTCTCTATCTGTGCATGATCTTATTGAGATCATGAGCTTGTAATCTATAGATATACCTTGCTACTCAAGTGCTATAATAGATCTCTGCTCTCCCCATGTGTGTGAAAGTGACAGCGTGCACACCATGGTGGCACTTAGGCTAGAGATTACAAATACTTGTTATGAGTTATATTTGGAGTTGGATCTTTCTATGAAATTGTGGTGTTTGTTGGACTCATCTAGTACTCAAGGTGACAGTGTGGGGTTTTCTAGATGGGAAAGGCTTACTTTGAGGAGTGCTGTTATAGCCCTACCATCGATTAGAATGTTCAACCGGAGAGTAGTTAAGAGTAGTATCATAAAGAAGAATATATTTATATGAGAGTGTTCACTAGTGAAAGTATGATCCCTAGGCCTTGTTTCTTAGCATTGAAACACCGTCTGCAACTAGATCTATTACATGTTTGCTTGTTTCCATCCTTATTTCAGTTTGCCTTTACTCTTTTCCCACGTCAACCACACACCATCAAGTTATTTTCTATCACCATTACCACTTATAATTATCCATACCACTTGTATTTCACTATATCTTCGCTGAACTAGTGCACCTATACACCTGACAAGTGTATTGGGTGTGTTGGGGACACAAGAGACTTCTTGTATCTTGATTGCAGGGTTGCTTGAGAGGGATACCTTTTACCACTTCCTCCCTGAGTTCGATAAACCTTGGGTAATCCACTTAAGGGAAAACTTGCTGCTGTTCTACAAACCTCTACACTTGGAGGCCCAACAACTGTCTACAAGAATAGAAGTGCGTAGACATCAGACACACACACATGCAATGAACTCTAGTGGATCCATGTGGTTGATGAGAAGAACACACATGCAATGACATCTAGTGGATCCATGTGGTTTATGTGAAGAACACCACATGCTGGAGTGGCATTAGTGGATCCATGTGGTTTATGTGAAGAACACACATGCAATGACATCTAATGGATACATGTAGTTTATGAAAAGAGCACCACATGCAATGAACTCTAGTGGATCCATGTGGTTGATGAGAAGGACACACATGCAATAACATCTAGTGGATCCATATGGTTTATGTGAAGAACACCACATGCTAGAGTGGCATTAATGGATCCATGTGGTTTATGAAAATAACACACATGCAATGACATCTAGTGGATCCATGTGGTTTATGAAAAGAGAACACATGTTGGAGTGGCATCATTTCGTGTGTTCTTTTCCAAAACCACAATGATGCACACTGAACACACACAGATGCAATGAACTCTAGTGGATCCATGTGGTTTAAGTAAAGAACACACATGCAATGACATCAGTGGATCCATGTGGTTTATGTGAAGAACACACATGCAATGAAATCTGGTGGATCCATGTGGTTTATGAGAAGAACACACATGCAATGACATCTAGTGGATCCACGAGGTTGATGAGAAGAACACACATCTAATGGATCGATGTGGTTTATGAAAAGAAAACCACATTCTGGAGTGGCATCATTGCATGTGTTCTTTTACAAAACCACAGTGATGCACACTAACAAACACACATGCAATGAACTCTAGTGGATCCATGTGGTTTATGTGAAGAACACACATGCAAAGACATCTAGTGGATCCATGTGGTTTATGTGAAGAACACCACATGCAATAACATCTAGTGGATCCATGTGGTTTATTAAAAGAACACCTCATGCTGGAGTGGCATTAGTGGATCCATGTGGTTTATGAAAAAACAGACATGCAATGACATCTAGTGGATCCATGTGGTTTTTGAAAAGAACACCACATGCTGGACTTGCATCATTGCATGTGTTCTTTTCCAAAATCACCCTGATGCACACTGACACACAGACACATGCAATGAACTCTATTGGATCCATGTGGTTGATGAGAAGAACACACATGCAACGACATCTAGTGGATCCATGTGGTTTATGTGAAGAACACCACATGCTAGAATGGCATTAGTGGATCCATGTGGTTTATGAAAAGAACACACATGCAATGACATCTAGTGGATCCATGTGGTTTATCAAAATAACACCACATGCTAGAGTGGCATCATTGCATGTGTACTTTTCCAAAACCGCAATGATGCACACTGACACACACACGCAATGAACTCTAGTGTATCCTTGTGGTTTATGTAAAGAACACACATGCAATGACGTGAGTTGATCCATGTGGTTTATGAAAAGAACACACATGTAATGAAATCTAGTGGATCCATGTGGTTTATGAAAAGAACACCGCATGTTAGAGTGGGATTAGTGGATCCATGTGGTTTATGAAAAGAACACACATGCAATGACATCAGTGGATCCACGTGGTTTATGAAAAGAACATCACATGCTGGAGTGGCATAATTGCATGTGTTCTTTTCAAAAACCACAATGATGGACCCTAACACAAAAACATGCAATGAACTCTTGTGGATCGATGTGGTATATATAAAGAACACACATGCAATGACATGAGTGGATCCATTTGCTTTATGTGAAGAATGCCACATGCTGGAGTGGCATCATTGTATGTGGTGTTTTCCAAAACCGCAGTGATGCACACTGACACACACACACATGCAATGAAATCTAGTGGATCCATGTGGTTTATGAGAAGAACACACATGCAATTACATCTAGTGGATCCATGTGGTTAATGAGAAGAACACACATACAATGACATCTGGTGGATCCATGTGGTTTATAAAAAGAACACCACATGCTGGAGTGGCATCATTGCATGCGTTCTTTTCGAAAACCATAGTGATGTATACTGACACACACACATGCAATGAACTCTAGTGGATCCATGTGAGTTATGTGAAGAACACACATGCAACGACATCTAGTGGATCCATGTGGTTTATGTGAAGAACACCACATGCAATGACATCTAATGGATACATGTGGTTTATGAAAAGAACACCACATGATGGTGTGGCATTAGTGGATCCATGAGGTTTATGAAAAGAACACATATGCAATAACATCCAGTGGATCCATGTGGTTTATGAAAAGAACACCACATGCTGGAGTGGCATCATTGCAAGTGTTCTTTTTCAAAACCATAGTGATGCACACTGACACAAACACACACACACATGCAATGAACTCTAGTGGATCCATGTGGTTGATGAGAAGAACAAACATGCAATGAAATCTAGTGGATCCATGTGGTTTATGTGAAGAACACCACATGTTGGAGAGGCATTAGTGGATCCACGTGGTTTATGGAAAGAACACAGATGCAATGACATCTAGTGGATCCATGTGGTTTATGAAAATAACACCACATGCTGGAGTGGCATCATTGCATGTGTTCTTTTCCAAAACCACAATGATGCACATTGACACACACACACATGCAATGAACTCTAGTGGATCCATGTGGTTTATGTAAAGAACACACATGCAATGACATCAGTGGATCCATGTGGTTTATGTGAAGAAAACAAATGCAATGAAATGTAGTGGATCTATGTGGTTTATGAGAAGAACACACATGCAATTACATCTAGTGGATCCATTTGGTTGATGAGAAAAACACACATGCAATGACATCTAGTGGATCCATGTGGTTTATGAAAAGAACACCACATTCTGGAGTGGCATCATTGCATGTGTTCATTTCCAAAACCATAGTGATGCACACTGACACACATACATGCAATGAACTATAGTGGATCCATGTGGTTTATGTGAAGAACACATATGCAATGGAATCTAGTGGATCCATGTGGTTTATGTGAAGAACACCACATGCAATGACATCTAGTGGAGCCATGTGGTTTATTAAAAGAACAACACATGCTGGAGTGGCATTAGTGGATCCATGTGGTTTATGAAAAGAACAGACATGCAATGACATCTAGTGGATCCATGTGGTTTATGAAAAGAACATCACATGATGGAGTGGCATCATTGCATGTGTTCTTTTCAAAAACCACAATGATGCATACTGGCACACACACATGCAATGAAGTCTTGTGGATCCATGTGGTTTATGTAAAGAACACACATGCAATGACATCAGTAGATCAATGTTGTTTATGTGAAGAACACCACATGCTGGAGTGGCATCATTGCATGTGGTGTTTTCCCAAACCACAGTGAAACACACTGACACACACACATGCAACGAAATCTAGTGGATCCATGTGGTTCATGAGAAGAATACACATGCAATGAAATCTAGTGGATTCATGTGGTTTATGAGAAGAACACACATGCAATGACATCTAGTGGATCCATGTGGTTTTAAAAAGAACACCACATGCTGGAGTGGCATCATTGCATGTGTTCTTTTCAAAACCAAAGGATGCACACTAACAGACACATGCATTTAACTATACTGGATCCATGCGGTTTATGTGAAGAACACACATGCAATGAAGAAATCCACATGCAATGACATCTAGTGGATCCATGTGGTTTTTGAAAAGAACACCACATGCTGGAGTGGCATTAGTGGATCCATGTGGTTTATGAAAAGAACACACATGCAATCACATCTACTGGATCCATGTGGTTTCCGAAAAGAACACCACATGCTGGAGTGGCATCATTGCATGTGTTATTTTCCAAAACCATAGTGATGGACACTAACACATACACATGCAATGAACTCTAGTGGATCCATGTGTTTTCTGTGAAGAACACACATGCAATGAAATCTATTGGATCCATGTGGTTTATGAAAAGAACACCACATGCTAGAGTGGCATTAGTGGATCCATGTGGTTTATGAAAAGAACACTGATGCAATGACATCAGTGGATCCATGTGGTTTATGAAAAGAACACCAGATGCTGGAGTGGCATAATTGCATGTGTTCTTTTCCAAAACCACAATGGTGCACACTGACAGACACACATGCAAACAAATCTAGTGGATCCATGTGGTTTATGAAAAGAACACACATGCAATGACATCTAGTGGATCCATGTGGTTGATGAGAAGAACACACATGCAATGACATCTGGTGGATCCATGTGATTTATGAAAATAACACGACATGCTAGAGTGGCATCATTGCATATGTTCTTTTCCAAAACCATAGTGATGCACAATGACACACTGATGTCTACGCACTTCTATTCTTGTAGACAGTTGTTGGTCCTCCAAGTGCGGAGGTTTGTAGAACAACAGCAAGTTTTCCCTTAAGTGGATCACCCAAGGTTTATCGAACTCAGAGAGGAAGTGGTCAAAGGTATCCCTCTCAAGCAACCCTGCAATCAAGATACAAGAAGTCTCTTGTGTCCCCAACACACCCAATACACTTGTCAGGTGTATAGGTGCACTACTTCGGCGAAGAGATAGTGAAATAAAAGTGGTATAGATAATTATAAGTGGTAACGGTGATAGAAAATAGCTTGATGGCGTGGAAGAGACTACAGGCAAACTGAAATAAAGATAGAAGCAAGCAAACATGTAACAGATCTAATAGCAAACGGTGTTTCAGTGCTTAGAAACAAGGCCAAGGGATCATACTTTCGCTAGTGAACACTCTCTCATATGAATATCTTCTCTTTATGATACTACTCTTAACTACTCTTCGGTTGGACACTCTAATCGATGGTAGGGCTATAACAGCACACCTCAAAGTAAGTCTTTCCCATCTAGAAAACCCCACACTGTCACCTTGAGTACTAGATGAGTCCAACAAACACCACAATTTCATAAAGACATCCAACTCCAAATATAACTCATAACAAGTATTTGTAATCTCTAGCCTAAGTGCCACCATGGTGTGCACGCTGTCACTTTCACACACATGGGGAGAGCAGAGATATATTAAAGCACTTGAGTAGCAGGGTAGATCTACTTGATTACAAAGCTCATGGTCATAATATGATCATGCATAGAGAGAGATGTACACATAGCTACTGGTAGAACCCTTAGCGTCGAGAGAGAACTACTCCCTCCTCATCATGGGAATCAGCAACGGTGATGGAGATGGTGGTGGAGATTGATGGAGATGGCTCCGGGGGCACTTCCCCGCCCCGGCAGGGTGCCGGAACAGAGACTTTCTGTCCCCCGAATCTCCCCTTCAGTGGCGGCAACGCTGTGGAACTTTTCGTGGCTGGAGGCTAGACTATTTAGGGTTTTTTCATCGGGAGGCATATATAGGCGAAAGGGGAGACCGAGGGGGTGCCGGAGGGGCCCACACCACCCCCTGGCGTGGCCTGGCCTGACCCGCGCCACCAGGTGGTGTGGCTAGCCCCTGCCCCCTCTCTGTCTCGTCTTCTGGCTCCGTTACTCTTCTAGTAAAATATCGACTTTGGCTTTTGTCCCGTCCAATTCCGAGAATATTCATTTTCTGACTTCCTGGAACCAAAAACAGCAGAAAACAGGCAACTGGCCCAGTGGCATCTTGATAATAGGTAAGTCCAAGAAATCATATGAAAAGTACTCCAAAGTGCGGACAAAACATAAGAATGTAGATAAAAACAAGCATGGAACATCAAAAATTATAGATACATTTGCAATGTATCACACACACATGCAATGAACTCTAGTAGATCCATGTGGTTTATGTGAAGAACACACATGCAATGACATCTAGTGGATCCATGTGATTTATGTGAAGAACACCACATGCAATGACATCTAGTGGATCCATGTGGTTTATGAAAAGAACACCACATGCTAGAGTGGCATTAGTGGATCCATGTGGTTTATGAAAAGAACACACATGCAATGACATTAGTGGATCCATGAGGTTTATGAAAAGAACATCACATGCTGGAGTGGCATCATTGCATGTGTTCTTTTCAAAAACCACAATGATGGACACTAACACACACACATGCAATGAACTCTTGTGGATCGATGTCGTTTATGTAAATAACACACATGCAATGACATCAGTGGATACATGTGCTTTATGTGAAGAACACCACATGCTGGAGTGGCATCATTGTATGTGGTGTTTTCCAAAACCACAGTGATGCACACTGACACACACATGGAATGAAATCTAGTGGATCCATGTGGTTTATGAAAAGAACACACATGCAATTACATCTAGTGGATCCATGTGGTTTATGAAAAGAACACACATACAATGACATCTGGCGGATCCATGTGGTTTTTAAAAAGAGCACCACATGCTGGACTGGCATCATTGCATGCATTCTTTTCGAAAACCATACTGATGCACACTGACACACACATGCAATGAACTCTAGTGGATCCATGTGGTTTATGTGAAGAACTCACATGCAATGACATCTAGTGGATCCATGCGGTTTATGTGAAGAACACCACATGCAATGACATCTAGTGGATCCATGTGGTTTATGAAAGGAACACCACATGCTGGTGTGGCATTAGTGGATCCATGAGGTTTATGAAAAGAACACATATGCAATAACATCTAGTGGATCCACATGGTTTATAAAAAGAACACCACTTGCTGGAGTGGCATCATTGCATGTGTTCTTTTTCAAAACCACACTGATGCACACTGACACACACACATGCAATGAACTCTAGTGGATCCATGTGGTTGATGAGAAGAACACACATGCAATGACATCTAGTGCATCCATGTGGTTTATGTGAAGAACACCACATGCTGGAGTGGCATTAGTGGATCCATGTGGTTTATGAAAAGAACACACATGCAATGACATCTAGTGGATCCATGTGGTTTATGAAAATAACACCACATGCTGGAGTGGCATCATTGCATGTGTTCTTTTCCAAAACCACAATGATGCACACCAACACACACACATGCAATGAACTCTAGTGGATCCATGTTGTTTATGTAAAGAACACACATGCAATGACATCAGTGGATCCATGTGGTTTATGTGAAGAACACACATGCAACTAAATCTAGTGGATCCATGTGGTTTATGAGAAGAACACACATGCAATGACATCTAGTGGATCCATGTGCTTTATGAAAAGAACACCACATTCCGGAGTGGCATCATTGCATGTATTCTTTTCCAAAATCATAGTGATGCAATGAACTCTAGTGGATCCATGTGGTTTATGTGAAGAACACACATGCAATGACATCTAGTGGATCCATGTGTTTTATGTGAAGAACACGACATGCAATGACATCTAGTGGATCCATGTGTTTTATTGAAAGAACATCACATGATGGAGTGGCATTAGTGGATCCATGTGGTTTATGAAAAGAACACACATGCAATGACATCTAGTGGATCCATGTGGTTTATGAAATGAACACCACATGCTAGAGCGGCATCATTGCATGTGTTCTTTTCCAAAATCATAGTGATGCACACGGACACACACACACACGTGCAATGAACTAGATTGTATCCATCTGGTTGATTAGAAGAACACACATGCATTGACATCTAGTGTATCCATGTGGTTTATGTGAAGAACACCACATGCTGGAGTGGCATTCGTGGATCCATGTGGTTTATGAAAAGAACACACATGTAATGACATCTTGTGGATCCATGTGGATTATGAAAATAAGACCACATGCTAGAGGGGCGTCATTGC
Organism: Avena sativa; assembly: GCA_916181665.1. NCBI lineage: Eukaryota > Viridiplantae > Streptophyta > Magnoliopsida > Poales > Poaceae > Avena > Avena sativa. Next base: position 431,166,408 of record OV702292.1, on the reverse strand, counting down.
ATGTGTTCTTTTCCAAAACCACAATGATGCACACTGACACACACATGCAATGAAATCTAGTGGATCCATGTGGTTTATGTAAAGAACACACATGCAATGACATTAGTGGTCCATGTAGTTTATGTGAAAAACACACATGCAATGACATCTAGTGGATCCATGTGGTTTATGAAAAGAACACCACATGCTAGAGTGGCATTAGTGGATCCATGTGGTTTATGAAAAGGACACACATGCAATGACATCAGTTGATCCATGTGGATTATGAAAAGAACACCACATGCTAGAGTGGCATCATTGCATGTGTTCTTTTCCAAAACCACAATGATGCACACTGACACACACACCTGCAATCAACTCTAGTGGATCCATGTGGTTTATGTAAAGAACACACATGCAATGGCATTAGTGGATCCATGTGCTTTATGTGACGAACACACATGCAATGACATCTAGTGGATCCATGTGGTTTATGAAAAGAACACCACATGCAATGGACTCTAGTGGATCCATGTGGTTGATGAGAATCACACACATGCAATGACATCTAGTGGATCCATGTGGTTTATGTGAAGAACACCACATGATAGAGTGGCATTAGTGGATCCATGTGGTTTATGAAAAGAAGACACATGCAATGCCATTTAGTAGATCCATGTGGTTTATGAAAAGAACACCAAATGCTGGAGTGGCATCATTGCATGTGTTCTTTTCCAAAACCACAATGATGCACACTGACACACACATGCAATGAACTCTTATGGATCTATGTGGTTTATGTAAAGAACACACATGCGATGACATCAGTGGATCCATGTGGTTTACGTGAAGAACACCACATGCTGGAGTGGCATCATTGCATGTGGTATTTTCCAAAACCACACTGATGCACACTAACACACACATCCAATGAGATCTAGTCGATCCATGTGGTTTATGAGAAGAACACACATGCAATCACATATAGTGGATCCATGTAGTTGATGAGAAGAACACACATGCAATGACATCTAGTGGATCCATGTGGTTTATGAAAAGAACACCACATGGTGGATTGGGATCATTACAGGTATTCTTTTCAAAACAACAGTGATGCATACTAACACACACACATGCAATGAACTCTAGTGGATCCATGTGGTTTATGTGAAGAACATACATGCAATGACATCTAGTGGATCCATGTGATTTATGTGAAGAACACCACATGCTGGAGTTCCATTAGTGGATCCATGTGGTTTATTAAAAGAACAGACATGCAATGACATCTAGTGGATCCATGTGGTTTATGAAAAGAACACCACATGCTGGAGTGGCATCATTGCATGTGTTCTTTTCCAAAACCACAATGATGCACACTGACACACACACCTGCAATGAACTCTAGTGGATCAATGTGGTTTATGTAAAGAACACACATGCAATAGCATTAGTGCATTCATGTGGTTTATGTGACGAACACACATGCAATGCCATCTGGTGGATCCATGTGGTTTATGAAAAGAACACCACATGCAATGGACTCTAGTGGATCCATGTGGTTGATGAGAATCACACACATGCAATGACATCTAGTGGATCCATGTGGTTTATGTGAAGAACACCACATGATAGAGTGGCATTAGTGGATCCATGTGGTTTATGAAAAGAAGACACATGCAATGCCATTTAGTAGATCCATGTGGTTTATGAAAAGAACACCAAATGCTGGAGTGGCATCATTGCATGTGTTCTTTTCCAAAACCACAATGATGCACACTGACACACACATGCAATGAACTCTTATGGATCTATGTGGTTTATGTAAAGAACACACATGCGATGACATCAGTGGATCCATGTGGTTTACGTGAAGAACACCACATGCTGGAGTGGCATCATTGCATGTGGTATTTTCCAAAACCACACTGATGCACACTAACACACACATCCAATGAGATCTAGTCGATCCATGTGGTTTATGAGAAGAACACACATGCAATCACATATAGTGGATCCATGTAGTTGATGAGAAGAACACACATGCAATGACATCTAGTGGATCCATGTGGTTTATGAAAAGAACACCACATGGTGGATTGGGATCATTACATGTATTCATTTCAAAACAACAGTGATGCATACTAACACACACACATGCAATGAACTCTAGTGGATCCATGTGGTTTATGTGAAGAACATACATGCAATGACATCTAGTGGATCCATGTGATTTATGTGAAGAACACCACATGCTGGAGTTCCATTAGTGGATCCATGTGGTTTATTAAAAGAACAGACATGCAATGACATCTAGTGGATCCATGTGGTTTATGAAAAGAACACCACATGCTGGAGTGGCATCATTGCATGTGTTCTTTTCCAAAACCACAATGATGCACACTGACACACACACCTGCAATGAACTCTAGTGGATCAATGTGGTTTATGTAAAGAACACACATGCAATAGCATTAGTGCATTCATGTGGTTTATGTGACGAACACACATGCAATGCCATCTGGTGGATCCATGTGGTTTATGAAAAGAACACCACATGCAATGGACTCTAGTGGATCCATGTGGTTGATGAGAATCACACACATGCAATGACATCTAGTGGATCCATGTGGTTTATGTGAAGAACACCACATGATAGAGTGGCATTAGTGGATCCATGTGGTTTATGAAAAGAAGACACATGCAATGCCATTTAGTAGATCCATGTGGTTTATGAAAAGAACACCAAATGCTGGAGTGGCATCATTGCATGTGTTCTTTTCCAAAACCACAATGATGCACACTGACACACACATGCAATGAACTCTTATGGATCTATGTGGTTTATGTAAAGAACACACATGCGATGACATCAGTGGATCCATGTGGTTTACGTGAAGAACACCACATGCTGGAGTGGCATCATTGCATGTGGTATTTTCCAAAACCACACTGATGCACACTAACACACACATCCAATGAGATCTAGTCGATCCATGTGGTTTATGAGAAGAACACACATGCAATCACATATAGTGGATCCATGTAGTTGATGAGAAGAACACACATGCAATGACATCTAGTGGATCCATGTGGTTTATGAAAAGAACACCACATGGTGGATTGGGATCATTACATGTATTCATTTCAAAACAACAGTGATGCATACTAACACACACACATGCAATGAACTCTAGTGGATCCATGTGGTTTATGTGAAGAACATACATGCAATGACATCTAGTGGATCCATGTGATTTATGTGAAGAACACCACATGCTGGAGTTCCATTAGTGGATCCATGTGGTTTATTAAAAGAACAGACATGCAATGACATCTAGTGGATCCATGTGGTTTATGAAAAGAACACCACATGCTGGAGTGGCATCATTGCATGTGTTCTTTTCCAAAACCACAATGATGCACACTGACACACACACCTGCAATGAACTCTAGTGGATCAATGTGGTTTATGTAAAGAACACACATGCAATAGCATTAGTGCATTCATGTGGTTTATGTGACGAACACACATGCAATGCCATCTGGTGGATCCATGTGGTTTATGAAAAGAACACCACATGCAATGGACTCTAGTGGATCCATGTGGTTGATGAGAATCACACACATGCAATGACATCTAGTGGATCCATGTGGTTTATGTGAAGAACATACATGCAATGACATCTAGTGGATCCATGTGATTTATGTGAAGAACACCACATGCTGGAGTTCCATTAGTGGATCCATGTGGTTTATTAAAAGAACAGACATGCAATGACATCTAGTGGATCCATGTGGTTTATGAAAAGAACACCACATGCTGGAGTGGCATCATTGCATGTGTTCTTTTCCAAAACCACAATGATGCACACTAACACACACACCTGCAATGAACTCTAGTGGATCAATGTGGTTTATGTAAAGAACACACATGCAATGGCATTAGTGCATTCATGTGGTTTATGTGAAGAACACCACAAGCTGGAGTGGCATCATTGCATGTGGTATTTTGCAAAACCACACTGTTGCACACTGACACACACATCCAATGAAATCTAGTCGATCCATGTGGTTTATGAGAAGAACACACATGCAATCACATATAGTGGATCCATGTAGTTGATGAGAAGAACACACATGCAATGAAATCAGTGGATCCATGTGCTTTATGTGAAGAACACACATGCAATGACATCTAGTGGATCCATGTGGTTTATGAAAAGAATACATGAAATGAACTCTAGTGGATCCATGTGGTTTATGAGAAGAACACACGTGCAATGACATCTAGTGGATCCATGTGGTTTATGTGAATAACACCACATGCTAGAGTGGTATTTGTGGATCCATGTAGTTTATGAAAATAACACACATGCACTGTCATCTTGTGGATCCATGTGGTTTATGAAAATAACACCACATGCTAGAGTGGCGTCATTGCATGGGTTGTTTTCCAAATCCATAATGATTCACACTAACACACACATGCAATGAACACTAGTGGATCCATGTGGTTTATGTAAAGAAAACACATGCAATGACATCTGTGGATCCATGTGGTTTATATGAAGAACACACATGCAATGAAATCTAGTGGATCCATGTGGTTTATGATAATAACACACATGCAATGACATCTAGTGCATCCATGCGGTTGATGACAAGAACACACATGCAATGCCATCTCATTGATCCATGTGGTTTATGCGAAGAACACCACATTCTGGAGTGGCATCATTGCATGTGTTGTTTTCAAAAACCATAGTGACGCACACTGACACACACACATGCAATGAACTATAGTGGATCCATGTGGTTTATGTGAAGAACACACATGCAATGACATCTAGTGGATCCATGTGGTTTATGTGAAGAACACCACATGCTGGAGTGGCATCATTGCATGCAGTTTTTCCGAAACCACAGTGATGCACACTGACACACACATGCAAATAAATCTAATGGATCCATGTGGATTATGAGAAGAACACACATGCAATCACATATAGTGGATCCATGTGGTTGATGAGAAGAACACACATGCAATAACATCTAGTGGATCCATGTGGTTTATGAAAAGAACACCACATGGTGGAGTAGCATCATTACAGGTGTTCTTTGCAAAACCACAATGACGCACACTGACACACACATGCAATGAACTCTAGTGATCCATGTGGTTTATGTGAAGAACGCACATGCAATGCCATCTAGTGGATCCATGTGGTTTATGTGAAGAACACCAGATGCTGGAGTGGCATTAGTGGATCCATGTGGTTTATGAAAAGAACACTCATGCAATGACATCTAGTGGATCCATGTGGTTTATGAAAAGAACACCACATGCTGGAGTGGCATCATTGCATGTGTTCTTTTCCAAAACCACAATGATGCACACTAACACACACACATGCAATGAACTCTATTGGATCCATGTGGGTTATGTAAAGAACACACATGTAATGAAATCAGTGGATCCATGTGGTTTATGTGAAGAACACACATGCAATGACATCTAGTAGATCCATGTGGTTTATGAAAAGAACACCACATGCAATGAACTCTAGTGGATCCATGTGGTTGATGAGAAGAACACACGTGTAATGACATCTAGTGGATCCATGTGGTTTATGTGAATAACACCGCATGATATATTGGCATTAGTGGATCCATGTGGTTTTTGAAAATAACACACATGCAATGACATCTAGTGGATCCATGTGGTTTATGAAAAGAACACCACATGCTGGAGTGGCATCATTGCATGTGTTCTTTTCCAAAACCAAAATGATGCACACTAACACACACACATGCAATGAACACTAGTGTATCCATGTGGCTTATGTAAAGAACACACATGCAATGACATCAGTAGATCCATGTGGTTTATGTGAAGAACACACATGCAATGAAATCTAGTGGATCCATGTGGTTTATGATAAGAACACACATGCAATGATAACTAGTGCATCCATGCGGTTGATGAGAAGAACACACATGCAATGACATCTCGTTGATCCATGTGGTTTATGCGAAGAACACCACATTCTGAAGTGGCATCATTGCATGTGTTGTTTTCAAAAAGCATAGTGATGCACACTGACACACACACACACATGCAATGAACTGTAGTGGATCCATGTGGTTTATGTGAAGAACACACATGCAATGACATCTAGTGGATCCATGTGGTTTATGTGAATAACACCGCATGATAGAGTGGCATTAGTGGATCCATGTGGTTTATGAAAATAACACACATGCAATGACATCTAGTGGATCCATGTGGTTTATGAAAAGAACACCACATGCTGGAGTGGCATCATTGCATGTGTTCTTTTCCAAAACCAAAATGATGCACACTAACACACACACATGCAATGAACACTAGTGGATCCATGTGGTTTATGTAAAGAACACACACGCAATGACATCTGTGGATCCATGTGGTTTATGTGAAGAACACACATGCAATGAAATCTAGTGGATCCATGTGGTTTATGAGAACAACACACATGAAATGACATCTAGTGCATCCATGCGGTTCATCAGAAGAACACACGTGCAATGACACGTGCAATGATCTCTAGTGGATCTGTCAGGGGGGTGATCCCCGGGTACCCCATCCGGATAAGAAACAGGACAGTCGGATCATGTCCGACTGAACAGATGTAGCCGGAGAGGGCAAGACGCTCCGGCTATCACCCGGTAGCCGGATCAGCAAGAGACAGCCGGATACGGCGACGTAGCCGGACCCAATCAGTGAGACAAGACGACGTGCGTATCAGTGCATGGTACGCCCTGTACGATGACAAGACGGGCAACCACCCGCCCATACCGAAGACTTTCCGTGGGTGACGCTGGAACAGTGGCCTGTGCTGACGACGGGCTCGCACGGCGTCCACTGTACCTACGACAGCCATACCGCTCATACTCCGATAAGACAAGCCATACTGGATACTGTAGATGACTAGTCGGCTGGGACCCGCCTATGGGGCCCGCCAGTCGGACTAGCCAGTGAGACCTTTGCCGCTCTGCCTATATAAGGGGAGGCAAGGCCTCAGTAGAAAGGGTTGGTCTCAGTGCATTAAGGCAGTAGCTAGAGAACACAGCTCAAGGAGCAGTTGTAATTCGTATATCCCTCATAGTCAGATCCGGCAGGAGTAGGGACTTTACCTCACCACGAGGGCCCCGAACCTGGGTACTTCTTGCGTCCCGCTACGCTTGCTTGTATCCAATCCCTCCTGCGGACACCGTCGATAGCTTCCCTGCTAGTCCCCACACCTCTATCTCTTAGGTACTGCCGTTCCCAATACAACGACATGATCCATGTGGTTTATGTGAAGAACACACATGCAATGGCATTTATTGGATCGATGTGGTTTATGTGAAGAACACCACATGCTGGAGTGGCATTAGTGGATCCATGTGATTTATGAAAAGAACACACATGCAATGACATCTAGTGGATCCATGTCGTTTATGAAAAGAACACCACATGCTGGAGTGGCATCATTGCATGTGTTCTTTTACAAAACCACAATGATGCACACTGACACACACACATGCAATGAACTCTAGTGGATCCATGTGGTTTATGTAAAGAACACACATGTAATGAAATCAGTGGATCCATGTGGTTTATGTGAAGAACACACATGCAATGACATCTAGTGGATCCATGTGGTTTATGAAAAGAACACATGCAATGAACTCTAGTGGATCCATGTGGTTGATGAGAAGAACACACGTGCAATGAAATCTAGTGGATCCATGTGGTTTATGTGAATAACACCACATGATAGAGTGGCATTAGTGGATCCATGTGGTTTATGAAAATAACACACATGCAATGACATCTAGTGGATCCGTGTGGTTTATGAAAAGAACACCACATGCTGGAGTGGCATCATTGCATGTGTTCTTTTCCGAAACCAAAATGATGCACACTAACACACACACATGCAATGAACACTAGTGGATCCATGTGGTTTATGTAAAGAACACACATGCAATGACATCAATGGATCCGTGTGGTTTATGTGAAGAACACACATGCAATGAAATCTAGTGGATCCATGTGGTTTATGAGAAGAACACACATGCAATGACATCTCGTGGATGCATGTGGTTTATGCGAAGAACAACACATTCTGGAGTGGCATCATTGCATGTGTTCCTTTCCAAAACCATAGAGATGCACGCTGACACACACATGCAATGAACTATAGTGGATCCACGTGGTTGATGTGAAGAACACACAAGCAATGACATCTAGTGGATCCATGTGGTTTGTGTGAACAATACCACATGCTGGAGTGGCATGATTGCCTGCGGTTTTTCCAAAACCACAGTGATGCACACTGACACACACACATGCAAAGAAATATAGTGGATCCATGTGGTTTATGAGAAGAACACACATGGAATCACATATAGTCGATCCATGTGGTTGATGAAAAGAACACCACATTGTGGAGTGGCATCATTGCAGGTGTTCTTTTCAAAACCACAGTGATGCATAGTGACACACACACATGCAATGAACTCTAGTGGATCCATGTGGTTTATGTGAAGAACACACATGCAATGGCATCTAGTGGATCCATGTGGTTTATGTGAAGAACACCACATGCTAGAGTGGCATTAGTGGATCCATGTCGTTTATGAAAAGAACACACATGCAATGACATCTAGTGGATCCATGTCGTTTATGAAAAGAACACCACATGCTGGAGTGGCATCATTGCATGTGTTCTTTTCCAAAACCACAATGATGCACACTGACACACACACATGCAATGAACTCTAGTGGATCCATGTGGTTTATGTGAAGAACACACATGTAATGACATCTAGTGGATCCATGTGATTTATGAAAAGAACACCACATGCAATGAACTCTAGTGGATCCATGTGGTTGATGAGAAGAACACACATGCAATGAAATCTAGTGGATCCATGTGGTTTATGTGAATAACACCACATGCTAGAGTGGCATTAGTGGATCCATGTGGTTTATGAAAATAACACACATGCAATGAAATCTAGTGGATCCATGTGGTTTATGAAAAGAACACCACATGCTGGAGTGGCATCATTGTATGTGTTCTTTTCCAAAACCACAATGATGCACACTAACACACACACATGCAATGAACTTTACTGGATCCAAGGGGTTTATGTAAATAACACACATGCAATGACATCAGTGGATCCATGTGGTTGATGTGAAGAACACACATGCAATGAAATCTAGTGGATCCATGTGGTTTATGAGAAGAACACACATGCAATGACATCTATTGTTTCCATGTGGTTGATGATAAGAACACACGTGCAATGACATTTCCTGGATCCATGTGTTTTATGCAAAGAACACCACATTCTGGAATGGCATCATTGCATATGTTCTTTTCCAAAACCACACTAATGCACACTGACACACACACATGCAATGAACTCTAGTGGATCCATGTGGTTTTTGTGAAGAACACACATGCAATGACATATAGTGGATCCATGTGGTTTATGTGAAGAATACCACATGCAATGACATGTAGTGGATCCATGTGGTTTATTAAAAGAACACCACATGCTGGAGTCACATTAGTGGATCCATGTGGTTTATTAAAAGAACAGCCATGGAATGACATCTACTGGATCCATGTTGTTTATGAAAAGAACACCACATGCTGGGGTGGCATCATTGCATGCGTTCTTCTCCAAAATCACAGTGATGCACACTGACACACACACATGCAATGAACTCTATTTCATCCATGTGGTTAATGAGAAGAACACATATGCAATGGCATCTAGTGGATCCATATGGTTTATGTGATGAACAACACATGCTGGAGTGGCATTAGTGGATCCATGTGGTTTATGAAAAGAACACACATGCAATGAGATCTAGTGGATCCATGTGGTTTATGGAAATAACACCACATGCTAGAGTGGCATCATTGCATGAGTTCTTTTCCAAAACCACAATGATGCACACTGTCACACACATGCAATGAACTCTAGTGGATCCATGTGGTTTATGTAAAGAACACACATGCAATGACATTAGTGGATCCATGTGGTTTATGTGAATAACACACATGCAATGACATCTAGTGGATCCATGTGGTTTATGTGAAGAACACCACATGCTGGAGTGGCATTAGTGGATCCATGTGGTTTATGAAAAGAACACACATGCAATGACATCTAGTGGATCCATGTGGTTTATGAATAGAACACCACATGATGGAGTGGCATCATTGCATGTGTTCTTTGCCAAAAACAAAATGATGTACACGGACACACACACATGCAATGAACTCTAGTGGATCCATGTGGTTTATGTAAAGAACACACATCCAATGACATCAGTGGATCCATGTGGTTTATGTGAAGAACACACATGCAATAACATCTAGTGGATCCATGTTGTTTATGGAAAGAACACCACATGCAATGAACTCTAGTGGAACCATGTGGTTGATGAGAAGAACACACGTGCAATCACATCTCGTGGATCCGTGTGGTTTATGCAAAGAACACCACATTCTGGAGTGGCATCATTGCATGTTTTATTTTCCAAAACCAAAGTGATGCACACTAACACACACACATGCAATGAAGTCTAGTGGATCCATATGGTTTATGTAAAGAACACACATCCAATGACTTCAGTGGATCCATGTGGTTTATGTGAATAACACACATGGAATTACATCTAGTGGATCCATGTGGTTTATGGAAAGAACACCACATGCAATGAACTCTAATGGATGCATATGGTTGATGAGAAGAACACACATGCAATGATATCTAGTGGATCCATGTGGTTTGTGTGAACAATACCACATGCTGGAGTGGCATGATTGCCTGCGGTTTTTCCAAAACCACAGTGATGCACACTAACACACACACATGCAAAGAAATATAGTGGATCCATGTGGTTTATGAGAAGAACACACATGGAATCACATATAGTCGATCCATGTGGTTGATGAAAAGAACACCACATTGTGGAGTGGCATCATTGCAGGTGTTCTTTTCAAAACCACAGTGATGCATAGTGACACACACACATGCAATGAACTCTAGTGGATCCATGTGGTTTATGTGAAGAACACACATGCAATGGCATCTAGTGGATCCATGTGGTTTATGTGAAGAACACCACATGCTAGAGTGGCATTAGTGGATCCATGTCGTTTATGAAAAGAACACACATGCAATGACATCTAGTGGATCCATGTCGTTTATGAAAAGAACACCACATGCTGGAGTGGCATCATTGCATGTGTTCTTTTCCAAAACCACAATGATGCACACTGACACACACACATGCAATGAACTCTAGTGGATCCATGTGGTTTATGTGAAGAACACACATGTAATGACATCTAGTGGATCCATGTGATTTATGAAAAGAACACCACATGCAATGAACTCTAGTGGATCCATGTGGTTGATGAGAAGAACACACATGCAATGAAATCTAGTGGATCCATGTGGTTTATGTGAATAACACCACATGCTAGAGTGGCATTAGTGGATCCATGTGGTTTATGAAAATAACACACATGCAATGAAATCTAGTGGATCCATGTGGTTTATGAAAAGAACACCACATGCTGGAGTGGCATCATTGTATGTGTTCTTTTCCAAAACCACAATGATGCACACTAACACACACACATGCAATGAACTTTACTGGATCCAAGGGGTTTATGTAAATAACACACATGCAATGACATCAGTGGATCCATGTGGTTGATGTGAAGAACACACATGCAATGAAATCTAGTGGATCCATGTGGTTTATGAGAAGAACACACATGCAATGACATCTATTGTTTCCATGTGGTTGATGATAAGAACACACGTGCAATGACATCTCCTGGATCCATGTGTTTTATGCAAAGAACACCACATTCTGGAATGGCATCATTGCATATGTTCTTTTCCAAAACCACACTAATGCACACTGACACACACACATGCAATGAACTCTAGTGGATCCATGTGGTTTTTGTGAAGAACACACATGCAATGACATATAGTGGATCCATGTGGTTTATGTGAAGAATACCACATGCAATGACATGTAGTGGATCCATGTGGTTTATTAAAAGAACACCACATGCTGGAGTCACATTAGTGGATCCATGTGGTTTATTAAAAGAACAGCCATGGAATGACATCTACTGGATCCATGTTGTTTATGAAAAGAACACCACATGCTGGGGTGGCATCATTGCATGCGTTCTTCTCCAAAATCACAGTGATGCACACTGACACACACACATGCAATGAACTCTATTTCATCCATGTGGTTAATGAGAAGAACACATATGCAATGGCATCTAGTGGATCCATATGGTTTATGTGATGAACAACACATGCTGGAGTGGCATTAGTGGATCCATGTGGTTTATGAAAAGAACACACATGCAATGAGATCTAGTGGATCCATGTGGTTTATGGAAATAACACCACATGCTAGAGTGGCATCATTGCATGAGTTCTTTTCCAAAACCACAATGATGCACACTGTCACACACATGCAATGAACTCTAGTGGATCCATGTGGTTTATGTAAAGAACACACATGCAATGACATTAGTGGATCCATGTGGTTTATGTGAATAACACACATGCAATGACATCTAGTGGATCCATGAGGTTTATGTGAAGAACACCACATGCTGGAGTGGCATTAGTGGATCCATGTGGTTTACGAAAAGAACACACATGCAATGACATCTAGTGGATCCATGTGGTTTATGAATAGAACACCACATGATGGAGTGGCATCATTGCATGTGTTCTTTGCCAAAACCAAAATGATGTACACGGACACACACACATGCAATGAACTCTAGTGGATCCATGTGGTTTATGTAAAGAACACACATCCAATGACATCAGTGGATCCATGTGGTTTATGTGAAGAACACACATGCAATAACATCTAGTGGATCCATGTTGTTTATGGAAAGAACACCACATGCAATGAACTCTAGTGGAACCATGTGGTTGATGAGAAGAACACACGTGCAATCACATCTCGTGGATCCGTGTGGTTTATGCAAAGAACACCACATTCTGGAGTGGCATCATTGCATGTTTTATTTTCCAAAACCAAAGTGATGCACACTAACACACACACATGCAATGAAGTCTAGTGGATCCATATGGTTTATGTAAAGAACACACATCCAATGACTTCAGTGGATCCATGTGGTTTATGTGAAGAACACACATGGAATTACATCTAGTGGATCCATGTGGTTTATGGAAAGAACACCACATGCAATGAACTCTAATGGATGCATATGGTTGATGAGAAGAACACACATGCAATGATATCTAGTGGATCCATGTGGTTTATGTGAAGAACACCACATGCAATGACATCTAGTGGATCCATGTGGTTTATGTGAAGAACACCACATGCTAGAATGGCATTAGTGGATCCATGTGGTTTATGAAAATAACACACATGCAATGATATCTAGTGGATCCATGTGGTTTATGAAAAGAACACCAGATGCTGGAGTGGCATCATTGCGTGTGTTCTTTTCCAAAACCACAATGATGCACACTAACACACACACATGCAATGAACACTAGTGGATACATGTGGTTTATGTAAATAACACACATGCAATGACATCAGTGGATCCATGTGGTTTATGTGAAGAACACACATGCAATGAAATCTAGTGGATCCATGTGGTTTATGAGAAGAACACACATGCAATCACATCTAGTGGATCCATTTGGTTGATGAGAAGAACACACATGCAATGACATCTCGTGGATCCATGTGGTTTATGTAAATAACACCACATTCTGGAGTGGCATCATTTGCCTGTGTTCTTTTCCAAACCCAGAGTGATACACAGTGACACACACATGCAATGAACTCTAGTGGATCCATGTGGTTTATGTGAAGAACACACATGCGATGACATCTAGTGGATCCATGTGGTTTATGTGAAGAACACCACATGCAATGACATCTAGTGGATCCATGTGGTTTATGAAAAGAACACCACATGCTGGAGAGGCATTAGTGGACCCATGTGGTTTATGAAAAGAACACACATGCAATGGCATCTAGTGGATCCAAGTGGTTTATGAAAAGAACACCACATGCTAGAGTGGAATCATTGCACGCGTTCTTTTCCAAAATCACAGTGATGCACACTGACAAACACACACATGCAATGAACTCGAGCGGATCCATGTTTTTTTTATGAAGAACACACATGCAATGACATCTAGTGGATCCATGTGGTTTATGAAAAGAACACCACATGCTGGAGTGGCATTAGTGGATCCATTTGGTTTATGAAAAGAACACACATGCAATGACATCTAGTGGATCCATGTGTTTTATGAAAAGAAGAGCACATGCTGGAGTGGCATTGTCAACACCCGGATTTTTAATCCTAGATGCCTGTTATGCCATACATCGTAATCCCAGGATTACCATTTTTGCGAGACATAACAGATTGGATATCATAGTACATCATCCATTACAAACCATAATAAGGTCTTACACAAATAAAGGATCTCATGATCCAGTCTTAGTACAAACAAGTAGCGGAATAAATAGCGTAGAAGCGGGGTCCATCTTCAGTGTCATAGGCAATGCTGACGATGGGAGATGATCCTAGTTGTCGTAGTCGTCCTGTTGTCCTTCCTCCTGATAGTCTTCTTCATAGTCTGGCCACGGGAATAGCCAGGGACAAAGCCATGAGTACTCTTTAAGTACTCGCAAACTATCACAAACAAGTAAGGTAGTTCTAGTAGGAATGCTAAACTCTAGGTTTATTTGCAAGGTTAACTTTGAAACCTAAGCTGAGTTCAGAAGTAAAGAAAGATAAAATAAAGTTCTAAATCACCTAAGTGGAACTTAGTTTTCATAGTCACAACCGTGTTGTGGTCAAGTCATGTCACAAATCATTCCGTAAGTCATTTTGAAAACATCTAATGATGGAACAGTATGGCCACTCCAACTGTCCATGACCGTGGATGCGGCTATTCGAATAGTTTGACACTCTACAGAGGTGGTACACTTTCACCACAACATTCGATACATCCGTCAGGGATAACCCTGAATCATCATACTTAGTATGCAGATAATCAATCATAACCTTTCCTTTACACACTCTAGTATAAGCACCTCTCCTATGAGCTTGGCCTCCCAGCCATGGCCATCGGCCATCCTGGGCTCTGCATAGGTGGACAACATTGAGAGGTAGCCTCAACTCAAACCTCTCCCACGAGGGAACCCATACTAATGCATATAAACTTCCGGCTAAGCCTTACCCAATTCAAGTATTGTGGTTGTATGGTAAATTTGGAATGGTATCACATCCGAACCCAACCATCAGTTTTTATAAAGGGATAAGGCTGATGCCTCAAAATTTTCATCATCATAAACCATTTGTGTTTCTCAACACATGTGAAAACATTTCAATAGAATGACTCATCATTCCAAGGTTTTCATAAGCATTTTCATCAAGTATTCCTATCTAAAGTGATCAAGTGTTTGGTTAAGCTCTAATCACTAAGTTAAGAGTGTTCATTAAGGTATGATGCTAATATCAATATCATCCCATAGAATGACATCTATGTCTAACTAGATAGGCCAAGTTTTATACTCTTTATTCTATCTATAAATAAAGTAAAGAACTTTGGTAAAGTAAAAGAAAGTAAAGCTTGTAAGTAAAACTGAGGATGGGTATAAAACAAAATGTATAACCAAACATGCTTAAGGCATCTTGCTTGGGTTAACTTGCATCTAGGGGTGGCTGGCAAGTATTAGCTTGCCAATAATAGCTTGCTTAGTTTACTTGAAGTGCTAGGCTTGCCTTGAGTAGTGCAGTGGTTGACATTCTCCTTGTCTTCTTCGGGGTAGAACTCCTCCTCCTCATAGACTTGGTCAGTACTATCATCTATAAATACATACGGGATACACAATTACCAAAAAATACTTAACTAGTCTATTTAGCACACTAAGGCACACACTTGATGATCTAGTATCATCACATGATTAAATGAACTAGTTTCATTTATTTTATTTGAGAAAAGTAATTTCTACTCATTGAACTTAACTAAGATTTAATATTCTCCAATTAAAATATGGGATCATGTTTACACATGTCATCACCACATATTCTAATACATGGGAATGTGATTTAAATGTTTGATCATATTTCAATAAGTTTAAGTTTATCATTTTAATGATTTAAAGTGACTAGAATTGCCTATATAGCATTATTTTGGTACTAGTCCAAAGTCACTGCATGCAAACCTAAATATTATTACATATTCAGATAGGTATGGTCAAATGTGATTTTTGAGAGTTAGAATCAACTCAGAAGATATTTTGGTAGATTTTTAAAAAATGTTTGAATGTGGAAAAGTCTCTGTCTTGTTATTTTTGCTATATGTGATCTATAACTCCAATTGATTTAAATCCAACGGTCTTGGATAGAGATTTTAATTATCTTTCTATATTTTTTGGAATTATTCATTTTTGTTCAGTAGAACTCTTTGAATTCATTTTTCAACTAGTGGACAGAATTGAGTTTAAACTTAATTAGAAAAATATTTATTTAAATCTGCGGGCTAAGGCGGGAAACTAAATGGGCCGGCCCAGTGGCGCTCCGCGGCGTAGAGGGCAACTGACAGGGGGGTCCACATGTCAGCGACTGACCCTAACTCGAAGCGGTACGGGGCGATGTGGGCCGTGCGATTAGAACTACGATTGACAACTGTAGTTCATCGTCGACGACGAACAGGTCGTCGGTGAGAATGAACCCTAACAGCTCGGTGGGGGTCGATTGGGGGCTTACCAGGGCTCCAGCTAACATGGCGATGGGGGCGATCAAACTGGTGGACGACGGCAGACTCAGGCATGGTCGCGGCGGCTCCTAGGGAGGTCACAATTGACAGCTCCCTTCTCCTCTGCTGCGGCGAGCTCCGACACAATTCTGGTGACTGAGGGCTCGAGCGGCTCCGGGGTGTGAGGGGATCAGTGGAAGGTGGTGATTGTTGGAGTGTGGAGAAATGGGGTTGGGGAGGTCTCGTTTTATAGCTCGACGAGGGGACCGTGAGGTGCGACTAAGTGGTAGCCTGTTTATGGCATGGTTGAAGCTAGGGGAGACCAGGGGAATGGATTGAGGTTAAATGGGTCGAGAAAACATTGATCAAAATAGTATCAGTTAGGTATATTGTTTGATGATCACAAGGTGTTCGACACAAAGGCCGCAAGATATTAAACATTGAATTTTGAAAAGATTTTTGGTGGGTGTGTTAGTCATTTGCTTGAGCATCTGTGATTGCTTGGCATTGTCAAGGTGAACTCATTTGAGTGGTTTTTGAAAAAGTGGGATCTATGCACATACACTTGACTCCATTTTCAAATGCCATTCAAAATTAGTGTTTAAATGTTTTTGTAAGATCTCAAAGTGGGCCTTGGTAGATCTTTACTTGTACTAGCAAGGGGTGAAAAGAGTTGGAAATTATTTTTGTTAAGAATTGACTTCTAGGAACACCTAAAGTGGCCTAGTGGATTAAAATGGTCAAAATGACCATTTGGTCTTTTTATTCTTATTTGATTTCTTTTTCTTTGGATTTTGTTTTTAATTGATCTAGATGATGTGGCATTCACCTTTGAATCATTTTACAACCATTAAAACAATCAAACATGGAATTTCCAAACAATTCTATATTAATGTAAACACACATACATTCATAATTGTTTTTAATGATAAAAAGTTGTTGTTAACCCTAAATTGGGTGATTTGGATTTTGATAACCTTGATTAAAGTTTTGGGATGTTACAAACCTTCCCCCCTTAAACAAAATCTCGTCCCGAGATTGAAGAAAGAAAACTAGGAACTAAAGAGATCTGGAAACTCTGTCCTAATGTAATCTTCTCGCTCCCAGGTGACTTCTTCTACGGTGTGGTTGCTCCATTGGATCTTGAGAAATTTGATACTCCGGGTCCTAGTGGTTCTGTAAGCTTCTTCCAAGATACGGATGGGCACTTCAAGATATGTCAGATCCTTGTTGATATCAACGGCTCGGTGATCTATGTTCTTGAAAACTTTGGTCTTCTCCGACACTTCTATGCATTTGCAAAGTAATGAGATATGGAACACATCATGGATGGCTGACATCTCCTCCGATAGTTCTAGTTGATACGATACTTCTCCTCGACGATTTAGAATCTTGAAGGGTCCAATATATCTGGGGGCTAACTTTCTTTTCAGACGAAAATGTTGCGTTCCCTTCAGTGGCGAAACCTTGAGATACACAAAATCTCCGACATTGAAGGTCGGGTCTCTATGTCTCTTGTCCACATAACTCTTATGTCTTGATTGAGCGGTCTTGAGGTGCTCACGGACTTTGTGAACCTTTTCTTCGGCTTCTCGTAGGATGTCGGGTCTGAAAATCTAACTCTCTCCTACTTGCGACCAATTCAAAGGGGTACGACACTTTCTTCCATATAAGAACTCAAATGGGGCCATTTTCAAAATGGCTTGATAATTGTTGTTGTATGAGAATTCTGCGAATGGCAGACAATCTTCCCATTTTGATCCATACTCTAACACACAAGCTCTCAACATATCTTGCTAGGATTTGGTTGACTCTTTCAGTCTGTCCATCGGTCAACAGGTGATAAGCTGTGCTGAAATTCAGCTTGGTTCCCAATCCTTCTTGGACTTTCTACCAAAATCTTGAGGTGAATTGGGTTCCTCGATCCGATACTATGGTCTTGGGGGTTCCATGCAAACTGAAAATTCTAGCAATGTACAACTCTGCTAGCTTCGAACTCTAGTAGGTAGTCTTGACAGGTATAAAATGGGCTACCTTGGACAATCTATCAACTATGACCCAAATAGAATCATTTCCCCTACTAGAAGTAGGCAAACTGGTGATAAAGTCCATTCCGATAGAATCCCATCTCCATTCCGGAATCTGCAATGGTTGCAACAATCCAGCAGGTCTCTGATGTTCCTCTTTGACTCTTTGACAGATATCACACTTGGCGATGTAGCTTCCGATTTCTCTCTTCATCTTGTGCCACCAAAATTGCTCCTTCAAATCCTGATACATCTTTGTTCCTCCAGGGTGGATAGAATAAAGAGTATCATGAGCTTCTTGCATGATAACTTGCTTCAGCTCCGAATCTGCTGGCACATAGATACGTCCTTTGTACCACATAACTCCTTCTTCGTCTTTGGTGAATCCAGGTACTTTTCCTGTACCAATACGACGCTTGATTCCGTCGATACTTGCATTTCCCTTTTGGGCTTCCTTGATCTGACCGATCAAAGTGGGTTGAAGTTCAATGCTATCTAAAAATCCTTTGCTAACTAGCTCCGTTCTAAACTGCTCCAACTCTTCATGCAAACTTGGCTGGTTCTCTTTGATCATGGTGTTTAACCTACACAACAGTCTGCTAAGAGCATCCGCTACCATGTTGGCTTTGTCGGGGTGATAGTGAATGTCAAGGTCGTAATCCTTGATTAACTCTATCCATCTCCTTTGCCTCATATTCAGCTCCTTCTGAGTGAAAATATACTTCAAGCTCTTGTGATCTGAATAAATCTCACAGCGGTTACCCATAAGGTAATGACGCCATGTCTTCAAGGCTAGAACTACAGCTGCTAGCTCTAGATCATGGGTAGGGTAGTTTTGCTCATGCTGCTTCAGTTGTCGGGACAAATACGCTATGACTTTGCCTTCTTGCATCAACACACATCCGAGACCAATCTTGGATGCATCACAATACACATCAAACGGCTTCTTGATATCAGGCATAATCAATATTGGGGCTGAAATCATTCTCTTCTTGAGCTCTTGGAAACTTGCTTCACATTTGTTGGTCCATTCAAACTTCTTGTCCTTCTTCAACAATTGGGTCACGGGTCTTGCGATGCTCGAAAATCCTTCTACGAACTTGCAGTAATATCCTGCTAATCCGAGAAATGCACGGACTTGGGTTTGAGTGGTTGGGGCTTCCCATTATTCAACATCTTTGATCTTGGCGGGATCAACAGCGACTCCTCCTGCCAACACAATATGTCTGAGGAATTCTACTTCTTTCAGCCAAAACTCACATTTGCTGAACTTGGCATACAACTGATGTTCTCTAAGGGTTTCAAGGATGATTCTCAGATGTTGCTCATGGTCTTCTTCTGACTTGGAATAGATAAGAATATCATCGATAAACACAACGACAAACTTATCCAGAAAGTTCATAAAGATCTTATTCATGAGATTCATGAAATAACCGGGGGCATTGGTTAATCCAAAAGACATGGTTGTATACTCATACAATCCATATCTGGTGGTAAAGGCGGTCTTTGGAATATCCGTTGCACGAATCTTAAGTTGGTGATAACCAGTCCTAAGATCAATCTTAGAGAACACTCTGGCACCAGTCAACGGATCAACTAGATCCTCTATCTTGGCTAGTGGGTACTTGTTCTTGATGGTGACATCATTCAGCTTCTGGTAATCTGTGCACAAACGGTTACCTCCATCTTTCTTGTCGACAAACAAAACGGGCGATCTCCATGGCGATGCGCTTGGTTGAATCAAGCCTTTCTCTAGCATAGCATCAAGTTGCTTCTTCAGTTCCACTAACTCTGATGGGTTCATGCTATAGGGTCTCTGATCTATGGGTCCAGTTCCAGGGATTAGTTCAATAATGAACTCAATATCCCAATCGGGGGGAATACCGGGCAATTCATCTAGGAACACGTCGGGATATTCACAGACTACTCTGACTTGGTCTAGGGTTGGTTGGGGTAGACTCTTGTTGCATTTGAACTGACGGGGCAAGGTTTCAGATATATACTCTACTGATACTCCAGAACTACTGGTCATGGTGATGGCTTTCTTGGCATAGTCGATTAATCCTTTATGTTTTGACATCCAATCCATTCCTAGTACTACTTCCAAACCTTTGGTTCCAAGTACTATTAGATTAGCATAAAATCTATCCCATAAATTCTGATCAGCACAGCCTTGCAAATTTTTCTAGCTTTTGTGGTTGAACTAGGTATTTGAACAATCATAACATGCTTCAAGTTGGTTGGCTGAATCTTACTCGTGCATGCAAATTCTTCTGTAACAAACGAGTGCGATGCTCCAGAATCAAACAACACTCTTTCTAATACTGAGTTAATAGAAACCATACCCAGCACGACATCTTGCGCTTCCTGGGCTTCTTCAGCGTTCATGTGGAACAGACGGCCGTTGCGGTTGAGAGAATTCCCTGGGGCAAATCTTCTTCTAGGATGAACACGACGCTGCTGCTGAGCTGGGGCATTCACATTGGTGGTGGCTGCAAGCTTCTTGGGACACTCGTTGGAGTAGTGACCCTTCACTCCACATTCAAAGCAAGTAATATGGGAGTCGTCCTTGGCTGCAATAGGCACTGCATTGCTTCCAGTCCTTGGGGCAGTATTGTTGTTATTGTTGTTGGACTTGGGCGGTGCACGATTGAAATTCTTGGAGTTGTCGGGATGGTTGTTGTTGTTCCCTCCGGTCTTCACATTTCCTCCGCTACGGTTGGTGTAGCTTGGACGAGACATTGGAGGTCTATTGTTCCTTAGGGCATATCCTGTAGACAGGTTGGGGCGATACTTTTGGTAACTGTTGGATCCACTCTGGTGCATCATCATGCGCTTGCGGTTGTCGTTGGCTTGGTTGATCTTTCCTTCCATTTGGATGGCAGAGTTGACTAGCTCTTCGAGATCGTCAAAACGGATGTTGATTAACACCGTTTGCATCTCATCATGCAATCCATTTAGGAATCTCTCCTTCTTCTTGGCTTCAGTATTGATCTCATCCGGTGCATACCTAGCGAGAGACATGAATCTATCACGGTACTCTACTACAGTCATCCTGCCCTGTTTCAGTTCTCTAAACTCATCTCTCATTCTAGTGAATAACCCTTGGGGCACATGGGTGCGGCTAAACTTGGTCTTGAAAGCTTCCCACGTCATCACTTGCCCATGGTTCATAGTACAGGTGCTATTCCACTAGGCTCTTGCATCTCATGCCAGATAATGGGTGGAAAATAGTACTTGCTCATTTGCATCAACTCCTCCTACTTCTAGGTTATTCTCCATGGTCTGTAACCAATCATCCGCATCCAATGGTTCCTCAGACTTGCTAAAGATAGGGGGATTGGTATTCTGGAAGTTCTTGATCTTGGATCCATGATGATCCTGATTTCCATGGCCTTGATTATTGTGGGTCATCTGAGAAATCTGTTGCAGGGTGGCTAGATTAGCTTGGCACTCTGCTCTACCAGCTTCACGGTCGGAAACTAGCATTTGCATAATCTGCAGCACCGGGTCCTACGATGAGCTGCTTCCTCCAAGGTTTCCACGAGTCATCTGAAGATTGAGATAGATAAAGGGGTAAGAGGGAAAGTTCTAAGGTTCATGGTTTTGATTTTAAAAGCTTTTAGACTTTGGGTTTGACTCAGGTTTGGCAAACTAACAACTTCTCATTCATTCAAGCAAAGCACACGATACAAACACACACACACACCACAACAAAAGGAAAACATATGGTTTTAAGAACCATTCTGTGAGCTAAGATACAATGGGACGGATACTTCTCACTCCTACGGTAGTGATCTAGTGCATCTACTCATCATCAATGAAGTCAGAGTCATCATCATCGGTGTAGAAGTCTGTGGCGTCATCCTCCAGGTAATCATCATCATTGCTGAGGTACAAGTGAAGATCACCCTGGATGTCTTCACCTTCTCCCTCTTCTTCTTTGGCTGCAAGCTGAGCTTCTTGCTCCTGGATGGTCTTCTCGAGGTCGGCCACCTTCTTACGAAGACGGGCGATGGTGCGATCCTTCTTTGCGTGTTGACGACGGAGTGATTGACGATCCTTGACGAACAGTGAGAAAGTTTGGGCCTTCTGGGCAGCAATGGCAAGGTTGTGGTTGGCGTACTCTCGAGCATTGTCCAATTCCTTCTGCCTATCATATAGTAGGAAGTCAAGGTTCTCCACTTGGCGTCTCATCTCCGGGTGACTTGGCATCTCCAACGGCATTCCCATAGAATCACGCCTTGCATAGTGAGCAAAGCGAGTTCCCTGGATCAAGTTGATGGTCTATCCGCAAAGACGGGCGAGAGCTTCATGCATTGCCCTGGCTAATCCATCTAGCCAGTTGTTCTCTCTCACGGTGAATTGAATCTTCTCCGAAAGGGGTGCTTCCATCTAGCCTCGAAGATCAGCAACTATCAGCCATTGTAAATCTCCTCCTGGGTGATCATTGAGTTGAGCTTCGAAGAATTCCGGATGTGGGCATTCCAGGTACTCAGACAGTGCATCAAGATCCCTCTCGAAGATCAGTTGGCCTCCATTGCCCAACTGGTAGAACTTGCACTACTGAACTTCCATCTATAAAAATTTAGGAGGAGTAAGTTAGTGAAGTGATCAAGTGTGTCAAATTTTATGTACTAATGTAAGAATTTTTGAGGAACATGAATCTTTTTGAAATAATCTCAAGGATAAGAGTTGGAATAGGTTTTCATAAATACTCACTTCATTTGTTTTTGAAACTAAGTTTTTGTTCGGGCGTCCATTCTAACTGGGGTCTCCTATGGTTAGGATGGCTCTGATACCAACTTGTCAACACTCGGATTTTTAATCCCAGATGCATGTTATGCCATACATCGCAATCCCAGGATTACCATTTTTGCGAGACATAACAGATTGGATATCACAATACATCATCCATTACAAACCATAATAAGGTCTTACACAAATAAAGGATCTCGTGATCCAGTCTTAGTACAAATAAGTAGCGGAATAAATTGCGTAGCAGCGGGGTCCATCTTCAGTGTCACAGGCAATGCTGACGATGGCAGATGATAGTCTTCTTCATAGTCTGTCCACAGGAATAGCTAGGGACAAAGCCATGAGTACTCTTTAAGTACTCGCAAACTATCACTAACAAGTAAGGTAGTTCTAGTAGGAATGCTAAACTCTAAGTTTATTTGCAAGGTTAAGTTTGAAACCTAAGCTAAGTCCAGAAGTAGAGAAAGATAAAATAAAATTCTAAATCACCTATGTGGGAACTTAGTTTTCATAGTCACAACCCTGTTGTGGTCAAGTCATGTCACAAATCATTCCATAAGTCATTTTGAAAACATCTGACGATGGAACAGTATGGACACTTAAACTGTCCATGACCGCATACGCGGCTATTTGAATAGTTTGACACTCTGCAGAGGTGGTACACTTTCACCACAAAATTCGATACATCCGTCAGGGATAACCCTGAATCATCATACTTAGTATGCGGATAATCAATCATAACCTTTCCTTTACACACCCTAGTATAAGCACCTCTCGTATGAGCTTGGCCTCCCAGCCATGGCCATCTGCCATCCTGGGCACTACATAGGTGGACAACATTGAGTGGTAGCCTCAGCTCAAACCTCTCTCGCGAGGGAACCCATACTAATGCATATAAACTTTTGGAATGGTATCGCATCCGAACCCAACCATCGGTTTTTAAAAAGGGCTAAGGCTCATGCCTCAACATTTTCATCATCATAAACCATTCGTGTTTCTCAACACATGTCAAAACATTTCAATAGAATTACTCATCATTCCAAGGTTTTCATAAGCATTTTCACCAAGTATTCCCATCTAAAGTGATCAAGTGTTTGGTTTAGCTTTAATCACTAAGTTAAGAGTGTTCACTAAGGTAGGACGCTAATATCAATCTCATGCCATAGAATGACATCTAAGTCTAACTAGATAGGCCAAGTTTTATACTCTTTATTCTATCTATAAATAAAGTAAAGAACTTTGGTAAAGTAAAAGAAAGTAAATCTTGCAAGTAAAACTGGGGATGGGTATAAAACAAAATGTATAACCAAGCATGCTTAAGGCATCTTGCTCGGGTTAACTTGCATCTAGGGGTGGCTGGCAAGTAGTAGCTTGCCAATAATAGCTTGCTCAGTTTACTTGAAGTTCTAGGCTTGCCTTGAGTAGTGTAGTGGTTGAAATTCTCCTCGTCTTCTTCGAGGTAGAACTCCTCCTCCTTGTAGACTTGGTCGGTACTATCGTCTATAAATACATTTACACAATCACCAAACAATACTTAACTAGTCTATTTAGCACACTAAGGCACACACTTGATGATCTAGTATCATCTCAATCATCACAAGATTAAATGAACTAGTTTGATTTATTTTATTTGAGAAAAGTAATTCCTACTCATTGAAATTAACTAAGATTTAATATTCTCCAATTAAAATATGGGATCATGTTTACACATGTCATCACCAAATATTCTAATACATGGGAATGTGATTTAAATGTTTGATCATATTTCAATAAGTTTAAGTTTATCATTTTAATGATTTAAAGTGACTAGAAATGCCTATATAGCATTATTTTGGTACTAGTCCAAAGTCACTGCATGCAAAGCTAAATATTAATACATATTGGTATGGTCAAATGTGATTTTTGAGAGTTGGAATCAACTCAAAAGCTATTTTGGTTGATTTTTGAACAAATTTTGAATGTGGAAAAGTCTATGTCTCGTTATTTTTTCTATATGTGATCTATAACTCCAATTTATTTAAATCCAACGGGCTTGGATAGAGATTTTAATTATCTTTCTAACAAAATTGGAATTATTCATTTTGGTTCAGTAGAACTCTCTGAATTGATTTCTAAACTAGTGGAAAGAATTGAGTTTAAACTTAATTAGAAAAATATTTATTTAAATCTGCGGGCTAAGGCGGGAAACTAAATGGGCTAGCCCAGTGGCGCTCCGCGGCGTAGAGGGCAACTGACAGGGGGGTCCACATGTCAGCGACTGACTCTAACTCGAAGCGGTACGGGGCGATGTGGGCCGTGCGATTAGAAGTATAATCGATGGACGTGGTTCATCATCGACGACAAACAGGTCGCCGACGAGAATGAACCCTAGCGTCTTGGTAGGGGTCAATTGGGGGCTTACCTGGGATCTAGCTAACATGGCGATGGGGGCGATCGAACTGGTGGACGACGGAGGACTCAGGCGTGGTCGTGGAGGCTCCTAGGGTGGTTGGAATCGATGGCTCCCTTTCTCCTCTACTGCGGCGAGCTCCGGCACAATTCCGGCGACTAAGGGCTCGAGCGGCTCCGGGGATGGGGTGACAGGATCAGTGGAAGGTGGTGAGTGTTGGAGTGTGGAGAAATGGGGTTGGGGAGGTCTCCTTTTACAGCTCGATGAGGGGACCGTGAGGTGCGACGGTGAGCTCGTCGGTGACGATGGTACAGGGGGCTAATGGCATGGGCGAGGTAGGCGGACGATGCTCTGAGCGGGAGCGGCGGTGTTTGACGCGGCTCACGGCAGGTGCTAGTCGCGCGGAAGGAAATGGGCATGTACGGGAGTGTGCTGGGGTCAAGGCAGAGCGGCACGCACGGGCTATGGTCGAGGGGATGCGTGTGCTGCCTTGTCGGGCGCA
This sequence comes from Avena sativa, assembly GCA_916181665.1. Taxonomy (NCBI): domain Eukaryota; kingdom Viridiplantae; phylum Streptophyta; class Magnoliopsida; order Poales; family Poaceae; genus Avena; species Avena sativa. The sequence continues at coordinate 431,139,884 of OV702292.1, read as the reverse complement.
GCGCACTGGCGCGCTCCAGACACGGCGCAGAGGCTCAGTGCACGGCTGCTCTGAGGTGGTCTAGTGCTCGGCTGAGTCCATGGGTTGGACAGGGGGTGGCGGTGTGATCACGCCTATCTCCCTGGTGCATTGGAAGAGGGCGAGGCGGTCTCCTGCGACGTGGGCAAGGTCGGCCGCTGATCATGGCCTCGGGGTGGCGTGGCACTGCTGCTGGAGGCTAAGTGGTAGCCTGTTTATGGCATGGTTGGAGCTAGGGGAGACCAGGGGAGTGGATTGAGGTCAAATGGGTCGACAAAACATTGATCAAAATAGTATTAGTTAGGCAAATTGTTTGATGATCACAAGGTGTTCGACACAAAGGCTGCAAGAGATTAAACTTTGAATTTTGAAAAGATTTTTGGTGGGTGTGTTAGTCATATGCTTGAGCATCTGTGGTTGCTTGGGATTGCCAAGGTGAACTCATTTGAGTGGTTTTTGAAAAAGTGGGATCTATGAACATACACTTGATTCCATTGTCAAATTCCATTTAAAAATAGTGTTTAAATGTTTTTATAAGATCTCAAAGTGGGCCTTGGTAGATCATTACTTGTACTAGCAAGGGGTGAAAAGAGTTAGAAATTATTTCTGTTAAGAATTGACTTTTAGGAACACCTAAAGTGGCCTAGTGGATTAAAATGGTCAAAATGTCCATTTGGTCTTTTTATTCTTATTTCATTCCTTTTTCTTTTAATTTTGTTTTTAAATGATCTAGATGATGTGTCATTCACCTTTGACTCATTTTACAACCATTAGAACAATCAAACATGGCATTTCCGAACAATTCTATATTAATGCAAACACACATACATTGATAATTGTTTTTAATGATAAAAAGTTTTTGTTAACCGTAAATTGGGTGATTTGGATCTAGATAAACTTGATTAAAGTTTTGGGATGTTACAGGCATCATTGCATGTATTCTTTTCCAAGAACACAATGATGCACACTGACACACACACACATGCAATGAACCCTAGTGGATACATGTGGTTAATGTAAAGAACACACATGCAATGACATCGGTGGATCCATGTAGTTTATGTGAAGAACACACATGCAATGAAATCTAGTGGACCCATGTGGTTTATGAGAAGAACACGACATGCTAGAGTGGCATTAGTGGATCCATGTGGTTTATGAAAAGAACACACATGCAATGACATAAGTGGATCCATGTGGTTTATGGAAAGAACACCGCATGCTGGAGTGGCATCATTGCATGTGTTCTTTTCCAAAACCACAATGATGCATACTAACACACACACATGTAATGAACTCTAGTGGATCCATGTGGTTTATGTGAACAACACACATGCAATGACATCTAGTGGATCCATGTGGTTTATGTGAAGAAATCCACATGCAATGACATCTAGTTGTGGTTTATGAAAAGAACACCACATGCTGGAGTGGCATTAGTGGTGTGGTTTATGAAAAGAACACACATGGAATGACATCTAGTGGATCCATGTGGTTTATGAAAAGAACACCACATGCTAGAGTGCCATCATTCCATGTGTTATTTTCCAAAACCATAGTGATGCACACTGACACACACACACATGCAATGAACTCTAGTGGATCCATGTGTTTTCTGTGAAGAACACACATGCAATGAAATCTAGTGTATCCATGTGGTTTATGAAAAGAACACCACATGCTGGAGTGTCATTAGTGGATCCATGTGGTTTTTGAAAAGAACACACATGCAATGACATCAGTGGATCCATGTGGTTTATGAAAAGAACCCCACATGCTGGAGTGGCATCATTGCATGTGTTCTTTTCCAAAACCACAATGATGCACACTGACACACACGCATGCAATGAAATCTAGTGGATCCATGTGGTTTATGAAAAGAACACCACATGCTGGAGTGGCATCATTGCATCTGTTCTTTTCCAAAATCATTGTGGTGACCTAGCATACCACTGCATATGTAGTACACTATAGTCTATGACATGACACCCACAGAACTCTATTCCATAAATATCACACCCCTCAGAGTGGTACAACAGAAACATTGTGTGTCCAAAGTACAAACATACACACTTCATTATTACTACAATACCAGAAGTTCCAGACATCAAAAGGTTCAAACTTACAAACCAAATAACTTATTTCACAAGTTTAGCGGAAGAACAAAAAACACAACAGCAAATAAGACATGAGATCAATAGCTTATTCTATAGAGTTCGGGTTGCTTGGCTCAACCTAGGTAACTAGAGTACGGCCTGATAACTACTCTGACTCGTTATATTCAGATCCATATTGTATCCCATAGTCCACTCCTTCGATTCCACCGGATATATCCGACTCTTCATAGTAGATGTCCTTCTGGACCTCCGTAGCATACACCTGGTAATCCTTCTAGCCCTCAAAGTCTAGCAAGGGGTTCAAAGGAAAGGATGAGTAACAACGTTACCTAACAAGGTCACTATATGCAAGGTGGGAAGTTTGATGCTCTATCTACCACCTCGGACGACATGTCCTTGGTACTATGCAGTTTTGGTAAACATTTCTTCAAAGATTGATTTTAATTATCAAAACTATGCCCATTAGCCTTCATAGGTTGACTAGAACTTCATGGAGTTCCTTTCCTGCCACGTTCATAGCTCCTTCCCAGAACAGGGAGTAACATGTCACAATTCTTACACTCTGCACAGGTGCGTTGCTTTACCCATAAGAGAATAACTCCTTGTTGCACAACCGAGCGTACTTTCCCGTCCACAATTCCATGATGTCGGGCCTAGTAGATGATCCAAGCTAATCACTGCCCCCTTCGCTACCCTGCATGTCCCCTTGGTGTACGCCATGCCCACATCTTGAATTACGTCAATGGTTAGTACAGAACGTCAGATGCTAGAACTATCGTGGGACATTGAGGGCTCCCACCCATATGCTGCATATCCTCTACGAATTACCAATAAATGCACGCTACAAGGATAACAGCCATGACCTGGCCATCCGGATGCATGCGAGAGGAAGAAGATACAGCTTACTTCTCCGTCCCATTCCAAATCTTATGGTTAACGCGTAATATATGGCACTAGAATCACTGATGTCATGGGTTATTAGGTCCTAGATGTTTTCCAATTGGAATCTTAGATTCCCCTGCAATCCTTAGTATTTATCATCACTTAGGATGATAATAGCATTTCATTTGTTTGAGAAAATACTTATTTTCTGTCTCCTTTAGAACATAAGTGATATCACACAATTTTCAAATATTTTCATAAAGACTCTTCAAAGGACATGAGCAAGTTGTGAACTTGCCTTGTGACTGCAAGGTAGTGAAGTCGGATGCTTCCACCTGACCTTGAGCTCCACTTTATACATAGAACCATTATTGCCCGGTAATTACAATATTTAAAGAAGAAATACGCAATGAATAGTAATGTCATGCAATAGTTTATTATTTGCTTCATTTGGGTGCTTTACCCTTTTAGTAAAAGTTTGCTATTTTCTTTAATTAAAGAAAAAGTATTACTTTAAGTCTTTGAAATTTTCATAAATATTACATTTAGTATTTTTATAATGACTAGTATTATTTAAAGAGTTTAAAATTGAATTTATTTACTTTTTAACTCTTTAAAATATTTCACTAAAATTCCTTTAAGGAAATAAGACTTTATTTTTATTACACTTAATTTACTTTTAAAAAACACAAACTAATTTTTTCTATAATAGCATTCCCTTTTAGAATTGTAATAAAGAATTTTATTCAATTTTTATGTGTTTGGTATATTTTTATAAAATCCTAAAGGAATATATACCTTAGTAATAATAATTTTAATTATCTGAAATTCCACTTGTTATTTTTCTTGACTAGAGGACATTTTTATGAGTCCATTAATATTTTATTTATATTTTTAGGATTTTTACTTTATTTCTTAGAACTATTTAAGTCCTAGGGTATTTTGGTCATTTGACAATTTAATTGGGTTTTTTCCTTTTAAACTGGACCTAGCCTATTGGGCTAGCCCGGCCCTGACCCGTCCCATCTGGGCTGGTCAAACCCCCTGTCACAAGCGGCCCGGTACCACTCGATTTTTCCCTTTCTCTCTCTCTCTCGTTCACCCTCTGGCTCATCCCTACAGAGCTGTCGCCGTTCGGTTTCGGCTGCCCTGGGCTACTCCGGCCGTTGCCGTGGTATGTGGCGAGGTAGCCGAGGCCGCTCTGCCATCTGTTCCTGTTGGATTCGTCTACAAACCCCTCTTGCGTCTAGGCTGACTCCACCCCGAACCCTAGGGTTTGGGGGTTGTCGGTGATGTGGAGTCTTACCGCCCCGGTGGTGCTGTGTTGGGCTTCTGGAGGTCCTGTGGTGCCTCCGCTGCTGCCCATGTGGCTGTGGACGCAGTTCCATGGCTTGGCGCGGCTTGCAACGCCCTCAAGTGCACCCCGTGCCGCCGTGTTTGCTCGCCGGTGACTCTGCTTCCTCTTCTAACTACAGCGAGGACCACGGGTGAGTTCCACTTCTCTCCCTCTCTAATTCTTTGGCTTACCTTGCTACTCTCTGAGTGCTCGCCATGTATGAACCCTAATTACATCTGTCCATGGCACTAGGGTTCATCCCTCTATGTCAGGGTTCATCCCTTGATGTTATGTTTATGTAAGGTAGTTTCCTACTGAATCTAGTTGTGTATGACTCACTGTTATCCTATGGTTCACAGTGTTGACAGTTGTTTCTATCAGTAGTCTGTTAACTGAATTTTACTTACTGTCCTGTATTATGGGTATGATCTGGGTTGAGCTTAGCTCTCTGGTTCTTGTTGATATGCTTTGGTATGAAAGAATTGGAGTTGGATATCTAATCCAATTACTCTCTGATACTTGCAAATGACAGAATTCAGATATGTCAAATATGATTCCTAATTGTTATGTTAGGAAAATGATTAGATGTTCTTTTCCAAGCATTGTATTATGGAATCCCTGGTAGAAACTACTCGGTTAGGATAGGCCCTAGTGACACCCTCATTTGAGTGGTACACAGGTTCATCCATATACTGGACTGTTTTCTATTTGTGTTCTATTGTACCTGAGAGTTGCAGATCCTTCTATTGGATAGATTAGCCTATGATGCTGGTCTGAGGCAAAGCTACAGACAAATAGCTATTTTCACCCTGTACTTTACTTCTTTGATGATCTGTGATGGATACCTCTAAGTATCAGTCCTACAGTGCTTAGGAAAGTGAATTGATAGGCTGTTGTAAAAATAATAAGGTGGATCCTTACTGTTTAAGATAAACTTTTAAGATGTGTCATTTTTGAGGTGCTAATATCCATAGGATGTGCCCAAAAATGTTTATTCAAGGATGCTTGTGTATCTAGTTATGAAACTAGAGATTTCTCTCCAAGATTAGTGATGCAAAGGCAGAGATCTTGGTAGTAACTTGGAAAGATTTATCATTGGCTTTTTGTCTTTCTTCTAGGATGGATATACACCGCACTTGGGTGTTTTCTGAGAAGATCATATAAAACAGCACATGCTCTATTTAATCTATGATGATTTCATCATGTGATTGTTTTATGTGTACTCACCACACTACTTGATGGCTAGTGAGGTTGTGGTGTTGCTTGCTGGCTTGATCTGACTCTGCACCTCCTGATGCGACTCCTGTGATCTTGTACTTCGCCTTGCTATCCACCTGCTCCACCCCCTCCTTATGTTACGATCATGTGGTGATCTGGTAGTTGATTTGTAAACCGGCTAGTGGTTTTGTTAAGGTTTTGGCAAGCTCAATGAGTTTTGAGTGTGTGCTTGAGAAGGAGAAATGAGTTCCTATAACTATGCTTCGACTAGTCCTCTGTTTGAGTGCTTGTACTGCTGCTACTGTCTTGACAGCACACTCCATGCATTTTGGTGACTAAGCTGTATGGCTGTGTGGTCTGGTTGTGTGGATCAGTTCAAGTGAAAATATCTTCACCTGCTACCCTTTTACTAGTTACTGTCCTGGTGAAACTTGCCCCTCTGTTATTACTCTGTGATGTAACATGAACAGTGCATTTCACTGTTCACCACTGAGAGTAAAATTAACTAACTAACCCTTATTTTCTTTTTAGTTGTTTTATCTTGTTTGCAGGAACAAGATATGGAGATAAAAGATTTAGTATAGGAGTAGATAGGTAGTATAGGTTTTAATTGTAACCTTATTTTTATTCTTTTTGTAAATGATCTTATAAAGATATTATTATAAGTTAATAAAGTTTTATTTATGTTTTCTATAATATTCTTCTCTTTATATATTTATCACTATTTGTAATCTTGTTATGGAATAAAGAAATAAGAATTCATTTCTCATTTCATTTTCCTTGTCTTTAATCCTTATTGTTGTGTACTAAATCTACAATTTAATCAAACAATGTTAATAAATTAATTTGGAAAACAATTTAATAATTCTAACTTCAAATTTTCAAATTGATTTAAATTTCAAACTTGAATTCAAAATAACTTCTCCAATGACTTAAAAATTCCCAAAGATCATGTCAAAATTCATAGCAATCACTAACAAGATCTATTCCTACCTCTAGTTAGTGGAAGAAACTCTGATCCCTTTAGGTTTTTGTTTGGCGAAAAATTTACCCTGATTTTTTGCATGCATGCACAAACTTAGATTCCTAATTCTACCCTTCGTTGGATCCTAATTCTAGGGTGTTACAGACTTCCCCCCTTAAATTAAACTTCGTCCCAAAGTTTGTGGATGAGTACCTGAATAGTTCTGGATATGCTTCTCCCAAGTCATCCTCTTTCTCCCATGTGGCTTCTCGCTCTAGGTGATGTTCCCATTGTACCTTCCAGTACTTGATTGCCCTGTTTCTCAACCTTTTCTAGTTCTCCTCTAGAATCTTACATGGTTTCTCTACATAAGTCAAATATGCTTGTAGCTCGATCTCTTGTTGTGTGATAGCATCATCTGGAACTTTAAGACATTTCCGGAGTTGTGATACATGGAAAACATGGTGAATCTGGGCTAGCCTTTTTGGTAAATCAAGAGCATAAGCTATTGTTCTATTCTGACTCAGTATCTTGAATGGTCCAATATATCTTGGGCTTAGTTTTCCTTTGACTATGAATCTCTTCACTCCCTTCATCAGACTTACTTTGAGATATACCATATCCCCCACTTCTGGATGCCATGATCTTCGGCTTTGATCAGCATAACTCTTCTATCGACTCTGAGATATCTTCAACCAATCTCTGATAATATCGATGATATCTTGCTTTTCCTTGATATAATCTGGTGCAAATTCCTTGCTACTACCAGGTTCATACCAGCATATAGGTGATCTACACTTTCTCCCGTATAGTACTTGGTATGGTGCTGCCTTCAGACTACTCTGATAGCTATTGTTGTAGGAAAATTCTGCCAATGGTAGACGATCTTCCCACAAACCTCCAAAATCTAATGCACAAGCTCTAAGCATGTCCTCCAAGATTTGATTAGTTCTTTCGGTCTGGCCTCTAGTTTCTGGATGATAGGTTGTGCTGAAATCCAACTTTCAGCCAAGTGCTTCATGTAATTGTTTCCAAAATGCTGATGTAAACATAGATCCTCTGTCCGATACAATTTTCTTAGGTACCCCGTGCTTACTCACAATTTCTTTGACATAGATTTCCACTAATTTTTCAGCATTATCCTTTTGGTTGACTAGAATAAAATGTGCACTTTTTGTGAATCTGTCCACAATCACCCATATCATATCCTTCCGCTTCGGTGTCATGGGTAATCCTGTGATAAAATCCATACCAATTTCTTCCCACTTCCATTCTGGAATTTCCAAAGGTTGTAATGGTCTTGCTGGACTTTGATGTTCTGCTTTTACCCTTTGGTAAGTATGACATTCAAATACATACTTTGCAATACCTCTTTTTATATTGTTCCACCAAAATAATTCTTTTAGATCCATGTACATCTTTGTACTTCCAGGATGTATAGAATATGGTGTTTCATGGGTTTCCCGAAGTGTCACCTCTCGAATTTCTAGCACATATGGTACACAAAGACGGTTTTGAAACCATAAAGATCCATAATCTCCTAGGTTAAAACTGATGTTTAACCTTGAGAGATTCTTCGAACTTCTTCAGTAATGAAAGGGTTTTCACATTGATGTCTAAAAATTTCATGTCAAAGATCACTACTCTGTTCTTCAACTACTCTCATGGTAGCTAATCCTCCAAGAACTGTTGTGCTTATAAATTGCATTTCCAACATTTCCAAATCCATCTGCAATTCCTTTGGCAGTTCTCTATTCATAGGTTGCGTATCTGTGCTTTTCCGACTTAAAGCATCTACAACAACATTTTCTTTTCCAGGGGTATAATTGATTTCTAGATCATAATCTTTAATTATCTCGAGCCAACGCTTCTGTCTCATATTCAATTCCTTTGAGTGAAGAAATATTTGAGACTTTTGTGGTCAGTGTATAACTCACACCTTGCCCCATAAATAAAATGTCTCCATCCTTTTAAAGCAAAGACTACTGCTGCTAGCTCTAAATCATGAGTTGGATAATTCACTTCATGTGGTTTCAGTTGTCTAGATCCATAAGCAATTACCTCACGATCTTGCATAAGCACACACCCTAATCCTTCCTTAGATGCGTCACAATATACTGTGTAATCTTTTCCTGCTTCTGGAACTGCTAGGATTGGTGCGGTAGTTAATCTGGTTTTCAACTCCTGAAAACTTGCTTCGCACTTCTCATCCCATATGAAAGGTGTATTATTTCTTAACAATTTTGTCATTGGTCCATCTATCTTGGAAAAACCTTCAATGAATCTCAGATAATAACCGGCCATGCCTAAGAAACCTCGGATTTGCTTCACATTGGTTGGTGCCTTCCATTCCAGCACTGATTGAACTTTGGATGGATTTACAACAATTCCATCTTTACTGATCACATGACCAAGAAACTCTACTTCGTCCAACCAGAATTCACACTTGCTGAATTTAGCATAAAGCTTATGTTCTCTTAGGGTTTGCAAGGATATTCTCAAAGGCTCTGCATACTCTTTTTTATCCTTAGAGTATATCAAAATATCGTCAATGAATACTATGACAAACTTGTCCAGGTAAGGCATGAAGATTTTGTTCATCAAATTCATGAATATTGCTGGTGCATTGGTCAAACCAAAAGGTACGAAGAGATACTCATGATGTCCATATCTTGACACAAATGTTGTTTTAGGAACATCTTCAGGTTTAATTTTTATCTGATGGTATCCTGATCTTAGATCAATCTTGGAAAATACTCTAGCTCCCTTGACTTGGTCAAATAGATCTTGAATTTTTGGTAATGGGTACTTGTTCTTGATGGTGACATTGTTAAGATTTCTGTAATCCCCACACATTCTTTGTGCTCCATCTCTTTTATCCATAAAAATTACCAGAATTCCCCACGAGGATACACTCTCCTGAATAAATCCTTTTCTGGCTAACTCGTCAATTTTCTCCTTAAGCTCTTTTAATTATTTTGGCCCCATCTTATATAGTGCTTGGGCTATTGGTGTTGTACCAGGTATCAGGTCAATAGTGAACTCTATTTCTCGATCAGGTGGCATTCCTGGTAACTCTGCTGGAAAAACATCTTGAAATTCCTTCACTATAGGAATATCTTCCAATTTGACCTCCTTCATTGAGTTCAACTGCAGGTCTACCATGATATGACTATGTTTATCTGCCTGATAGACTAGCCTTCCTCTGCCTGGAGACTTAATTAAAACGATTTTCTCCTCACAGTTGATCTGAGCTCCATAGTCCGTCATCCAATCCATTCCCAACACTACTGCTATTCCCCTTAATGGAATCACATAAAGATCCGCATAATAGGTTTGACCACAGATTGAGATAACTTGGTTTAATTTAATGTTTCTAACTACCACGATCCCTCTGGCGGTAACTGATGTCTACGCACTTCTATTCTTGTAGACAGTTGTTGGGCCTCCAAGTGCAGAGGTTTATAGAACAGTAGCAAGTTTTCCCCTAAGTGGATCACCCAAGGTTTATCGATCTCAGGGAGGAAGTGGTCAAAGGTATCCCCTCGCAAGCAACCCTGCAATCAAGATACAAGAAGTCTCTTGTGTCACCAACACACCCAATACACTTTTCAGGTGTATAGGTGCACTAGTTCGGCGAAGAGATAGTGAAATACAAGTGGTATGGATATAAGATAACGGTGCTAGAAAATAGCTTGATGGCATGAAAGAGACTAGAGGCAAACTGAAATAAAAATGGAAGCACGCAAACATGTAACAGATCTAATTGCAAACGGTGTTTCAATGTTTAGAAACAAGGCCTAGGGATCATACTTTCACTAGTGACCACTCTCATATAAATATATTATCTTCATGATACTACCCTGAACTACTCTCTAGTTGGACGCTCTAATCCATGGTAGGGTTATAACAGCACACCTCAAAGTTCCCTTTCCGCATCTAGATAACCCCACACTATCACCTTGAGCACTAGATGGTTCAAACAAACACCACAATTTCATAAAGTCATCCAACTCCAAATATAACTCATAACAAGTATTTGTAATCTCTAGCCTAAGTGCCACCATGGTGTGCACGCTGTTACTTTCACACACATGGGGAGAGCAACCATCTATTAAAGCACTTGAGTAGCAAGGTAGATCTATTTGATTACAAACCTCATCATCAAAATATGATCATGCATAGAGAGAGAGATGAACACATACCTACCTGTAGAACCCTTAGCCTCAAGAGAGAACTACTCCCTCCTCATCATGGGAATCAACAATGGTGATGGAGATGGTGGTGGAGATCGACGGAGATGGCTCCGGGGGCACTTCCCCGTCCCTACAGGGTGCCGGAACAGAGACTTTCTATCCCCCGAATCTCCCCTTCGGTGCCAGAGGCACTGCGGAACTTTTCGTGGATTTCCGATTGACGATTTAGGGTTTTTGCATCGGGAGGCATCTAATAGGCGAAGAGGCAAGGTCGGTGGGCGGCCAGGGGGCCCACACCACCTGGTGGCGCGGCTAGGGATAGCCCGTGCCACCACATAGTGTGGCTGCCCTGTGGCCCCGCTCCGTCTTGTCTTCTGGCTCCGTGAGTCTTGTGGTAAAATATCAACTTTGGCTTTTGTCCCGTCCAATTCCGAGAATATTCATTTTCTGACTTTCTGGAAACAAAAACAGCAGAAATCAGGCAGCTGGCACTATGGCTCTTGTTAATAGGTTAGTCCAAGAAAGTGTATGAAAAGTACTCCAAAGTCAGAACAAAACAAAAGAAAGTAGATAAAACCAAGCATGGAACATCAAAAAGTATGGATACGTTATCAACGTATCAACATCCCCAAGCTTAACTCCTGCTCGTCCTCTAGTAGGTAAGTGATAAAAAGAAAGAATAATTTTTCAGGTGACATGCACCATCATAAACTTGATCAAAGTATTTGTAAAACATTGATAGCTGGGATCGTAGTACTTCAATATAGCATGAAAGACAAAGTTCTAACAATAAGACATAGAAACTATGTTCCAACATGAAAAGGCACAAACAAAAGATTCATGAATAACAATGCTTTGCAAGACGTTTGTTTGTTTCACATAAAGAAAACATAACATAGTGGCATTCAGCTTGTCCCTCATAGAGTAGAAAACATAAATGCATAGGACACCTTCAATGTTCATAAGAGTGACTAGATACAAATAGTTTAAAACAAGCAATATCAAGGTATGCATCAATCAACAAGTCTTGGGACAATGCACATAGAACTAAGAATGGACACTATGCTCTCAAAGTAGGTGCATAAAGTAGAAGGTGGAGACTCAACATAAAAGTAAAAGAAAGGCCTTCATAGAAGGAAGCAGAGATTCAAGTTTCATAAAGAGCTTCCAAAAATTATGGTACTTATTAGCTTTCAGCTCTCATTGCCCCTATCATAAGCATTTTTAAGGTGATTAAGGTTAAAGTGACACAACTAAGAGGATATGCTTGACAAGTTATAAGCCGAAATCTCATGCCCCTTACTTACAAAGACCGAACCTCATGCTACTCAACCTTAGTCACAAGTAAGCTCTTGTCATTGTAAGTACATATGTATCATAAAGAACCGCTGATGACCCACAAGTATAGGGGGTGTAACGCAGTATTTTCGATAAGTAAGAGTGTCGAACCCAACGAGGAGCAGAAGGTGCTGGCTAGTGGTATGGATCAGGAATTCGCTGCAAATACTTAGCAAATGGATTTTTAGGGGTTTTCGATAAAGCAAGTAAACAAAGTACGAGTAAACAAAAGATAGTAATAATGAATGCAGCAAGTGGCCCAATCCTTTATTCAGCAAAGGACAAGCCGTTTGTATTTCTATTGATGACCAAACGTTCTCGAGGACACATGGGAAGACTGTCAAGTGCTTTTGCTTCATATAGTCGATTAATCTTCTCTAGCTTGCTAAGTGTTTTGTGGGTGAACCCGTGCTAATGTACCGTCCCATCCAAAACTTAATACATACTTGTGATTAAACCCCCTTGCAAAAATCCGTAAGTACAAGAAAGTAATTAAGGTAGAAACCTAACCACAGCTTTAAACTCTAAGACCCTTACGCCCCTTGTGCAATGGTTTCCTAAAGGGGGTTCAGGTTTCTGTCACTCCGGCAACCCCTATGATTAGTAGCCAAATACACAATGCATTCCCCTAGGCCCATATAGGTGAAGTGTCATGTAGTCGACGTTCACATGACACCACTAGAAGAAGTACACCACAACTTAAATAACAATCTACTGAATCTTTCTCAACACAACTCCACTACTAACAACAAGACTTATCCCATGTCCTCAAGAACAAAACGAACTACTCATAAGACATCATACGGATCATGATCAGAGATGGAATAATGATGTATAACAATCTGAACATAAACAATAATTCAATGGTTCACTCAATAGCATCAACTACAAAGAGTAATCAACTCCGAGAAAGTTTCCCCTATGAACTATGCAAGATTCAACGCAATTGTTACATCAATATGGAGAAGGTGATGAGGGTGCTGATGGTGATGATGGTGGTGATGATGATGTTGATGATCCCGATGAAGTCCAGCTTTATGGTGGTGTTGATGGCGATGATCTCCCCTTTCCGGGAAGGAATTCCCCCGGCAGAAATCTGTCTGCCACAGAGATCTTTCTCTCTCGGTGTTTTCCGCCCCGCAGAGGCGGCGGAATCTTTCTGTGGTCGCTCCTCGAGTCTTATGGTTTCCGGAGGTTGATATACGCTAGAGGGGAGAGGGTGGAGTGGGCCAGGGCGGCCACACCACTCCCTGGCGCGGCCTAGGCCTGCTCGCGCCAAGGGGTGGTGTGGGCCCCCTGTGGCCCACCTCCACTCCATCTTCTGGCATCTTGAGTCTTCTGGAAAAATAGAATTTTCTGTATATTTTCCCGGATTTTCTGATCTTCGCGAATTTTGCCTCCAAACAGCACCTTTTCCATCAGAATCCTAACTGGAGCGGTCCATGCTCCAAAAGTCATCAACCATGCAAAAACAGATGAAATAACATAAGTATCACCTCTCAATACGAAATATATCAATGAATAATAGTGAATTAAGACATAGAATAGTGATGCAAAATGGACGTATCAACTCCCCCCAAGCTTAGACTTCGCTTGTCCCCAAGCGAAACTGAGCTCAATAAACATGACCTCAAGTTTATGGAGTGAAGAGTCGATAAAAGAATACGGACAAGAAGCATCACATTCATCAAAAGCATAGATCATAATAGAAGACAACTCACTATTATACAACTCAACTTGCAATGAGTAAAGGAAACACAATAAATATACATAGAGTAAATCATCATTAGTAATGGCAAACTTAGCTCTTGGTCGAAGAGTAGTTGATAATTTGCTGGAGTTCACAAATAGTTGGCTTTTTCAAAGAAAGCTTTCAAAGTAGTAAACTTTAAGATAAGAGCAATGTGCAAAACAAGGAACATAAGGAACATGATTGAATAAATCATCATATGAATGAATGAAACACATCAACTCAAAATACTTGCTGAGATAGAAGGGAATAGGTTTACTGACTCAACTACAAAGTAAAAGAAAGGCCCTTCGCAGAGGGAAGCAGGGATTGCAAGTCTCATAAAGAGATCCCAAAAATTATGATACTTACTAGCTTTCAGCTCTCATTGCCCCTATCATAGGCATCTTTACGTGATTAAGGTTAAAGTGACACAACTAAGAGGATATGCTTGACAAGTTATAAATTGAAATCTCATGCCCCTTACTTACGAGTACCGATCCTCATGCTACTCAACTTCAGTCACGAGCAAGCTCTTGTCATTGTAAATACATGCGTATCACTGAGAACCGCCAACGGGGTACCCCTTGCACATGACACAGGAGCTATCCCATAATCAAAATGACAAGGCAAGCAGACAATGAGAATCTCGACGATCTTTTTATTTGCTATTTGCATAGGTTTTTATTGAGGATGCTTCATAGAATGCTCACTATAGTTGTGCTGCAAGTTTCCACCATGATTAGGCATGGCTTAGGCTAGCGGCCTAGGCGTTTCTCTAACACACATATAAACTCCATGATCTTACAAGGTCCACTTTTATTTCACACCGCCAGGATCCATAAGCAAAAGAACATGATATCAACTAGGTACAAGTACCAGTGAAGTGTTGAAAGCGGTCCCCATGATACATGGTTCGGCTAACTTCAACTCATAAAGCGCAAGCATATATGCAACAAAGAAGGACCCAATGGTTCAAGTTTATTAAATACAAGAAAATAAGGTATGCCATCAAGTTCGTGAGAGCTTTAATCACTAATTTTCACATAACAAGTTTAATTTGGGAGGTAGATAAAACAAGAATTTACTTGGAATAGCAATAATGCTACTAGGTAGGTATGGTGGACACAAATGGCAAAGGTTTTGGTTTAAAGGAGGTGGGTGCACGAGAAGAGTTCCCTCTCAGTACAGGTTTTTGGCTAGCAAGGCTGGGTAGCAAGTATAAGAGTCGAAGGAAACAAACAAACATACAAGTGATAAAGGCAAACATGCAATCTTCCTTGGAAGCACAAAAGATCTTAACTAGAGAATACTAGACTTATGAGCAAATCAACAAAGAAAGATGATGAAATTATTTTTCTCTAGAGTACTTCTATCTTTTTCTTTTCAACTCTCAAAAAGGTGTTGCTACTGACCGAGCCAGGTTTTCCAAAACCAACTAAATTAACTCAATGATCCCAAAGTGATACCAATACTAACAACAAGATCAATCATATAACCACGAATTGAAAACTAATATAAGCTATGCAAAAGAGTGAATGATAGAACTTCTCATTAATATTCCATAACGACAACTCACACCAAGGGATACATATCTAACGAGAGAGGGGACACTTCCATAATGCAAACCATACTACAAAATAACTCCTCTATTCATGATATGGCTCTACTAAAAAGGTAAAAAGATAGAAGATAGTGATGTGATACCGTGGCACTCCCCCAAGCTTGGAACAAACCAAGGGGATGCCAAAACTGATGACGAATTACTCCTTAGGTGGTGGTGGTATCCTCTCGATGAGCTCTCTGATCAGTTTCCCCAAGTCCTCAATCTCAAAGGTGAGATTACGAATAAGCTGCGAGTTTTGCTCAATGCGGCTCGTGATCATGTCGGGTTGAGAATTCCAGCTCTTGCTATTCTTTCCCCACTCTTCCTCCTTGAAGTCTTCTTTTCCTGCATGGCTAGAACGAGGCAAATCCCAATTGGAGGGTAATTTCTCCTTGGGCATATTCTGGTATTGATGCTCATGGATAAAGGTATGGAAAGGATTCTTGGTGCATGGAGGAAGTGACCGTGGAGCCAAAGTGTGACGAGGAGCTTTCCCCCCAGTCTGCATCTGTGCAGTCCTTCTGATCTTGGCAGGATTCACCACTCCAATGCTTGCAACGGTGGTGCCAGTATGCGGTCGTTGGCCTTGCTCCTCTTCCCCTTCACTCTTGATCTCCTTCTCCTTCTCGGGGTCTTGGAGGTCTTCCTCCATGGGCTCCTTCCCTTTATCCTTGGCGGACACCATTGTGCTTCTAAGCTTTCAAAGAGTATGTCCTGGCAGAAACAGATCGAAACAAAAACACGACGAAAACACAATATACGGACCTCGGGGGATCCGGGGGGTTATATATTACGAAGTTTCATATCAAAAGGAAGGTACTGGGAGAAAACGAGTTGGAGGCGGAGTCCTGGGTGGCCTCACCACCTGGTGGCGCGGCCAGGGGTGGGCCCGTGCCATGGGGTGGTGTGGGCCACCCTGGCTCCGGTTCCATCCCTTTTTCGCTTCGTAGCTTTCCTTATTGACTGAAAACTGCAAAAATATAGTTGGATTGTATTTTCGTGGAACTTTTCTTACCAGAACTGTTACCTAGTTGGAAACGGACTCTGCAGGTCTCTGAATTTGGTATTGAGTGGATCCTTCCAGAGTCATCACTTGAATATCATCGATATCTTCATCTTCATATACTTATTACTTGAGTCATAAAACCTTTCTCTTCCTTGTTACACCATTATCTCCACTTCCTGGAAATTTCTTTCACACAAAACTTCACACAGTTCTCATTAGCAACATTAGTATAAGTGAAGTGATAAAACCTTTTGAGTCCAACTTCGACTGAAAACCATCAAAACAAAAGTTACTGTAGCAACTCCTTTCGAAAACCCAAAAAAAATTCAAAAAGGAAATCGAATAAAGAAGCAAATGCAAGATTGGCAAAATCTGTCAAAACAGACCAGCAGGTAAAGATCAATTTTTTCGAAAATCTTCTGTTGATCAAATCAAAAAGTCCAAAACTAACGAAAGTTAAACAACAACCTGGGGCAGAATCACAAAAAATTACAGCTCAATCCGATATACAGAGATCTCTCACGAATTTTTACGGTAAAGCACAAAAATCTGTTTCGGGACAGCAACTTTCCCAAACCTTACTTCTCTCTCATTAGAGGTTGATCTTGACACAAAAACCAAACAAAACGGATAAGGAGCGGTTATTACCGAAGTAATAACTTCCAAGTCTCAAAGAAACAAAAACAAACTGAAAGCAAAAACAAATTGGGTTGTCTCCCATAAAGTTCTTCTTTATAGCCATTAAGATGGGCAGGATAATTTTGAAGAAGCTCTCATAGGGATATGAATTGAAGTGAAAGAGAGCATTAAGAAGAAAAAACACAAACACATTTAAGTCTAACCCACTTCCTATGCAAGGGAATTTTGTAAACAAACAAGTTGTTGAAACCAAAGGCAACTTGCATAAGAAGGCAAAATAAGTGCAACATAAAAACTTTCAGCATAAAACGAGGAAACTTGATATTATTGAGATGCATAAGAACACTTTTCCCTCTCTCATAGTAGCTTTCAGTATCACGCATAAACTTAACAATATAACTATCACAAGGACCATCATAACAATGTTCACTTATTCTAACAGAAAACACATGAATACTAGCTCTCATAACACTACTATGCGAAACAATATTAGAGGTATCCTTACAAAGGATAGTGTGTCCCTCTTTTTCATATTTAGCAACAAAGTCTTTCACATTTGCTATTATAGGTTCATCAACCATTTGTTTATCAGGTTCAACAGCTTTATTCATACTTTCATCTACCATACTAGCCATCATAGAATGTTCCTTTACCTTAACTGGGAAAGGCATTTTCTCAATATAAGGTTTAGGTAAAACATGATTAGCAGTATAAACTTCAGTATTTCTTGCAGGAACACTCTTAGCAATATCTTTATAAGGTTCATGATACTTATTCCACTTCTTTTTAGGCACTTCAATGTAGGAAGCAAAAGCCTTAAAATAAGAAGCAATAGCTTGAGAGTCTAGACCATAAGCATTTTTAATATTTTGAAAATCGTCAGTTCCCATAAAAGATTCAATGCATTCATAATCATAATTTATACCTGACTTTCTACCTTTGTCATTCTCCCAAGCTTCAGCATTGTCTTGAATACGGTCCAGAAGGTCCCATTTAACTTCTTCCATGCGAGTGAATGATCCAGCACAAGAAGCATTCAATAAATCATTATCATGTAGAGGGAGCCTTGCATAAAAGTTATTGATAATAATATTGTTGGGGAGCTCATGAATGGGACATTTGAGCATTAGTAACTTCAATCTCCCCCAAGCTTGAGTTGTACCCTCTCCATCAAGAGGCCAAAAGTTGTATATTTGATTCTGATCTTTATGAATCTCACTAGGAGGATAAAACTTTGAATAAAAGAGAGGCACTATTTCCTCCCATTCCAGAGCTTGACCATTCTTCAGCAGCTTATACCATTCCTCAGCTCTTCCTTTCAGCGATAATGAGAATAACTTCTTCTTAACTTGATCTGTAGTAATACCTGCACACTTGAACAACCCGCATAATTCGTGTATAAAGAGTAAATGATCACCGGGATGGATAGTTCCATCCCCAACATAGTAGTTATCCATAACACGATCAATAATTCTTGTAGGTATTTTGAAAACATCTTTCTCAGCAGGTGGTGGCTTATATACTACCTTAGCAGTGGTAGTAGCATTACCAAATAAGAAACTCAGCGAATTATCAATAACGAAAATAAAGCAACTAGCAGAAGTAAACAATACTCACAGTAGAAGTTTCCTTTACCAGTTCCACTCTCCAATAGAGCTTCACTCCCCGACAACGGCGCCAAAAAATAGTCTTGATGACCCACAAGTATAGGGGGTGTATCGCAGTATTTTCGATAAGTAAGAGTGTCGAACCCAACGAGGAGCAGAAGGTGCTGGCTAGTGGTATGGATTAGGAATTCTTTGCAAATACTTAGCAAACAGATTTTTGGTTTTTGATAAAGCAAGTAAACAAAGTATGAGTAAACGAAAGACAGTAAGAATGAATGCAGCAAGTGGCCCAATCCTTTATTCAGCAAAGGACAAGCCGGTTGTATTTCTATTGATGACCAAACGTTCTCGAGGACACATGGGAAGACTGTCAAGTGCTTTTGCTTCATATAGTCGATTAATCTTCTCTAGCTTGCTAAGTGTTGTGTGGGTGAACCTGTGCTAATGTACCGTCCCATCCAAGACTTAATACATACTTGTGATTAAACCCCCTTGCAAACATCCGTAAGTACAAGAAAGTAATTAAGGTAGAAACCTAACCACAGCTTTAAACTCTAAGACCCTTATGTCCCTTGTGCAATGGTTTCCTAACGGGGGTTCAGGTTTCTGTCACTCCGGCAACCCCTACGATTAGTAGCCAAATACACAATGCATTCCCCTAGGCCCATATAGGTGAAGTGTCATGTAGTCGACGTTCACATGACACCACTAGAAGAAGTACACCACAACTTAAATAACAATCTATTGAATCTTTCTCAACACAACTCCACTACTAACAACAAGACTTATCCCATGTCCTCAAGAACAAAACGAACTACTCACAAGACATCATATGGATCCTGATCAGAGATGGAATAATGATGTATAACAATCTGAACATAAACAATAATTCAATGGTTCACTCAATAGCATCAACTACAAAGAGTAATCAACACCGGGAAAGTTTCCCCTATGAACTATGCAAGATTCAACGCAATTGTTACAGTAATATGGAGATGGTGATGAGGGTGCTGATGGTGATGATGGTGGTGATGATGATGATGATGATCCTGATGAAGTCCAGCTTGATGGTGGTGTTGATGGCGACGATCTCCCCTCTCCGGGAAGGAATTCCCCTGGCAGAAATCTGTCTGCCAGAGAGAACTTTCTCTCTTGGTGTTTTCCGCCCCGCAGAGGCGGTGAAATCTTTTTGTGGTTGCTCCTCGAGTCTTAGGGTTTCAGGAGGTTGGTATACGCTAGAGGGGAGAGGCTAGAGTGGGCTAGGGCGGCCACACCACTCCCTGGCGCGGCCTAGGCCTGCCCGCGCCATGGGGTAGTGTGGGCCCCCTGTGGCCCACCTCCACTCCATATTGTGGAATCTTGAGTCTTCTAGAAAAATAGAATTTTCCGTATATTTTCCCGGATTTTCTGATCTTCGCGAATTTTGCCTCCAAACATCACCTTTTCCATCAGAAACTTGATATTATTGAGATGCATAAGAACACTTTTCCCTCTCTCATAGTAGCTTTCAGTATCATGCATAAACTTAACAATATAACTATCACAAGTACCATCATAACAATGATCACTTATTCTAACAGAAAACACAGGAATACTAGCTCTCATAACACTACTTTCTGAAACAATATTAGAGGTATCCTTACAAAGGATAGTGTGTCCCTCTTCTACATACTTAGTAACAAAGTCTTTCACATTTGCTATTATAGGTTCATCAACCATTTGTTTATCAGGTTCAACAGCTTCATTTGTAGTTTCATTAACCATACTAGCTATCATAGAATGTTCCTTCATCTTCACTGGGAAAGGCATTTTCTCAATGTGAGGTTCAGGTAAAACATGATTAGCAGTATAAACTTAAGTATTTCTTACAGGAACACACTTAGCAATATCTTTATAAGGTTCATGATACTTATTCCACTTCTTTTTAGGCACTTCAATGTAGGAAGCAAAAGCCTTAAAATAAGAAGCAATAGCTTGAGAGTCTAGACCATAAGCATTTTTAATATTTTGAAAGTCATTAGTTCCCATAAAAGATTCAATGCATTCATAATCATAATTTATACCTGACTTTCTTCCTTTGTCATTCTCCCAAGCTTCAGCCTTTTCTTGAATACGGTCCAGAAGATCCCATTTAGCTTCTTCTTTCATGTGAGTGAATGATCCAGCACAAGAAACATCCAATAAATCCTTATCATGTAGAGGGAGCCTTCATAAAAGTTATTGATAATAATATTGTTGGGGAGCTGATGAATGGGACATTTGAGCATTAGTAACTTCAATCTCCCCCAAGCTTGAGTTGTACTCTCCCATCAAGAGGCCAAAAGTTGTATATTTGATTCTGATCTTTATGAATTTCACTAGGAGGATAAAACTTTGAATAAAAGAGAGGTACTATTTCCTCCCATTCCAGGGCTTGACCATTCTTCAGCAGCTTATACCATTCCTCAGCTCTTCCTTTCAGTGATAATGAGAATAACTTCTTCTTAACTTGATCTGTAGTAATACCTGCACACTTGAACAACCCGCATAATTTGTGTATAAAGAGTAAATGATCACCGGGATGGATAGTTCCATCCCCAACATAATAGTTATCCATAACACGATCAATAATTCTTGTAGGTATTTTGAAAGCATCATTCTCAGCAAGTGGTGGTTCATCTACTACCTTAGAAGGTGCTGGCTAGTGGTATGGATCAGGAATTCTCTGCAAATACTTAGCAAACGGATTTTTACATGTTTTTGATAAAGAAAGTAAATAAAGTACGAGTAAATAAAATACAGTAGGAATAAATGCAGCAAGTGACCCAATCCTTTATGCAGCAAAGGACAAGCCGGTTGTTTTACTTAAGATGACCAAACGTTATCGAGGACACATGGGAAGACTGTCAAGTGCTTTTGCTTCATATAGTTGATTAATCTTCTTTAGCTTGCTAAGTGTTGTGTGAGTGAACCTGTGCTAATGTACCGACCTTCCTAGGACTAATACATACTTGTGATTATACATTATACCCCTTGCAAACATCCGTAAGTACAAGAAAGTAATTAAGGTAGAAACTGAACCACAGCTTTAAACTCTAAGACCCTTACGTCCCTTGTGCAATGGTTTCCTAACGGGGGTTCAGGTTTCTGTCACTCCGGCAACCCCTACGATTAGTAGCCAAATACACAATGCATTCCCCTAGGTCCATATAGGTGAAGTGTCATGTAGTCAACGTTCACATGACACCACTAGAAGAAGTACACCACAACTTAAATATCTAAGTATTGAATCTTTCTCAACATAACTCCACTACTAACAACATGACTTCTCCCATGTCTCAAGAACAAAACGAACTACTCACAAGACATCATATGGATCATGATCAGAGATGGAATAATGATGTATAACAATCTGAACATAAACAATAATTCAACGGTTCCACTCAATAGCATCAACTACAAAGAGTAATCAACACCGGGAAAGTTTCCCCTAGGAATTATGCAAGATTGAACCCAATTGTTACAGCAATATGGAGATGGTGATGAGGGTGCTGATGGTGATGATGGTGGTGGTGATGATGATGATGATCCCGATGAAGTCCAGCTTGATGGTGGTGTTGATGGCAACGATCTCCCCTCTCTGGGAAGGAATTCCCCCGGGAGAAATCTGTCTGCCGGAGAGATCTTTCTCTCTCAGTGTTTTCCACCCCGCAGAGGCAGCGGAATCTTTCTGTGGTCGCTCCCACAAGGAATATATACGCCAGAGGGGAGAGCCAGAGGTGGGCTAGGGAGGCCACACCACCTGGTGGCGCGGCCTAGGGTGTCCCGCGCAAGGGGGTGGTGTGGGCCCCCTGCGACCCATCTCCACTCCCTCTTCTGGCAGCCTTCGTCTTCTAGAAAAATAGGAATTTTCGTATATTTTCCCGGATTTTCTGATCTTCGTGAATTTTGCCTCCAAACAACACCTTTTCCATCAGAATCCTAACTACAGCGGTCCATGCTCAAAAAAGTCATCAACCATGCAAAAACAGATGAAATAACATAAGTATCATCTCTTAATATGAAATATATCAATGAATAACAGTGAATTATGACATAGAATAGTGATGCAAAATGGACGTATCAACACACACACATGTAATGAACTCTAGTGGATCCATGTGGTTTATTGAACACACATGCAATGACATCTAGTGAATCCATGTGGTTTATGTGAAGAACACCACATGTTGGAGTGGCATCATTGCATGTGGTGTATTCCAAAACCAACGTATTGCACACTGACACACACACACTTGCAATGAAATCTAGTGGATCCATCTGGTTTATGAGAAGAACACACATGCAATGACATCTAGTGGATCCATGTGGTTGATGAGAAGAACACACATGTAATGACATCTAGTGGATCCATGTTGTTTATGAAAAGAACACCACATGTTGGAGTGGCATTAGTGGATCCATGTGGTTTACGAAAAGAACACACATGCAATGACATCTAGTGGATCCATGTGGTTTATGAAAAGAACACCACATGCTGGAGTGGCTTCATTGCATGCGTTCTTTTCCAAAACCACAGTGATGAACAATGACACACACACATGCAATGAACTCTAGTGGATCCATGTGGTTTATGAAAAGAACACACATGCAATGACATCCAGTGGATCCATGTGGTTTATGAAAAGAACACCACATGCTGGAGTGGCATCATTGCATGTGTTTTTTCCAAAACCACAGTGATGCACACTAACACGCACATGCGATGACATCTTTTGGATCCATGTGGTTGATGAGAAGAACACACATGTAATGACATCTAGTGGATCCATGTGGTTTATGAAAAGAACACACATGCTGGAGTGGCATTAGTGGATCCATGTGGTTTATGAAAAGAACACACATGCAATGACATCTAGTGGATCCATGTGGTTTATGAAAAGAAAACCACATGATGGAGTGGGTTCATTGCATGTGTTCTTTTCCAAAACCATAGTGATGAACAATGACACACACACACATGCAATGAACTTTAGTGGATCCATGTGGTTTATGAAAAGAACACACATGCAATGACATCTAGTGGATCCATGTGGTTTATGAAAAGAAAACCACATGCTGGAGTGGGTTCATTGCATGTGTTCTTTTCCAAAACCATAGTGATGAACAATGACACACACACACACATGCAATGAACTTTAGTGGATCCATGTGGTTTATGAAAAGAACACACATGCAATCACATCCAGTGGATCCATGTGGTTTATGAATAGAACACCACATGCTGGAGTGGCATCATTGCATGTCTTCTTTTCCAAAACCACAGTGATGCACACTGATACACACACATGTAATGAACTCTAGTGGATCCATGTGGTTTATGTGAAGAACACACAAGCAATGACATCTAGTGGATCCTTGTGGTTTATGTGAAGAACACCACATGCTGGAGTGGCATTAGTGGATCCATGTGGGTTATTAAAAGAACACACATGCAATGACATATAGTGGATCCATGTGGTTTATGAAAAAAACACCACATGGTGGAGTGGCCTCATTGCATGTGGTGTATTCTAAAACCACAGTGATGCACACTGACCCACACACACATGCAGTGAAATCTAGTGGATCCATGTGGTTTATGAGAAGAACACACATGCAATGACATCTAGTGGGTCCATGTGGTTGATGAAAAGAACTCACATGCAATGATATCTAGTGGATCCATGTGGTTTATGAAAAGAACACCACATGCTGGAGTGGCATCATTGCATGTGCTCTTTTACAAAACCACAATGATGCACACTAACACACACATGTAATGAACTCTAGTGGATCCATGTGGTTTATGTGAAGAACACACATATAATGACATCAAGTGGATCCATGTGGTTTATGTGAAGAAGACCACATGCTAGAGTACCATCATTGCATGTGGTGTATTATAAAACTATAGTGATGCACACTAACACACACATGTAATGAAATCTAGTGATCCATGTGGTTTATGAGAAGAACACACATGCAATTACATCTAATGGATCCATGTGGTTGATGAGAAGAATACACATGCAATGAAATCTAGTGGATCCATGTGGTTTATGAAAAGAACACCACATGCTGGAGTGGTATTAGTGGATCCATGTGGTTAATAAAGAGAACACATATGAAATGATATCTAGGGGATCCATGTGGTTTATGAAAAGAACACCACATGATGGAGTGGCATAATTGCATGTGTTCTTTTCCAAAACCACAGTGATGCACACTAACACACACACATGCAATGAACTCTAGTGGATCCATGTGTTTTCTGTGAAGAACACACATGCAATGACATCTAGTGGATCCATGTGGTTTATGAAAAGAACACCACATGCTGGAGTGGAATTAGTGGATCCATGTGGTTTATGAAAAGAACACACATGCAATGACATCTAGTGGATCCGTGTGGTTTATGAAAAGAACACCACAGCTAGAGTGGCATCATTGCATGTGTTCTTTTCCAAAACCACAATGATGCACACTGACACACACACACACATGCAATGAACTCTAGTGGATCCATGTGGTTTATGTAAAGAACACATATGCTATGACATCAGTGGATCCATGTGGTTTATGTGAAGAACACACACTAGAAGAAAATTTGGCTTTTACAACGGATGATTTTCGTGGTTGAAGGCCCATTTTTGTGGCTAAAAAAGTCTTCTACGACGGATGCCCCTCGTCGTAAAAGCCCCGTCACAAAAGAATCTACCACGGTTTTTTCTAACCATGGCGGATCGCAGCCTTCAGCTAAGAAAACTTGTGGCAATAGCAGGCAATTACATTTTTCAAGAGATGCAGAATAGCAGGCAATTACTGGTGTACGGAGCAGCTAAGATAAGAACATGTGCATGACAATAAAACAGACATGTGCATGACTTGAAATTTGTAGAGCAGCGAATGCAAACCAACATGTCTAATGACATTGTATGTACTAGCACGAAAAATCAGGCGTGCCCAATGACTTGTATGTACTAGCACAATTACAAAAATGCAGTTCACTCTGACAGGCTTGAAGCTGCTATACCGCTGACAAACAAAAACGGGTTGGAGATTTGGTTACCTTGGTCAGAGAGGCATCTAAGCATCATTGGTATCATGCGAGTGACGTCCAGGTTACCGAGGGTGCTGCCATTGCAATGGCTGTTGGCATCGGGGAAGCAAATCTTGGGCGGTAGATGTCGGTGCAGTCAACGGCCATGACCGTGTAGCTGGTCTGGAGTAGTGGACATGGAACTTGTTGAACTAGATCTCTTCTAGTGGACAACGGTGAAGCTTCTCCGCTACGGTTGGGTAGCTTTCGATGGCGGGGAAGCAGAGGGTGGGCAGTCGACGATGCCATAGGCATGGTTAACGAGACCACAACTCTGGTGGAGTGGCAGAGATACCCGGTGAACTAGATCCAATGGGGTGGGCGTCGATGAAGCGGCTCCGGTAGCCGTGGAATTGCTGCCGGGCGGTGCACGTGGTGGTCGTGGAGGAGAGGGCGTGGGAGAGAAGCCTGGGATTTTGGGAGGGCCAACTGGAAAAACTCTATGAATCGGGACTATGGAGGTGAATAGAATAATAATTACGATCGTGCCCCCAAGCTACCGACTTTAGCGTGCCCACAGGGCATCGAAACAATGGGTAGAAAAGGGATTTTAACGTCAAAAGTTTTTGAAATGGAGGGGCGTGAAATGCTTCAAAGTTAATCTCTATTTTTGCCGCTCGATTGACATTTTGAATTTGGCTAATAATAGAAAAATGGTAATCCCCCGGTGGGAGATTTTTCCTCAAAGTTTTTGAAATGGTGGGGCGGGAAATGCTTCAAGGTTGGTCTATGATTTTGCCAGTCGACCGAGATTTTGAATTTGGCTACCGGCCAAATCATAATAATAGAAAAATGATTCTTCACGGTGGGAGATTTTGCCTCAAAGTTTTTGAAATGGCGGTGCAGGAAATGCTTCAAGGTCGGTGTGTGAATTTGCCTCCTAATTGAGATTTTGAATTTGTCTACCGGACAAATAATAATACTATATTAAAAAATGGTACTCCACGATGGGATATTTTGCCTCATTTTTTTTGAAATGGTGGGGCGGGAAATTCTCAAGGTTGGTGTGTGATTTTGCCACTCGATAGAGATTTTGAATTTGCTACAGGACAAATAATAATAATAGAAAAATGCTACTCCCCGATCAGAGATTTTGTTCAAAGTTTTTGAAACAGTGGGGCGGGAAATGTTTCAAGGTTGGTGTGTGATTTTGCCGCTCGATTGAGATTTTGAATTTGGCAAGAGTCCAAGTAATACTAGAAAATGGTACTCCATCGGTGGGAGATTTTGCCTGAAAATGTTTGAAATGGAGGGGAGCGAAATGCATATGAGTCGGTTGGGATTTTGCCGCTCGATTTTACGAGTTTGAATTTGGCTAGCGGCAAAGTAATAATAGAAAAAGATAGTTGTACACTAGTACATAATAATAGAAAAAGAGAGTCGCATCAACTGACCATCCATTACATAATTGCGTAGAACATTGGTAAATTTTGCCGCTCAACTAAGATTTTTAATTTGGCTAGTGTACAAGTAATAATTTGAAAAAATGCTACTCCCTATGTTTAGGAATAAAAAAAAATTCCCATAGAAAAATTAATGTCGACTCCATCTGTGAAATTGTTTGGGCTGTAGGTTTTTAGCCTCGATTAAGATTTTGAATTTGGCTATAGTCCGAGTAACAAGAATTACGAGCCAACCCCACCACCCAACCCAGCAATTTCAAAATTGCCATTGGTCATCAGTATGATAGGTCAAACAGAATTTCGCAGTATACGAAAGATTAAACATGGGGCCCAAATATTTCGTGTAGGCAGGAGATTTTGCCTCTCGATTCAGAATTTGAATTTGGTGACAGTCCAAGTAATAACTGCTAGTAGACCATACTTCCCTCTATTCACGAATCCAAGGCCTGGTCACATCAACCGATCATCCAGGACCTTGCTCAAAGTAGCCTTTTTCTGGATACCATGATCTCGGATTCAAAAATATTACGGGGGATAGCGGGAGGATTTGCGGCTTCAGTACGGTTTTGAATGTGACTACTCCAAGTAATAGAACATAAAAATTGTATAAGGTCTTTTTTGAGGGTCGTACTCCATCTGTTCATCAGTCCATTCAGACGTGAAAGAAAATGTTGAGCTCTGATTCAAAAATGTAGTTCCATTTATCACATGACGCGTATGAATATGGTGTGCAACAAAGGGCTAAGGCATTGTTTTGAGAACCTGAACCTTATGATCAATGATCCAGGATAGTAGCACTTGTAACATAATATACTGTATCACACTAGTACATATTGGTGCATCCACACATAACCAGTTAGTGGCACTTGTTTCACAAAACACAGAAACAATTTCTTTTTTTACATCTAGCACAGTTTCTTTTGTGTAACATAAAGATTCATAGTTCATATATATAGTAATACTATAGAATCATCCTAATATCAATAAATTAGTCATACATAGTAATAGAATCATCCTAATTTGCTAAAATCTCACGTCAGCTCATACTTAACAAGATGAATAAGAGAGAAGTTCAATGTTCATACACCATTATTCATACATGCAAGCTCCATTTATTCGTAGATTTCCCGTATTGGAGTAAATTACTAGCAAAGTCCACCTATTCAAAATCGATACTAATGACCTTGCATCTCCACTAGTTATTTCATTGAAATTGGCATGTATTTCTTCCCAAAATTGTTGGAAAGGCTGGTCGACTCCAACAATTGTTTGATGACACCAAGCAAAGTACAAATACTTGTCATCATCCTCGGACCATGGAGCTTCTCTTTTCTTCACCTTGCTACAAAGAATCGTCTAGGTTAGAAAATTGATGAGCTTTAACCTAAAACGCTACGAAGAACCCTGGAGCTTATCTCTTCCTCACCTTGTTCCGGAGGAGCCAGTATGGGAAGGTGCCGATGCAGGTCCAAGGGTTGGCGCCGGTGCGGCTGCTGGTGCCGGATCTGGAGTTAGCGGCGGTGCGGGTTCTCGGGGCGCCGCTCCTGCGAGCTCGGTCGGGGAGTTGCAACAGTGTGTAGTCATGTCGGAGGGTGCTTGGCCCCCGGGATCTGATCATATCGTGACAAATCCTAGCCACAGTGTGTTGAATCCGGCAAAGCTCGGAGGCACATATGTGGCCGGGGAAATGGCTCGTGGCGGCCGATTCCGGCGACGTAGGCTACCACAAGAAGCATAGAGGGTAGCTTGCCATCGGCGGAGCATAGATCCGGCAAAGGGCAGCGGGCCGACAACCAATGTGCGGGTAGGGGAGAAAAAATGAAGGAGTCGAGGTCGCGGTGGCAAGTCCTATATTTATTCTCCTCTAAACAGTGATAGGGGTTAGGGTTAGGTTCGGTGCGGTGATGGCTCTGTGTATGGCGCCAGAAAAATGCTGGAGCGGTGTGGATGTAGAGCTCGTTGGGAACCCCAAGAGGAAGGTATGATGAGCACAACAGCAAGTTTCCCTCAGTTATGAAACCAAGGTTTAATCGAACCAGTAGGAGCAAGGAAACACCCCAAAGGTGTTACTAGCTGAGCTTTGGCAGGGCGCACTACCGGTGCTAGTAGCAACATGGAGACCTGCACAACACAACCACAAAACTTTGTCCC
The DNA here is from genome assembly GCA_916181665.1 of Avena sativa. Taxonomy (NCBI): domain Eukaryota; kingdom Viridiplantae; phylum Streptophyta; class Magnoliopsida; order Poales; family Poaceae; genus Avena; species Avena sativa. Next base: position 431,110,554 of record OV702292.1, on the reverse strand, counting down.
CAACATGCGATGAGGTTGTCAATCTCACCATGTTTTGTGGAAAACAAAGGATTAAATGTATCGAATGGAAAGAAGTAATAGTTTGGAGAAAGTAAACACAAAGCAGTAAAAGATTGTAGATTGAATGTAAAAGACAAGGACCGGGATCCATAGTTTAGTAGAGGTGGCTCTCCTTAAATAGATAACATGCTGGGTGAACAAATTACAGCGGGGAAATTGACAAACATCGAGAAAGCAATACATGCATATACTAATCATCTTGACTCCTTTGAGACTTGATTGGGCATTACAACATTATACATAGCCCGCCATCCAACTGCATCTATGACTAATAATCCACCTTCAGGTTATCATCTGAACCCCCTCTAGTATTAAGTTGCAAGCAACAGATTATTGCTTTACGAACTGCGTGTAAAGTAAACAATACGATTGTTCTATGAACAAAGGATTATTGTTTTCTCCCTAGTAGCAACAGCACATCTAGTACCTTAGAGATTTCTGTCACTTCCCCAGATTACCAGAGGCATGAACCCACTATCGAGCATAAATACTAACTCTTGGAGTTGCTAGCATCTACTTGGCCAAGATAGCTACTAACAACGGAAAGCATGCAAGATCACAAATAACAAAGACATGATAGAATCAATAATCAATCTGAAATAGCATCTCAATATCCATCGGATCCCCGCAAACACAACATGTATGATTACAAATAGATGATCTTGATCATGAATGGAGCTCACAAGATCTAAACATGAAAGCACAAAGGAGGAGAACCAGCCATCTAGCTACTACATGGATCTGTAGTCCAAGGATGAACTACTCACGCATCACACCGGCGGCTTGCATGGTGATGAACAAGGCCTCCAGGGTGAATTCCCCTCTCCGGCAGGGTGCTGGGAAGAGCTTCAGATCCCTCCTGATCTAGGGATGGAGATGACAACGGCTACAGACTCTTTCGTGGATTTTTGATAAGGTACCTAGGGTTTCCGTCCTAGGGGCATCTTATAGTCGAAAGGTGAGGCCGAGGGGGTGCCGGGAGCGGCCACACCACCCCCTGGCGTGGGCCAGGCTGGGCCGCGCGGGTAGGTGGTGTGGTGGCCCCCTGGCCCCTCTCCGTCTCGTATTCTGGCACTTGATCCCTTCCGGAAAAATAGGCACTTTGGCTTTTGTCCCGTCCAATTCCGAGAATATTCATTTTCTAACTTTCTTGGAACCAAAAACAGCAGAAAACAGGCAGTTGGCACTATGGCTCTTGTTAATAGGTTAGTCCAAGAAATCGTATGAAAAGTACTCCAAAGTTGGAACAAAGCACAAGAAAGTGGATAAAACCAAGCATGGCACATCAAAAATTATAGATACATTTGCAATGTATCAACATCCCCAAGCTTAACTCCTGCTCCTCCTCGAGTAGGCAAGTGATAAAAAGAAAGAATACTTTTTGAGGTGACATGCACCATCAAAGACTTGATCAAAGTATTTGTAAAACATTCAAAGCTGGGATCATAATACTTCAATCATAACATGAAAGACAAAGTTCTAGCAATAAGACAAAGAAACTATGATGCAACATTTAAAGGCACAAACAAAAGATTCATGAATAACAATGCTTTTCAAGACGTTTGTTTTGTTTCACATAAAGAAAACATAGCATAATAGTGTTTAGCTTGTCCCTCATAGAGTAGCAAATATAAATGCATAGGACACATTCAAAGCTCATAAGAGTGACTAGCTACAAATAGTTTAAAACAAGCAATATCAAGTTATGCATCAATCAACTAGTCTTGGGACAATGCACATACAACTAAGAATGGCCACTGTGCTCTCAAAGTAGGTGCATAAAGATAGAAGGTGGAAACCCAATATAATGGTGGAATAAAGGCCTTTGTAAAAGGAAGTAGGGATTCAAGTCTCATAAAGAGCTTCCAAAAATTATGTTACTTATAGCTTTCAGCTCTCATTGCCCCTATCATAAGCATCTTTAAGGTGATTAAGGTTAAAGTGACACAACTAAGAGGATATGCTTGACAAGTTATAAACCGAAATCTCATGCCCCTTACTTACAAAGACCGATCCTCATGCTACTCAACTTTAGTCACGAGTAAGATCTTGTCATTGTAAGTACATATGTATCATTAAGAACCGCCAACGGGGTACCCCTTGCACATGATATGTGAGCTTTCCCATAATCAAAATGACAAGGCAAGAAGACAATGAGCATCTCAGTGATCTTTTTATTTGCTATTTGCATAGGTTTTTATTGAGGATGCTTCATAAAGTGCTCATTATGGTGATGCTGCAAGTTTCCACCATGATTAGGCATGGCTTAGGCTAGCGGCCCAGGCATTTCTATAACACACATACAAACTCCATGATCTTACAAGTTCCAATTTTATTTCACACCACCGGGATTCGTAAGCCAAAGAACATGATATCAACGGGGTACAAAGTACAAGTGTAATGTTGAAAGCATTCCCCATGAAACATGGTTCTGCTAATTTCAACTTATAAAGCGCAAGCATATACGCAACAAAGAAGGACCCAATGGTTCAAGTTTATTAGATGCAAAAAAGTAAAGTGTGCCATCAAGTTCGTGAGAGCTTTAATCACTAGTTTTCTCATAACAAGTTTAATTTGGAAGGTAAACAAAAGCATGAATATACTTGGAATAGCATAAGCTAGTAGGTAGGTATGGTGGACTCTTTGGAATAACTTGGTTTAGGGAGTTGGATGTATGAGTGGAACTCATACTTTGTTGTGGAGGCTAGCAAAAGACTGGGAGCGACAAACTAAGAGAGCAATAATGGACATAATCATGCAGAGCGACAAAACATCATTGATCAAAGCATAAAGTGATACTAAAAGTTGAAAACTAAAGGATCATAAAGGCTATGGTGACTTAATATAGTCATAACATGGTGTGAGCATGCGCCAAGTCAACCCAAATAAAGCATCAAAGGAGAATACCACTATACTATGCTTTAATATGCTAAAACAAGGCATGATTCATCCAAGGCACATTAAGTAATCACAATTGTTTATAACAAGTCATGCTACAACAAAGAATACTAAGGATAAAGCCAAAACAATATCAAGCATGGCATGACAAAGCATAGGCCAAAGTCAAAAACGAGCTCTTTTTACCACATAAGCATGAACTTTCCTACTCTTTTCCAATCCAAACCAAACTATTTGCAAACCAATGTATGAAAGAGGGGGTCCAACAAATTTATTCAGAAAACAAAGCAAATAAAAGCAAACGAAAAACCAAAACAAAAACGAAAAAGAAGACACTCCAAGAAAAACACAACTGTGCATGAAACAATAAAAATGAAGCGTTAGGAAGAAACCTGGGATTTTTATTGATGAAGAAGGGGATGCCTTGGGCATCCCCAAGATTTGACGCTTGTACTTCTTGGATATTTCTTGGGGTGACACGCGTGGCATCCCTAATCTTGAGCTTTAGTCCATCCTTCATCTCATTACTCATTCCTTCATACAAAACTTCACACAATCTTTATTAGCAACATTAGTGCACTCAAGATAAATAAGTCTTAAGGTTCAGTTATAACACCAAATAAACTTCCATTAGAACACTAGCTACTTCAGCACTTCCCTCAAAAAGGTCAATTCCCCAAAAGAACTCAAAAAGGAACCAACAAGAAGCAATGCAGAAAATGGCAGAAATCTGTCAAAACAGACCAGCAGGTAAAGACGAATTTTTTCGAAGACCTTCTGTTGCTCAACTAAAGAAGTGTTGAACTAACGAAAGTTATATAACAACCTAGGGCAGAAGCACAAAAAATCACGCCTCAAAAAGACGTTCATAGATTTTACACGAATTTTTACGGTGAAGCACAGAAATCTGTTTCGGGACAGCAACTTTCCCAATCATTACTTCTCTCTCATTAGAGGTTACTCTTGGCACAAAAAGCAAATAAAAAGGATAAGGAGAGGTTTTTACAGAGGTAATAACTTCCAAGACTCATCTAAAACTTTTGGGTTATCTCCCAATAAGTACTTTTCTTTAATGCCTTTAAGTTAGGCATAAGAAGCAAGAAAGAATCAAGTGTTCTCAAATGAAGAAGCATTAAGACCAAATTTTTTTTGCCCTTACCTCTCTTACTTTTATTCTTAACCTTGGGGAAAATATGATTGTTTGGTGGATAATAAAGGTGATTATTGCTCCAAGGAGTTCTAATAGGGACCTTCCAAGTGTAATTTGTCGTTTTCCTGCACATTCAATAACAAGATAATCAGTAGAAATCATTTTCCCAAGGATCTTTGTAAACACTCCTTCAGTTATTCCAAGAGGTAATATGGTAGTATTATTAGCAAGAGATATTTATTTTCCTCCTTCAGTAAGCCCCAAGTATTCAGAGATTTATAAATATCTTTGGGCATAAGACAAAATTCAGACATGATATCACAACGAGCTTGAAAAGTTTCAGTCTTTATCTCAATCTTTACTGTAGGGAGCCACTTTGATGGTTCAGAATTTATTGGAACATAATTGTGATGCTCCCTAAGCATATTATAGCAATCTTTTAAGCTAGCAGTGCAAAGTCTCAAGAGTGTTCAATCTAGCAAATATTTTTGCGAAGAAATATCAGTTTGGCTAGGAAAGTTGTAGGTGAGGATCAATTTATTTATAGAATTAATAGCATCATCCTCATTACATTGGAGGAAATCTCCTCCCACAACAGCATCTAAAGCATATCTATAGCAAAGAGCAATTCTAAGGTAAAAACTGCTAAGGAACAAGCTTTGAGTCATTTTAGGCTTAGTTTTTTCATCTAGATCAGAGATTCTAGACCAAGCTTCCTTAAAACTTTCCTTAATTCCTTGTTTAAAAGTGAAAATCATTTCCTCGGGTGACATAGTGATTGGAGCAAGGCTAGACATAGTGGCAACTTAAGAAAGGAACTAATTTTTTTGTTTTTTTGAAATAAGAAAGCAAACTAGTAAAAGTAATTGTTTTGTGTTTTTGATAATAAAACAAGCAAACAAAGCAAAACAAAAATAACAAAGTAAAGAAATCGGTTGTGAGGGACTCCCCTTGTGAAGATGTCCTTGACTCCCCGGCAACGGCGCCAGAAAAATGCTTGATGGCCCTAATCTTGAGCTTTAGTCCATCCTTCATCTCATTACTCATTCCTTCATGAACAGAGCTCACAAGATCTAAACATGAAAGCACAAAGGAGGAGAACCAGCCATCTAGCTACTACATGGATCCGTAGTCCAAGGATGAACTACTCACGCATCACACCGGAGGCTTCCATGGTGATGAAGAAGGCCTCCAGGGTGAATTCCCCTCTCCAGCAGGGTGCCGGGAAGAGCTTCAGATCCCTCCCGATCTAGGGATGGAGATGACGGCGGCTACAGACTATTTCGTGGATTTTTGATCGGGTACCTAGGGTTTATGTCCCGAGGGCATCTTATAGTCGGAAGGGGAGGCCAAGGGGTGCCGGGAGCGGCCACACCACCCCCCTGGCGCGGGCCAGGCTGGGCTGCGCGGCCAGGTGGTGTGGTGTCCCCCTGGCCCCTCCCCGTCTCGTATTTTGGCATCTGATGACTTCCGGAAAAATAGGCACTTTGGCTTTTGTCCCGTCCAATTCCGAGAATATTCATTTTCTGACTTTCCTGGAACCAAAAACAGTAGAAAATAGGCAGCTGGCACTGTGGCTCTTGTTAATAGGTTAGTCCAAGAAATCATATGAAAAGTACTCCAAAGTTGGAACAAAACACAAGAAAGTGGATAAAACCAATTGAACATCAAAAATTGTAGATACATTTGCAATGTATCATGCGGCTTCGGTCGTTAGGAGTAAATTTACTACTCCATTGCCGTCTTGGGGATGGGTTAGAGATGCTCTAACCCATCAGGTTAAGAAGTTCATTTGGGCCAGGTGCAAAAAATTAAGCCACAAACTGTGCTAGCCACAAAAAAGGTTATGTTTCTTTTTTCTGTGCAACAAATGCCGCAAAGACTGGTGTTAGATGCAATTTTCTCCATCCACACGTATTAGTACACAACAATCCAACCTTGCAGCATATAAAGCACCAATATTAAGCAGGCTAGCAATCCAGAGATCACGCATTCAGGAATCATACTACTTCCATATTGGTGCATTCTATTCCCCAATACTACCTCCATTGATACTATAAGGATCTTTAGCAAGCTAAAACAGCTTTGCTAAAAAGGGATATATTTTGAAACAGAGGAAGTACATTATAATGTACCATACAAATTAAAGACATGTCGCAACAAGGAAACAACCCAAGTTCATAACTAGTGCGGACTAGTGCACTAACAAATACTTTCAGCTTCAGGTTCCATTTCACGACAAAGGGACTGACCTCAGCTGTTAGTTCTCAACCACAAATACTGAGCATCTTCATGACTTTCTCCTTATTTTCTATGGAGTTCTCCAGAGAACTTAAAATTTCTTCTAAATTTGTGATCAAACATTCATTGTATACACTTAGGGCAGATGATAACGATTGTTCTGCTTGGAGTTGTTCCTCTAGAACTTGAATATGCAAAGAAATGCCCTTGGAGTTGGACTTGAACTTGAACTTGGACTTTGCCGAGATCGCTAGGAACCCAGCATTACACAGCAACATATTCTTGGCTATAGCACTGTGTTGTAGTACCTTGGAAAATAAATCCACTCATTCTTTTGGAGTTTTTACTGAACAGTCTTTCCCAGGATTTGCCAGCTCCTCTTTCAATTCAGCCTGGAAAGTTTTCAGTTGATAGACATGTGTAAGAAAAGTGAAGTTACTATAGATAAACATGCAGATAGGTTTAACATGTTCATGAACTGCTATAATTGGTAGTGCTGATAACGCATCTTATGCACTTCAGTAAAAAGATCATTTTGTCGTGTGTCTTTTTTTATGTCATTTACTAATAAGACTAAAAATGTGGCTTCCTGTATAAACACTGTGAGGTGCATGATATGCCAACTATTTGTACAATTCATAACTTAAACTGACTTTAGTTGCAAATTATGAAGGAAAATGAAAACAAAACTGAGAAGCAGTCTAAGCAAGGTTGCATATCAAACTTATACGTACAAATCACTGCAAGTGCAACATCACAAAATACAGAGAAGACTTACAATAACTTTCTTTACAATGACACAATATATATTCGTCTGGCATCCCTCAAATATATCCAGCATAGTCAACTGTTTTTTTGGATCCCCATTAGACTTCATCTGCATTTGGACGGGCGAAAATAAATTGCATCACATGGTGGAAACGGAGGTTGAAAGATAAGATGGATATAGATTCCACAACATCAATTACATACTTATTTAAATTATATAGTACAGAAAAACATGTCCTTACCAATTGGAAGAGGTGCCCAATTATGCTGCGGGATCCTGTACGACTTAGTACTCATACTTTATTATGGTTGGAATAGTTCCTTTGAGCGATGGCCTACAAAATGAGACTTGTAAAACAGATGCATAAATACGAATTGATAATGCGATCTAGTCTTAGTCTTCTCAAAGCATACCTCATTCTTTTGATCAAGTCAATGGTGGAGAAGATCACCCCACTGATCGTCAGTCATGTGATCCACATGAGACGTTCTTGTAACATCCTTAAAACACTAGCGCAAACCTGCGGAGGATATGCTTTTGAGAACAACCTTTACTTCCTCACTATTCTCATCGAACATAAAAAATATCTAACAACAATGAGGAGCATATATAACAAACGACGAGCTAAGAAGACAAGGGACAGAGCAATGGAGTATGTCCAAGAGACAGAGGACTTACATGTAACTTCTTCAGTAAACCTTCAAAATGCTCGGGGGTATTTCAGTGGTGTTTCCATGAGGGCAAGATGGAAATATCATTTCTCACGAAAACGCTTGTGATCGATGCAATATAAGAAGATTCATGTGGATCCAGTGGCCTTCTGAATCCTGCTATAGATGTGATAAGAAGTCTTGATTTAGTTATTTCAAGCATCTGCTCAAGATTTTTTCCCATCGTCGGCCCCCTTGTTAATCTTCGTCATAGTGCAACTAAAAAAATTATATCAAAATATCAATGTATACATATTACATATAAAAGGGCATGCTACTACTAGTCTCTGAACATATAACAAATTTGGTGCCAAGCTCATTTGCAAGGGAGTATATGTTTCTGCCAGTACTAAAGGTCGTTGGGAGATCATAACCAGTTCGTTGATGAGAACCTGTTGTTGAAACTGGTTCTGCTGCCAATTCTTCCTGGGTAACCGGATGGGCTACTGGCGGTTGTGGGATGTGTATTTTTCTATTTGCAGCCACCAGTGCAACTGGACCAACTCGTGCGGGATTAAGACCAAACTTTTTATGCTGATGTTTTGCATTATTGTCTTTTTTGTCCTGGTTGTCATTTTCAACTAGATTAAGTAGAGTATGAGACCTTGTTCTGACTCTGTTTCTTGCATTGGAAGCAAATAGCTTTTCAGATTTATCATGGAATCATGTGAAAAAAAGAGGAAATTATTAGGAGTTCTTGCAGAGGTTGACGGCTCGAAAAGCAATGGTTCCCATCACAACTCTAGTACAGTACATCCGCTATGAGTACTCTAACCATATGTCACCCTGAGTGAGAAGAAAACACATGAAGTTCCAATACAATCGACTGACCTGCAGGCTTGACTATAATACTGATAACATAACTAGCAGGGCCCGCCTGTTTATACTCTAAACAAGGAGCCATTACATACTAATTCGGCTTAGGACGTCAGCTAGAGTTTACGTATACCAGTTGTGCTATCTATAAACCTATATGCCCCAACTAGAATCATTTTAGGAGATATTCCACATATGTCAGAGGAGCTTCATAACGATGGTAGTGAAGGATCTAGCAAACTTTAGTAACGATCGAGTATATGAGCAAGATGCAGTACACTACAACAAACGACAAAGTACTTTTGATAGTAATAAGGTGCATAATGAAAGGAAGCATAAAGTGTGCAAAAACCTTTGTATGGGGAGGAGACGAGTTTACGCTTCACATTGGTGCGGTCGAATGGGGGGGGCGTCGTTTGCCCATCTCTCCGGTGAAGCAGATGGGACTTTGCAACGACCGTACCGTTTTTGTCGGCGATGATGTGCATGCTCCGACGTGGTGGTCGTCGGTGTGGGGAAGCCGCTTCGTCTTTCTAAACAAGGGAGTGGTGCCTTTGGTCATAACGGTACCTGGTGAGGAGGCATTGGTGGTGGGGAGGGACGGCGGTGCGAGGCCATATTCATGGGAGATGCTCTGGCTTTGAGGTCGAGTGAGATATGTGGGATACATCATGTTTTATATGTATCACAAGGGCGCCAGTGGTAGGTTCGAAACTTTTGAATTGCGTCGCATTGGGTAGTTCAAAGAAAAACCCGCCAATGTCATTCAAATTTTGGTGATCTCACTTTAGAACGAGATGAACCCGACAAAAAAATTAGAGATCTCTACTCTATGATTATTGCTACACTAGCCAGAAGCCGAGCTAGAGGAACTGCATCGAATGCGATGGGAGGTATGAAGACACCAGCAACATTTCCCAGGTGTAGACTCCGTGTAGTCCCTACTACAAAAAGCTTTGCGCAGTCACGAGTAGGGCCTCTGCTTCAAGCACTCCTACTCTAGGGTCCGTTTGATTCAAAGGATTTGCCTATGAATTTTGTATTATTAAATCCTATAGGAAAATTTCCTACGATGGCTGCTTGATTTGTAGGATTGATTCCCATAGTACTAGTTTTCATAGGAAATCAAACATCCACCCATACCTCTTGACATGGGTATACCCTACAGGTACTCGAGCTTGGTATATACGGCCTGAATACATAGAGGCCCACGGTGTTGCCAAGGCCCAAATGAAGAACTTGAGTAACCTACGGACTCTCGATTGCTTGAAGAACAAGAAGAAGCTAAAGATAGAAAGTTCAAAGGGGAAAACCCTAACCTTTAACCGACTCGACCTGCTACCTGAAACCTAGCCTATCTATATAAAGGCTAGGAGGGGGTGGCGAGGAGGACACACGCAACCCTAGTTTCCACAACCCTCGCCAGATTGCATCTGGACACCATTGTAATCCTTGATTCCTTTGATAATTCCACGAGCAGACAAGCAGGAGTAGGGACCTCTAAGAGGCCTGAACCTGGGTAAATCATCGAGTCCCCTGTGTGCTTGTTTGCTAGCCGATAGATGTCTCCAGCGCTCCCTCCTTCTCCAAAACCCAAGTCCATAACAATGGGCATTGATGAGTTAAACCCTCGTCAATTGGCGCCGTCTGTGGGAATTGGGAGTGCTGATGTTGCGGCTTCTTCGGCCCCATCAACCACGATCTACAACTCCGCAACAGTGGAGATTCACTAGCTCTTTGGCGCATTCGACTTCACCGTCCACACGCCAGCCACTCGCCCGGCCTTCAAGTCCGTGGGCGACGGAATCAGCCTGGTGATCGGGACCTTCCGCTTCCAAGTTGGTCAGATGGGCACGCTTCGCATGCCTGACCAGCCGACGGTGCCATCGATTGCCCCGGCATCGTGGTTCCCTCCATCGATCGGCACACTCAGTGAACTTAACGCCCCGACAACAGTCGAAAACACGGTCAGCGACAGCAGTCGCGAATCCGATCTGAGCGATTTGGCAACTGAAGATGGGGCCTACGGCTCCGGATCTGAGAGTTGCGGGAGCAGCAGCTTCCCCAATCACTTCATGTGCGCCATCATCAACGCAGGTGACACCTCCGCCAACCGCGACAACACGGGCAACCGTGGCAACGAAACCGACCCGCCCAACGGCGGCAATGGTAGCCATGGTGGAAATCACGCCCCCATCAACAATGGAGGAGCAATCGAACCTCTAACCATAACAAATGAGCAAACTGGCGAGCGCGTCGCGATCAGCCTCAATGAACAAGAGTGGGATTGCTGCCGCGAGGCCTTACGAGGCAACCCTCTACCCTTTAGATCTCTGCAAGAACTGCTAATGGGCTACCACTGGCTCCTAAAGGAAGAATGCAAGCGCCAAGTGCAAACAATCGTGCAACTCGAGGCGCGTAAAAAGGCGGCAGATGAGTCGAGCCTTCGAAATGCCAGGCTCTCCTCCCACGGAGGATCCTCCTCAAAGGGCAACGAGTACCCCGCAAGCAAGAGGCGATCTCGGATGGCTCATCTCACCGAGCAAGAACGCATAGAAGCTGCAAAGGTCCTCGACTTCAGCTCTAAAACAGTCGACACACGGGGCAACGTGGTCCCCAAGACGTCGTAGGCCGTGATGACAGCAACCACCATGTACCTCCTCAACAACCTTCCGCCAGCTGGAGATCCCCGAGCCGCCATGCACCGATCTACGATCGCGGGCTTGGGACTAGTCGAAACTTCCCTCGACAAGGAACCAACACTAGAGCCGAAAAAGGCAAAGCGCTAGTAAAGCGCGACTCCTCGCCCTCATCTAGCGACGACAGTCACGACCTTTCTCGATGCTGCCACTCACGGCGACACGACCACGACTATGATGCGCGCGATGAACTCACGCAGCGCAAGATCGACAAATCAAGGGTGCGACATACTCGGTCGACTGACTCGGAAGAGAAAGATGTGGAGCTTTGTGGCGCCAGTTGCTTCAGCGGGGCCATCAGGCAAAAGCGAATGCCCAAGGGGTTCAAGCTCCCGTCGGAGAACCCAAAGTTTGATGGCCTACAAGACCCGAAGATCTGGCTGGAGGACCACATCTCCTCCGTCAGGCTCCACGGTGGCAGTCGAAGCACGGCCATGCAATGCTTACAGCCACAGCTGCAGGGCGCCGCCCGAGCATGGCTCAACAACCTCTCACGCAGATCCATTCGCAGTTGGGATGAGATAGTTTATAGCTTCGTGCGCAACTTCAAGGGCACATACAAGCGGCATGCATCAATCGAGGAGCTGAGATGCTGCCAGCAAAGATCAGGCGAATCGCTACGCTCCTACATCCAAAGGTGGTCCATCATCAAGAACTTCGCAGAGAACATCTCGGAAGATCACGCGATTGACGCATTCAACAGCGGCGTCCGCCGCATAGAGCTCAGGGAGGAACTAGGCCGTTCGAAGCCCAAGACCATCGATCATCTGATGGAAATCGCGAATCGGTGGGCCGATGGAGAAGATTTCGTGAAGAATCGCGTTCACTCCGATGAGGAGGCAGAACTCGAGCGCAGACACGACCGCCGAGGCAAACGCCGCATGCACATCTATGATGACCGCGACGATGTCAACATGGTCACAGCTGGCTATGCCGACAGACGCGACGATAACTGCAACAGCGGATACTGCAGCGGTGGATACCGCGACTCCGGGAAAACCATGCAAGTGTGGCAACGCCGCAATCGTGATGAGGCACCCACGACATCCATTGAAGACAAACTGTCCGGACCATGTACGGTGCACTTCTACATCGACAAGCATGATGGAAAGAAGTCCAGCCACCTCCTCAAGGACTACCGCGAGTTCCTCAAACTACATGAGGGATTGGTTCGGATGAATCGCAACACAGTCGAAAGAGGCTACGGAGCAGCTCCAGGCGTCGTGGCACATGGCGCTCCGCCACCGCCACCTGGAATACCCCCAAACGCAGCTGCGCCGGACCAGCACCAGGGAGGCGAACCATACCCACGAGCCATGGGTACCATGATGATCCAAAAAGGACGCCCCTCCAACAGGGTGCAGAAGGCCATCACTCGCCAAGTCAACTTGGCCACAAACTCACCACCATCTACCACTAAGTACCTCAGCGGAAGCGAGTCCTGCATCACCTTCGACAAACGCGATCATCCGCCTCAAGTACCTCGTCCAGGCCATTGTCCCCTCGTACTTGAGGCGCAAATCGGAGGTTTCGACATGAGCCGCGTCTTCATGGACGGCAGAAGCGACATCAACCTTATATTCGTGAGTACCTTGCAAGAAATGAGGATCCCTCTGACTTGCCAAGAAGCCTCAGACACAACATTCCACGGCATCGTCCCAGGAAAAGGCGTATATGCCCTGGGCAAAATCAACCTCAACGTCATCTTCGGCACACCGAAAAACTTTCGGCACGAGCGCATCGACTTTGAGGTCGTCGACTGGCCCTCACAGTACCACTGCATCCTCGGACATGTCACGTTCACTAGGTTCATGGAAGTACCACACTATGCCTACCTGCAAATGAAAATTCCAGGTCCCAATGGCGTCATCACAGTCAATAGGAGCTTCGAGAGATCCGACAGTTGCGCCAGGGAATTCAATAGAATTTCCCAGTCTGTCGGCATGCAGGAAGAACTCGCGAGACTAAAGGAGTCGACAGACAACAGTCTGCCTCCCCTAAGCTGGCCAAGTTAGCCCGATCTATCTTTCGACTCATCGGTGCGCACAAAGAAAGTGTAGGTCCACCCATTAGATCCCGCCAAGATGACCCTCATCGCCAACAACTTGAGTCCCGCATAGGAACTCGCGCTCATCAAATTCCTCCGTGAGCACTAGGAAATCTTTGCCTGGTGTCCAACGGACATGCCAGGAGTTCCCAGGGAATTCGCCGAGCAGGCACTCAACGTCAACCCAGACGCAAGGCCAGTCAAGTAAACAATCCGGCGATTATCTGAGCCAAGAGCAAAGGTAGTTGGAATGGAGATCAACAGACTCCTCGACGCCAAATTCATACGCAAGATCAAGGAAAGCACTTGGCTCGCCAACACGGTACTAGTACCAAAAAAGGACACGGATATCCTGCGGATGTGCGTGGACTTCACCTCTTTGAATAAACACTGTCCAAAGGATCACTTCATGTTACCACGAATCGACCAGATAATCGACTCCACCGCGGGATACGAGCGCCTCTGCTTCCTCGACGCCTACTCAGGCTATAATCAGATTCGAATGAAGGAGGAAGATCAAGAAAAAACAGTGTTTACAACGCCCTTCGGTGTGTTCTGCTACAACAGAATGCCCTTCGGGCTAAAAAACGCACGAGCTACCTACCAGCGGTGCATGCAGGCTTGCCTCAAGGATCAAATTGGTCGCAACATTCAAGTCTATGTCGACAACATAGTAATCAAGACCAAGGAGGAAGCCTCCCTAATCGACGATTTACGCGAAACCTTCGCCAACCTCGACCGCTAACGGATCAAGCTCAATTCGGACAAATGCGCCTTTGGCGTACCATCTAGCCAACTACTCGGGTATCTCATCTCCGCGAGAGGAATCGAGGCAAACCCGAAGAAAATAAAAGCCATACTGGCCATGGTGAAGCCAAAAAATATAAGGGGCGTCCAGCAGCTGGCTGGGCGAATCGCGGCCCTCGGTCGATTCATCAGTCAGATGGGTGAAAAGGCACTGCCCTTCTACCAACTCCTCCGCAAAGCTGAAAAGTTCGAGTGGACCAACGAAGCGCAGGAAGCATTCGAAGACCTCAAGTGCCTGCTATCCACTTCGCTAGTATTGGTGACCCCACGAGAAAGGGAACCGCTGTTGCTGTGTATCTCCGCCACCAACCAAGTGGTCAGCACAGTACTTGTGGTCGAACGAGCCGATGAAAACAAGGTCCATGGGGTACAACGACTAGTCTACTACCTCAGCGAGGTCCTCACACCAACAAAACAGCAGTACCCGCACTACCAGAAGCTGGCGTACGGCGTCTTCATGACCGCCCGGCGACTGCGCCACTACTTCCAGGAACACCCAATCGTGGTGGTTAACGACGCCCCGCTGGGGCATATCCTCAATAACCCTGACGCCACGGGACGAGTCGCGCTCTGGGGAATCAAATTGTCTCCACGAGACATTACATACGAAAAGCGTGACGCAATCAAGTCGCAAGTCCTTCCTGACTTCCTCGTGCACTGGATGGAGAACCAGCTCCCGGAAAAACCAGATATGTCCTACCTCTGGACAATGCACTTCGATGGATCCAAGCGGAAGGACGGAGCATGTGCCTGTGTCATACTGAAATCGCCCCAAGGGGACAAGCTGAAGTACATCCTGCGAATGCAGTTCACCGCCTCCAACAACGAAGCTGAATACGAGGCCCTGCTACACGGGATGAGGATGGCAAAATCCTGCGGCGCCAAGAGGCTCATTATATACGGCGACTCCAAGTTGGTCGTCAACCAAACAATGCATGAGTGCGACGCACTGAACGACAACATGATCGCCTACCGCGACCTCTACGACACACTCGAAGGGAACTTCGACGACTGCGAGTTACGACACATAGGTCGCGAAAGCAATGAACAGACGGATACACTCACCAACACTTGCTGCTAAACCAGAACGCTCTAATCAGCGACGTTATGTGCTGATACAAACAATACCCTCGGCCGAAATGCGGGAGACCTGGAGTGGACGGGAGCGCTGTGCTCCCCTCGGCGGAACAGAGCAACTGGAAAATTAGGCTCTACCTGTGCCCCCATACCGCCTGGGGTATTTCTCGAGCGCATCTGCGAACGCTCCATCAAGCCAAAGGCAGCAGAGAAGAAAACAAGTGCAGCAATAGACTCGGGGGCTACGCCACCGAATGAGCCAATGGTACTCGATGACCTGGAGCTGGATACAGGACTCGAAGGACCAATGAGCGTCATGATGATCGAATCATCCTGGACTCAGCCATACATCACGTACCTCCTCAGCAAAAGGCTACCGGACGATCCGACTGATGCACGGCACATCGCGTGGCGATCCAAGGCATTCGCTGTTATCAACGGTGAACTATACAAGCGCAACATCATAGGAGTACTCCAGCGATGCGTCTCCACGGCCGATGGAAGAGCTGTTCTCCTCGACATCCATGAGGGAACCTGCGGACACCACGCTGGAAGTCGTGCCCTCGTGGCCAAAGCTCTATGAGCTGGGTTCTACTGGCCTACGGCCATGCATGACGCTAATGACATCGTCCAGAAATGCAACGCGTGCCAGCGATTCGTAGACAAGCCGCACGCACCTGGCGCAGAGGTCCGGCCAATTCTAATGGCTTGACCCTTCGTGCAATGGGGACTCGACATGGTCGGCAAGCTCCCCAAGTCCTCGCGAGGAGGCTACGTCTACCTCCTGGTTGCAGTCGACAGGTTCACCAAGTGGATAGAGCCCATGCCAGTGACCAATCAATCAGGGCACAACGCAGTCAAGTTCTTCGAGTCCATCGTCTTCCGCTTGGGAGTGCCACACAGCATCATCACAGACAATGGAACAAACTTCACATCCAAGGAGTTCCAAGAATTCTGCGAGAATCTGGGAATCAACATCAGCTATGCCTCGGTAGCGCATCCACAGACCAACGATCAGGTCGAAAAGGCGTACGGGCTCGTCTGCGGCGGCATCAAGAAGCGACTCCTCCGGCCACTCGAACAAGCCGCGGGTTGATGGCCCGACGAACTACAATCACTAATCTGAAGTCTACACCTCGTTCTTTATGGTACACGGGGCTACAGGCTACACCTCGTTCTTTATGGTACACGGGGCTGAAGCGGTGCTACCCGCCGAGGTACGGTACAAAGCGCTGTGCGTGGTCGCTTATAGCAAGCATGAGTCATCCCTTGCACTCGAAGACTCCATCGACCTCCTTGACGAGGCAAGGGAAATCGCCGCGGAAAGATCAACGATCTACTAGCAGAACCTGCGCAACTACCACAGTAGGAGGCTACGCCCCAGATCCTTCGTCGAAGGCTACCTGGTCCTGCGACTGAAGCAGCAAGGACATCTCAAGCTCGAGTCCCCCTAGGAGGGACCATACGTGATTACAGAAGTAATCCCAGGTGGCGCCTATCGCCTTCAAGATTTAGAGACAGGAGTCGCATACTCCAACCCCTAGAACGTCGCGCAGCAGCGACGCTTCTACCCTTAGTCGTTTTTACTTTTACATTGCAAATAAGGCCACTCAGCCAAGGCTACTTAGCCACACATTGTACTTCGTACTGTCTGACGAATAAATAAAGCTAAGTGCCCCCAAACTCTGTGTTCTCCTTTATTTTTCCGCAACTTATCCACTCGGGGGCTACGCCACCCTATACACATCTGTTCTACGAACTAAAATGCGATATCCTGAGTAGCTTGCACATCAATCGAAACCCTTGACACACATCAACCTAGTTGCAATGCACCTGACAGGTTGACAAGGGACTGAGATAAGCGCATGTCCAGGCTAACAAAAAGGAGTCGCATAGTGCAACGCACTCACAAAACATACACGCTAACAAGCTCTTTATACATCATCAACAATCAATTATGCACATCATTACATACGAACTTTACAACATTGGTACACTTATGTGCAGGATACAAATTAAACTACTTTGCAACAAGAGAACGTTGGTTTGCTCCTCGAAGAAGTCGACGATCTCGTCCGCTGGGCGATCCACCGCCTGATAGTGAGGCACCATTTTCCAAGCAGAACCCGCTGGTGGCGTAGGTGGACTAGCCGCAATTGCCGCAACGTCTACATCAGGCCTATGCAGTCGCACCAGCGACAGAGCGGCCTTGGCACCAGCCACCAACTACTGCCTTACACACTCGCGAACCGCAGGCAGGTCTTGGAACTTGGCAAGGAGGGCCAGCAGGCTCGATGGAGCAACATCTAGCGGAAACATCGTCCGATAGATGTTCTTCAAGCATGACTGCGACTTCTTCAGAAAGTGCAGCACTCGCGACGCACGATCCTGCAGGGTCGCCAGCGTGATCGCACGATCATGATCCACCCAAAAGTATCCACTCTCATGAAGTTGCTCTTGGGTCAAATCATGCATGCAAATGGCTATCCTATCTTTCTCATCCTGCAGATGGCGAGCGCTGACAACTATACAAAACAACAATGGAAGTGTGAGGATAGCACACCATTGCGAGTGACTACAAGGAAAAGATAAGAGTAAGCAAACTAACACTTAAATTGGTCTCCCAGCTGCGTCATCTCCCCCAATAGATACTGTTCTCGGGCGGTGGCCTTCTCTGCCTTTGACTTCCATACATCCGCGTTACCACGAAGCACGGACAATTCACGCTCCAACTGCTTCACACGATCACGTAGTCGCGAGAGCAGAGACAGCTCATCCACCCTCGAGCGTGGCGGTGCCAAAGTATCATCAAGGGGCGGCAAATCCTGAGGTTACCTCAAAGGATCACTTTATGTGCCCTACCACAAGCCAAGCAAGAAGCAATAAGAATACCAAATCGACACACAGACAAAAGATTCGAGTGCATTCAAGATTATCAAAAGTATCAGCAGATACATTCGCCAAAAGGCATGTTCTTGACAAAATACATAAAATAATCAACTATTACAAAGCTACTGAGGAGCAACTGGCTTCTTCGACTTAGATGGCTTCGGGGGCCTCATCGAGTCCGTGGCGGTATTAGATGCCACTAACTTTCTGCCGCCCCTGATGTCGCAGCCTTTGCCGCCTTCTTGGCTCGCTGCAGGTCCTCAGAGTACTTTGCAACTGTGTTAATCAGCTGTGGAGCATACTTGCCACAGGCAGTTGCGAAGGGAGAAAAGACTACCTGCTGGCCGTCCGCGCTAACGGGCATCGCCCTTGAGACCGCTGCAGGATTAACTTCGACTCCGTGGGCCTGCACCATAGCAAGTGACATTGACCCGCCAGCCGCACGGAGCGAGTTCTTGAAGCTTGCAGGGACACCCCCGGCGAGAGACTCCACCAGCTCGTCCATGTTCTCGATCAGCTCAGCCTTGGGCATCAGCTCCTCCTGGAGCGACTGAGCACGCCCTTGGCCTTGGAGATCATATCTTGAACGGCAGCGCTGCGGTCCTCGACTGCTGAAAGCGCACCCGCCAAGGCATCGTCACGATGGAGGGCCTGAGGATCGAAGCTCAAATCGCCACCATCTGTACATAAACCCACACATGGGCACGAAAGTCAGCACCAGCGACAAAATCGAACAAAGAACGATAATGATATCCAAGCAAGGTACCTGAGAGAGCCTTGGCAATCGAGAAAAGCTGTCCTTCGAACAACTTCTCCCTAGCTGCAATGGAGGCACGCAGGTCCTCTTCGCACTTCTGTGCCTCGTCACGCGCCGCGATTGCCTCATCGCGGCTCTTCACAGCCGTGGCGAGCGTCTTTTCCATGGTGGCAGCGTTGCGTAGAAGGGCATTATGTTCAGCTACAAGAACAAAACAAAAGGGATTGACTATCAGTCGACTACATGACAACGATGCAGAAGAAGGAGAAGTAAAGAGCACTTACTTTCTACCACACGATGGCGCGTATCCAGCATTGCATACTAGCGACCCATCGCAAGCACTTGCTCCGCCAAGTGAGCGGCTTCCTTCACAAGGAGCTATCGCAAAAGGAAAAACAACAAAGGATCAGCAGAAGCCATAGATAAAATCAACTGGAACATCAGAAGAAGAGATACTACACTTACATGATCTTCTAATGACTCCGAAGTCGATTGGTGTGCAGTCATCCGGGCAACCATCTGATGCTCCCCATCATGTGGAGAGCTGGATGAGTTGTGCCCGGAGTGGGCCGCCAATGGAGGGGAAGGAGCACGCTCAATCTCTTTCTTGGCCCTCGAGGTTGCAACTCTAGATTCTTTCAAAAATTGGACGTTGCCAGAAGATGATGACGCCTGCTGACTGCAAGACAAAACCAACATCAAGAAAGGGCAAATCCAAAGAAGAACCAAAAAGGACTACTCGAATGCTTACCAATCAAACTTATCAAAGTCAAAGGTTGGCTCCCCCGACTCTGACGAAGACTCCTTTGGCAGTCGTATCTTCTTGCGAGAAGATGGCGCCACAGCACTCACAGGAATGGCAGGGATCAGCGACTCCGCACCTGTGCCTTCCGGAGTCGAAGGAGACGACGCATCGGAATCCTCGCTACACGAACGCTTGCGAGTATCCGGACTACCCGACTCGGGTGGCTTCCTCCTCCACATCAGATGGGACGGTCGACTCCGACTCGTCCTCTTCCAAGGCTTCGCGAGGGATAACTCCCTCAGGAAGAGGGGGCATACAGGGTGACACCGCCTAATCTTGCATACAGATCACAATTTAGCACAAAGTTAAGAAACAGCAAAGAAGCAATCAACAAACTAAGCTACTGCGTAGCACAACTATACCTCAGGGGGAGGATTAGCAGCATCGAACGGAGGAACGACTGGTTCACTGGGGACCACATCCTTAACGGTGTACTTGGTGACCAGTCGAACCCTTTTATCTACCTCACTCGTGGACATGCCATCGGCAGACACGCGAGTGACATCGTCAGTGCCAGCCCACTAAAACATGGGGTGGACTCTGGCCTGTAGGGTCTAGACGCGACGGTGCAACCATGTGTGAATGAGGGCGCAGCCTCCCTCCTCTTTGCCTATGCGACTCTCGAGGTCGCAGACGCGCTCGTATAGCACATCTGTCTCCACGGACTCGCCGGGCATGACCACATTCTTCCATGAGCGCCTCCTTTCACACGGCGGCGCAGGGTCGAAGGGTGCAAGCCCGAAGTGGTCTCCGTCATCCTTCTCGTCGCGGACGTAGAATCACTTGTCCCTCCACCCTTGGACGGACATCGCCAACTTGATGTCGAAGTATGTGGCGGATGGATCGACGTGGATTCCGCAGCCGCCTACATCATAGACTACGGAGCCAGACACCGATTGATTCTTCAACTTAAAGTGGTGCTTGAAGAGGCCGAAATGCGGCTCGATTCCGAGCCACACTCACAAAGGGTGAGGTAGCAAGCCACATGGAGGATGGAATTGGGGGACAGCTGATGGAGCTGGAGCCCATAAAAACAAAGAAGGCCCCTGAAGAAAGGATGTAGGGGCAACGAGAGGCCGCGAATGATGAACGCTAGGAACATCACTCTAAAACCGGCAGGAGGAGAGGGGATTACCTCGCCGCAGGGGGACACGCGCGTCGGCGACTGCGGCGGACAACACTCCGTCATGGCGAAGAAGACGAAGATCCGAGGACTTAACCACAGATGGACGCCACGCGCCATTCGGTGACGCGGGTGCCCGTGCCCTTCTTCTTCCCGCCGGCAGCGGTGCTGGTGCCTGCAGCGGTGGAGCCACCTTTCTTCTTCATCGCAGCAGCGGCAGCAGCGGAATCGTCCGCAACACCTCCTTTCTTCTTCCCCATTACGCGGTGGCGATGTGACCAGAGGAAGTAGCTAGGAAATGTGCGGAGCTTGTCCAGTGCCACAGAGGGAAAAAGAGCGCAGAAAAGCAGAGGAGCAGCGGCAATGGCGATGGAAGCAAATGATGAGTGGAAGTAGATGTGAATTTTACCGTCACCGCATCATTACTTAACCCCTAGAAGATGCAATCCAACGGCTCAGAAAAACCCTACCAGACGCGTGGCATTCATCGTGCTCGACACGTGGAGGAGCTGAAACGCGAACCGTCACCCACTACTCCCATTACGCGTGGAAATCGAGGAGACGCAATTAAAATAAAGATTACGCACGCCCGGTCAAATCAGAGTCAGGGAGTGGGACCCACCGCTCGTCACGTCCCGTCAAACTCGCTCATGTGGGCAACTGAGGTCATGAAAACGTCAGCACTGACGTCATCAAAAACTATGCAGCAAAAGACTTCGAGTACTTTAGTCCTTGCTCGAGTCTTCGACTCCACCAAGCAGTCGGGGGCTACTCCCATAGGGAGCGCTGGTCGCGCACCCTACGATTTTTTCTTCTTCTTTTACAGGAACATGGATAATCAAAGAAAACCCAACCACTCAAAACACGGTTCGACTATGGACATGGGTTACTCCCATAGGGAGCACCAGAAGCAAATTAGACTGAAACAAGCAAACAAAAGGCGACAGTAGTCACAAAAGGTTTTTAGTCCCTGCCTGGGTCTTTGACTCAACCAGGCACTCGGGGGCTACTACCATAGGGAGCGCTAGTCGTGCACCCTATGATTATTCGTACAAAGTACTGTGTGTTGATAACATCCCACACTCGAAGCTTATGGCGACACCGCCTCATAATTGTTCCCTACAAAGGGACTGTGTCTCCTGGGTCACCCAAATCGTCTCCGCGATGATAAAATTTCGATGCTGCGCTTACAACGTGAAGATAAGACCTGAATAAGGCCTGGCAACGCATTAGCTGCGCACTACCAGAAATATATCCGTGCCTGTAGGTACGATGAACATGCCTTGACGGACACGTCGAGTGCTTAGACCCATATACTGGAATTCGACTCCTGTAAGACCTCCACGGCTTGAGTCGAATTACACCAGCACTTTTCCAGATTCGAGTCCAGGGACTCGAGTTCGAGTAGATGGCATTGTTTTACCCTAAGGTAGTTAACTGATACCGGTACATCGGATAAATCAGGCACGCACATCAACGATCCCTATGACATAAAAAGAGCAGTCGCAAAACATACTCAGTCATGCACTCGAAAGCTTCATAAAGTCTCCAGTCGAATCTACGATTCCACTAGACACTCGAGGGCTACTAACATGGGTATACCCTACAGGTACTCGAGCTTGGTATATACGGCCTGAATACGTAGAGGCCCACGGTGTCTCCAAGGCCCAAATGAAGAACTCGAGTAACCTATGGACTCTCGATTGCTTGAAGAACAAGAAAAAGCTAAAGATAGAAAGTTCAAAGGGGGAAACCCTAACCTGTAACCAACTCGACCTGCTACCTGAGACCTAGACTATCTATATAAAGGCTAGGAGGGGGCGGTGAGGAGGACACACGCAACCCTAGTTTCCACAACCCTCACCAGATTACATCTGCGCACCATTGTAATCCTCGATTACTTTGATAATTCCATGAGTAGACAAGCAGGAGTAGGGACCTCTACGAGGCCTGAACCTGGGTAAATCTTCGAGTCCCATGTGTGCTTGTTTGCTAGCCGATAGATGTCTCCAGTGCTCCCTCCTTCTCCAAAACCCAAGTCCATAACAATGGGCATTGATGAGTTAAACCCTCATCACCTCTTTTTCAGATTATGGTGGAATCAAACACACTTTGTTTCATATGAATTCCTATAGAATTGTAGTGGGCATGGCATTGCAATCCTACATTTTTTCTACTCCTACGATTTTCCTATCCTATGAATCAAATATGTACATTCCCCTTTTAGGGAAAAAAATACTACTATGTAGTATACTACATCCATTCCGGTTCATTAGAAAAATACGTACTCGAAGTAAATGATTTGACCACAAATTTGGTCACCAATTTATGAATTGTATGTCATAATAATTGTACCATTGGAATCGTCTTTCGAATATAAATAAATTGGTTAAAAATTATTAAATATAATTATGTATAATTGACCAGATTTATGGTTAAACTATGTTCTTGAAGTAAGTATTTGCATAATAATTTGCACATGAGATGTGTGTGTTCTCTTGTGAGACCTTTAGCTTTGTTCACATGGTTGGTGTTTATATCAACCTTATCTGATCCGTAAACTGTACTCGATACTTGGTTTTTAATAAAAGGGATTTGTGCATCCTTTGAGTGCAGAGGCTGTGGTATCCCCATTTCTAAAAAACAAACATGAGACTCAAATAAAAGACTATCATGTCATCTCTAGCTATGAGATGGAAAGTAAGACAGGCCATCACTTATAAAATTATAATAGGTAAAGCTCAAAAGACTATTAAAGAATTTTGAGCCACATCATATTCATAAATTATTAGGTGTATACTTGGTTCTTCGTACATAATAATACTCAAAAAGAATTGTAACATGCTTAGGGAAATGATAGAGAAAATTCTAGAATGGTGGAGAATTGTGTTTTGAAGTTTTAGCATAGCGTTCATTGTGCTAAAGACTATCCATTGAATCTTCTAGATGCTAGAATGGTAAAGATCCATAGGTTAGATATGTTGCGATTTGCCAGTCTTCATCCAACGGTCAACCTTCAAAGTTATCCATACACTATATAGTAGTAAGATAAGATAAGAAAGTTTGACCTAGTTTCACAACATCATTTCCTTTTTCTATAGTTTCCTTTTTCTTTTTGCGACGGACTCGCTGCAGTTGAGTCGGTCCAAGAAATTCCACATATTTTCTGGGTGTGTGCCAAAGCACAAGGGGCACAGTCATTGTCACATAAAATCTAATACACGCATATTTCTTAATTTTTCATGGATTTGTTGCATTTTTCCGTAACAGGGTGACAAATTGTCGGGAAGACCATTGATAGAATATTCATTCATCATCTTGTTCTTGGAACTCTCATTTTTTTTGACTCATATATGTATCTCTCTCCCCTCTTTATTAGATCCTATGTACTCCCTCTATTCCAAAATATAAGATGTTTTATCTTTTGTGAAACGAATATATCTAGACACCTTTTAATGTGTAGGCATCTCTCCTCAGGAGAGAATTATCCCACCAGGTTGACACTATGCAGAATAAATGCCATTTCTGTAGCTAACGCTTAATCCTACTCGCTTCGTATCAAAATAGATGTCACAAGTTAGTCAAAAATTGGAAGAATCTATATACTACTACTAAATAACTAATAATGTTTTCTAATTGTCGACCAAATAACACACATCAATTTAAAGGTCGAATTAATTTGACAAAATGACCTGAAACTCTTTTAAATGGCTATAAAAGTGGTTATCCCTTCAATGTATAAATTGTGGAGAGTGTAGCATATGTTCAGGAGGGATCCCTAGCAGTTACCTCTTCCTTCCCAAGTAAGCATTGGCGCAACGATTATACTACACTGCAGCTGTATAGAGACAAAGTTGGGGTCCTGATCTAAGGTCACGATCAATGGGATACCGCTGCCACTTCCATCAGCAGGACCAAAACCGAAGATGGCGGAAGAATGGAGGCTCTTTTTTTTGGAGTAAAGAAGAATGGAGGCTTTGAGCAAGTGAAGTTGGTGAGATGCAGCATGACAACGTCGGAAAGGTAGCTACTGCTCTGCACGGAAGCGATAATAACTTATTACTACTATAGTACAGTAGGAAAGATAATCACACCCAAAATTGGCCCTAGCAACATTGTGGCTGGTGATGCTGATGCATATCATAGTCAACAAATAACCAAATATTTTACCATCAAGTACACGATCATACATTCATACTACTCATAAAGGTTTTTCAATTTACTGGGGCAATATTGCAATGTATATATCTGATCATCAACTAATCCCTCCATTGCATAATATATAAGACTTTTTTGTAAGTTGTTTTAGCTCTGTAAATATGCTTATATTGTGAAAAAAGATGGAGTACTAACTAAGGTCTTCCATGTGCCGGCTCATTGATGGAGACCGGCGACAGTTTCACGCTTTAGCTTAGCTAGCTCAGAAAGGAGTTTGTCCTTCTGGTCCTCGAGGTCCTGGATCTGTTCGAAGCTTATGCCCAGCATCTCCATCATGCCGATGTTCCGCCGCTTCAGCTCGTCACGCTCAATCAAGTATTCCATGGTGAGATGCCTGAGGAGGCTAAGCCCGACCTTGTCAGCGGCGAGTTTGGAGTAAAGTCTAGTGCATTCCTTGACGAGGGCGCTTCAGTCCACTGTCTTGACACAGAAATCGCCCATCACCTTTTTAACCATAAACTCGATCTCGAAGCCAATATTCTGTTAGATGAAGAAGGAGCGTAAATTCAGAAGTGTACCTAGAGAACTTTGAAGGAAGAGACACGGAATCACAATTCGAATGATTTCTTACCTTGCGGCTGTACTGATCAGCCTCCATCAGCGATAGTAAAGATGATTCTGCAAGCAGGAGTGCCGCGTGAATGAGAAGTCCGCCCAAACTAAAACAACATTGAAAAAATATACTAATAGGGAAATGAGAGAATCAAGAAACGGTCAAAGACATGGAAAGTTGCCCAAGCACGGAGATATACCTAAAGGTATCAATCTCCATCGGTGACGGTGAAGATGATTCTGCAGGCAGGTGTGCTGATGGAATTTGAAGACCACCCGACCTAAAAACACCATTGAGGAAGAATGTACTCTTTTTTAGGTAAATAAGAAATCAAGAAACGGTCAAGGACATGGAAAGTTGCGCAAGAATGTAGATTTACCTGAAGGTATATGTCCTTGGCTGTGGCGGCTTTGAAGTACCTTGAGTTGAAGACCTCTCGCCTGTAGCTGAGGGATTCAACTAGGACCTTTTGATCGTCGCATCGTCTAGTACAGGTAGCAACATAATGGTAGAATGACAAGCTGACTTCTCTTCCGCCAGCTTTGTCGTCGCGACACGATCCCATAGCAAAAAGGAATGAAAACAGGCAAAGCAATCTGGCGGAGAAGAGCTACAGTCGTGAAGAGGAGGAGGAAGAAGGTCGAGTACGTGAGAGGTGGCCTCCTGGTCTCCACGCGAGTAAAAAACCATTTCCATTCACATACAGTACTTGACGCAGAAATCAAAGAGACAGCCGTAAGCAGTTGTCACCCGCAGCATGGTCTGGACATCCACTATAAAGTTGAACGTGCCTTGCATGGGACTATAAATTATAACTATAATAGGTGAAGCCCAAAAAATAATTTTAATTTCAAGCCATGTCCATAAAGTATCAAGTCTATATTTGGTTCTTCTACTTTGTACTATATCATGTAGAAATCAACCTAGCTACTCCTACCTAATACTCCACATGCTCTAGAGAAGATTCTAGAATTATTGAAAAGTGTGTTTTGAGATTTGTGCATAGCGTTCATTGTGCTGAAGACTAATAATAGAATATTCTAGATGGTACTCCCTCATTCACAAATATAAGACATTTTACCTTTGTGAAACGAATGTATCTAGATGTCGACCTATAGAATAAAAGACATCTAGATACATTTATTTCACAAAGCTAAAATGTCTTATATTTCTAGACGGAGGGAGTCGAATGGATAGAAGATCCAACGGTTAATTAGCAATGTTGGGATTCACGAGTCTAGATCCAACGGTCAAAGTTCAAAGTTATTTGTATCGTACACTATAAAGTGTTATCTTCTTTTCTTCTATTACTATAATAGAGCAGTTTTGAATTGGATCCATAGCACAAATCCTGACCGTTGGGATGTTAGATCCAATGGTTCAGAGCAGCTTGATTCGTGTTGATCAGCTAGTACATACCTATAGCAAACTCCACCATGTTTTAGAACCATCATGTCAACACCCCACCCTCCCTAAATTTCATAGGAGAGTATGTTGGGAATATGCCCTAAAGGCAATCATGTATGATGTTATTCCCAATGTATTCATAAGGTTATTGTCCCTGTATGAATTACTGATATGTATCATTGAATATGTGATTCGATTGTGGAACTGCATATTCATGTTGTTCATACTAATTGTCCTTGGCCGTTGAGGTTGTGTTGGACACACAACTTAGACTAATGTGAAAGTCGGCACATGACTCGGTTCCACTTGTCATGGGCATGGAGATGTTATTCCAACTTACACGGATTCGGCTAAAGAGTATAGCGAGTCAGACTGACCCTTATTGAGATGCAACGAACAAGTCTTCATTTGCATGTCTCAATCAATGTAATCCTTAGACCTGAGGTTATTGCACAATCCGAGTTGAGGATCACCAACTTAGGTTCTATCAAACGATGTTCCATCACTGGGCAGTTATAAAGGCGGAGTTCGGGTCGACTGAGAATCAAGCTGCGTGATGTGAATAACCAAGACGGGATTTTCCCCCTCCATCTGGAGAGATATTCTCTGGGCCCTCTCAAAAGATATGATTCGGAAAGCATGGCCATGCGTGACTCGGTTAAGTGTTAACCGAGGCGACCGACTAAGAGTTAGTCGGATGAATCACTTATCTCGGATCGAGAAAGAGAGTCGAACTATTTAAGAGATGATTGGTTGCATATAGTTCTACAAGGTATATCATGAGGCAAAAGGGACTCAGACGAAAGTCGCATTGGAAGGTATGTCGTCATGACTCTTTGGTACTTGGGAGTTGGCACGTTCTGCTAAGAGCCGCTACCAACTGATCGGTCACGAGTGAGACTCAGATCGTGTCTGGGTCACCATGAGGCTAACGGGTCACACACTTAAGAGCGGGAGCATATTTGGGTTGGTCCCAAAAAGGAAACTGTCAACACCCAGATGTTTAATCCCATATGCCCATTATGTCATACCTTGCAATCCCAGGATTACCATTTTTGCGAGACATAATGGATTGGATATCACAGTACATCATCCATTACAAACCATACATATGGTCTTACACAAATAAGGATCTCATGATCCAGTCTTAATACAACAAGCAGCGGAAATAAAAGATAAGCGTAGCGGTGGGGTCCATCTTTAGGGGCACAGGCAATGCTGACGAAGGCAGATAGTCCTAGTTATCATTGCCGTCCTATTGGCCATCATCTTGATAGTCTCCTTCATAGTCTGTCATGAGAATAGCCAGGGACAAAAGCCATGAGTACTCTTTAAGTACTCGCAAACTACCACTAACAAGTAGTATAGTGCTAAGTTAAAGTGCTAAATCTAAGTTTAACTATAAAGTAAAGTTTGAAACCTAAGCTGAGTTCTGAAGCAAAGAAAGATAAAATAAAGTTCTAGGATCACTTAAGTGGGGAAGCTATTGTCATAAGCACAACCCTGTTGTGGTCAAGTCAAGATTCATCATTCATTTCAAGTTATTTGGAAAACATCTGACAACGAAACAGTATGGCCATTCCAACTGTCCATAACCGCGGACACGGCTATTCGTATAGTTTGACACTCTGCAGAGGTGGTACACTTTCACCACAATATTCGATACATCTGTCAGGGATAACCCTGAATCATCATACTTAGTATGCAGATAATCAAACATAACCTTTCCTTTACACACCCTAGTATAAGCACCTCTCCTATGAGCATGGCCTCCCAACCTTGACCATCAGTCATCCTGGGCACTGCATAGGTGGACAACATTGAGAGGTAGCCTCAGCTCAAACCTCTCCCGCGAGGGAACTAATCCTAATGCATATAAATTTCCAGCTAAGCCTTACCCAATTCAGGTAGTGTGGTTGTACGGTAAATTTAGAATGGTATCGCATCCGAATCCAACCATCAGTTTTATAAAAGGTTTAAGGCTCATGCCTCAACATTTTCATCATCATAAACCATTTGTGTTTCTCAACACATGTCAAAACATCTCAATAGAATGACTCATCATTCCAAGGTTTTCACAATTCATTTTCACCAAGTGTTCCCATCTAAAGTGACTCAAGTTTTTATCTACTCTAAACTACTAAGTTAAGAGTGTTCACTAAGGTGTAAAGATGATGAGTTCAATCTCATGCCATAGAATGACATCTAAAGCTTATCTAAAATAGGTCAAGTTTTATAATTTTTATGCTACCTTCAAAACAAGTAAGGGACTTTGTGTAAACTAAAGGAAGTAAAGCTTGTAAGGTAATACTTGGGGTACTAATAGTCAAGGTGGTGTGACCAAACCATGCCTAAAGCATCTTTTCTCATTCATCTCTCTTAATTCTAGCTTGCTAACAATAGCTTGCACTATTAATGGTGGCTTGCCTTGGTTGGTTCAGTGGTTGAAATTTTCTTCTTCTTCTTGGTAGCACTCCTCCTCCTCGTAAGCTTGTCCGATACTATCTTCTATAAATACATACAGAGTACACAATCACCAAACAATACTTAACTAGTCTAATTAGCATTCTAAGACACACATTGGATGATCTATTATCATCACAAGTTTAATTCACTAGTTTCATTCTTTTTGATTTAGAAAAGTAATTTCTACTCATTGAAAAATTAAGTAAGATTTAATATTCACCACTTAAAATATGGGATCATGTGGACATATGTCATCACCACATATTCTAACATGTGGGAATGTGATTTAAGGATTGGATCATAATTACTTTGGTTTAAGTTCAATATTTAATGATTTAAAGTGACTAGAAATGCCTAAATAGCATTATTTTGGTACTAGTCCAAAGTCACTGCATGTAAACCTTAATATTATTACATATTCAGTTAGGTATGGTGAAATGTGATTTTTGAGAGTTGGAATCAACTCAAAACCTATCTTGGTTGATTTTATAAAAATGTTGCAAGGTGCAATTGCTTGTGTTTTATTATTTTTACTAGGAGAGATCTATAACTCTAATTGAATTAAATCCAACGGGCTTGGATAGATCATTTCAATACCTTTCAGGCAAAATTGGTTTCATGCAATTTGGATTTATAAAACTCTCTGAATTGATTCTCAAACTCAGAGACATAACTTAGTTTAAACTAAATAGGAAAATTCTAATTCAAACTAACTGGGTCACGCGGGAAACGCTAACGGGCCGGCCCAGTGTCACTCCAAAGTGCGGGGCTCAACTGACAGGGGGTCCACAAGTTAGCGGCTCATAACGCGCGAAGCGGTACGGGGCGATGTGGGCTGTTAGATTAGACTGAGGATCAACGGATGTGGCTTGTCGTCGACGACGGACCTGTTGCCGGCGAGCTCGAACCCTAGCGGCTCGGTGGGGGTGCATAGGGGGCGTACCAGGGCTACAGCAAGGTCGGCGAGGCGGGCAGACGGACTGGTGGTCGACGGCGAGCTCAGGGACGGTCGAGGCAGCTCCAGGGGTGGTCGCAATCAGCGGCGCCCTTCTCCTCCAGAGGCGGCCTGCTTCGGTGCAATTCCGGCGAGCTGCTGCTCCCCTTGCTCCGGCTAGTGGTGTGGGATGATCAGTGAGGTGAGGGGAGTGGAGTGGTGTGCTTCGAATGGATGGGGTGCCCTCCTTTTATAGGCTCGACGACGAGACCGAGAGGGATGGGCAGGCGACGGTGGCGACATGGCTACGGGCGGCTAGCGGCATGGCTGAGGGTGGCGATCGACAGGCGGTGCTCTAGGAACTCAATGCGGGCATAGGGCGGTGGTATGCGGTCGGGGGCAGCTGGCGCTCTGAGCGGCATAAGCGGCAATGTCCACGGCGAGCGGTGGCTGTGGTGCGTTGGGCAGGGAACGAGCATGTCCATCGTGTTCCCTGGGTCGTGGCGGAGCGACGGGCGCGGGCTGCGGTCGAGCGACGGCTTGTGCACGCGTTCTGGGTGCGGCGCTCTGGCGTGTGCTCGACATGGCTCGGTGGCACTGGGCGCGGGCTCTCCTCGGTGGTCCACTGCTGGGCTTGGCTTGGGGAATGGACAGAGGGTGGCGGTGAGGTCCTGGCTACCTCCTAGACATGGCGAGAGAGAGGGAGGTGGTCTTCTGGGGCGAGTGCATGGTCGGCCGACGAGCTAGTGCTCGGGGTGACTCGGCACTGTGGCTAGGGACAAGGGGGAGGGGTGCTAATGGTATGGTTAGATCATGAGGGGACCAAAGGATTAAATGGATATCAAATGGAGGCAAAACCCTATTCAAAACAGTGAGCTAGGATTTAGAGTTTAACCCTGCCTGCCAAGTGTTTGATTAAATGGCCGCAAGAAATAAACTTTTAAAATTGGAAAAGATTTTTGGTGGGTTTGCTAGGCATAAGCTTGAGACTCTGTGGTTGCTTGGGTTTTGAAAATTGAGCTTGTTTGAGTGGTTTTTGAAATAATGGGATCTTCCCATATGAATTAGATTGAATTTTAAACTGTCATTTAAAATTAGCATTTGAAAGATTTTAGCAGATCACAAAGTGGGCCTTGGTACCTCATTATGTGTACTATCAAGGGGTGTAAAGATCTACACATGTTTCTGTTAATTTTGAGTACTAGGAATAGCCAAAGTAGGCATGATAGTTAATTTGGCCAAAATGACCATTCACTTTAATTATTCATTTTGAGTTGTTCTTCTTTGGGAAAAGTTTGGGAATGATGTAGATGATGTTTAAATCACCTAAGAAACATTTTACAAGCAAGGAATCATAGAACCATGGCAATTCAAATCAATTCCTAAATTAAATGATCATACACATGAATGCTTTCATTTTACTTTGGAAAAGTTTTTGTTAACCCTAATTTTGATGATTTGGATCTTGATAAGCATGGATTGAAGTTTTGGGATGTTACAAAACTTCCCCCCTTAAACAAAATCTCGTCCCGAGATTTACAAAGAAAACTAGGAACTAAAGAGATCTGGGAACTCTGTCCTAATGTAATCTTCGCGCTGCCAAGTGGATTCCTCCTCGGTATGGTTGCTCCACTGAATCTTGAGAAACTTTATGCTCCTGGTCCTGGTGGTTCTGTAGGCTTCTTCTAAGATATGGATGGGCACTTCCCGATAGGTCAGGTCGTTGTTGATTTCTACAGCTCTGTGATCTATGTTCTTGAAAACTTCAGTCTTCTTAGGCACTTCCAAGCATTTGCGAAGTAACGAGATATGGAACACACAATGGATGGCTGACATCTCTTCAGGCAGTTCCAGTTGATACGATACTTCTCCTCGACGGTTCAGAACCTTGAAAGGTCCGATATATCTAGGGGCTAACTTTCCCTTCAGACTAAAGCTTTGAGTTCCCTTCAATGGTGAAACCTTGAGATATACAAAATCTCCAACATTGAAAGTCAGTTCTCTCCTTCTCTTGTCCGCATAACTCTTCTGTCTAGATTGAGCGGTCTTGAGGTGCTCACGGACTTTGTGAACTTTCTCTTCTGCTTCCCGGAGAATGCCGGGTCCAAAGATCTGACCCTCTCCTACTTGCGACCAATTCAAAGGGGTACGACACTTTCTTCCATATAGGAATTCAAAGGGCGCCATCTGCAAACTAGCTTGATAACTGTTGTTATATGAGAATTCTGCGAAAGGCAGGCAGTCTTCCCATTTTGATCCATATTCCAACACCCAAGCTCTAAGCATATCCTCTAGGATCTGGTTGACTCTCTCAGTCTGTCCATCAGTTTGAGGGTGATAAGCGGTACTGAAGTTCAACTTGGTTCCCAAACCTTCCTGAAGTTTCTGCCAAAATCTCGAGGTGAACTGGGTTCCTCGATCTGATACGATGGCCTTGGGGGTTCCATGCGAACTAACAATCCTAGGAATGTACAACTCTGCCAACTTTGCACTCTGGTAGGTTGTCTTGACAGGTATGAAGTGAGCTACCTTGGACAATCTATCAACTATGACCCAGATTGAGTCATTTCCCCTACTGGAAGTAGGCAAACTGGTGATAAAGTCCATCCCGACGAAATCCCATTTCCATTCCGGAATCTACAATGGTTGCAACAGTCCTGCAGGTCTCTGGTGCTCTGCTTTGACTCTTTGACAGATGTCACACTTGGCGATGTAGCTTCTGATTTCTCTCTTCATCTTGTGCCACCAAAATTGCTCTTTCAAATATTGATACATCTTCGTTCCTCCAGGGTGGATAGAATAAAGAGTATCATGAGCTTCCTTCATGATAACTTGCTTCAGCTCCGAATCTGCTGGCCCACATATACGTCCTTTGTACCATAGTACTCCATCTTCGTCTTCAGTGAATCCAGGTACCTTTCCTATACCAATACGACGTTTGATTCCGTCGATACTTTCATTCCCCTTCTGGGCTTCCTTGATTTGGCTAATCAACGTGGGTTGAAGTTCAATGCTAGCTAAGAATCCTTGGCTAACTAATTCAGTCCTGAACTGCTTGTCAGGGGGATGATCCTCGGGTACCCCACCCGAATAAGAAACAGGATAGTCGGATCCCTTCTGGCTGACCAGATGCAGCCGGACAGGGTAGGATGGACCGGCTACCACCTAGTAGCCGGACCACGAAGAGGCAGCTGGATACGA
Organism: Avena sativa; assembly: GCA_916181665.1. Lineage (NCBI taxonomy): Eukaryota > Viridiplantae > Streptophyta > Magnoliopsida > Poales > Poaceae > Avena > Avena sativa. The sequence continues at coordinate 431,076,927 of OV702292.1, read as the reverse complement.
CGATGTAGCCGGATCCAATCAGAGAGACAGGACAGCGTGCGTATCAGTGCACGGTACGTCCTGTATGACGATGAGACGGGCAACCACCCGCCCATACCAAAGACTTTGCATGGCTGACGCGGGAACAGTGGCCGGTGCTGACAACGGGCTCACACGGCGTCCACTGTGCCTACGACAGCCATACCGCTCATACACCGATGTGACATACCATACCGGGTACTGTAGATGACTAGCCGGCTAGGACCCGCCTGTGGGGCCTGCCAGTCGGACTAGCCAGTGAGACCCCTACCTCTCTTCCTATATAAGGAGAGGCAGGGGCTCAGTAGAAAGGGTTGGTCTCAGTGCATTTAAGGCAGTAGCTAGAGAATACAGCTCGAGGAGCACTTGTAGCTCGTATATCCCACATAGTCAGATCAGGCAGGAGTAGGGGCTTTACCTCACCATGAGGGCCCCGAACCTGGTTACTTCTTGCGTCCCGCTACGCTCGCTTGTATCCAATCCCGCCTGCGGACGCCGTCGATAGCTTCCCTGCTAGTCCCACAACCTCTATCTAACCTCCTCAGGTACTGTCGTTCCCAATACAACGACAGTTGGCGCCCACCGTGGGGCAGATGGCTTCGACCGGAGTCACGTTCTGCACGGGACCCCGCACTTCAGCCGGTGAGCGCGTGGCCTCCAGCCTGGTGCTCACGCTCGGCAAGTTTGACTGCGTCATCGACAACGCCTCCTGCTTCGCCGAAACTTCCTTCCCAGCGAACGGCACCGTCCTGCTATTCGGCGATCTCCCCGTCTACATCGCCACCGTCCCGGAGCGTTTCCCTAGGGAAATCGTCTCTGTCGCGGGGCCGCCATGCTCAGGCGGCGGCACCTCCGCCGCACCTCGCGGTGTGGAGCTCATGATGGCCGGATCCAGCTCGCATCCCCGCCAGCCGCGGGAGTGAGGCGTGGACGACATCGGAACTTCCGCTCCGCCGCAACATCGGAACCCGGTCGAGGACGCCATTGATCGGCTCCTGACGCCGTTAACCTCGGGGACAACCCGGAGGAGGCAGAGGCCAACTTCACCATGGAAAGACAGATCCTCCTCCAGGAGGCCATGGAACTGGCAGCAGCCCGCAAGCAACTGGAGATCGCTAGACGCGAGTACGACCGCGTGCACGGCCTCACTCCGGCTACCGTGGAGCCGAGCCGGCGCAGCCAGGTACGACGGCAGGGCGGTGAGCTAGGCGACAGGATGGAGAAGGACGGAGAACCGGATCCCGCGCCCGCCCCCACACGGCCCACCTACAGCACACCCATCAAGAACCTGCGCGCGGCGCGAGTCGCAGCAGAAGAACTACCCAGCCTGGAGGGCGAGGAGCGAGCCCGCCAGCACGCTCGTGTCCAGGAGCTCCTCCGCGTTGCGGATGAGCAGGCCGGTGCCAACCGGAAGACGCAGGAGGACCTTAGCTACTCCAGAGGAAGCAGGCTACCCGCCAACAGCAGGGGCGCACCGCGCGACACCCAGCAGGCGTCCTCCCCGCAGCCGCCCAGGGCCTGCAGCAGGCGTCGCGGCTCCGGCAACCGGGGCCAGCCACGCTAGGAGCAGACGGTGAATAGCAACCCGCCACCTCCTCCACCACCAGCCGGAGTGTCCAGACCAGCCGGTTCCCGCCTCTCGGGCCGGGTGGGCGCACCCAACCCGGATTGTCCGGATGCCCGTGACCGCATCGAGCTGCTCGCTCAAGTACGCGTCACGGAGGAGGAAGATTCTACCAGACCGGTTTGTTTCGTACCCTGCATCCGGAACGAGCCGTTTCCGGATAAATTGTCCCTGCCCAGGGACACCCCCAAGTACGACAGCAGCATGAAGCCGGAAGATTGGCTAACCGACTACGCTACGGCAGTCGGCATCGCCCACGGGAATAAGCGCACAGTCGTGCGCTACGTCCCTCTCATGCTAACCGGGTCGGCAAGAACATGGCTCAATAGCCTCGCGCCCAACAGCATCAACGCCTGGCCTGATTTCGAGATGGTGTTCGTCCGCAACTTCAACGGCACGTACAAGCGCCCAGAGCGCCCGCGCGACCTGGCCTTGTGCGTCCAGGGCGACCGCGAGACCGACGGCGAGTACGTCGCCAAGTGGACAGAGCTCCGCAACACTTGCGAGGGCATCCTGGAGAGCCAAGCCATCGGTTTCTTCATCGAAGGATGCCGAGAGGGCACCATGCTTCGCCACCGGCTACTATGTGACGAGCCGAAGACCATGGCGAAGCTCATGACGGTTGCGGACCAATACGCCATGGCGGATGGCGCCATGAAGAAGCCCCGCCGAGTAAACGCGGAAGGTCGTCCGACTCCCACGGAGCCGGCTCGCGACCGTCCGGGCAACCCGACTGGTGAAGCCGGATCCTCCAAACGCCACGGCAACGACAACCGGTTCCACGAGGACCGCCAGGACAGGCAACAGAAGCCTCGCTACCACGCGCGGCAGGTCAACGCTGTAGAGGGTGCGCCCGACGCACCGGCTAACGACACAAGAAGGCAGAAGCCCCGACTCACCTTCGACCAGATGATTGACGGCCCGTGCAAGTGGCATAGCGGTCCCTTCAAACCGGCTACGCACACCACCCGGAACTGCAGCTGGACCCGCCAGCTAAAGGACCAGGGCAACCAGCCTCGTCTCCTGCCTCCCCCACCGGGTGGACCCCCCCACCGGCTAGGGGGGCCGGTAATGATGGTAACGGCGGCAACAACAACAATGGCTACCCCCAGCCGCACGCCGCTTACCACATCTTCGAGACGGAGCAGGACGACAAGCACAGCCGTCGGCGACGCTCCAAGGAGGTCAACGCCATCGTCTCTCCGGTCCCCTAGTACCTGAACTGGTCGGAAAACCCCATCACCTGGAGCCGGGCAGATCAGCCTGAGCATCTGCCGACTCCTGGGGGCTACGCCATGGTGCTCGACCCCCTCATCGTCTCCAACACGCACACCTGCCGATTCTCGCGCGTCCTCATCGACGGAGGCAGTAGCCTCAACCTCCTTTACCAGTCTGCGCTCTGCTGGGAAAAATCCAGCTGGACGTCATCTTCGAGACCGAGGAGAACTTCCGCCGCGAACCAATCTGGTTCGAGGTGGTAAATTTGACGAGCTCCTACCACGCTCTCCTCGGGCGCCCCGCCCTCGCCAAGTTCATGGCCATCCCCCACTATGCATACCTCAAGACGAAGATGCCAGGACCCCACGGTGTGATCATCATCGCCGGCTGCTTCAGGCGATCGATGGAGTGTGCCTCAGCCGGTTCCAAACTAGCAGAGGCCCTCATCATAGCCGAAGAAAAGCGCGGGATCATGCGCAATGTGGCCATGGCCCATCAGAACATCCCGGCTAGCAGCAAACCGGCTGGAGAAGGAGCCTTCCAACCGGCAAAGGAGACGAAGAAGATCCTGCTCGACCCCTCCGACCTGGCTAAGTTCGTCACCATTGGTGCCAGCTTAGACAGCAAATAGGAAGGCGCGCTCGTCGACTTCCTCCGTGAGAATCGGGACATCTTCGCATGGTCTCCCAAAGACATGCCGGGTGTGCCGAGGGAGTTTGCCGAGCACTCACTTCATGTGCGTCTGAATGCCAAGCCGGTCAAGCAACCCTCTGCGCCGGTTCGCAGAGGAGAAGAGAAAGATAATCGGTGACGAGATCACTCGGCTCCTTGCAGCCGGTTTCATCATGGAAGTATACCACCCGGACTAGCTAGCGAACCCAGTCTTGGTGTTGAAGAAGAACAAGACCTGGTGCATGTGTATCGACTACACCAGCCTGAACAAGGCGTGCCCGAAAGACCCCTTCGTCTTGCCCCGTATCGATCAAGTCATTGATTCCACGGCCGGCTGTGATTTGTTGTCTTTTCTAGACTGTTATTCCGGGTACAATCAGATCCGGCTAAACCCGGCTGATCAGATTAATACATCATTTATCACCCCCTACGGGGCTTTCTGCTATGTAACCATGCCTTTCGGCCTAAAGAACGCAGGCGCCACCTATCAGCGATGTATGCAGAAATGCTTGCACTCGCAGATAGGCCAAAACATGCACGCTTATGTTGATGACGTAGTCATCAAAACCAAGGAGAAGCGCACCCTCCTCGAAGATCTGAGAGAGACATTCGGCAACCTCCACCAGTACCAGATGAAGCTGAACCCGAAAAAATGTGTCTTCGGAGTACCATCCGGCCAGCTACTCGGTTTCCTCGTATCTCAACGAGGCAAATCCTAATAAGATCGCGGCCATCGAGAGGATGCAGCTGCCCAAGAACCTGCTTGGAGTCCAGAAGTTCACCGGATGCCTGGCCTCCCTCAGTCGTTTCGTCAGCCAGCTGGGGGAGAAGGCACTTCTGTTGTACCAACTGATGAAAAAGACGGACAAGTTCTCCTGGACTTCGCAAGCCGACACCGCGTTTCACGACCTCAAGCGCATGCTGTCCACGGCGCCGGTTCTAGCCACGCCGGCTAGCAAGGAGCTGATGTTGCTCTATATAGCAGCCACCAGCCGGGTCGTCAGCGTCGTCCTAGTGGTGGAGCGCCCCGAGGAAGGCAAGGCTCAGCCGGTTCAGAGACCAGTCTACTACCTCAGTGAGGTTCTCTCCCTCTCCAAGCAGAACTACCCCCACTACCAAAAGATGTACTATGGCATGTACCTGGCATGCAAGAAGCTCAAGCACTACTTCCAGGAGCATCCGATCAAGGTCGTGTGCACCGCACCCCTTTCGGAAATCATCGGCAACAAGGACGCCAACAGCCGAGTCGCCAAATGGGCCATCGAGCTCGCCGCCTACTCCATCCAGTACGAGCCCCGACTCACGATCAAGTCACAGGCATTGGCGGACTTCCTCGTTGACTGGGCCGAGACCTAGTAAATCCCACCGGTGCCGGATTCAGACCACTGGAGGATGCACTTCGACAGGTCGAAGATGCTCGGGGGCTTGGGAGCCGGCATCGTGCTCACCTCGCCCAAGGGAGACTGGCTGGAGTACATATTACAGATCCACTTCAAGGCCTCCAACAACGTAGCCCAATACGAGGCACTGGCGCACGGGCTCCGGCTGGCCAAGGAGATAGGTGTCAACCGGATCCTATGCTTCGGCGATTCGGACTTAGTGGTGCAACAGGTATCCAGGGAATGGGACGCCAGAGACGCCAACATGGCCCTCTACCGGTTCCACATCCAGAAGCTCAGCTCCTCCTTCGACGGGTGCGAATTTCATCACGTCCCCCGCACCAACAACGAGGCAGCCGACGCGCTCTCCAAGATAGGGTCCACCAGGCAGGCCATCCCACCAGGGGTCTCCCTAGAGCATCTGCGCAAGCCATCCATCAACCCGTCGCCGGAATCAAATTCCATCAACTGGGCGGGAAGCGTTCCGGCGGCCGGGGCAGTGGAAGCGTAGCCGGTAGAACCGCCAAAGAAGAAAACTCACGCCAACTCTGGCTAGGCGGTGCCCTCCGGCTCGCAGGACCCGGGGGCTACCGGCTAGCCCTGTGGCTCGGGGGCTGCCGTCCCGGATATCCCACCCGGACAGCCCCCCGACACCTGTCAGCCGGAGGACAGGAGCGTCCTCGTCATCCGGGAAGTGCCACCCTGGGCATAGCCCTTCATGAACTACATCGCCAACAGCAAACTCCCGGACGACGAGGTCGAGGCCAGGCAAATCCAATGCTGCGCGCATACATACACCATCATAAACGGCGAGCTATACAAGCGTAGTGTATCCGGTATCTTCCAAAGATGTGTCGATGCAGACACAGACTACCGACTACTCAAGGACATCCACCAGGGTGAGTGTGGGCACCACGCTTTGTCAAGGGAGATAGTCGCCAAGGCGTTTCTCCATGGTTTCTACTGGCCCACCGCCCTCGAGGATGCCGAGCAGCTGGTCCGCGCGTGCAATGGGTGCCAACGCTTCGGGCAGCTCAGGCACATGCCAACCTCGGTGCTCAAGACCATACCGATCACCTGGCCCTTCGCAGTTTGGGGACTCGACATGGTCGGGCCCTTCAAGCGAGCTCACGCGGGAATGACCCACCTGCTGGTAGCGGTGGACAAGTTCACAAAGTGGATCGAGGCCAAGCCTATCCAGAAGCTGGATGGAGCGACGGTTGTTACCATCTTCACCGACATCATCAACCGCTTCGGCTACCCCAATAGCATCATCACCAACAATGGCACGAACTTTGCCAAGGGGTCCTTCGCCCGGTTCTGCAGCAACAAGGGCATCTGGCTAGACCTCGCCTCCGTTGCACATCCGCAGTCCAACGGGCAAGTCGAACGAGCAAATGGCTTGGTGCTAGCCGGCATCAAACCACGTCTCATCGAGCCGTTGGAGAGGTCACCCGGATGCTGGATCGAAGAACTTCTGGCTGTGTTGTGGAGCCTCCGCACCACACCGAATAGGTCAACCGGCTACATGCCATTCTTCCTGGTCTACGGATCGGAAGCCATCCTCTCCGCCGACATCGAATTCGACTCCCCCCGCAAGCTCCTCTACGACGAGCAGGCCAACAAGGAGCGCGGGAGGACGGGGTGGATCTCCTGGAGGAGGCCCGCGAGCTGGCCCTGTCTAGATCTGCCCTGTACCAGCAGCGACTACGCCGCTACCATTCCAGCCGGATTCGCCCAGTCGCATTCCGCGAGGGTGACCTGGTTCTCCGGCTGGTGCAAGACACGAATGGCATGCACAAGCTATCACCACCCTGGGAGGGCCCCTTCATCATCAGCCGAGGGCTTCACAATGACTCCTACTACCTCATCGACGCACAGCAGCCGCGCAAGAACAAGATGGACAAATCGGATGAGGAGACCGAATGTCCTTGGAACGCGGCCCTGCTGCGCCCGTTTTACACCTAGTCGCCAGACAGTGTATGTATCCTGAAAATCTAATGAATGAAAATGCGGACTCCCACGAGAATCTCGGGGTCTCCTTCTAGAAATGTGTGCGTACATGTTCTCCGATTCAAAATTTTCTAGCTCCGGCAACCCCTACCTGGGGGCTCGCCGGCTGGCCCGGCCTGTTAAGCCGACAAACCGGCTGAGTAGTGTGCGATGATGTCAGAGGCCCACTCTTCGTCTCAGCTACAGACCGCAGCCCGGCTGTCCGGCTGGCAAGAGCAAAAGCCCGAGGCATCCCACATGAAAAACAGGGAAGAGGCGTGACAGATCGGGCATCCCGGCCCTCCAACTACCTCAAACCAATCCAGCTGCTAAGCCGCTAGTACCGTGCATAATGTACTGTCAGCTCCCTTCAATTTCGGCTGCAGACCGCATCCTGGCTGCTCGGCAAGGACGCAGCGAAAACAGCAGAACACACGAGAAAGCGACTAAGTGCCTAGAAAGGAGCAAGCCAGTTTTTAAAAAATAAGCTGTTTTCCGGCTACGATTTGACAGACTAACCTATTAACCTGTGAAGATGCATGTGTATGCATATGTGCGTTCTTGTCCGGCTACTTCGAGTCAGGAATTCAGGAGAGGGAAAGAACATTCGAAGCCCTTGCCTTCATCAAGCGCTCCGAATCTCGGGGGCTACACGCACTGGGTGCGCTCGCACGCCCCCAGTGGAATCTTGTAGTTCCCGACCGACTAAAGGCGTTTAGCCGGCTGTTCGGATCCCAGGTAAGGGCAAGGGCGGGAGCAAGAGAATACAAGAAAGATTCGAAGCACCTGGCTACGCCAGCTACTTCGAATCTCGGGGGCTACACCCAATGGGTGCGCTCGCGCGCCCCCACTAGAATGTTAGTTCCCCCGGCTGAAGGCGTCCAGCCGACGAAAGCAGCCGACTAGGACAAGGCCAGTCGGATAAATTTAGAAGAGTCAAAAACAAGGAAGATTCGAAGCACCTGGCTACGCCAGCTACTCCGAATCTCGGGGGCTACACCCAGTGGGTGCGCTAGCGCGCCCCCACTGGAGGTGTAGTTCGTCCAGCTAAAAGTGTGTAGCCAGACGAGGTTAGCCGGGCAAAGTGAGCCGGCAAAATATCAAAAGAAGATTCAAGACACAAGACTCAAGAATTCAACATTAACAAGCAAAAAGGAGACGAAGCTCCCATAAGTTACCTGGCATCAAAGATAACCGGTATAGACAGACAAGTTTTACGAATAATCTAAGACAAGACAAATACACCAGGCATCCTGGGGTAGCAGCTAAATGGCAGGACCTTTTCCGTGGGGGGGTTCTTGGCCGGCAGAAGCTGGGGGCGGGGGTGGAGCCGCAGTGCTCGTTCCGGCTCCAGCGCTGGCAGGCGGCGGCACCGGGGACTCCACATCCGGAGTGTCGGGGGACTCCGAGTCGGTGAGCACCTCGTCCGGATCCACGTAGTCGGCGATCTTGATGGCGGACCCACGAAGCTCCGGATGGGCTTGGCGGATGGCGGCAAGATCGACTCCGGCGCGGAAGCCCCCATCGATCTTCTCGACACGAGCATCCTTATACCAGGAAATCATCAGCGCCAGGGCCATCTCCGCTCCGCCCCGTGCCGCCAGGTCCCACAGCCGGTCCACTTCAGCCGGTACCTCTCCCACCTTCGCCGCCAGCTGCGCCATCATCTCTGGAACCGGAGCCTCCAGCCACGGGAAGGAGAAGACATCCCGTGCCGCCTGATGAAGCTTCGCTGCCTCCTCGCCAAGAAGGACGACGAGCTCCTGAGCCATCGGCTGCGCTCCCGTCCAGTTCTCCTGCAGCCGGTTGTAGGCCAGCAGGTCTATGCCAGGGTAAAAGGCTGTCAGAAAAGAGGAGTCAAATCCGGCTACCGGATCCGGAAAGAAAAGAAGACGGAAGAAAGAACTCACCTTTGGCAGTGTGGCCGACTTGCATCAGCTCCTCCACCAGCGCTTTCTCCTTGACCGCTAGCCGTTTTTTCTCTTTCTCTTGGTCCTTGTTCTGGGCCTCGAGAAGGGAGAAGGCTTCGGCCCGGATAGCGAGCGAGGCGTCGTGCTCCTTGACGGTGGCCTCCAAGCCGTCTACTCGCACGTGCCAGTCCTTGTTCTGCAAGCGTAGTGTGGAGTTGTACTTGCTCAGCCGGTCGTTCGCTTTCTTCAAGCGATCGATCTCGCGCTGAGCGCACACGAGGACAGCTGCAACAAAGCCAGCTATTATTAAAGAGAGAGAGAGAGAGAGAGAGAGAGAGAGAGACAGACGGACAAAGCGAACTTACTCTGGGTGGTCCTGTTGGTGGCAGCAAGGTTCTGCTCCAGGGTCCGGTTCCCACCGGCTGTGGCCTCCAGCAGTCGGATCTCCTTCACCGCCAGTTCGAGCGTGGCGGCAAGATCCAACAGCGAAGCAGCGGAGGATGCGTCGTCGTCCATGGTGTTGACGGCCAAGGACTCCTCCTCGAGCTCCTCGTCATAGTTGTCGTCACCAACAACGACGAGCTCCTTGCCAGCAGCCCCCCGTGCACCCGCGGAGGAACCTTCCGGCTGGGAGCGATCCGCTTCCGGCTGAGGACCCTCCGGCTGGGAGGGGCAGCCGGTTCAGCTTTAGGGGGAGAGGGAGGCTGCGCCTCAGAGGAAGGAGAGGCGCCGGTTGGATCATTCGGGGCGCGAGGCGGCGACCCGGTTGGCGTCCGAGCCGGGCTCACGGCGCCAAAGGAAACCAGCGCGCTAGAGGGAAAGAGGAAAAGGCAAGAGCAAAATAAGCTAAAGTCAGAAAAGCAAGGAAGAGGACAAACAAACAGAAAGCACCGAGGGATGGAGCCGCTCCCACCTGCTTCGCCGTCCGCCGCAGAACGCGTCACCGGCTCCGCGGTCAGCCCGGCCTCCTCCTCCTCGTGCACTTCCGCGTGCGGGTCGGTGGCCGGCTCGTCGTTCCGGCTGGGGAAGGCATCACCGTCCCCATCTGATTCCTCGCCGGATCGCCGAGCACGCGGCTCGGGCAAGTTCGGCGCGAATACCTCGAGGGGAGCCTCGCCCTCCTCGCGGAGGATGCAGGCGAACATCTGACGAACGCAAGAGGTCAACCAGACAGAACAAGAAGATAACACAGGGGGAATAAATAAAAATTCCGGCTACGAGAACTTACCCGGGGCGTGCGGTTCTCCCGGTTGTAGGGCTCCAGGCCGAACTTCCAGTTCTCCGGCAGCCGCTCCTTGCTGATCGTCAACAACCACTCCTTCAAGTTGTGGTAGCGGGGATCGTGGCGCGACAGCCGGGTCGGGTCTAGCCGGCCGGAGTAGAAGCACATCTTGTGCGCCCGCTGCTGCAGCGGCATCATCAGCCGGGACATCCAGCTAAGAGTGATGTACCGACCGGATAGACGGCAGGTGACAAGGGAGTGCATGCATGCCAGCATCACATCCATATCCGCCTTGTCGCCGTAGATCTTCAGGTCCCAGTGCTGCCGGCTGGACTCGACGTCTTGGAAGGCCGACAGGTTTATCCGGTCGACGTTGGTGACGTTCTTGACGTAGAAGTACGACTGCTGCCATAGCCGTACCGTGTCTTGGAGCAAGAATTTCGGGTAGCCGGATGGGGTGCGGTACTATATGGAGGCGCCGTCGCAGACGACTAGCGGGCCCTTCATGTACTGCACCTACGGCCAAACTCGGAAGAGCCGGCAGAAGAGCCCGAGATCCGGCTGGATCCCGAGGTAGCTCTCGCAGAACGCCATGAAGTGCGCCAGCGTTCCGATCGCGTGGGCGCCGAGATGGTAGAGGCAGAGGTCGAACAAGGCCAGAAATGTGAGAAAGAAGGGATGCAGCGGCAGCACAAACCCGCGCGCCAGGTGCGAGAGGAAGATGACGCGCTCCCCCTCCACCGAATGCGGCGACACTTCCCCCACCGGGGCCAACCGCACCGCCACCTCCTCCGCCGGCGGGAGGACGCGGGTCGCGCGTGTGAGATCCGGCACATGGCTTAATAGGATTGATAGGATACTCATATCAAAAAGTTGCAACTTCTTTTCCGGAAGCTCATTCGAAAAGAACTCTAAGGTTAAGCGTGCTTGGCCTAGAGCAATTCTAGGATGGGTGACCGATCGGGAAGTGGGTAACCGGGTGCGCACGAGTGAGGACAAAGTGCGCAGAAAAGACTAGTGTTGGTCTGTGGGGCCAGTCTAGATATCCTATTAAGCTGCCAGGAGTGACACCCCCCGGGCCCATGAGTGGACGGGGTGTTACAAGTGGTATCAGAGCCGACCTCGCGGTTAAACGGGTGTGTGCGGGTCAGTGGCGGGACATGTGGAGCATGGCGCGTGTGGCCCGGAGTGGACACGGCATGGCACATGTGCCGGCACTGGACGCACATACGCGTGCCAAGAGGGAACGTTCCTGGGGTGTGCTTGATCGATGAGGGCATCGATCTTCTAAAGGGTGGGTGTATGTGAGATCCGGCACATGGCTTAATAGGATTGATAGGATACTCATATCAACAAGTTGCAACTTCTTTTCCGGAAGCTCATTCGAAAAGAACTCTAAGGTTAAGCGTGCTTGGCCTAGAGCAATTCTAGGATGGGTGACCGACCGGGAAGTGGGTAACCGGGTGCGCACGAGTGAGGACAAAGTGCGCAGAAAAGACTAGTGTTGGTCTGTGGGGCCAGTCTAGATATCCTATTAAGCTGCCAGGAGTGACACCCCCCGGGCCCATGAGTGGACGGGGTGTTACAGCGCGATACTTCACGATCTGGTCCTCGGTGACGGAGGAGCCGCACCAGGCTCCGCGGTCAGCGGCCATTTCCGGCTGAGGGAGAGGAGCAGCAACGGAGGAGTGACGGTGGCCCGTAACGTCGACGACGGCGAGCGGGCGGCGTAGAAGGCAAGGGCACAGGAGCAAGAGCACGCGAGGAAGAGAAAGATTGCAGCGGGGGAGCGAAGGAAAATAACTGCCTCCCCCGTGGCGTCCCTTTAAAGGGTCGGAAGGGCAACCGCCGGCAGGGCCACGTGGCGCGCATCCAGGCAGCCCACATCCCAACCGCCGCCTAGATCCCATGTGCCAGGATAGGATGCGCAGAAGATCCTGGAGCGAGAACCGAAGCGCCGGACAGCAGTTCCCCGAGGCGACGTGCGACGGGACGTTACGCCGCCCGCCGCAGAGTAATGATGGCTTGTGCGTGCGTGGCCGGCGTCAGCACTGACATCACGGGAAGCGCAACCGCTAGGCTCAGCCAGATGAAAATTCAAAAATCAAGAAGGAGCGCGCGCACATTTCGCCTAAGGGCGGAATCCACACGCGCTCGGGGGCTAGTGTCAGGGGGATGATCCCCACCCGAATAAGAAACAGGACAGTCGGATCCCTTCCGGCTGACTAGATGCAGCCAGACAGGGTAGGATGGACCGGCTACCACCCAGTAGCCGGACCACGAAGAGGCAGCCGGATACGGCGACATAGCCGGATCCAATCAGAGAGACAGGACGACGTGCGTATCAGTGCACGGTACGTCCTGTACAACGACGAGACGGGCAACCACCCGCCCATACCGAAGACTTTGCGTGGCTGACACGGGAACAGTGGCCTGTGCTGACGATGGGCTCGCACGGCATCCACTGTGCCTACGATAGCCATACCGCTCATACACCGATGTGACATACCATACCAGGTACTGTAGATGACTAGCCGGCTGGGACCCTCCTGTGGGGCCCGCCGGTCGGACTAGCCAGTGAGACCCCTTCCTCTCTTCCTATATAAGGAGAGGCAGGGCCTCAGTAGAAAGGGTTGGTCTCAGTGCATTTAAGGCAGTAGCTAGAGAATACAGCTCGAGGAGCACTTGTAGCTCGTATATCCCACATAGTCAGATCAGGCAGGAGTAGGGGCTTCACCTCACCACGAGGGCCCTGAACCTGGGTACTTCTTGCGTCCCGCTACGCTCGCTTGTATCCAATCCCGCCTGCGGACACCGTCGATAGCTTCCCTGCTAGTCCCCACACCTCTATCTAACCTCCTCAGGTACTGTCGTTCCCAATACAACGACACTGCTCCAACTCTTCATACAAACTTGGTTGATTCTCCTTGATCATGGTATTTAGCCTACACGGCAATCTGCTAAGAGCATCCGCTACCACATTGGCTTTGTCGGGGTGATAGTGAATGTCAAGGTCATAATCCTTGATTAACACTATCCATCTCCTTTGCCTCATATTCAGTTCTTTCTGAGTGAAGATATATTTCAAGCTCTCATGATCTGAGTAAATCTCACAGCGATTACCCATCAGATAATGATGCCAAGTCTTCAATGCTAGAACCACAGCTGCTAGCTCAAGATCATGGGTCGGATAGTTCTGCTCATGCTGCTTCAGTTGTCGAGACAGATACGCGATGACTTTTCCTTCTTGCATCAATACACATCCTAGACCAATCTTGGATGCATCACAATATACATCAAACGGCTTCTTGATGTCTGGCATGATTAATATTGGGGCTGATATCAATGTCTTCTTCAGCTCCTGAAAACTGGCTTCACATTTGTCAGTCCATTCAAACTTCTTGTCCTTCTTCAATAATTGGGTCATGGGTCGGGCGATGCTCGAGAATCCTTCTACGAACTTGCGGTAGTATCCCGCTAATCCGAGAAATGCATGGACTTGGGTTTGAGTGGTTGGAGCTTCCCATTCTTCGACATCTTTGATCTTGGCGGGATCAACAGAGACTCCTCCGGCAGACACAATATGTCCTAGGAATCCTACTTATTTCAGCCAAAACTCACACTTGCTAAACTTGGCATATAACTGATGAGCTCTGAGGGTTTCTAGGATGATTCTCAGATGTTGCTCATGCTCTTCTTCTGACTTGGAGTAGATAAGGATGTCGTTGATAAATACAACTACAAACTTATCTAGGAAATTCATAAAGATCTTATTCATGAGATTCATGAAATAAGCAGGGGCATTGGTTAATCCAAAAGGCATAACCGTATACTCGTATAAACCATAGCGAGTAGTAAAGGCGGTCTTCGGAATATCTGTTGCACGAACCTTAAGTTGGTGATAACCAGACCTAAGATCAATCTTTGAGAATACCTGGGCTCTAGTCAACTGATCAAATAGATCCTCTATCTTCGGCAAGGGGTACTTGTTCTTGATGGTGACGTCATTCAACTTTCTGTAATCTGTACATAGATGATTGCCTCCATCTTTCTTGTCGACGAATAACACTAGTGATCTCCATGGCGATGTGCTTGGTTGAATCAAGCCTGTTGCTAACATGGCATCTAACTGCTTCTTCAGTTCCACTAACTCTAAGGGGTTCATGCTATAGGCTCTCTGGGCTATGGGTCCGGTTCCGGGGATTAGTTCGATGATGAACTCAATATCCCTATCCGGGGGCATACCTAGCAATTCATCTGGGAATACGTCAGGGTATTCACAGACTACTCTGACTTGGTCTATGGTGGGTAGGGCTAGACTCTTGTTGCACTTGAATTGACAGGGTAAGGTTTCAGAGATATGCTCTACTTTGACTCCAGAACTACTGGTCATGGTGATGGCTTTCTTAGCACAGTCTATCAGTCCTTTATGCCTTGACATCCAGTCCATACCTAGTACTACTTCCAATCCTTTGGTTCCAAGTACAATTAGGTTGGCATAAAAATCTATCCCATGTATTCTGATAGGTACAACTTTGTAGATTTTTCTAGCTTTTGTAGTTTGACTGGGGATTTGAACTATCATGACATGCTTCAAGTTGGTTGGGTGAATCTTACTAGGGCATGCAAATTCTTCGGTGACAAATGAATGCGATGCTCCCGAATCAAACAATACTCTTGCTAAAACTGAGTTGACAGAAAACATACCCAGCACTACATCTGGCGCTTCTTGGGCTTCTTCTGCGTTCATGTTGAAGAGACGACCGTTGCGGTTGTGAGGGTTCCCTGGGGCAAATCTTCTTCCTGGTTGAACACAATGCTGTTGTTGAGCTAGGGCATTCATAGTGGCATTGGCGGCAGTCTTCTTGGGACACTCATTGGAGTAGTGACCCTTCACTCCACACTCAAAAAGTGATCTGGGACTTGTCCTTGGCTGCGACAGGCACAGCATTGCTGCCAGTTCTAGGTGCAGTGTTGTTGTTGTTTTTGCTCTTGGGAGGTGCATGGTTGAAATTGTTGGCATTACCGGAGTTGGGATGGTTTCCTCTAGACTTCACATTGCCTCCGCTACGGTTGGGGTAGCTTGGGCGAGAGATTGGGGGTCGGTTGTTCCTTGGTGCATATCCTGGTGAGGGGTTGGGACGGTACTTATGGTGACTATTGGATCCTGATTGCTGCACCATACAACGTTTGTGGTTGTAGTTTGCCTGATTAATCTTCCCTTCCATCTGAATGGCTGAGTCAACTAGATCTTCGAGATCCTAAAAACAGATGTTGACGAGGACAGTCTGCATCTCATCATGCAGTCCGTTCAAGAATCTCTCCTTCTTCTTGGCCTCCGTGTTGATTTCATCCGGTGCATATCTGGCAAGTGACAGGAATCTGTTACGGTATTCTACCACAGTCATGCTTCAATTCATGGAATTCATCTCTCATCTTGTTGACTAGACCTTGCGGCACGTGGGTGCGGCTGAACTTGACTTTGAATGCTTCCCATGTCATCACTTAACCATGGTTCATATTGCGGATGCTATTCCACCAAGCTCTTGCATCTCCCGCCAGATAGTGGGTGGCGAAGAGAACTTTCTCGTTTTCATCAACTCCTGCAACTTCAAGGTTGTTTTCCATCATCTGTAACCAGTCGTCAGCATCTAATGGGTTTTCAGATTGGTTGAAGATTGGGGGATTGGTATTCTGAAATTTTTTGAGTTTGGATCCATGGTGATCCTGATTTCCATGCCCTTGGTTGTTGAGAGCCATCTGGGCGATCTGCTGTAGTGTTGCTAAGTTGGCTTGACGTTCTGCCTTGCTTGCTTCACGCTCTGTGATGAGATTCTGCAAAATCTGCAGCATTGGGTCTTGCGACAAGCTGCTCCCTCCTTGGTTTCGACGAGTCATCTGAAGATTGAGATAGATATAGGGGTAAGAGGGAAAGTCTAAGGTTCATGGTTTTGGTTTCAACGCTAAAACTTTGAGTTAGACTCAGGTTTTGCAACTAACTTCATTCCATTCATGCAAACAAGCACATGATACAACACACACCACAACAATCAAAAGAAAACAGATGGTTTGAAGAACCATTCTATAAGCTACGATACAGTGGGACCGATACATCTCATGCTACGACAGTGCTCTAGTGCATCTACTCATCATCGATGAAGTCGGAGTCCTCATCGTCAGTGTAGAAGTCCACGGCATCTTCCTCCACAAAGTCATCATCGTTGCTGAGGTAAGAATCCATGTCTCCCTGGATTTCTTCACCCTCATCTTCTTCTTCCTTGGCAGCAAGCTGAGCTTCCTGCTCCTTGACGGTCTTCTCGAGGTCGGCCACCTTCTTGCGAAGACGGGCGATGGTGAGATCCTTCTTTTGTGCGCTGGCGGCGAAGAGACTGGCGATCTTGGACGAGCAGTGTGAAAGTCTGGGTCTTCTGGTCAGCAATGGCACGGTTCTGGTTGGCTAACTCCCTGGCACTGTCTAGTTCCTGTTGTCTGTCATGCAGCAAGAATTCAAGATTCTCCACTTGATGCCTTAACTTTGGGTGACTTGGCATCTCCATCGGCATTCCCATGAAGTCATGTCTTGCATAGTGGGCAAAACGGGTTCCTTGGATCTTGTTGACGCTGAGGGCACATAGACGTGCGAGAGCTTCATGCATTGCCCTGGCTAATCCATCTTGCTAGTTGTTCTCTCTCACGGAGAACTGAATTCTCCCAGAAGTTGGTGCTTCAATGCTTCCTCTAAGATTTGCGGTGACTAGCCACTGTAGGTCTCCTCCTGGGGGTCCTGGAAGTTGAGCTCAAAGAAACTCCGGATGTGGGCGTCCCAATAACTCCGACAGTGAATCCAGATCCCTCTCGAAGATTAGCTGACCTCCGTTTCGCAACTGGTAAAACTTGCTGAACTGAGTCTCCATCTACAAGAATTAAGGATGAGGAAATTAGTGAAGTGATAAAGTGTGTCAAATTTTAAGTAGTAATGTAAGAATTTTGAGGAACATGATTTTTTGAGAAAGAAAGAATTCCCAAGGAAAAGAGAGGAGATAGTTTTTTCGTAAATACTCACTTTGGTTTTGAAACTAAGTTTTTGTTTGGACGTCCATTCTAACTAGGGTCTCCTATGGTCAGGATGGCTCTGATACCAACTTGTCAACACCCAGATTTTTAATCCCAGATGCCCGTTATGCCATACCTCGCAATCCCAGGATTACTATTTTTGCGAGACATAACGGATTGGATATCATAGTACATCATCCATTACAAACCATACATAAGGTCTGACACAAATACGGATCTCATGATCCAGTCTTAATACAACAAGCAGCAGAAATAAAAGATAAGCGTAGCGGTGGGGTCCATCTTCAGGGGCACAGGAAATGCTGACGAAGGCAGATAGTCCTAGTTATCATAGCCGTCCTGTTGGCCATCATCTTGATAGTCTCCTTCATAGTCTGGCCATTAGAGTAGCCAGGGACAAAAGCCTTGAGTACTCTTTAAGTACTCGCAAACTACCACTAACAAGTAGTATAGTGCTAAGTTAAAGTGCTAAATCTAAGTTTAACTATAAAGTTCAGTTTGAAACCTAAGCTGAGTTCTGAAGCAAAGAAAGATAAAATAAAGTTCTAGAATCACTTAAGTGGGGAAGCTATTGTCATAAGCACAACCCTGTTGTGGTCAAGTCAATATTCATCATTCATTTCAAGTTATTTGGAAAACATCTGACGATGAAACAGTATGGCCATTCCAACTGTCCATAACCACGGATGCGGCTATTCGAATAGCTTGACACTCTGCAGAGGTGGTACACTTTCACCACAAGATTCGATACATCTGTCAGGGATAACCCTGAATCATCATACTTAGTATGCAGATAATCAAACATAACCTTTCCTTTACTCACCCTAGTATAAGCACCTCTCCTATGAGCATGGCCTCCCAACCATGACCATCAGTCATCTTGGGCACTGCATAGGTGGACAACATTGGGAGGTAGCCTCAGCTCAAACCTCTCCCACGAGGGAACTAATACTAATGCATATAAATTACCAGCTAAGCCTTACCCAATTTAGGTAGTGTGGTTGTACGGCAAATTTGGAATGGTATCGCATCCGAATCCAACCATCAGTTTTATAAAAGGTTTAAGGCTCATGCCTCAACATTTTTATCATCATAAACCATTTGTGTTTCTCAACACATGTCAAAACATCCTAATAGAATGACTCATCATTCCAAGGTTTTCACAATTCATTTTCACCAAGTGTTCCCATCTAAAGTGACTCAAGTTTTTATCTTCTCTAAACTACTAAGTTAAGAGTGTTCACTAAGGTGGAAAGATGATGAGTTCAATATCATGCCATAGAATGACATCTAAAGCTTATCTAAAACAGGTCAAGTTTTATACATTTTATGCTACCTTCAAAACAAGTAAGGGACTTTGTGTAAACTAAAGGAAGTAAAGCTTGTAAGGTAATACTTGGGGTAGTAATAGTCAAGGTGGTGTGACCAAAGCATGCCTAAATTATCTTTGCTCATTCATCTCTCTTAATTCTAGCTTGCTAACAATAGCTTGCACTGTTAATGGTGGCTTCCTTGGTTGGTGCAGTGGTTGAAGTTTTCTTCTTCTTCTTCTTGGTAGCACTCCTCCTCCTCGTAAGCTTGGTCGGTACTATCTTCTATAAATACATACGGAGTACACAATCACCAAACAATACTTAACTAGTCTAATTAGCATTCCAAGACACACATTGGATGATCTGTTATCATCACAAGCATCACAAGTTTAATTCACTAGTTTCATTCTTTATGATTTAGAAAAGTAATTTTTACACAGGAAAAATTGGTTTCATGCAATTTGGATTTGTAAAACTCTCTGAATTGATTCTCAAACTCAGAGACAGAACTAAGTTTAAACTAAATAGGAAAATTCTAATTCAAACTAACTGGGTCGCGCGGGAAACTCTAACGGGTCGGCCTAGTGTCACTCCACAGCGCGGGGTTCAACTGACAGGGGGGGTCCACAAGTCAGCGGCTCATAACGCGTGAAGAGGTACGGGGCGATGTAGGCCGTTAGATTGGACTGAGGATCAACGGCTGTGGCTTGTCATCGACGATGGACCTGTCGCCGGCGAACCTGTCGCCGGCGAGCTCGAACCCTAGCGGCTCGGTGGGGGTGCATAGGGGGCGTACCAGGTCTCCAGCAAGGTCGGCGAGGCGGGCAAATGGACTGGTGGTCGATGGCAAGCTCAAGGACGGTCAAGCAGCTCCAGGGGTGGTCGCAATCAGCGGCACCCTTCTCCTCCAGAGGCGGCCTGCTCCGGTGCAATTCCGGCGAGCTGCTGCTCCCCTTGCTCCGGATAGTGGTGTGGTATGATCAGTGAGGTGAGAGGAGTGGAGTGGTGTGCTTCGAATGGCTGGGGGTGCCCTCCTTTTATAGGCGGAGCGGCGGGCGCGGGCTACGGTCGAGCGTCAGCTTGTGCACGCGTGCCGGGTGCGGTGCTCTGGCGCGTGCTCGGCATGGCTTGGTGGCACTGGGCACAGGCTCTCATCGGTGGTCCACTGCTGGGCTTTGCTTAGGAAAGGGACAGAGGGTGGCGGTGAGGTCCTGGCTACCTCCTAGACATGGCGAGAGCGAGGGAGGTGGTCTGCTGGGGTGAGTGCATGGTCGGTCGGCGAGCTAGTGCTCGGGGTGGCTCGGAACTGTGGCTAGGGACAAGGGGGAGGGGTGCTAATGGTATGGTTAGATCATGAGGGGACCAAAGGATTAAATGGAGATCAAATGGAGGCAAAACCCTGTTCAAAACAGTGAGCTAGGATTTAGAGTTTAACCCTGCCTGCCAAGTGTTTGATTAAATGGCCGCAAGAAATAAACTTTTAAATTTTGAAAAGATTTTTGGTGGGTTTGCTAGGCATAAGCTTGAGACTCTGTGGTTGCTTGGGTTTTGAAAATTGAGCTTGTTTGAGTGGTTTTTGAAATAGTGGGATCTTCCCATATGAATTAGATTGAATTTTAAACTATCATTTAAAATTAGCATTTGAAAGATTTTAGCAGATCACAAAGTGGGCCTTGGTACCTCATTATGTGTGCTATCAAGGGGTGTAAAGATCTACACATGTTTCTGTTAAGTTTTGAGTACTAGGAATAGCCAAAGTAGGCATGATAGTTAATTTGGCCAAAATGACCATTCACTTTAATTATTCATCTTAAGTTGTTCTTCTTTGGGAATAGTTTGGGAATGATGTAGATGATGTTTAAATCACCTAAGAAACATTTTACAAGCAAGGAATCACAGAACCATGGCAATTCAAATAAATTCCTAAATTAAATGCTCATACACATTAATGCTTTCATTTTTACTTTGGAAAAGTTTTTGTTAACCCTAATTTTGATGATTTGGATCTTGATAAGCTTGGATTGAAGTTTTGGGATGTTACAGAAACGGACAGAGTCAGTGAGTTAGACTCGCAGTGACTAATATAGGCCTTTTAGTAAATGGGCCACAAGTGAGTGGAGCCCACTTTCACTCCCTATATAAGGTAGGGCACAGGTGCTTAGAGCACACAGTTAGGTCACTCCATGTGTTGGAAACCCTAGCTCCAGTCTAGTTCTGTCGCCGTCGTACCGGACCTACCAGTCCATCGCCGGCG
This sequence comes from Avena sativa, assembly GCA_916181665.1. Taxonomy (NCBI): domain Eukaryota; kingdom Viridiplantae; phylum Streptophyta; class Magnoliopsida; order Poales; family Poaceae; genus Avena; species Avena sativa. The sequence continues at coordinate 431,056,251 of OV702292.1, read as the reverse complement.
CTCCTCTACGTGTGGATACTGGCGGAGGTGCTGTACATTCAGCACTTCGACGATGGTGGCTCGGAACGGATCATGAGGACTGCACTGCATCAAGCAACGTGCTTCATAGATTTCGCAACCGCGTGTCTAGTGGTAATTCTAGTGGCCTACTACCTCAGCTAGATCTTGGGTTCACCGCGTAGGAAAACGTTTTGTTTTTCTCTACGTGGCCCAACAGAGTAGGCTATGTTGTGAATATATGTAGATAGTTACTATTAATAGCACCAATCCTGACGATTGGGCCGTTAGATCCAATGGTTCAGAGCAGCTGGATTCATGTTGAACAGTACCCATAGAGCATAATCCACCATGTACCCCCCCACACACACACACACAAAATCATAGCACAGTAGGATGTATTCTCAATGTGTGTAGATAGTTATTATTAATAGAACTAATGTATGCCTTTTTTTCTCTAACAGGACTATTGGTTAATAATAACAACTTATTATTTGTTAAATCACATTTCATACAACATATACATGTGCAACTCATTTCTTTTACTAGTAGACTTAATGTATGCCTTTTTTCTCTAAGAAGACTATTTGTTAATAATAACAACTTGATGTTTGCTAAATCACATTTCATACAGTATATACGTGTGTGGCTCATGTTTGCTAAATCACATTTCATACAATATATACGTGTGTGGCATATGCCTTTTACTAGTCCATTCTAGCTAGCATCTAAATAGAAGATACACTATGGATAGTACATTATTTTACCCACTTTAGTGTACGAATCACTTAGAATTTTGACCGTTGGATCAAGACTCGTGAATCCCAACATTGCCAACTGGTTGGATCTTCTTTTCCATTCTGGCATCTAGTAGATACAACTGATAGTCTTTCTTATCGTATCTTACCACTATATTTTTTGTGAATAACTTTTAATATTGATCGGTTGGATCAAAGCTCGCGAATCCCAACATTGCCAGCCGTTGGATCTACTATTCCATTGTAGCATCATCTCTAGAAAATACTATTGTTTATCTTATCTTACCACTATATAGTGTACAAATAACCTCGAATATATTGATCGTTGGATCAAGACTCGTGAATCCCAACAGTGCTAGTCGTTGGATCTTCTTTTCCATTCTACTTGGTAGCATCTCTACTAGAATATATTATCGATAGTACATCTTTAGCACAATGAACGCAATGCACAAACCTCAAAAAACACTACTCCATCATTATACTCCCTTCAATCCAAATTATTGTTCTCAGATTTGTCTAGATTCGGATGTATCTAGCACTAAAACATGACTAGATACAACCGAATCTAGACAAATTGGAGAACAAACATTTGGATCAGAGGGAGTAGAATAATCTTCTCAGGTGTATATTTTGTTCTTGTTCTTTGCATATCATGTAGAAGTTAACCATTATTAGCTATCTAAAACTTTAAAATTTTGGTATCATGGTCTAGAGAAACGAGGGATAAGATTCTAGAATGATGGAGAAGTGTGTTTTGAGTTTTGTGCATAGCATTCATTGTGATGAAGATTATCAATAGAACCTTCTAGATGCTAGAATTGAAAATAAGATCCAACGGCTGGAAATGTTGGGATTCGCTAGTCTTGATCCAATGGTAAATATTCAAAGTTGTCCGTACAATATATAGTGGTGAGATAAGATAAGACAAGAAAAGAGCAGTTTTGAATTGGATCCATAGCACTAATCCTGACTGTTGGGCTGTTAGATCCAATGGTCCAGAGCAGCTGGATTCGTGTTGAATAGTACCTAGAGAAAACTCCAACAAGTTCTAGAACCATCATGTCACCACCCCCAAAATTTCATAGCACAGTATAGTGTACGAACAACTTTGAATATTGACTATTGGATCAAGACTCGTGAATCGCAACATTTCTAGACGTTGGATCTTCTTTTCCATTCTAGCATCTAGAAGATTCTATTAATAGTCTTCAGCATAATGAATGCTATGCACAAACCTCAAAACACACTTCTCCATCATACTGGAATCTTCTCCCTCGTAGCTAATAATCGTTGACTTCTACATGATCTTATCTTATCTTATCTTACCACTATATAGTGTATGAATAACTTTGAATGTTGACTGTTGGATCAAGATTCGTGAATCCCAACATTTCTAGCCATTGGATCTTCTTTTCCATTCTAGCATCTAAAAGATTCTATTGATAGTCTTCAGCACAATGAATGCTATGCACAAACCTCAAAACACACTTCTCCATCATACTAGAATGTTTCTCCCTTATTTCTCTAGACCATGTTATCAAAAATTTCATGTGTTAGGTATCTAATAATCTTTGACTTCTACATGATTATACAAAGTATAAGGACCAAATATACACCCATACTTTATAGATGTTGATAAAATTTATAATTTTTTGTTCTTTACCAATTGTAATTTTATATAGTGATGATATGTCATACGTCTACTATCCGAGTCTCACTTGCAAGGCACGTGCAACTTACTAGTAGTACTAGAGATAGAGATATCTTGTCTTACCTCTTACCACTATGTAGTGTACGAATAACTTTGAATATTGACCGTTGGATCAAGTCTCGCGAATCCAAACATTTCCAGCCATTGGATCTTCTTTTCCATTCTAGCATCTAGAAGATTCTATTGATAGTCTATAGCATAATGAATGCGATGCACAAACCTCAAAACACAGTTCTCCATCATACTAGAATCTTCTCCCTTGTAGCTAATAATCGTTGACTTCTGCATGATCTTATCTTATCTTACCACTATATCGTGTATGAATAACTTTAAATATTGACTGTTGGATCAAGATTCACGAATCCCAACATTTCTAGTCGTTGGATCTTCTTTTCCATTCTATCATCTAGAAGATTCTATTGATAGTCTTCGGCATAATGAATGCTATGCACAAACCTCAAAACACACTTCTCTATCATACTAGAATCTTCTCCCTTGTTTCTTTAGACCATGTTATCAAAAATTGCATGTGCTAGGTAGCTAATAATCTTTGACTTCTACATGACATGCAAAGTACAAGGACCAAATATACACCCATACTTTATAGATGTTGATCAAATTTATAATTTATTGTGCTTTACCAATTATAATTTTATATAGTGATGATATGTCATACGTCTACTTTCCGAGTCTCACGTGCAACGCACGTGCAACTTACTAGTAATAGGTAAAGCATAAATAATATAAATTTGATCAACATCTATAAAGTATGGGTGTATATATTTGGTTCTTGTAGTTTGTATATCATGTAGAAGTCAACAATTATTAGATATCATAAACTTTAAAATTTTGGTAACATGGTCTAGAGAAACCAGGGAAAAGATTCTAGAATGATGGAGAAGTGTGTTTTGAGTTTTATTCATAGCATTCATTGTGATGAAGACTATCAATAGAATCTTCTAGATACTAGAATGGAAAAGAAGATAGTTATTATTAATAGACTTAATGTATGCATTTTTATCTAACAAGACTTAAAGTATGATGGTTCTACAACATGCTGGAGTTCCCTCTAGGTACTGTTCAACACGAATCTAGATGCTCTAGACCATTGGATCTTATAGCCCAACAGTCAGGATTGGTGCTATGTGTCCAATTCAAAACATGCTAGAGACTCTTGTCAAGAAAAAAGGAAAATCAAGCCACACACAGACACAGTGCGGCCGTACCAAGGCACACATGTGCGGCGCCACACAGTGCGACGAGGGAGAGATCAGCCGGCCGGTGCGCGCAGGGCGCTGCACATGAGGGGGGAGAGAGGATGGATGGTGAGAGACAGTGAAGGAGAGAGAAAACCTAGTAGTACTACTCGTAGTACTATGCTACTAGTAGTAGGTACCTATACCTCGTGTCAGAAACACGCCAAACTAGCTTTACTCTAACATCGCACCGCCTTCAACTCCTTCGCTGCTCTCGCGCTGCCTCCCGTTAATAATCACTTCTTGCTCTTCGTTTTTTCTTCCTTTTTTCGTTGGTAGCTTTGGGGTTAATTTTCCGGTGCCCCTAGTTCAGTAGGAGTACAGACTACTCAAGTTTTGCACAATAGTCATTTTTTCTGAAAATTGGGTCTCGGGCATTTAGATCCAAAATATTCGTGCGCAAAATAATTCCGGTCACTCGGAACTTTTTCTTTTTCTTTCTAACAAGGAATCTTCCCCAAAGTACCAAGAACGTGCGCGTTAAAATCCAATGGTGGGCATAAAAATTATATAGTGGTCCAAATAGAAAACCAAAATACATCTAGGACCTATACTTTTACAACACGGACCCTAAATATGCAACTCGGAAATTTGAACATGTTTTTCCTAATACTAGTTCGAAACTACCACCCCAGCATTATTGTATACCATGGCAAGACACACCCATCTACCAAATATGGGAACATTATCATGAACTATGATGTAGATATGGACTTTACCTAATCAGTCGTTCGTCTCGAGAAACCCTTGAGTGTTCAGGCAATATCTAATGTGACTACGTCTTTTTCGAATGTTTCAAATCTCATGTTTACCATTTTTTCATGGTTGGTACTGCAAACGAGAGGATGTCATGTGGACCCTTTTTGTTTATTCATTTTCCTTTATATTCTTTGTTTTTTAATCTATGTAAGAGTTGCCAGCATGCAAATTCATATATATCAAGATATTGAGTCATTCATAAATCTTGGCGATTTTCAAGAAATTAACCCACAGTGTACACCTTCAAAATAGTTGCATAGTATAACTTCAAGAGCAATCTTTATGAGTCTCTCTGTGTGTATGTGTGTGTGTGTGCTTCTTCTTCTCGGGGTGTGACATGGACCAACAAGAGTAGTATATCTTACCACTATGACATCTTTCCATTATCTTACCACTTTTCTTACAACTATATAGTCTACCAACAGCTTTGAATGTTGACCATTGGATCAAGACTCGCGAATCCCAGCATTTCTAGGCATTGGGTCTTCTTTTCCATTCTAGCAACTAGAAGATACTATTGATAGTCTTTGGCATAATGAATGCTATGCACAAACCTCAAAACACACTTCTCCATCATACTAGAATCTTCTCCCTTGTTTGTCTAGACCATGTTATCAAAAAATTCATGGTGACATGATGGTTCTAGAACATGGTGGAGTTTCCTCTAGGTACTATTCAACACGAATCCAGCTTCTCTGAACCATTGGATCTAAGAGCCCAACGGTCACGATTGTTTCTGTGGATCTAATTCAAAATTGCTCCATTATCTCTACTATTATAATGGAGCAGTTTTGAATTGGATACATAGCACCAATCCTGACCATTGGGCTATAAGATCCAATGGTTCAGAGCACCTGGATTCATGTTGAACAGTACATAGAGAAAACTCCACCATGTTCTAGAACCATCATACTTTAAGTCTTATTAGAGAAAAATGCATACATTAGGTCTACTAATAATAACTATCTACACATATTGAGAATACAACCTACTCTGCTATGAAATTTTGGGGGTGGTTACATGATGGTTCTAGAACATGGTGGAGTTTTCTCTAGGTACTACTCAACACGAATCCAGCTACTCTTTACCATTGGATCTAGAAGCCCAACGATCAGGATTGGTGCTATGGATGCTATTCAAAACTGATCCATTATAGTAGTAGAGATATAGTGTGTGAATAACTTTGAATATTGACCGTTGGATCAAGACTCGCGAATCCCAACATTTCCAACCGTTGGATCTTCTTTTCCATTCTAGCATCCAGAAGATTCTAGTGATAGTCTTCATGACAATAAATGCTATGAACAAAACTCAAAACACACTTCTCCATCATTCTAGAATCTTCTCCCTCTTTTCTCTAGACCATGTTACCAAAAATTTCAAGATTTAGATAGCTAATAATCGTTGACTTCTACATGATATACAAAGTACAAGAACAAAATATACACCCATACTTTATAGATGTTGATCAAATTTATAATTTTTTCCTGCTTTACCTATCATAATTTTATATAGTGATGATATGCTAGATGTCTATTATCTTAGTCTCACGTGCAGGGCACATGCAACTTACTAAATTTTTTATATAGTGTACGAATAACTTTGAATGTTGACCATTGGATCAAGACGACGAATCCCAACATTTCTAGCCGTTGGATCTTCTTTTCCATTCTAGGCCATCATGTTTGATTCAAAGGATTTACATGGGAAATTTATAGGATTAAATCCCATAAGAATTTTTTCTATAATGGTTGTTTGATTTGTATGATTATTGATTCCTATAGGAAATTTTCCTAGGGAATCCTTTGCACTAGATTGCATAGGAAATCTAACATCCACGCCCAAATCTCTTTCTTAGAATCCTTTGTTTCTTCGATGAAATTAAACAAACTTTCTTGCATATATATGGGTTCCTATAGGATTAAATTGTGCATGACATTGTAATCCTATGTTTTTCCTATTCCTATGCTTTTTCTATCCTACGAATCAAACAAGCCCCTAGCATCTAGAAGATTCTATTGATAGTCTTCAACATAATGAATGTTATGCACAAACCTCGAAGCACACTTCTCCATCATAATAGAATCTTCTCCCTCGTTTCTCTTGACCATGTTACCAAATATAATGTACAAAGTATTATAGATGTTGACCAAATTTATATTTTTTCTGAGTCTCACATGCAGGGCACGTGCAATTTACTAGTTATATATATATATATGTTGATCAAATTTATAAATTTTCGTGCTTTACCTATTATAATTAAGATGTACGTCCATAATGTTCTACGTGTGTATTTGGTTCTTTGTACTTTGTATCATGTAGAAATCAACCTACTATTAGTTGCCTAGTACTCAACATGCTCCAGAGAAATGACGAAGATGATTCTAGAATTACCGAGAAGTCTGTTTTGGAGTTTGTGCATAACATTCAGTGCGCTAAAGAACACCAATAGAATCTTTTAGATGCTAGAATGGATTGAAGATCCAACTTAATTTTATTTAGCAGTGTTGGGATTTGCCAGTCTTGATTCAATAGTCAAAGTTCAAAGTTATTTGTATACTATATAGTGGTAAGATATGATTATATAATAGGTTAATCTCAAAAAGATTTAAATTTGATGGATATCTATAAAGTATGGGTGTATATTTGGTTCTTGTACTTTGTATTATGTTGAAGTCAACAAAGAAGTCAATGTTTGTTAGCTATACCTAATACTTCAAATTTTGCTAACATGGTCTATAGAAATGTCTGAAATATTCTAGAATGATAGAAAAGTGTTTTGAGGCTTGTGCGCATAGCATTCATTATACTAAAGACTATCAATATAATCTTCTTCTAGATGCTAGAATGGATTGAATACCAACAGTTTGTAATGTTCGGATTTGCCAGTCTTGATCCAACAATCAAAGTTCAAAGTTATTCATTCATATAATATATAGTTGTAAGATTATATAATATAGGTGGAGAAGTGTGCTTTGAGTTTTGTGTATAGCATTCATTGTCATGAAGACTATCAATAGAATCTTCTAGATGCTAGAATGGAAAAGAAGATCCAACGACTGGAAATGTTGGGATTCGCGAGTCTTAATCCAACAGTCAATATTCAAAGTTATTCCTACACTATATAGTGGTAAGATAAGATAAGAAATATGTGGACATGGATGTAATTTTGTTTTTTTAGGTCCCTGGTGTAACATGCAGTTCCACAAACCATGTTAAGTTGTGAACTAAAGTATCTGGCTCCTTCTAGGCCCACCCTACTTGAAAAAATTCCACCACCCCACATTTCTTACCATTATATAGTGTACGAATAAATTTGAATATTGACCGTTGGACCGAGAATTATAAACAAACCACATGGTCCACTGTCCAGTCTGTGTGATAATTGGGACGGTGGCATTTTCTTTTAACTTTGTTAGAGCACCTCTAGCAGATACCGCATATTGCTGCGTACCGCAAAATAACCGCCCGTTTGCGGTACGAGGTGGGAAAAATTGGTCATATGAGATACCCTAAACCATACCGCATCCAACGAAAAATTATGGTTTCCCGCAAACCGATGCTTCCGTGCCGCATATATACTGCACCGAGGTTTGTACCGCATCCTGGCACAGGAATCATCGAGATTTCCGATAGCGGAAGCGACGAGGAGGAGGCAGAGGACGGCGGCACGAAGGACATCGGAAGCGAGATAGTCGATTAGAGTTCGCATTTAATCATTCGCTATGTCGCTTTGTTCACATTTAATCGTTTTCTATGTCGATTGAAAAACTCGAATCGATGGTGTTTGCTAGTTCATACACCAATGAATTTAGTGCTTTGTGGTACAAATTACTTTGCGATACAGGTGACGGGGTGGAACAGATGCTGCAAAACTGAACCGTAAAATGGAATATTCTGTTTTGCGGTATGATGTCATAGCAAAGCTACGATAGGTTACTGACACGTGGTACAGAATACGGGGAGTAGTAAAAGGCAATGAGATGGGGGGAGTAGTTTCTAGAGACCTAGTTATTGTAGCCCCTAATTTCTGGCATCTACCTTTTCTCTCTGCATGCGCTAGAGCACGAAGTAAAAAATTAAATCAATGGGGAGAGAATTACGGTGCAGTTAAGAGGCTAGCTCTAATAACGTTCCCAAGATTTTCTCACCGATTTTTAAGGCCATGTCTTAGTACCAACAAAACAGTAGTACTAGCTAGTACTCCCTTCCGTTCCAAAATATAAGATGTTTTAGCTTTGTGAAAAGAGTGCATCTAGACCACTTTTGGTGTATATCTTCATTTAGATTGAACATATACACTAAAAGCGGTCTAGATACACTCTTTTCACAAAACTAAAACATCTTATATTTTGAAATGGAGGGAGAACATGTTTTTTTGAATAGGCAGTACAAGTACTTCATGTTAAGGCTAGTCATAGTGGGAGTAACTTGGGTAGTAACCTAGTCCTACTTGTATTGCCAATTATGCATTTAGATGATATGGCATGCAATTAAATGATGAGAGGGATAGGATTGTGGTAACTAGCTATGTTACCATAACATCACACATTTCAAGACAAAATGAGTCTACATTGCAATAAATGAGACTGTGCATGATACCACTGTTATTTTTCCACTATGGAGGTAGTAACTTAGACTAGTAACTTATGCATGTTGCTACTACTCTAAGTTACTTCAAACTATGAGCAGCCTAAGTTGGGATTTGGATATGCGAGAGGCCACACAATTACCAAGATAAGCATGCATGCTTGGTTAGGTAGGCACTTAATACTTGAAGGTCAACTATACCGGTGGTAGTAGCTTTCTACCGTTGATTTCTTGTACGAGTACTACTACTAGTACTTCGTAGTATATATATGTACTACAATTCTAAAAGCAAGAGTACAAAAGTACCTAGATTGAGCAGCGGTGGAGTCTGCCACAAAGCGATATCCAGAGAGAGAGAGAGAGAGAGGGAGAGAGAGAGAGAAGGAAAGATTGAGGTTGTGTGGGCGAGCGCCATCTGTCTGATAGATAATGCCAGGGACACCCACCCCCAGGTCGACTCTTTGCAGCGCCTCTGTGTCGTGCTAGCATGCGCCGTGGCACGCACCCATTCTGATACCATCTTTGCAGCCTGGCTCAAGAATATGGTGGACTCTTTCCTCACCAGCTTCGGCGTCGTCAAAGGCATGGTGGACGACCTCACTGCCCGCCTTCAGGTCATGCACCGTGACGCATAACCAACAGGTACGTTTGCCACAATGCATGCTACTGGCAGCGATATTGTTTTCTTCTATAGACTTTATTCATCTAGCCTATCTATAACTGACTTTTAGCCCCAAATTTTGGTCCAGGTGTTCCTCCCCAAGTTGTTGCCGCACTCACCACTTCCCTGGCTGGTCTCTCTAGAGACGATCTGTTCCGCACACTGATGGCCTTGCAGCTTTCCGAGGCTTTGTCCGCCGCACCGGCGGACGTCTACATGGAGGTAGTTGTTATCGCGCAGCGTCTTGCCCAGCATGATGAGGTGGAGCTCTTCATCAGCCTCCTTGAGCACTTTGTATTCCAGGGAACGTTGGGCGTGAACAATGCCCGCACGGCCGCCATCCTCCATCGCAGGGATATCCTCGACAGCTTTGGAAAAAAACATGTCAATCTGGCAGGTACCATTGCTCCTCGTGGCACAGGCAACTAAGGTTGAATACGAAGGGCATCTCAAGGATTTTGATGTAATTTTAGTTTTTGTTGAGGTGCTTTGTACTGTTCGATGTTTCTTTTAATGTCAGGATCCTTTTCGCAAAAAAAAGGAGAAGGGAAGACGTATGATGATTCTCCATGGTTACTGTCACTGTGTCATTTATATGGACAGATCACATGTGGGTTTAACAAACATTATGTTTTTATTAACCAACAGTCTTCATAGAGAAAAAAGGCATACAATAATTCTATTAATAATAACTATATACACATATTGAGAATATAGCCTACGGTGCTATGGATTTTTTTTCGGGAGGGGTGTGACATGATGGTTCTAAGCATGGTGGAATTCGCTATGGCTATTGTTTAACACCAACACATGGAGCAGGACATTGTCAAATCTGTGATGTCCTCTTCCTACATATACCACTATATACTACATGAGTTTTTAAATTTGGATTTGCCACTCAGCTTCAGGGTCTTTTCCTGCCGATGCACCTTTGGTGTAATCCAAACAGTTGATTTAAATGTTGGATCTGCTATGTGCTACACATCAAGTTAGAACTCAATAGATCTGAGAGCTATGAGGGCTTGGATTTGTCACCTTGCTTTCCAGACCACTACTCACGCTGATGAAGTTGTTGGACTCTTCGAGATTACTCCATGGTGGCAGCTAAAAGGTACCCCTTTTGTCATTGTGTAGTAAGAGTTGAGAGACCCATGTGGCATACAACCACTTAAATCATATCCGTATTGTGGCTTCATTCGTTGTCTGGAAGCAAACAAAAATACTACTACCATTAAATGTGAGCATTTTACCATCTTGGCTGCCTCTATGCACTAATCATCCATCCATCTAATCACTCGCTGTATAATTTAAAGTGTTCAATTCTCCCTATTTGACAAATGATTCTTCAAACTGACAACCTAGAAAACTCCTCTAGAAAGAGAAAAAGAGAAATTACTTATGATGTTAATTGGGTGTGTAGTCTTACTCTGTATGTAAATACAAATTAGCGGAAGTACTTAATCACTAACGTGTAACTAATTTCATGCGTTATTTTATAGTAAAAATACTTCAGTACAAAAATGTAAAACTGTGACAGAAGAAAAGAAGTGGTTTCGTATATAGAGCGTAGCGAATATCATTATTTATCATGACAACATTGCAAATTTATAATATTGTCGTACTCCCTCAATACGAAACTTAGATTTGTCTAGATTCACGAGTATATGGATCATATTCATGAGTATATAGACGTATTTTAGTGATACATACGAATCTAGATAAATTCCAAGTCACTTATTTCCGAACTAATCGTTTTATCACAAGTCTCCTAAGACAAGAGGTCAATTGTAGTACATTTATTAAATTAAAATTTTGCAGCTAGTCACCATAAATGAATATAGCATGATCCCTCCTTGACACTTCTAATCACAAATTAGACGGTCACTAAGGTTTATACACATTAGGTCATTGCATATGGTTATTGTGTTGGAATTCATTTCTTGTGATATATATTCTTGGTGATGAAGACATTATTTTGTCATGCAATGGAAACATTTCTCCTGATGGTGAAAACATTGTTTCGTTTTATGGAATGCTCTATAAAATAGTAAAAATTAATTATTAACAATGAAAATATTTTTAGATACTAAAAAAAGGTCACATTTGGTCATTGCATGCATCATTGGAAATGATGGTAGTTTAATGTAACATTTAGAAAGTAGGGAAAAAACGACGAAACTTACACGTAACATTGAATGTAGACTCACATCGTTGTTCATGGAGAGGTATATGTACATTGTCTTCCTGGACGTCAAATGTGAACAATGGAAAATCAAAATTGTGCATGTCGACAGTCATGCAAAACCATCCATAGTACTGCATCCATTAAAAAATACATGATATCTTGGTAAGCTAGAATCATGTTTCGAAGTACTTCTAAAATACCTGAGAGATGTTTAGTTCTAAGCCGACCAAGTATTGCACCAAAGTTCTAAATTATGCAGGATATTATTATGCTTTAATAAGGTAAGTTATTGGAGTGCACACAATAAAATAGTTGGGTAAAGCACGTACAGTTTACTACTCCCTCCGTTTCAAAATATAAGATGTTTTAGCTTTATGAAAGAAATGTGTCTAGACTTCTTTCAGTGTGTAGGTTCATATAGGTTAGGAGTGAACCTATACACTAAAAGGGGTCTAGATACACTTCTTTCACAAAGCTAAAATATCTTATATTTTGAAATGGAGGGAGTAGTATACACCAAGGCAGCTGACCAACACGCTAGAGACTATTGTCAACAAAAAAGGAAAAAACAGACCACACACATAGCGCATCCGTACCAAGGCACACGTTTGCGGCGCCACACAGTGGGACGAGGGAGAGATCAGCCGGTCAGTGCGCGTGGGAGCTACATAGGAGGGGGAGAGAGGATGGATGGTGAGAGACATCAAAGAAGAGAGAAAACATAGTAGTATTACTAGTAGTATTGTGCTACTAGTAGTAGGTACCCATACCTCGTGTCAGAAATCCGTCAAAATAGCTTTGCTCTAACATCGCACCGCCTTTAACTCCTTCACTACTCTCGCGTTGCCTCCTGTTAATAATCTCTTCTTACTCTTTATTTTTTCTTCCGTTTTTTCTTTGGCATCTTTGGGGTTAATTTTCTGGTGCCACTAGTTCAGTAGAAGTACTGACTACTCAAGTTTTCCACAATAGTCTATTTTTCTTAAAATTGGGTCTAGGACATTTAGATCCAAAATATTCATGCGCAAAATAATTCCGGTCAGTGGGAACTTTTTCTTTTTCTTTCTAATGAGGAATCTGCCCCAAAGTACCAATAACGTGCGCGTTAAAATCCAATGGCGGGCATAAAAATTACATAGTGGTCCGAAGAGAATACCAAAATACATCTGGGACCTAAACTTTTACAACACGGACCCTAAAGATACAACTCGGGAATTTGAACATGTTTTTCCTAATACTAGTTCGAAACTACCACCCCAACATTATTGTATACCATGGCAAGACACACCCATCTACCAAATATGGGAACATTATCATGAACTATGATGTAGATATGTCCTTCACCTAATTGGTCGTTCGGCTCGAGAAACCCTTGAGTGTTCATGCCATATCTAATGTGACTATGGATTTTTCGAATGTTTCAAATCTCATGTTTACCATTTTTTCATGGCTGGTACTGCAAACGAGAGGATGTCATGCAGACCCTTTTCGTTTATTCATTTTCCTTTATATTCTTTTTTTAATCTGTGTAAGAGTTTCCAGCATGCAAATTCATATATATCAAGATATTGAGTCGTTCAGAAATCTCGGCGATTTTCAAGATATTGGCCCACAGTGTACACCTTCAAAATAGTTTCATAGTATAACTTCAAGAGCAATCTTTGTGAGTCTCTCTATGTGTGTGTATGTGTGTGTGCTTCTTCTTCTTCAGATGTGACATGGAGCAACAAGAGTATTATATCTTACCACTATCTCATCTTTCCATTATCTTACCACTTTTTTATATAGTGTACGAATAACTTTGAATGTTGACCATTGGATCAAGACTCATGAATCCCAATATTTCCAGCCGTTGGATCTTCTTTTCCATTCTAGGCCATCATGTTTGATTCAAAGGATTTACATGGGAAATTTATAGGATTAAATCCCATAAGAATTTTTTTTCTATAATGGTTGTTTGATTTGTATGATTATTGATTCCTATAGGAAATTTTCCTAGGGAATCCTTTGCACTAGATTTCATAGGAAATCTAACATCGATCCACGCCCAAACCTCTTTCTTAGAATCCTTTTTTCCTTCAATGGAATCAAACAAACTTTCTTGCATATATATGGGTTCCTATAGGATTAAAGTGGGCATGACATTGTAATCCTATGTTTTTCCTATTCCTATGCTTTTCCTATCCTACAAATCAAACAAGCCCCTAGCATCTAGAAGATTCTATTGATAGTGTTCAGCATAATGAATGCTATTCACAAACCTCAAAACACACTTCTCCATCATACTAGAATCTTCTCCCTCATTTCTCTTGACCATGTTATAATAAATTTCAAGTGTTAGGTAGCGAATAATCTTTGACTTCTACATGATGATACAAAGTACAAGAACCAAATATATACCCATACTTCTAATATTATCTTACCACTATATAATGTACGAATAACTTTGAATATTGACCGTTAGATCAAGACTCACGAATCCCAACATTTCCAGTCATTGGATCTTCTTTTCCATTCTAGCATCTAGAAGATTCTATTGATAGTCTTTAACATAATGAATGCTATGCACAAAACTCAAAACACACTTATCCAAAATTCTAGAATCTTCTCCCTCGTTTCCCTGGACCATGTTACCAAAAGTTTCAAGTTTTAGATAGCTAATAATCGCTGACTTGTACATGATATATATACTGTACAAAGTATAAGAACACAATATACAACCATACTTTATAGATGTTGATCAAATTTATATATTTTTCTTCTTTACCTATACTATAATTTTATATAGTGATGATATGTGTCAGACGTCTATTATCTGAGTCTCACGTGCAGGGCATGTGCAATTTAATAGTTATATATGTGTTAATTAAATTTATAAATTTTTGTGCTTTACCTATTATAATTAAGAGCTATGTCCATAAAGTACCAGGTGTGTATTTGGTTCTTTCTACTTTGTATCATGTAGAAATCAACCTACTATTAGTTACCTAGTACTCGACATGCTCTAGAGAAATGACGAAGATGATTCTAGAATTACCGAGAAGTGTGTTTTGAAGTTTGTGCATAACATTCAGTGCACTAAAGAACATCAACAGAATCTTGTAGATGCTAGAATGTATTGAAGATCCAACTTAATTCTATTTAGCAGTGTTGGGATTTGCCAGTCTTGATCTAGCGGTCAAAGTTCAAAGTTATCTGTACACTATATATATAGTGGTAAGATATTATTATATAATAGGTTAAGCTCAAAAAGTTTTAAATTTGATGGACATCTATAATGTATGGGTGTATATTTGGTTCTTGTACTTTGTATCATGTTGAAGTCAACATAGAAGTCAATGTTTATTATCTATACCTAATACTTCTAATTTTGGTAACATTGTCTATAGAAATGTCTGACAAATTCTAGAATGATAGAGAAGTGTTTTAAGATAAGAAGTATGGGTGTATATTTGGTCCTTGTACTTTGTATGTCATTTAGAAGTCAAAGATTGTTAGCTACCTAACACATACAATTTTTGATAACATGGTCTATAGAAACAAGGGAGAAGGTTCTAGTATGATGGAGAAGTGTGTTTTGAGGTTTGTGCATAGCATTCAATATGCCGAAGACTATATATCAATAGAATCTTCTAGATACTGAATGGAAAAAAGTTCCAATGGCTAGAAATGTTGGATTCGTGAATCTTGATCCAACGGTCAATATTGAAAGTTATTCGTACACTATAAAGTGGTAAGATAAGATAAGATAAGATCATTTAGAATTTAACGATTATTAGCTATGAGGGAGAAGATTCTAGTATGATGGAGAAGTGTGTTTTGAGGATTGTCCATAGCATTCATTATGCTAAAGACTATCAATAGAATCTTCTAGATGCTAGAATGGAAAAGAGGATCCGACGGCTGGAAATGTTGGGATTCGTGAGTCTGGATCCAATGGTTAATATTCAAAGTTATTCATACACTATATAGTGGTAAGATGGTAAGATAAGATAAGATATAGCAATCATAATGTTTTTTTGTATGTGTGCTAACGGGTGGGGCATGTATGTCATACATACAACACAATAGCACATACTCTAGATATATACAAATGTATCTCACACTAAAACTTGACTAGATACATGCATATCTAGATGAATCTAAACCAACAAATATGGGTCAGAGGGATTATATGTTTGTAGAACAGCTCAGTCTCGTACATATACTCATACTAAAACATGTCATGTATATGGAAATGTATATGTACACGCCTGTAGATACTTGTCCACTCACACGTCACACACACGCGCAAATAGCTACACGTATACATGTACATGGCCGCACACCACACACACGTACACATACATGTAAACATGGCCACACATGTACACATGGCGAGACACATGTACAAATATATAAGCCTTAATTAATAAGCTCTAGGATGGAGGTAGTACAAATTTAATTTACGACATTTAGGCCTTAATATTGTATTGTTTGGAAGAAGGAAAGTTAGTGTCCTACGACTTCTCTAGCTTTTCTTCTACAGTATAAGTTAGAAGATCTGTATAACTTGTTTCTTGCCAAAGATCATGGTAAATATAGTTTTAGTTCCACTTCTCGCACCCGGGGTACAAATTAGTCCAATATCTTGCAGAGTGGACAAAATCAATCCCAAAGCATGCATCCCTGGTTCAAATCAGTCCATTTCAAACAAATTTGAGCGTATTTGACCAAATTCGTACACGTTTAGCTGTTCTTAACGTGCCTTTTTTTCAATTGAGACAGTAAAATAGTACCAGCCTGCAAGTGGTGTCCTTCCACGACTTCTATTGCTTTTGAAAGTTCATGTAGAATTTTTGTGTAGATTGATATCATTTTAGCTTGGCTGAACACTGTCCTTTGCAAATGCTCAAGTTAATTAAAACTGCACATGTGTGCATTTTACTCAATATTTCATCGTTAGTTTCAAGTTAATTGAAATCTAACCAAATTTGATTCTTTTCTTATACACTTCACAATCCTTATGCATTAATTGTTTTATATGTGATGATTCAACTTGAGCATTGCGAAGTATGTTGGATGAGCACATGGACATATGTTGTTTGCATATCATGTCAAATTCCCAAGATTTTAGCTTCAGCACATGGGCTTTTCTGTAAACAAGGATGCCTTGCGTGGGCCCATAAATTACCCTCACCTCGCTTTTCTTATCTTATCTTACATCTTATAACTATATGGTGTATGAAGAACTTTGAACACTGCTCGTTGAATCAAGATTGCCAAATCCCAACTTTGCTAGCGGTTGTATCTTCTTTTCCATTATGGGATCTAGAAGATTCTATTGATAGTGTTTAGCACAATGAAATTTATGCACAAACCTCAAATACATGTTACGAAAGTAGCTAATAAAGGTTGAAATCTACATTACATAAAGCACAAGAACTAGATATACACCCAATACTTTATGGATCTGGTTCAAAAGTATAATTATTTTTTCGAGCTTTACCTACTCCCTTCGGTCCATATTAATGTTCTCAACTTTGTCTAGATTCGGATGAATCTAGTAAAAATTATTAACTAGGTATATCCGAATCTTGATAAAGTTGAGAACAATAATATGGGCCAGAGGGAGTATTATAATTTTATAGTGATGATATGTCATACTTCTATTATCTGATTCTGACGTGCAAGGAAGGTGCAACTTACTAGTATGGACTAACCCGCAAAACTGCGCGGTAAGGGCAACTCAACACGGTCAAATTCGCTCAGCTCATTCAAATTCCATTCAATTCTGTTTGAAATAGACTAAACTGCACCCATGGTGCAAGGTATGGGGCTAGTTTTGCCCATTTACAAGATGTGAGACTAATTTTCACCCTGGATGTAAGAAGAGGGACTAAAAGTGTATCTCCTTGCCAGACTAGCTTTCCATGGGCATAGAATTGACAAAGCGAATACATAGCTCGTTCTTACAGCGACTGGACCGCGTTTCGACGAATCCTTGCATGGTGCTTGTCATAATTTTCTAGGACCTGGTTGTGTCCCCTTATTTTCTTCTGGTCCTTTCTGTAAAATGTACCTGCAGCTTCATTACCACTATGTATGAAAAAAACCACCATAAGCCAAAAGGTACACCTTAAGAGCTATCCATATGCATAGTGGATCTTTGCACAAGCCAAAAGGCTTAAGGGTGACCCATAAGCTTAGGGCATCACCTCACGTATGTATAAGGTGAACTTTTTCTATAAGGTGGATCCCACACAGCTTGTGGAAGTAGCTATAATGTATAAAGTCAACTTATCTATAAGCTGGGACCCATATGTCTGCAAAAAGTACACACATGTAAGAGAGAGAGGAGAGGGTAAATAATTTTCTATTGGTTACACCCACAATGTGTAGCCAAAAGTGGTTCCATATTTGCTTTTTGGCTTTTGGAACTAGTTCCCTACACTATGAGGGTAGTTCCATATTTGCTTCATGTGTTGTTTTAGCTAGATGGTGGGACCCACTTTATAAATATTTGGAACTACTCCCTCGGTTTAAAAATATAAGATGTTTTAGCTTGGTGAAAGAAGTGTATCTAGACCCTTTTTACTATGCAGGTTCATCTAGGTTTGGAGTGAACCTAAAAACTAAAAGGGTCTAGATACACTTCTTTCACAAAGCTAAAACATCTTATATTTTTAAATGGAGGGAGTAGTACATTGTGGAGCTCTTGCTATATTTTATACCAAAGCCAAATTTACATTTACGTCTGACGAGGGTTTAACTCATCAATTCCCATTGTTATGGGCTTGGGGTTTGGAGAAGGAGGGAGCGCTGGAGGCATCAGTCGGCTAGCAAACAAGCACAGAGGGACGCAAGGTTTACCCAGGTTCAGGCCTCGTAGAGGTCCCTACTCCTGCTTGTCTTCTCTTGGAATTAACGAAGGAATCGAAGATTACAATGGTGAGCAGATGCAATTTGGCGAGGGTTGTGGAAACTAGGGTTGCGGTCCTTCTCGCCGCCCCCTCCTAGCCTTATATAGATAGGCTAGGTCTCGGGTAGCAGGTTGAGTCGGTTACAGATTAGGGTTTTCCCTTTGAACTTTCTATCTTCAGTTTCTTCTTGTCTCGCAAGCAATCGAGAGTCCGTGGGCCACTCGAATTCTCCAATGGGCCTTGGCAACACCGTGGGCTTCTGCCATATCTGGACCGTACATACCAAACTCGAGTACCTGTAGGGTATACCCATGTCAGTAGTGTGGGGACCCCGGATTAATCCTCCGAGAATCCCTGTTATGCATACACCACGATCCCATGATCAGTTAGTCGTGGCACATAGCCGACAAGTATCAAAGTAAACATCAGCAGCAGCGTAGAGCCCTTATGGCTACAATAGTCATCATCAGCAGAACTTTATCGAAGCGTAGAGCCCGAGCCAGGCCTTAACCTACAAGCAACTGACTGGGAGAACGTCCTAGCTTGCATAGTCATCAACATCACCTTCTTCTTGATATCTGACCAAGTTAATAGCCAGGGACAATGCCAGTGAGTACTTTGAATGTACTCGCAAACCACCTTAAGATAATAACAATAAGAGGATATGCAATATAGTTGTGGTAGTAGGAGGGCTCCAAGAGATGTTCTTTTCTCAGTTAGTTTCTCTTGTAGATATAGCATCTACATATCTTTGTTGAAAACCTTTGTGAACATTTTGGAAACCTTTTTGAAAAGTTTTGGGAAAACATTAAGACTGGGTCACCCATTTGTTCCTTCCTTCCGGTCATCCCATGACCAGACTCCTTTCATTCCTTTCTGACCATCCCATGGTCAGAACAGGTATCCTTTTCGACCATCCCATGGTCAATACATTTCCAAAGCCATTGCTTTTTAGAAATCCTTTTTGAAAACAAAACCAGCACCACTCTACAGCAACCTCCCCAACCGTCCATGACCACGGACATGGCTATTCGAATAGATTTACACTCTACAGAGGTTGTACACGTTACCCACACCATCCGGGTACCCTACCCTGATCTACACCGATCGTGGGTCGAGTAACCGATCAAGACTCTCCGAATGCCAATCCAGTATCAGTGCCTACCCTATGAGTGTTGTTCCCCTCAACACCGGGACACCCTATATAGTACACAAGCAAACCGGAGCGCTTTTTCCACTTCCCAAGTGTGCGCTTTCAATGAGGGGCTCATAGTAATGCGTGGAGGCCCGTGATACATTCAAATGTATCTATAATTTTTGATGTTCCATGCTTGGTTTTATCCACTTTCTTGTGTTTTGTCCACACTTTGGAGTACTTTTCATATGATTTCTTAGACTAACCTATTAACAAGAGCCACAATGCCAGCTGCATGTTTTCTGCTGTTTTTGGTTACAGGAAAGTCAGAAAATGAATATTCTCGGAATTGTACGGGACAAAAGCCAAAGTGCCTATTTTTCTAGAAGTCATCAGATGCCAGAGTACGAGACGGAGAGGGGCCAGGGGGCCACCACACCACCTGGCCACGCGGCCAGGCCTGGCCCGCGCCAAGGGGTGGTGTGGCCACTCTCGGCACCCCCTCGGCCTCCCCTTCCGATGATAAGATGCCCTCGGAATGTAAACCCTAAGTACCCGACCAAAAATCAATGAAAGAGTTTGTAGCCGCCGTCATCTCCATCCCTAGATCGGGAGGGATCTGAAGCTCTTCCCGGCACCCTGTCGGAGAGGGGAATTCACCCTGGAGGCCTTCTTCATCACCATGCAATCCTCCGGTGTGATGCGTGAGTAGTTCATCCTTGGACTACGGATCCATGTAGTAGCTAGATGGCTGGTTCTCCTCCTTTGTGCTTTCATGTATAGATCTTGTGAGCTCCGTTCATGATCAAGACCATCTATTTGTAATTTTGCATGTTGTGTTTGCGGGGATCCGATGGATATTGAGATGCTATTTCAGATTGATTATTTATTCTATCATGTCTTTGTTATTTGTGATCTTGCATGCTTTCCGTTGTTAGTAGCTATCTTGGCCAAGTAGATGCTAGCAACTCCAAGAGTTAGTATTTATGCTCGATAGTGGGTTCATGCCTCTGGTAATCTGGGGAAGTGACAGAAATCTCTAAGGTACTAGATGTGCTGTTGCTACTAGGGAGAAAACAACAATCCTTTGTTCATAGAACAATCGTATTGTTTACTTTACACGCAGTTCGTAAAGCAATAAGTTGTTGCTTGCAACTTAATACTGGAGGGGGTTCGAATGATAACCTGAAGGTGGATTATTAGTCATAGATGCAGTTAGATGGCGGTTTATGTATAATGTTGTAATGCCCAATCAAATCTCAAAGGAGTCAAGATGATTAGTATATGCATGTATTTCTTTCTCGATGTTTGTCAATTTCCCCACTGTAATTTGTTCACCCAGCATGTTATCTATCTAAGGAGAGCCACCTCTAGTGAACTATGGATCCTAGTCCTTGTCTTTTACATTCAATCTATAAACTGTTTACTTCATTGTGTTTACTTTCTGCAAACTATTACTTCTTTCCATTCGATATGTTTAATCCTTTGTTTTCCGCAAAACATGGTGAGATTGAAAACATCATCGCAAGTTGGGGACAAAGTTTTGTGGTTGTGTTGTGCAGGTCTCCACGTTGCTACTAGCACCGGTAGTGCGCCCTGCCAAAGCTGAGCTGGTAACACCTTTGGGGTGTTTCCTTGCTCCTACTGGTTCGATTAAACCTTGGTTTCATAACTGAGGGAAACTTGCTGCTGTGCTCATCATACCTTCCTCTTGGGGTTTC
The DNA here is from genome assembly GCA_916181665.1 of Avena sativa. Classification (NCBI taxonomy): domain Eukaryota; kingdom Viridiplantae; phylum Streptophyta; class Magnoliopsida; order Poales; family Poaceae; genus Avena; species Avena sativa. The sequence continues at coordinate 431,034,576 of OV702292.1, read as the reverse complement.
CAACGAGCTCTACATCAACCATGCACCAGCACTTTTCTGGGCACCGTGCATTGAGCCATCAGCCCATAGACCCTTCGTTCCTTCTCCCGGTCGATGTTTTACATGGACTCATCCAGAGAAGGCCCACCCTCCAGGGATTCTTATCCCTCGTAGTTGTTGCGAGGCAGCTTATACCTGAATAAACAATCATCAAATCCACCCCTGTCCCTTTCTAGAGTAATGTGGTTGCACAGGTTAATTATTCTAGCAAAATTGCAAAGAACCGGGTGCGTTTTTGTAAACCTTTTTTCCTCCAGCTTTCCTTCAGCATTTTGTAAAACAAAAACTTTTTATTTCTCAACATCTCTTGGGAGGTCCCACCTCAGCAAGGTTTTATCATAAAACACTTGGTAAAACATTTTCGGGGGTCTTCCCATCCTCTAGTTTTGCTTCGGCTAAAACGGGGTCTCCAAAGGGGTATGGTGTAATACACCATCTATCATACTAGGGTTAAATAGGTGTCATCAAGAGGGTTGTACTTAATAGTACAAAAGCGCAATGGTTTGGAGAAGCCAAGTCACTACCAAGTAGAGATCATCATATAGTAAAACAATGCAGTTTTCATAAAGCAGTAAGTAAAACATGCATAAGTAAAACAGTAGGACAAGGCTTATGAGCAAGAAGGTGGCTTGCCTGTGGTCAACAATATGGCAATATATGTCCCCGGACTTCTTCTTTAGAATACCATAATAACCAATATAAATTCCTCCTCCTTGTCTTCGATACAATCGCAACTATCGTCGTCGGGAATCACACATCATGCAAGCAACAAAGGATACAATCAACACATGGCATACAAGCATCAATACATACAGCAAACAAAGATACATCACACGATTTACTTCAGTAGGTTTTGAACAATTTGTACTAAGGCAAAAGATTTCATTTTTGTTGCATTGGTGGAATTACTATTAAGATTATAGAGGCCAAAACTACCTACTTAAGGGGTTTTAACCCAAGGTCAAGTTATGTATGATATCATTATGTAAAAATGATATCATGAGCTAGGTATTGATAAAACGAAACCAGCAAAAGTGGTTTCACTATTTTATCAATTTCCATTGATTTACTATGCATTTTTTTGTGATTAAAACTCTAGTTTTAGGGAATAATTCACTAGAAATGTTCTGTAGGCCCATAAATTATTTCCTTGGATGGTTTTGTAGGGTTTGTTGTACTTATTCACTGAGAGTTGGAATCATGTCAAATTATTTAACAGAATGCCCTCAGGAAATTCCCAAAGTCAATTCTGTAGCTGTTTTGTCTTTTTCACCAGATTAATTCTACAGAAGCTTTTTATATGATTCCAAAGTCAAAAGATAGGTACCTTGAATATAGTTCTGTAGAAATTTAAAACACCCTCTTTGGAGTGCTAAAACTCTAGTAGTGATTTTTCTACTGAAATTATCCTAGCCAAAGATGATTAATTCACCAAAATTAAACAGAGCCTCAATAAAATGTGGAACTAATACCAAAATTCTCCTGGATTATGATGGACCTTAGTGTACCATATCATAGAGAGTTGAAATCAACTCAAAACATATTATAGTTTTTCTTAAGGAATTTTTCTAAAGTGAGATTTGGGTGGATTTTGTCATTTTTGCTACAGTGGAAACATAGCTCCCCTTGAGGGGATACTAATACCACTGGATAGCCACTCTCAATATCTTCCATAGGAAGTTGGGTTTAACCTTTTTGGAGGTGTAGATCTCCTTAGGGATTTTATCTACTGATTTAGATACTTCTTAGAAGTTTTATAGCCAAAATATATTGAAATTTTTTTTGGCAAGATTCTTGCTCTACATGATGCACAAAACATGTGGTAAAACCTAGAAATTTGGATCTGGACAGAACTGGGTGTTTTCCGTTTTTATTTTGATTTAAACTAAACGTCCTTTGAACAGATCTGGAAATAAGGAAAAAGAAAAAGAAAAGGGCGCCACGGGCCAGATCTAGAGGGAGCTAGGCTGCACCGGGCCAGGCCGGCCCAACCAGGCCAGGCCAGCGCGTGGGGCAGCGCGTTTAAATCCGCCAGGTGGGACCCACTGGTTAGCGACCGCGGGCGGCCGAAGGGGTACGGGGCCTCCTGGGCCCTCAGATTAGAGGGGAGATCGATGGTTCAACATCGTCTCCCAGCTCCCGACGCGGCAGCAGGGATGAAACCCTAGCAGAGGGGAGCGAGGCGCAGGGAGGCTCACTGGGGACTCGCCGGCGGTCGTGGAGGAGACAGGGGACGCGGTCGACGGCGACGACTCCGAGGAGGGACGGCAGGGTGCCGTTTGCTTCAGGAAAGGAGCTCGCGCGAGGACGGCCGAAGAAGCCTCGCCGGATCTTGATGGCGCCACTAGGGGAGCTGTTCCTAGGACAGAAAAAGGAGGGGATTAGATGCAGTAGGGTGCGGGGGTTCCATTTCGAGGACATGCAGAGGGAGAGAGCAAGAGGAGGAGAAATTTTGCTCGATTTTTGGAGGAGTCCGAAGCTTCTCTTCTTCATTCTCTCGGGATGTACAGAGTAGGGGAGAGGGAGAGGATGCTCGGGGGAGGTAAGTGGAGGGGAGAGGAGTAGAATGAGGGGGCTGAGGCAAGCTGGATAGCCTCTGGCCTATTTAACTCGAGGGGGAGGGTGTATGGTGGAATATGTCCATGGGAGGGCAGGGGCAGGTCCATGGCCTCCCCATTGGGTGCTGAGAGCGGTGGAGAGGGGTTGTGGGGTGTGTTGTGTCGTGGAAAGGATCCAGGAGGGAGGGGTGTGGCTGCTGTCCATTAATGCCCAAGATTTTTCAAGATATGGAGCCCCTCTCTTTCTCTCCATTCCAAGCAAAAAGGACAAGGGTCTAGTGCTTGCTATAGTGGGTGGCGACCAAAGGAGGTGTGTTTGCGGTGGAGGAGTGTTGGACAAGGTGGGATGAAGTTTGGAAGTAATTTGATTAGTGTTTTTGTGTCATGATCCAAATTGTCATAAGGGGTGGTTATGAGGAATGTCTTTATTTGTGATCTTGGCAAGATGCTATAATGTTACTGGTGGATAGGTATGGTCAAACGGAATCACCAAGAATTATTTGGGATTTCTCAGATAAGTCTAGATCCCCTTTTTAAATAACTTACCAAAAGTGCTGAAATGGTTTTCAGAAGCTCATTGGATAAATTCACATTGTACAAGGTTGGTTTTTGATGTGAACTGGTCTTAAATACCATATCACTCAATGTAGAATTTTCTTGGAATTTATTGAGATGGAAAAGTATTTTTACACATTTATTTCTTGTTTCTGCCTTTTAGGAAGAAGGGCAAAAAGAAATAATAAAGAATCTCAAAAATATTTATTTTTGAGGTGAGGAGATAGGATATGATATATAGGCATCAAGTGTGCCTTGATTTGGAAAAGTGGTTTGGAGATAAACAAACATGCCTTTATAGAGTGAGATTTGCGTTTTTTGTCAAATTAAGAGATTAACTAGGTTTTGGTCCAAGATAATTATGGATAATATTTGGTAAATATTTATTAGCAAAGTAGATGATATACACAAGGTGTATATATAATTTTAAACCTTGGGATTTGAGAATACCACTTGATTTTGGTGAAAACAAGGAACAAAGGATCTAGGGTGATGTTGCTTTCATACCAACAAAACCTTGTTGGAGCTCGAAGCTCCCCTTAGGGCATGGAATATATGGATGGATAGGTCAGGTGATGTAGATTACCAAGGTACAGAAGTTTAGGCTTGATAATTATTGATCTCTCCAAGGATTGGTTCCAAACTTTGAATAAAATAAGCCTGCCAAAGCAGATTATCAAATGGTCTTCAAAATCATGTGGGTTTTTGAAGCACAAGGATCCATGTGGAACAAGTGAAGTAGGCATTGCTATACCTTTATGATTAGAACACAATCATGCAAGGAGTTGGTGAAAAGAACATAGCATGTAGGTGTGAGCTTCTTCCAAAGTAGGCATGTTGATAAGATTTGTAGGAATTATTATTTTTTTGCCTGCAAAACTATCAAGAACAAGGGGGGTGAGAGGATGGTATAACCAAGGGCAAGAGTAGGACTTGGTAGTCCTTATTATGGTCTACAAGATGGTTCAAGTGCATTTCTGAAAAGTCACAAGGGTTCATAAAGACAGGCACTCAAAGAAGGGATGTTGAAATAGTTTCCAGACTTAGTCAAAATTTAGCAGATTTAGGGTTTTTGACTAGAATATGAGTGGGGATGTTTTTGAGGGTTTGCAAGGTATCAAAGCATCATCAAGTGTATGATGTTGAAGTGTAGATTGGGTAGAATTGATCCATGCTTGATATTGGTCTTCATTGACTTGGAAACTTCTAGAATGGACCACTTTAGCATTGATCTGGTTAGGGGTTTTTGATGATCACCTAGTGGCTAGAGATCTAATCCATCTTGTATTCTTTCTTAGGGTTTGGGGATTTTAAAGTTTTCTTGATTCTAGAAGATGAGCTCCTAGAGTAGCTCATACTACTTCTAAGCAATCAAGTCAAACAGCAGATCAAGGCAACTCAACTTACAAACAAATCGACTACCACTAGGGTTACCATCAAGATTAGCTTGAGGTAAGGCTGGGCAATTTTGAAAGGTTGGAGTTTGAATAAGGTAAGAGTCCTTGGTATCCCTACCAAGAGCAGAATTCAAAAGTTTTATACAAGGTTTTGGAAATCCTAGAGGTAAGAGTAGTTGAAGGTTCTGTCTTGGAAACATAAGGAGATTAAAGCTCTCCATAGTTTTTTCAATAGAAGATACCAAAATAGTTTTGGTTACAGAAGCATCTTGGCTCATGTTTGAAATGCCAGAACATTTGAGAATATGTAAAATGAGCCAGGATAGTTTTGTTAAATAGCTTTTGACACTGATGTTGAGGTAAGGAGTATACCTTAAGCTATACCATCAAAAGCATAAGCACAGACAACAACAAAAAAGCAAACACTATACCAGGCAACAAGAAAATGTTTTTCCCCCTGATTTTTGCAATCTAGACAACTAATCTAGGTTTCTGAAATTGAGATGTTATAGACCTTTCCCCCTTAAAAGAATCTCGTCCCGATATTCGGGAGAGTATGGTTAGTGGATTTGTGTCGGGTTAGTACTATTTGTTTCAAGCATTCTAGTTTATGGGCTTTGACCTTGCGCGGGGTTACTGTGTCGGTAGAGTGGAACTTCAGTCTTCTTGGATGCACGGAGAGATGAGCAGGCTTCAGTCCTGGTTCCGATGGATGATCTTCCTTCTATAAGGATTTACAGTGCTTCTCTTAAGGGCTTATCATATCCTAGTTTACATCTTTGGGTCTAACTTTTGCGGTTGCTTCTGCCATATGGTTAGTCTATTTTGTGGGAAAGACGTAGTCTTTCCCCCTTAGGGTTAAACTAGGGTGGCTCGGAGTTAACGCAGTCCTTCCTTCTAGGAATCGCTAGATGAGGTTTGAAGACTATCACCAATCCTCTGGCTAGAGTTGGAATCTTCAGATGACGTTTGCCAATTGGGTCCTACGAGGCTCATATACTACTATTATTCTTACTTAGCCTGTCGGGACAGTTGAATTATTAGACCGTCTAGGAAAGTTAGAGATGATGGGGTTAGTGCTTCTGCGGTCCTTTAGGTGGTTATTCAGCGGGAGTAGTAGAGTCTTCTTAAATCTTCAGTTATTTCCTCATCTGATGACTCGGGAATTGATGCTTGGCGGAAGACGTCAGATCTGGTACTCTTTCTGGACTATCTTCTGGTAGATAGTCTTCGGGATTTGAGTTGGAAAGACACAGTCTTTCCGCCTTAGAGATTCACTAAGGTCCTTTGAGAGTGGTGCATATCTTTCGTCTTGAGGGGCTAGCGTGATGCGGCAGAAGGCTCTACCTCCTTGGGCATTGATATGAGGTCCTTGAGTGATGCCCTATTTTGCAAACCTTGGCGTGGGTGGTTCCCTAACGAGGTTTGAAGCTTTCGCTTAGGGAAAGTTAGCGGTTAACGACTCTTCTTGCTAGCCTTCGGTCAAGTTAGAGGCATCCAGCTTCAGATAAGTTGTCTTTAGTTGAACCTTTGACGTTGTTTCTGCACGATGGTGGAGTAGACTCGTTGTCTTCAGGCAGTCCTGTCCTCAGGATTTTGGAGTATTCTGGCTTTCTGGTGAGGAACTTTTCATTGTTTGGGCAGGGTCACTAGAACAACTGGTCTCTTGAGGGGGTCGAAAGTTCTAAAATACCAAAGGTTAGTGTATTTAGGTCTTCACTTCTTGTGTTGGTGGGTAATTCTTGTGGTTTCTTGCAGATAGTGAGGATACTTCGGTAATCGACTTCCGTCTTCAATGGGATTTCTTGCTATAATATACCGATGAATAATGAAGTTTTGCTCTATCGTCGAGTCTTGAGGAGTGAGTTGGATGAGGTATGTCATCCTGCTGGAGAGTAGCCTTCGAGTTGTTCTAACTTGACGACGTCAAACTTGGGTTTCGGGCGATGCTTTTCCTCTCATATCTCTCGAGGTTAGTATGGGTTCTGGTTATTGACGACTAACCTAGGGCTTTTTATTGTGTTACTAGGTAGGGTACCGCTCCTCAAGTCACATTTGTCAGAGGTCTAAGCAACCAGAACACATATACAAGGCGAACAGAGCGAGGGGATCGCATGTCCTTGTCAAACATCACACATCAAGCAACACATGATGCACTTAGGCATGCAAACACGGCCAACTAGGGGGACCAAGGAGTTAACTACTCACGATGTTGGGGAATCCTATATTAGGACTATTAATCCTAGACATCATTGCTCTTAGGGTCTGAGTCACTATCTTGCATATAAAGCCTTCACCGGGTCATTGGACACTTCTCGATAGTGTAAGATTTGATTTATTCTGATTAGGAGGATTCTGCTGGTAGGGCGATCTTATAGTCTCCTTTTGTTTGCTGGTAGTTGCTTCTCCTCATCTCGTCCTCAATGTCTTCACCTGGTTCTAGGTCCTACTTATTTGAAATCCATAGGATTGAAATTTGGATGAGGGATAGAGGAAACCAAGTTTCAAAATCCCTTAAACTAGGATGAGATAAGAAGTAGAATCTTTCAAAATATTTTGAGGAATTAGCTTTCGAAAGACGGTGTTTCCAAAATAGTTTTCCTGTCTAACGACCGTGCTAACTAATGTTCTCCTACAGTCAGGATGGCTCTGATACCAAGTCCGTGGGTCCCCCGAATTAATCCTCCGAGAATCCCTGTTACGCATACACCACGATCCCATGATTAGTTAGTCGTGGCACATAACCGACAAGTATCAAAGTAAACATTCATTTCTTAAGAGAATACAAGTCATATCTCAAATGCCCTTATGGCTACAATAGTCATCATCAGCAGAACTTTATCGAAGCGTAGAGCCCGAGCCAGGCCTTAACCTACAGGCAACTGACTAGGAGAACGTCCTAGCTCGTGAAGTCATCAACACCACCTTCTTCTTGATATCTAACCAAGTTAATAGCCAGGAAAAATGCCAGTGAGTACTTTGAATGTACTCGTAAACCACCTTAAGATAATAACAATAAGAGGATATGCAATATAGTTTTGGTAGTAGGAGGGCTCCAAGAGAGGTTCTTTTCTCAATTAGTTTCTCTTGTAGATATAGCATCTACATATCTTTGTTGAAAACCTTTGTGAACATTTTGGAAACTTTTTTGAAAAGTTTTGGGAAAACATTAGAACTGGGTCACCCATTTGTTCCTTCCTTCTGGTCATCCCATGACCAGATTCCTTTCATTCCTTTCTGACCATCCCATGGTTAGAATAGGTATCCTTTCCAACCATCTCATGGTCAAAACATTTCCAAAGCCATTGCTTTTCAGAAATCCTTTTTGAAAACAAAACCAGCAACGCTCTATAGCAACCTTCCCAACCGTCCATGACCGCGGAAACGTCTATTCTAATAGATTTACACTCTGCAGAGGTTGTACACTTTACCCACACCATCTGGGTACCCTACCTTGATCTACACCGATCGTGGGTCGAGTAACCGATCAAGACTCTCCGAATTCCACTCCAATATAAGTGCCTACCCTATGAGTGTTATTCCCCTCAACACTGGGATGCCCTATATAGTACACAAGCCAACCGGAGCGCTTTTTTCCACTTCCCAAGTGTGCGCTTTCAATGAGGGGCTCATAGTAACACGTGGAGGCCCATAGACCCTTCGTTCCTTCTCCTGGTCGATGTTTTACATGGAATCATCCAGAGAAGGCCCACCCTTTAGGGATTTTTATCCCCTGTAGTCGTTACGAGGCAGCTTATACCAGAATAGATATCAACACCCGGATTTTTAATCCCAGATGCCCGTTATGCCATACCTCGCAATCCCAGGATTACCATTTTTGCGAGACATAACGGATTGGATATCATAGTACATCATCCATTACAAACCATACATAAGGTTTTACACAAATAAGGATCTCATGATCCAGTCTTAATACAACAAGCAGCGGAAATAAAAGATAAGCGTAGCAGTGGGGTCCATCTTCAGGGGCACAGGCAATACTGACGAAGGCAAATAGTCCTAGTTATCATAGCCGTCCTGCTGACCATCATCTTGATAATCTCCTTCATAGTCTGGCCATAATAATAGCCAAGGACAAAAGCCATGAGTACTCTTTAAGTACTCGCAATCTACTATTAATAGGTACTATAGTTCTAAGTTAAAGTGCTAAATCTAAGTTTAATCATAAAGTTAAGTTTGAAACCTAAGCTGAGTTCTGAAGCAAAGAAAGATAAAATAAAGTTCTAGAATCACTAAAGTTGGGAAGCTGTTGTCATAAACACAACCCTATTGTGGTCAAGTCAAGATTCATCATTACTTCAAAGTATTTAGAAAACATCTGACAACGAAACAATATGGCCATTCCAACTGTCCATAACCGCGGACGCGGCTACTCGAATAGTTTGACACTCTGCAGAGGTGGTACACTTTCACCACAAGATTCGATACATCTGTCAGGGATAACCCCGAATCATCATACATAGTATGCAGATAATCAAACATAACCTTCCCTTTACACACCCTAGTATAAGCACCTCTCCTATGAGCATGGCCTCCCAACCATGACCATCAGTCATCTTGGGCACTGCATAGGTGGACATCATTGAGAGGTAGCCTCAGCTCAAACCTCTCCCGTGAGGGAACTAATACTAATGCATATAAATTTCCAGCTAAGCCTTACCCAATTTAGGTAGTGTGGTTGTACAGTAAATTTGGAATGATATCGCATCCGAATCCAACCATCAGTTTTATAAAAGGGTTAAAGCTCATGCCTCATCATTTTCATCATCATAAACCAGTTGTGTTTCTCAACACATGTCAAAACATCTCAATAGAATGACTCATCATTCCAAGGTTTTCACAATTCATTTTCACCACTTGTTCCCATCTAAAGTGACTCAAGTTTTTGATCTACTCTATAATACTAAGTTAAGAGTGTTTACTAAGGTGGAAGGATGGGATCAATCTCATGCCATAGAGTGACATCTAAAAATTTCTAAGTAGGTCAAGTTTTATACTTTTTATGCTACCTTCAAAACAAGTAAAGAACTTTGTGTACTAAGGGGAGTAAAACTTGTCAATAAGACTTGAGGTACTAATAGTTAAAGGGGGGTGTGATCAAAGCATGCTTATGGCATCTTTGCTAAACCATCTAGCTTAATTCTAGCTTGCTAACAATAGCTTGCCTTGGTTGGTGTAGTGGTTGAAGTTTTCTTCTTCTTCTTGGTAGCACTCCTCCCCCTCGTAAGCTTGGTCGGTACTATCTTCTATAAATACATACGGAGAGACAATCACCAAACAATACTTAACTAGGCTAGATAGCATTCTAAGACACACAATTATCATCACAAGCATCACAAGTTTAATTCAATAGTTTCTTTCTTTTTATTTTAGAAAAGTAATTTCTACTCATTGAAAAATTAACTAACATTTAATATTCACCACTTAAAACATGGGATCATGTTGACACATGTCATCACCACATATTCTAACATGTGGGAATGAGATTTAAGGATTGAATCAATATTACTTTGGTTTAAGTTCATTATTTAATGATTTAAAGTGACTAGAAATGCCTATATAGCATTATTTGGGTACTAGTCCAATGTCACTGCATGTAAACCTTAATATTATTACATATTTGGATAGATATGATGAAATGTGATTTTGAGAGTTGGAATCAACTCAAAAGCTAACTTGGTGGATTTTATAAAAATGTTGCAAGTTGCAAAAGCTTATGTCTTCTTATTTTTATTAGGATAGATCTATAACTCTAATTGAATTAAGTCCAACAGTCTTGGATAGATCTTTTTAGTTCCTTTCAGACAAAATTAGTTTCATGCAATTTGGATTTCTAAAACTCTCTGAATTGATTTTCAAACTAGGGGACAGAAACTAGATTTAACTAAAAAGAAAAATCTAGATTTGAATGGGTGGGCTAGCGCGGGAAAAGAAATGGGCCGGCCCAGTGGCGCTCCGCGGTGCGGGGCTCAACTGACAGGGGGGTCCCGCTTGTCAGCGACACTTAACACGCGAAACGGTACGCACGCTGTGAGCCGTGCGATTAGACTAGGAATCTATGGCTGAGGGCCGTCATCGACGACGAACAGGTCGCCAGCGAGCTCGAACCCTAGCGGCTCGGTGGGGGTCTACTGGGGGCGTACCAGGGCTCCAGCAGGGTCGGCAAGGCGGGCAAACGATGTGGAAGACGACGATGAGGCGAGGGGCGGTTGCGGTGGAGCTTGGGGTGGTCGCAATCAACGGCGCCCTTCTCCTCCTACCGTGGCTGCTTCGGCTCCAATTCCGGTGAGCTTCTGCTCCCTTTGCTCCGGTGAGAGGTGGGTGAGGTTTAGAGAGGTGAGGGGAGTGGAATGGTGTGGAGAGAAGAGGCTGGGGAGGGCTCCTTTTATAGGCCCGACGGTAAGACCGAGCGGGATGGGCAGGCGATGGTGGCGACATGGCTACGGCGGGGTAGAGGCATGGCTGGGGATGGCGATCGATGGGCGGTTCCCTGGCGGTGCTCCAGAACTTGAATGCGGCCATAGGGGCGGTGGCACGCGGTCTGGGCGAGGTGGCGCTCTGAGAGGCAGAGGCGGCGGTGTCCACGGCAAGCGGTGGCTGTGAGGCGTTGGGCGGCCAGCGGGGTTGTCTGGAGTGTTCTCCAGGTCGAGGTGGAGCGGCGGGCGCGGGCTGCTGCGAAGCGGCGGTCTGTGCGAGCGGGGACAGAACGTGCTCTGGGGGCAGCACTGGCATGATGCGGTGGCACTGGGCGCAGCTTGTCCTCGGTGGTCCACTGCACGGTTGGGCTTGGGCAAGGGACAGGGGGTGGCGGTGAGGTGTGAGCTACCTCCTAGACATGGAGAGAGGGAGAGGGGCGGTCTGCTGCGGTGAGGGCAAGGTTGGTTGGTGAGAGGTGGCTTGGCAGGGCATGGCCGTGCCACTAGGGGCTAGGGGAGTGGGTGGTTAGACTCTGGTTAGATCAAGAGGGGACAGGGGAGATAAATGAAGATCAATTGGGGGCAAAACCCTGTAGTAAACAGTGAGCTAGGATTAGAGTAGAGATTATGCATGCCAAGTGTTTGATGAAATGGCCGCATGAAAGAAAGTTTTGAATTTTGGTTTCAAAATTTTTGAGTGATCTCCACTAGTGCTAGGTAGTCTCTGGTTGCAAGGGTTTTGGAAGTGGAGCACAAATAGGTGGTTTTTGAAATAGGGGTGATCTATGCATATGCATTAGATTCAATTTGAAACTGTCATTTAAAACAGTTAAAAGAATGTTTTTAGCAGATCCAAAGGTGGTCCTTGGTACATCATTAGGTGTACTAGCAAGGGGTGCAAAGATCAAGAATTGTTTCTATTAAGTTTTGAGTACTAGGAATAGCCAAAGTTGGTATGGGAGTTAAATTTGCCAAAATGACCATTCCTCCTTTTTAATTCTTTTTGATTTGATTTTCTTTAGGAAATGTTTAGGAATGATGTAGATGATGTTTAAATCACCTAAGAAACATTTTACAAGCATTGGATCAATCAATCATGGCAATTCAAAACAACTCCTATTTTAAATGCACACACATATGAATGCTTTCATTTTAAATTTGGAAAAGTTTTTGTTAACCCCATTTTTGGTTGATTTGATCTTGATAAGCTTGGATTGAAGTTTTGGGATGTTACAAACCTTCCCCCCTTAAATAAAATCTCGTCCCGAGATTTACAAAGAAAACTAGGAACTAAAGAGATCTGGGAACTCTGTCCTAATGTAATCTTCGCGCTCCCAAGTAGCTTCCTCCTTGGTATGGTTGCTCCACTGAATCTTGAGAAACTTGATACTCCTGGTCCTGGTGGTTCTGTAGGCTTCTTCTAAGATACGGATGGGCACTTACCGATAGGTCAGGTCATTGTTGATTTCCACAGCTCTGTGATCGATGTTCTTGAAAACTTCCGTCTTCTCAAGCACTTCCAAGCATTTGTGAAGTAACGAGATATGGAACACATTGTGGATGGCTGACATCTCTTTAGGCAGTTCCAGTTGATACGATACTTCTCCTCGGCGGTTCATAATTTTGAAAGGTCCGATGTATCTGGGGGCTAACTTTCCCTGCAGACTAAAGCGTTGAGTCCCCTTTAATGGTGAAACCTTAAGATATAGGAAATCTTCGACATTGAAAGTCAGGTCTCTTCTTCTCTTGTCAGCATAGCTCTTTTGTCTGGATTGGGCGGTCTTGAGGTTCTCACGGACTTTGTGAACTTTCTCTTCTGCTTCACGGAGAATGTCGGGTCCCAAGATCTGACTCTCTCCTACTTGCGACCAATTCAAAGGGGTATGACACTTTCTTCTATATAGGAATTCAAATGGTGCCATCTGCAAAGTAGCTTGATAACTGTTGTTATATGAGAATTCTGCGAAAGGCAGGCAGTCTTCCCATTTTGATCCGTATTCCAACACACAAGCTCTAAGCATATCCTCTAGGATCTGGTTGACTCTCTCAGTTTGTCCATCTGTTTGCGGGTGATAAGCGGTACTGAAGTTCAACTTGGTTCCTAAACCTTCCTGAAATTTCTGCCAAAATCTTGAAGTAAACTGGGTTCCTCGATCTGAGACGATGGTCTTGGGGGTTCCATGCAGACTAACAATCCTAGCAATATACAGCTCTGCTAGCTTTGCACTTTGGTAGGTTGTATTGACAGGTATGAAGTGGGATACCTTGGACAGTCTATCAACTATGACCCAGATTGAGTCATTTCCCCTACTAGAAGTAGGTAAACCTGTGATAAAGTCCATTCTGACGGAATCCCATTTCCATTCTGGAATTTGCAATGGTTGCAACAGTCCTGCAGGTCTCTGATGCTTTGTTTTGACTCTTTGACAGATGTCACATTTGGCGATGTAGCTTCCGATCTCTCTCGTCATCTTGTGCCACCAAAATTGCTCTTTCAAATCCTGATACATCTTTGTTCCTCCGGGGTGGATAGAATAAAGAGTATTATGAGCTTCCTTCATGATAATTTTCTTCAGCTCCGAATCTGCTAGCACACAGATACGTCCTTTTTACCACAATACTCCTTCTTCGTCTTCGGTGAATCCAGGTACCTTTCCTATACCAATACGACGTTTGATTCCGTCGATACTTTCATTCCCTTTCTGGGCTTCCTTATTTGGCTAATCAAAGTGGGTTGAAGTTCAATTCTAGCTAGGAATCCTTTGCTAACTAACTCAGTCCTGAACTGCTCCAATTCCTCATACAAACTTGGTTGCTTCTCTTTGATCATGGTGTTAAGCCTACACGGCAATCTGCTAAGAGCATCCGCTACCACATTGGCTTTGCCGAGGTGATAGTGAATGTCAAGGTCATAATCCTTGATTAACTCTATCCATCTTATTTGCCTCATATTCAGCTCCTTGTGAGTGAAAATATACTTCAAGCTCTTATGATCTGAGTAAATCTCACAGCGATTACCCATCAAATAATGACGCCATGTCTTCAATGCTAGAACCACAGCTGCTAGCTCAAGATCATGGGTCGGATAGTTCTGCTCATGTTGCTTCAATTGTCGAGACAGATACGCGATGACTTTGCCTTCTTGCATCAATACAGATCCTAGGCCAATCTTGGATGCATCACAATACACATCAAACGGCTTCTTGATGTCTGGCATGATCAAAATTGGGGTTGATATCAATCTCTTCTTCAGCTCCTGGAAACTAGCTTCACATTTTTCTGTCCATTCAAACTTCTTGTCCTTCTTCAACAGTTGGGTCATTGGTGGGGCTATGCTCGAGGATCCTTCTACGAACTTGCGGTAATATCCTGCTAATCCGAGAAATGAACGAACTTGGGTTTGATTGGTTGGGGCTTCCCATTCTTTGACATCTTTGATCTTGGTGGGATCAACAGAGACTCCTCTGGCAGACACAATATGTCCTAGGAATCCTACTTCTTTCAGCCAAAACTCACACTTGCTGAACTTGGCATATAACTGATGCTCTGTCAGGGTTTCTAGAATGTTTCTCAGATGTTGCTCATGTTCTTCTTCTGAATTGGAGTAGATAAGGATGTCGTTGATAAACACAACTACAAACTTATCTAGAAATTTCATAAAGATCTTATTCATGAGATTCATGAAATAAGCAGGGGCATTGGTCAATCCAAAAGACATAACCGTGTACTCGTATAAACCATAGCGAGTAGTAAAGGCGGTCTTCGGAATATCCGTTGCACGAATCTTAAGTTGGTGATAACCAGTCCTAAGATCAATCTTTGAGAATACCTAGGCTCCAGTCAATTGATCAAATAGATCCTCTATCTTTGGCAAGGGGTACTTGTTCTTGATGGTGACATCATTCAACTTTCTGTAATCTGTACATAGACGATTGCCTCCATCTTTCTTGTCGACGAATAACACTGGGGATCTCCATGGCGATGCGCTTGGCTGAATCAAGCTTGTTGCTAACATGGCATCCAACTGCTTCTTCAGTTCCACTAACTCTGAGGGGTTCATGGTATAGGGTCTCTAGGCTATAGGTCCGGTTCCGGGGATTAGTTCGATAATGAACTCAATATCCCTATCCAGGGGCATACCTGGCAATTCATCTGGGAATACGTCGGGGTATTCACAGACTACTCTGACTTGGTCAATGTTGGACAGGGCTACACTCTTGTTGCACTTGAATTGACAGGGTAAGGTTTCAGAGATATGCTCTACTGTTACTCCAAAACTACTGGTCATGGTGATGGCTTTCTTAGCACAGTCTATCAGTCCTTTATGCCTTGACATCCAGTCCATACCTAGTACTACATCCAATCCTTTGGTTCCAAGTACAATTAGGTTGGCATAAAAATCTATCCCATGTATTCTGATAGGTACAGCTTTGCAAATTTTTCTAGCTTTTGTTGTTGAACCGGGGATTTGAACTATCATGACATGCTTTAGGTTGGTTGGGTGAATCTTACTATTGCATACAAATTCTTCGGTGACAAATGAATGCGATGCTCCAGAATCAAACAATACTCTTGCTAAAACTGAGTTGACAGAAAACATACCCAGCACTATATTTGGCGCTTCCTGGGCTTCTTCTGTGTTCATGTGGAAGAGACGACCGTTGCGGTTGTGAGGGTTCCCTGGGGAAAATCTCCTTCCTGGTTGAACACGACGCTGCTGCTGAGCTGGGGCATTCACAGGGGCATTGGCGGCAATCTTCTTGGGACACTCATTGGAGTAGTGACCCTTCACTCCACACTCGAAACAAGTGATCTGGGACTTGTCCTTGACTACGACAGGCACAGCATTGCTGCCAGTTCTGGGTGCAGTGTTGTTGTTGTTGTTCTTGGGAGGGGCACGGTTGAAATTGTTGGCATTGCCGGAGTTCTGATTGTTTCCTCTGGACTTCACATTGCCTCTGCTACGGTTGGGGTAGCTTGGGCAAGAATTTGGGGGTCGGTTGTTCCTTGGTGCATATCCTGGTGAAGGGTTGGGACGGTACTTCTAGTGACTACTGGATCCAAACTGATGCATCATACGATGCTTGCGGTTGTCATTTGCCTAGTTAATCTTCCCTTCCATCTGAATGGCAGAGTCGACTAGCTCTTCGAGATCATCGAAACGGATGTTGACGAGGACAGTCTGCATCTCATCATGCAGTCCGTTCAAGAATCTCTCCTTGTTCTTGGCCTTCGTGTTGATCTCATCAGGCGCATATCTGGCAAGTGACAAGAATCTGTCACGGTACTCCACCACAGTCATTCTTCCTTGCTTCAATTCGCGGAATTCATCTCTCATCCTGTTGACAATACCATGCGGCACTTGGGTGCGGCTGAACTTGACCTTGAATGCTTCCCAGGTCATCACCTGGCCATGGTTCATATTGCGGATGTTATTCCACCAAGCTCTTGCATCTCCCGCCAGATAGTGGGTGGCGAAGAGAACTTTCTCATTCTCATGAACTCTGCCAACCTCTAAGTTGTTTTCCATGGTCTGTAACCAGTCATCAGCATCTAATGGGTTCTCAGATTGGTTGAAGATTGGGGGATTTAAGTTCTGAAATTTTTTGAGTTTGGATCCTTGGTGATCCTGATTTCCATGTCCTTGGTTGTTGAGAGCCATTTGGGCGATCTGCTGCAATGTTGCTAAGTTGGCTTGACGCTCAGCCCTGCTTGCTTCACGGTCCGCGATGAGATTCTGCAAGATCTGCAGCATTGGGTCCTACGACGAGCTACTCTCTCCTTGGTTTCCACGAGTCATCTGAAGATTGAGATAGATATAGGGTAAGAGGGAAATTCTAAGGTTCATGGTTTTGGGTTTTTCAAATCTAAACTTTGAGTTAAACTCAGGTTTTTCAACTAACTTCTTTTTCATTCATGCAAGCAAGCACACGATACAACACACACCACAACAATCAAAGGGGAAAACAGATGGTTTGAAGAACCATTCTGCAAGCTACGATACAATGAGATGATACATATCATGCTACGACTGTGCTCTAGTGCATCTACTCATCATCGATGAAGTCAGAGTCTTCATCATCCGTGTAGAAGTCCACAGCATCTTATTCCACAAAATCATCATCGTTGCTGAGGTAAGAATCCATATCTCCCTGGATGTCTTCACCCTCGTCTTCTTCTTCCTTGGCGGCAAGCTGAGCTTCCTGCTCCTTGATGGTCTTCTCGAGGTCGGCCACCTTCTTGCAAAGACGGGCGATGGTGCGATCCTTCTTTGCACGCTGGCGGCAAAGAGACTGGCGATCTTGGATGAGCAGTGCGAAAGTCTGGGCCTTCTGGTCGGTGATGGCACGGTTCTGGTTAGCTAACTCCCTGGCATTGTCCAGTTCTTACTGTCTGTCATGAAGCAAGAAGTCAAGGTTCTCCACTTGACGCCTCAACTCTGGGTGACTTGGCATCTCCATCGGCATTCCCATGAAGTCACGTCTTGCATAGTGGGCAAAACGGGTTCCTTGGATCTTGTTGACGCTGAGGGAACATAGACGTGCGAGAGCTTCATGCATTGCCCTGGCTAATCCATCTAGCCAGTTGTTCTCTCTCACGGAGAATTGAATTCTCCCAAAAGTTGGTGCTTCGATGCTTCCTCGAAGATCTGCGGTGACTTTCCACTGTAGGTCTCCTCCTGGGGGTCCTGGAAGTTGAGCACCAAGAAACTCCGGATGTGGGCATCCTAGTAACTCCAACAGTGAATCCAGATCCCTCTCGAAGATCAGCTGACCTCCGTTTCCCAACTGGTAAAACTTGCTGAACTGAGTCTCCATCTACAAGAATTAAGGATGAGGAAGTTAGTGAAGTAATCAAGTGTGTCAAATTTTAAGTAGTAATGTAAGAATTTTGAGGAACATGAATTTTTGAGAAAGAATGAGTTCACAAGGGTAAGAGGGGAAATAGTTTTTCAGAAATACTCACTTTGGTTTTGAAACTAAGTTTTTGTTTGAACGTCCATTCTAACTAGGGTCTCCTATGGTCAGGATGGCTCTGATACCAACTTGTCAACACCCGGATTTTTAATCCCAGATGCCCGCTATGCCATACCTCACAATCCCAGGATTACCATTTTTGGGAGTCATAACGGATTGGATATCACAGTACATCATCCATTATAAACCATACATAAGGCAGATAGTCCCAGTTATCATAGCCGTCCTGCTGACCATCATCTTGATAATTTCCTTCATAGTCTGGCCATAATAATAGCCAGGGACAAAAGCCATGAGTACTCTTTAAGTACTCACAAACTACTATTAACAGGTACTATAGTTCTAAGTTAAAGTGCTAAATCTAAGTTTAATCATAAAGTTAAGTTTGAAACCTAAGCTGAGTTCTGAAGCAAAGAAAGATAAAATAAAGTTCTAGAATCACTAAAGTTGGGAAGCTGTTGTCATAAACACAACCCTGTTGTGGTCAAGTCAAGATTCATCATTACTTCAAAGTATTTAGAAAACATCTGACAACGAAACAGTATGGCCATTCCAACTGTCCATAACAGCGGAGACAGCTATTCGAATAGTTTGACACTCTGCAGAGGTGGTACACTTTCACCACAAGATTCGATACATTTGTCAGGGATAACCCTAAATCATCATACTTAGTATGCAGATAATCAAACATAACCTTCCCTTTACACACCCTAGTATAAGCACCTCTCCTATGAGCATGGCCTCCCAACCATGACCATCAGTCATTTTGGACACTGCATAGGTGGACATCATTGAGAGGTAGCCTCAGCTCAAACCTCTCCCGTGAGGGAACTAATACTAATGCATATAAATTTCTAGCTAAGCCTTACCCAATTCAGGTAGTGTGGTTGTACGGTAAATTTGGAATGGTATCGCATCCGAATCCAACCATCAGTTTTATAAAAGGGTTAAGGCTCATGCCTCATCATTTTCATCATCATAAACCAGTTGTGTTTCTCAACACATGTCAAAACATCTCAATAGAATGACTCATCATTCCAAGGTTTTCACAATTCATTTTCACCACTTGTTCCCATCTAAATTGACTCAAGTTTTTGATCTACTCTATAATACTAAGTTAAGAGTGTTCACTAAGGTGGAAGGATGGGATCAATCTCATGCCATAAAGTGACATCTAAAAGTTTCTAAGTAGGTCAAGTTTTATACTTTTTATGCTACCTTCAAAACAAGTAGAGAACTTTGTGTACTAAGGGGAGTAAAACTTGTCAATAAGACTTGAGGTACTAATAGTTAAAGGGGGGTGTGATCAAAGCATGCTTATGGCACCTTTGATAAACCATCTAGCTTAATTCTAGCTTGCTAACAATAGCTTGACTTGGTTGGTGCAGTGGTTGATGTTTTCTTCTTCTTCTTGGTAGCACTCCTCCTCCTCGTAAGCTTGGTCGGTACTATCTTCTATAAATACATACGGAGTAGAAAATCACCAAACAATACTTAACTAGGCTAGATAGCATTCTAAGACACACAATTGATGATCTATTATCATCACAAGCATCACAAGTTTAATTCAATAGTTTCTTTCTTTTTATTTTAGAAAAGTAATTTCTACTCATTGAAAAATTAACTAACATTTAATATTCACCACTTAAAACATGGTATCATGTTGACACATGTCATCACCACATATTCTAACATGTGGGAATGAGATTTAAGGATTGGATCAATATTACTTTGGTTTAAGTTCATTATTTAATGATTTACAGTGACTAGAAATGCCTATATAGCATTATTTTGGTACTAGTCCAAAGTCACTACATGTAAACCTTAATATTATTACATATTTGGATAGATATGCTGAAATGTGATTTTTAAGAGTTCGAATCAACTCAAAAGCTAACTTGGTTGATTTTATAAAAATGTTGCAAGTTGCAAAAGCTTCTGTTTTCTTATTTTCATTAGGATAGATCTATAACTCTAATTGAATTAAATCCAACGGTCTTGGATAGATCATTTTAATACCTTTCAGACAAAATTAGTTTCATGCAATTTGGATTTCTAAAACTCTCTGAATTGATTTTCAAACTGGTTGACATAAACTAGATTTAACTAAAAAGATAAATCCAGATTTGAATGGGTGGGCTAGAGCGGGAAAAGAAATGGGCCGGCCCAGTGGCGCTCCACGGCGCGGGGCTCAACTGACAGGGGGGTCCCGCTTGTCAGCGGCACTTAACACGCGAAACGGTACGCGCGCTGTGAGCCGTCCGATTAGACTAGGAATCTACGGCTGAGGGTCGTCGTCGACGACGAATAGGTCGCCAGCGAGCTCGAACCCTAGCGGCTCGGTGGGGGTCTACTAGGGGCGTACCAGGGCTCCAGCAGGGTCGACAAGGCGGGCAAACAACGTGGAAGACGACGACAAGGCGAGGCGCAGTTGCGGTGGAGCTTGGGGTGGTCGCAATCAATGGCGCCCTTCTCCTCCTGCCGTGGCTGCTTCGGCTCCAATTCCGGCGAGCTGCTGCTCCCTTTGCTCCAGTGAGAGGTGGGTGAGGTTTAGAGTGGTGAGGGGAGTGGAATGATGTGGAGAGAAGAGGATGGGGAGGGCTCCTTTTATAGGCCCGACGGTAAGACCGAGCGGGATGGGCAGGCGATGGTGGCGACATGGCTACGGTGGGGTAGAGGCATGGCTGGGGATGGCGATCGATGGGCGGTTCCCTGGCGCGGTGGCACGCGGTCTGGGTGAGGTGGCGTTCTGAGAGGCAGAGGCGACAGTGTCCACGGCGAGCGGTGGCTGTGAGGCGTTGGGCGGCCAACGCGGTTGTCTGGGGTGTTCTCCAGGTCGAGGTGGAGCGGTGGGCGCGGGCTACTGCCAAGGGGCGGTCTATGTGAGCGGGGACAGAACGTGCTCTGGGGGCAGCACTGGCATGGTGTGGTGGCACTGGGCGCGGATTGTCCTCGGTGGTCCACTGCACGGCTGGGCTCGGGCAAGGGACAGGGGGTGGCGGTGAGGTGTGAGCTACCTCCTAGACATGGAGAGAGGGAGAGGGGCGGTCTGCTGCGGTGAGGGCAAGGTTGGCCGGCGAGAGGTGGCTCGTCATGGCATGGCCGTGCCACTAGGGGCTAGGGGAGTGGGTGGTTAGACTCTGGTTAGATCAAGAGGGGATAAGGGAGATAAATGAAGATCAATTGGGGGAAAACCCTATAGTAAACAGTGAGCTAGGATTAGAGTAGAGATTATGCATGCCAAGTGTTTGATGAAATGGCCGCATGAAAGAAAGTTTTGAATTTTGGTTTCAAAATTTTTGAGTGATCTCCACTAGTGCTAGGTAGTCTCTGGTTGCAAGGGTTTTCGAAGTGGAGCTCAAATAGGTGGTTTTTGAAATAGGGGTGATCTATGTCATTTTTGTTATAGTGGAAACATAGCTCCCCTTGAGGCGATACTAATACCACTTGATAGCCACTCTCAATATCTTCCATAGGAAGTTGGGTTTACCCTTTTTGGAGGTGTAGATCTCCTTAGGGAATTTATCTACTGATTTAGATACTTCTTAGAAGTTTTATAGCCAAAATATATTGAAAAGTTATTTTGGCAAGATTCTTGCTCTGCATGCTGCACAAAACATGTGGTAAAACCTAGAAATTTGGATCTGGACAGAACTGGGTTGTTTCCATTTTTATTTCGATTTAAACTAAACGTCCTTTGAATAGATCTGCAAATAAGGAAAAACAAAAGGAAAAGGGCGCAGCGGGCCAGATCTGGAGGGAGTTGGGCCGCACCGGGCCAGGCCGGCCCAACCTGTCGAGGGCAGCGCGCGGGGTGGCGCTTTTGGATCCGCCAGGCGGGACCCGCTGGTCAGCGACTACGGCGGCTGATACGTCCATTTTGCATCAATATTATATACCATAATTTACTGTTATTCATTGCTATATTTCATATTAAGAGGTGATACTTATGTATTTTCATCTGATTTTGCATGGTTGATGACTTTTGGAGCATGGACCACTGCAGTCAGGATTCTGATGGAAAAGGTGTTTTTTGGAGGCAAAATTCGTGAAGATCAGAAAATCTGGGAAAATATATGGAAAATCCTATTTTTCCAAAAGGCGAAGGAAGCCAGAAGGCGGAGTGGAGATGGGCCACAGGTGGCCCACACCACCCCCTGGCGTGGGCCAGCCTAGGCCGCGCCACCAGGTGGTGTGGCCACCCTGGCCCACCTTTGGCTCTCCCATCTGGCATATATAATCCTCCTGAAACCCTAATACTCGGGGAGCGACCATAGAAAGATTTCGCCGCCTCTACGGGGCAGAAAACACCGAGAGAGAAAGATCTCTCCGGTAGACAGATTTCTGCCAGGGGAATTCCTTCCCGGAGAGAGGAGATCGTCGCCATCAACACAACCTTAAAGCTGGACTTCATCGGGATCATCATCATTGATAGATTGCAAATGTATCTATAATTTTTGATGTTCCATGCTTGGTTTTATGTACTTTCTTGTGTTTTGTCCACACTTTGGAGTACTTTTCATATGATTTCTTGGACTAACCTATTAACAAAGTGCCACAGTGCCAGTTGCTTGTTTTCTGCTGTTTTTGGTTCCAGGAAGTCATAAAATGAATATTCTCGAAATTGGACGGAACAAAAGCCAAAGTTGTTATTTTCCCGGAAGACTCATGGAGCCAGAAGGAGAGTCGGAGAGGGGCCACAGGGTGGCCACACCACCCCTAGGCGCGGGTGCCCCTAGGCCGCGCCAGGGCATGGTGTGGGCCCCCTGGCTGGCCACCGACCTTGCCTCCTTCGCCTATAAGAGCCTCCCGATACCAAAACCCTAGATAGTCAATCAGAAATCTACGAAAAGTTCCACAGCACCGCCACCACCGAAGGGGACATTTGGGGGACAGAAAGTCTCTGTTCTAGCACCCTGCCGGGACGGGGAAGTGCCCCCGGAGCCATCTCCATCGATCTCCACCGCCATCTCCATCACCATTGCTGATTCCCATGATGAGGAGGGAGTAGTTCTTCCTCGACGCTAAGGGTTCTACCGGTAGCTATGTGTTCATCTCTCCCTCTATGCATGATCTTATTGAGATCATGAGCTTGTAATCTATAGATCTACCTTGCTACTCAAGTGCTTTAATAGATCTCTTCTCTCCCTATGTGTGTGAAAGTGACAGCGTGCACACCATGGTGGCACTTAGGCTAGAGATTTCAAATACTTGTTATGAGTTATATTTGGAGTTGGATGTCTTTATGAAATTGTGGTGTTTGTTGGAACCATCTAGTGCTCAAGGTGACAGTGTGGGGTTTTCTAGATGGGAAAGATGAACTTTGAGGTGTGCTATTATAGCCCTACCATCGATTAGAGTGTCCAACCGGAGAGTAGTTCAGCGTAGTATCATAAAGAAGAACATATTTATAGATGGGAATTTATATGAGAGTGTTCACTAGTGAAAGTATGATCCCTAGGCCTTGTTTCTAAGCATTGATACACCATTTGCAATTAGATCTGTTACATGTTTGCTTGCTTCCTTCTTTATTTTAGTTTTCCTTTAGTCTTTTCCCATGTCAACCACATGCCAGCAAGCTATTTTTTGGCACCGTTACCACTTATAATTATCTATACCACTTGTATTTCACTATCTCTTCGCCGAACTAGTGCACCTATACACCTGACAAGTGTATTGGGTGTGTTGGGGACACAAGAGACTTCTTGTATCTTGATTGTAGGGTTGCTTGAGAGGGAATACCTTTGACCACTTCCTCCCTGAGTTCGATAAACCTTGGGTGATCCACTTAAGGGAAAACTTGCTGATGTTCTACAAACCTCTGCACTTGGAGGCCCAACAACTGTCTACAAGAATAGAAGTGCGTAGACATCAAGCTATTTTGTGGCGCCGTTGCCGGGGAGGTAAGGTAAAAGGTACTCACATCCTCCGGTGTGAGTGCTCGAAGTTATTTCCTGTAGATTCTACAATTTTGTCTTTTTGTTTCTTGTTTTCACTAGTTAGGCTTAATGGAAAACAACAACAAAATTAGAGAGCTTTATAGTATTTATCTTGAGTTAGGACATGAAGTGTTTGAAGAGAAAATTAAAAAACCTATGGAACTTTATTTGCATGCTAATAGCAATGTTGTTAGTATGAACTCTTTGGACACCATTATTGCTAATGTTATGGAAAAGTCTAAGCTTAGGGAAGCTAGTTTTTATGAAAATGATCTTTTTAGTTCCCCAGCTTTGGAAGATAGCTATTCTATTGCTTATGATGGTACAAAACCTCCAATATATGATAATTACAATGATGAATATCATATTTTCAGTCCACCAACTATTGAGGAGAAAATTAATTATGATTACAATATGCCTCCTATATTTGATGATTATGGTGATGAGAATAATAATGATATCTATTTTGTTGAATTTGCTCTCACTACAATTAATAAGAATAACTATGCTTATGTGGAGAGTAATAATGATTATATGCATGTGGATCATGATAAGAATGTTTCATGTGATAGTTATATTGTTAATTTTATTCATGATGCTACTGAAAGTTATTATGAGAGAGGGAAACATGGTTTTATGTGTTTCAACAATATTAAGTTTCCCCTCTTTATGTTGAAAATTTTGAAGTTGCACTTGTTTTGCTTTCCTATGCTTGTTGCTTTGTGCTTTCATGACTTGTTTCTTTAGAAGATTCCTATGCATAGGAAGTGGGTTAGACTTAAATGTGCTTTGGATTTGCTTTTTGATGCTCTCTTTTACTTCCATTCATATTTCTTATATGAGCATCTTCTCAAACTATCATTCCTAACTTAAAAGCGTTAAAGAAAAGTACTTATTGGTACATAACCCAAAAGTTTTAGATGAGTCTTGGAAGTTATTACTTCAGTAATAACCACTCCTTATCCTTTTTATTTGCTTTTTGTGCCAAGAGTAACCTGTAATGAGAGAGAAGTAATGATTGGGAAAGTTGCTATCCTGAAACAGATTTCTGCGCTTCACCGTAAAAATTCGCGTAAAATCTTTACACGTCCTTTTGAGGTGTGAATTTTTGTGCTTCTGCCCCAGGTTGTTATCTAACTTTCATTAGTTCAACACTTTTTTATTTGAGCAACAGAAGGTCTTCGAAAAAATTCGTCTTTACCTGCTGGTCTGTTTTGACAGATTTCTGCCATTATTTGCATTTGCTTCTTGTTGGTTCCTTTTTAGTTCTTTTGGGGAATTGAGATTTTTGAGGGAAGTGCTAAAGTAGCTTGTGTTTTAATGAAAGTTTATTTGGTGTTATAACTGAACCTTAAGACTTATTTATCTTGAGTGCACTAATGTTACTAATAAAGATTGTGTGAAGTTTTGTATGAAGGAAAAATTTCAGGTGTATGGAAGGAATGAGTAATGAGATGAAGGATGGACTAAAGCTCAAGCTTGGGGATGCCATGTGTGTCACCCCAATAAATATCCAATAAGTACAAGCGTCAAAGCTTGGGGATACCCAAGGCATCCCCTTCTTCATCAATAAAAATCCCAGGTTTCTTCCAAACACTTTATTTTTATTGTTTCATGCACAGTTGTGTTGTTCTTGGAGCGTCTTCGTTTTTCGTTTTTCGTTTTCGTTTTCTTGGTTTTCTTAGTTTGCTGAATAAATTGGTTGGACCCCCTCTTTCATACATTGGTTTGCAAATAGTTTGGTTTGGTTTGGAAAAGAGTAAGAAAGTTCATGCTTATGTGGTAAAAAGAGCCCGTTTTTGACTGTGGCCTATGCTTTGTCATGCCATGCTTGATATTGTTTGGCTTTATGCTTAGTATTCTTTGCTGTAGCATGCCTTGTTATAAACAATTGAGATTGCTTAATGTGCCTTGGATGAACCATGCGTTGTTTTAGCATATTAAAGCATAGTATAGTGGTATTCTCCTTTGATGCTTTATTTGGGTTGACTTGGCGCATGCTCACACCATGTTATGACTATCTCAAGTCACCATAGCCTTTATGATCCTTTAGTTTTCAACTTGTAGTATCACTTGATGCTTTGATCAATGATGTTTTGTCGCTCTGCATGATTATGGTCATTATTGCTCTCTTAGTTTGTCGCTCCCAGTCTTTTGCTAGCCTCCACAACCAAGTATGAGTTCCACTCATGCATCAAACTCCCTAAACCAAGTTATTCCAAAGAGTCCACCAAACCTACCTATTAGAATTTTCTATTCCAAGTATATTCATGTTTTTATCTATCTTCCGAATTAAACTTGTTATGAGAAAACTAGTGATTAAAGCTCTCACGAACTTGATGGCACACTTTACTTTTATTGCCCTTAATAAACTTGAACCATTGTGTTGTCTATGTTGTATATGCTTGCACTCATTTGTTGGGAATTAGCAGAACCATGCTTTCATGGGGAACGCTTTCAACATTGCACTTGGTACTTGTACCTAGTTGATATCATGCTCTTCTGTATATGGATGTCGTCGGTGTGAAATGAAAGGGGATCTTGTAAGTCCATGGAGTTATGTATATGTGTTAGAGAAACGCCTGGGCCGCTGGTCTAATCCATGCTGACATGGTGGAAACCTGCAGCGTAACCATAATGAGCTGTATATGAAGCATTCTTCTTATAAAAAAAGAGTCCTATATTGAGAAAAAAGAGAAAAAGAAAAAAAGAGATTATGAAAAGAGGAAAGAGAGAAAAAAGCACCATATTGCCATGGTAAATAAGAAGATTGCTGAGATGCTCGTTGTCTGCTTGCCTTGTCATTTTGATATGGGGATTCTTCCATATCATCGGGCAAGGGGTACCTCGTTGGCGGTTCTCTATGATACACATGTACTTACGATGACAAGAACTTACTGGTGACTAAACTTGAGTAGCATGAGGAGCGGCCCTCGTATTCAAGGGACATGAGATTTCTAACTTATACTTCTTCAAGCATATACACCATAGTTTGTCCACTTTAACCTTAATCACTTCAAGATGCTTATGATAGGGGCAATGAGAGCTGAAAGCTATAAGTACCATAATTTTTGGAAGCTCTTTATGTGACTTGAATCCCTGCTTCCTTCTATGAAGGCCTTTCTTTTACCTTTTTGTTGAGTCTCCACCTTCTATCTTTATGCACCTACTTTGAGAGCATAGTGGTCATTCTTAGTTCTATGTGCATTGTCCCAAGACTTGTTGATTGATGCATAGCTTTGATATTGCTTGTTTTAAACTATTTGTATCTAGTCACTCTTATAAACATTGAAGGTGTCATATGCATTTATATTTGCTACTCTATGAGGGACAAGCTGAATACTATTATGCTATGTTTTCTTTATGTGAAACAAACAAACGTCTTGCAAAGCATTGTTATTCATGAATCTTTTGTTTGTGCCTTTTCATGTTGCAACATAGTTTCTTTTTCTTATTGCTAGAACTTTGTCTTTCATGTTATGATTGAAGTACTATGATCCCAGCTATCAATGTTTTACAAATACTTTGATCAAGTTTATGATGGTGCATGTCACCTCAAAAATTATTCTTTCTTTTTATCACTTACCTACTCGAGGACGAGCAGGAGTTAAGCTTGGGGATGTTGATACATTGCAAATGTATCTATAATTTTTGATGTTCCATGCTTGGTTTTGTCTACTTTCTTTTGTTTTGTCCACACTTTGGAGTACTTTTCATATGATTTCTTGGACTAACCTATTAACAAAGTGCCACAGTGCCAGTTGCTTGTTTTCTGCTGTTTTTGGTTCTAGGAAGTCAGAAAATGAATATTCTCGGAATTGGACAGGACAAAAGCCAAAGTTGTTATTTTCTCGGAAGACTCATGGAGCCAGAAGGAGAGTCAGATAGGGGCCACAGGGTGGCCACACCACTCCTAGACGCGGGTGCCCCTAGGCCACGCCAGGGCATGGTGTGGGCCCCCTGGCAGGCCACCGACCTTGCCTCCTTCGCCTATAAGAGCCTCCCGATACCAAAACCCTAGATAGTCAATCAGAAATCCATGAAAAGTTCCGCAGCGCCGCCACCACCGAAGGGGAGATTCGGGGGAAAGAAAGTCTCTGTTCCGGCACCCTGCCGGGACAGGGAAGTACCCCTGGAGCCATCTCCATCGATCTCCACCGCCATCTCCATCACCATTGCTGATTCCCATGATGAGGAGGGAGTAGTTCTTCCTCGAGGCTAAGGGTTCTACCGGTAGCTATGTGTTCATCTCTCTCTATGCATGATCTTATTGAGATCATGAGCTTGTAATATATAGATGTACCTTGCTACTCAAGTGCTTTAATAGATCTCTTCTCTCCCTATGTGTGTGAAAGTGACAGCGTGCACACCATGGTGGCACTTAGGCTAGAGATTACAAATACTTGTTATGAGTTATATTTGGAGTTGGATGTCTTTATGAAATTGTATTGTTTGTTGGAACCATCTAGTGCTCAAGGTGACAGTGTGGGGTTTTATAGATGGGAATTTATATGAGAGTGTTCACTAGTGAAAGTATGATCCCTAGGCCTTGTTTCTAAGCATTGATACACCATTTGCAATTAGATCTGTTACATGTTTGCTTGCTTCCTTCTTTATTTCAGTTTGCCTTTAGTCTTTTCCCACGTCAACCACACGCCAGTAAGCTATTTGCTGGCACCGTTACCACTTATAATTATCTATACCACTTTTATTTCACTATCTCTTCACCGAACTAGTGCACCTATACACCTGACAAGTGTATTGGGTGTGTTGGGGACACAAGAGACTTCTTGTATCTTGATTGCAGGGTTGCTTGAGAGGGAATACCTTTGACCACTTCCTCCCTGAGTTCGATAAACCTTAGGTGATCCACTTAAGGGAAAACTTGCTGCTGTTCTACAAACCTCTGCACTTGGAGGCCCAACAACTGTCTACAAGAATAGAAGTGCGTAGACATCAATCATCATCACCACCATCATCATCACTAGCACCATCATCACCATCTCCATATTGATGTAACAATCGGGTTGAATCTTGCATAGTTCTTAGGGGAAACTTTCCCAGTGTTGGTTACTCTTTGTAGTTGATGCTATTGAGTGAACCATTGAATTATTGTTTTTGTTCAGATTTTTATACATCATTATTCCATCTATGATCATGATCCATATGATGTCTTGTGAGTAGTTCGTTTTGTTCTTCAGGTCATGGGAGAAGTCATGTTGTTAGTAGTGGAGGTGTGTTGAGAAAGATTCAATAGTTTGATATTTAAGTTGTGGTGTACTTCTTTTAGTGGTGTCATGTGAACGTTGACTACATGACACTTCACCTATATGGGCCTAGGGGAATGCATTGTGTATTTGGCTACTAATCATAGGGGTTGCCGGAGTGACAGAAACCTAAACCCCCGTTATGAAACCATTGCAGAACGGACGTCAGGGTCTTAGAGTTTAAAGCTATGTTTAGGTTTTTACCTTAATTACTTTCTTGTACTTACGGATGTTTGCAAGGGGTATAATCACAAGTATGTATTAGTCCTAGGAAGGTCGGTACATTAGCACAGGTTCACCCACACAATACTTAGCAAACTAAAGAAGATTAATTGACTATATGAAGCGAAAGCACTTGACAGTCTTCCCATGTGTCCTCGAGAACGTTTGGTCATCTTAAGAAATACAACCGGCTTGTCCTTTGCTGCATAAAGGATTGGGCCACTTGCTGCATTTATTCCTATTGTCTTTTATTTACTCATACTTTATTTACTTGCTTTATCAAAAAACCCTAAAAATCTGTTTGCTAAGTATTTGCAGAGAATTCCTGATCCATACCACTAGCTAGCACCTTCTGATCCTCGTTCGGTTCGACACTCTTACTTATCGAAAATACTATGATACACCCCCTATACTTGTGGGTCATCAAGACTATTTTCTGGCGCCGTTGCCGGGGAGTGTAGCGCTATTGGAGAGTGGAACTGGTAAAGGAAACTTCTACTGTGAGTATTGGTTACTTCTGTTAGTTTCTTTATTTTTGTTATGGATAATTCGCTGAGTTTCTTGTTTCGTAATGCTACTACCACTGCTAAGGTAGTAGATGAACCACCACCTGCTGAGAATGATTCTTTTAAAATACCTACGAGAATTATTGATCGTGTTATGGATAACTACTATGCTGGGGATGGAACTGTCCATCCCGGTGATCATTTGCTCTTTATACACAAATTATGCGGGTTGTTCAAGTGTGCATGTATTACTACATATCAAGTTAAGAAGAAGTTATTCTCATTATCACTGAAAGGAAGAGCTGAGGAATGGTATAAGCTGCTGAAGAATAGTCAAGCTCTGGAATGGGAGGAAATAGTACCTCTCTTTTATTCAAACTTTTATCCTCCTAGTGAGATTCATAAAGATTGGAATCAAATATACAATATTTGGCCTCTTGATGGAGAGAGTACAGCTCAAGCTTGGGGGAGATTGAAGTTAATAATTCTCAAATGTCCCATTCATGAGCTCCCCAACAATATTATTATCAATAACTTTTATGCATGGCTTTCTCTTCATGATAAGGATCTATTGGATGCTTCTTGTGCTAGATCATTCACTCGCATGGAAGAATAATCTAAATGGGATCTTTTGGACCGTATTCAAGATAATGCTGAAGCTTGGGAGAATGACAAAGGTATAAAGTCAGGTATAAATTATGATTATGAATGCATTGAATCTTTTATGGGAACTGATGACTTTCAAAATATTAAAAATGCTTATGGTCTAGACTCTCAAGCTATTGCTTCTTATTTTAAGGCTTTTGCCTCCTACATTGAAGTGCCTAAAAAGAAGTGGAATAAGTATCATGAACCTTATAAAGATATTAGTAAGAGTGTTCCTGCAAGAAATACTGAAGTTTATACTACTAATCATGTTTTACCTGAACGTTACATTGAGAAAATGCCTTTCCCAGTTAAGATAAAGGAACATTCTATGATAGCTAGTATGGTTAATGAAAGTATAAATAAAGTTGTTGAACTTGATAAACAAATGGATGATGAACCTATAATAGAAAATGTGAAAGACTTTGTTACTAAATATGAAGTAAAGGGACACACTATCCTTGGTAAGGATACCTCTAATATTATTTCACAAAGTAGTGTTATAAGAACTAGTATTCCCGTGTTTTCTGTTAGAATAAGTGATCATTGTTACAATGGTCCTTTTGATAGTTATATTGTTAAGTTTATGCATGATACTGAAAGTTACTATGAGAGAGGGAAAAGTGTTCTTATGCTTCTCAATAATATCAAGTTTCCTCGTTTTATGCTGAAAGTTTTATGTTGCACTTCTTTTGCCTTCCAATGCTAGTAGCCTCTGGTTTCAACAACTTGTTTGTTTACAAAATTCCCTTTCATAGGAAGTGGATTAGACTTAAATGTGTGTATTTTTTCTTATTAATGCTCTCTTTCACCTCAATTCATATTCTTATGTGAGCACCTTTGAAATTATCATGCCCATCTTAATGGCTATAAAGAAAGAGCTTTTTGGGAGACAACCCAATTTATTTTTGTCTTCGGTTTGTTTTGTTTTTCTTTGAGTCTTGGAAAGTTATTACTTTGGTAATAACCTGTCCTTATCCTTTTTGTTTGGTTTTTGTGTCAAGATCAACCTCTAATGAGAGAGAAGTAATATTTGGGGAAGTTGCTGTCCCGAAACAGATTTTTGTGCTTCACCATAAAAATTCGTGAGATATCTCTGTATGTTGGATTGAGCTGTAACTTTTTTGTGCTTCTGCCCCAGGTTGTTTTTTAACTTTCATTAGTTTTGCACTTTTTGATTTGAGCAACAGAAGATTTTCGAAAAAATTGATCTTTACCTGGTGGTATGTTTTCATAGATTT
This sequence comes from Avena sativa, assembly GCA_916181665.1. Taxonomy (NCBI): domain Eukaryota; kingdom Viridiplantae; phylum Streptophyta; class Magnoliopsida; order Poales; family Poaceae; genus Avena; species Avena sativa. The sequence continues at coordinate 431,002,793 of OV702292.1, read as the reverse complement.
TGCCACTCTTGCATTTGCTTCTTTAATCGATTTCCTTTTTGAATTCTTTTTGGGCTTTCGGAAGGAGTTGATAGAGTAGCTTATGTTTTGATGCTTTTCAGTTGAATTTGAACCCAAAAGGTTTTATCACTTCACTTATACTAATGTTGCTAATGAGAACTGCGTGAAGTTTTGTGTGAAAGAAATTTCCAGGTAGTGGAGATAATGGTGTAATAAGGAAGTGAAAGGTTTCATGACTCAAGTAATAAGTGTATGAATATGAAGATATTGATGTTATTTAAGTGGTTACTCCGGAAGAATCTACTAGATACCAAATTCAGAGACCTGTAGAGTCCGTTTTCAAATAGGTAACAGTTCTGGTAAGAAAAGTTCCGTGAAAATACTATCCAATTATATTTTTGCAGTTTTTATCCAATAAGGAAAGCTACGAAGCGAAAGAGGGACGGATACGGAGCCAGGGTGGCTCACACCACCCTGTGGCGTGGGCCCACCACTGGCCGCGCCACCAGGTGGTGTGGCCACTCCGGACTCCGTCTCCGACCCGTTTTCTCCCAGTACCTTCCTTTTGTTGTGAAACTTCTTAATATATAATCCCCCGAATCCCCCAAGGTTCGTATATCGTGTTCTCTTCATGTTTTTGTTTTGGTCTGTTTTGTTGAGATGTCGTTCAGGGGTTCATCTTCAAAGGATTACGAGCTGCGACGCCGCCACGAGCTCCATAACAATCTTGAGCACGAAGACATGGATCAGAACGGCAGGGAGGAAGTAAAGGACATGACAGCAGGCATGAAGGGGCTGATACCTCCAACTCTATCTCAGTTCTTGCCCTGCAGAAGTGAAAGGTCTACGAGTCACTGATGAGTTCTGCGATAAGTACCGAGTATTGAGGAGGAAGGTGGATATGCTTCAAGAGGAAAATAACAGGCTTCGCATGATGCTGGAAGATTTCCTCGCGCCAACCGAGAGAATACCACCACCACCGAAGGAGTAATTCGTCATCAGGTTTGGCATCCCCTTGGTTTGTTCCAAGCTTGGGGGAGTGCCGCGGTATCACATCACTATATTCTATCTTTTTACCTTTTTAGTAGAGTCATATCATGAATAGAGAAGTTATCATGTAGGATGGTTTGCATTATGGAAGTGTCCCCTCTCTCGTTAGATATGTATCCCTTGGTGTGAGTTGCCGTTATGGAATATTAATGAGAAGTTCTATCATTTAATCTTTTGCATATCTTATATTAGTTTTCAATTTGTGGTTATATGATTGATCTTGTTGTTAGTATTGGTATCACATTGGGATCATTAAGTTAATTTAGTTGGTTTTGGCAAACCTGGCTCGGTCAGTAGCAACACTATTTTTGAGAGTTGAATGAAAAAGATAAAAGTACTCTAAAGAAAAAATAATTTCATCATCTTTCTTTCTTGATTTGCTCATAAGTTGAGTATTCTCTAGTTAAGATCTTTTGTGCTTCCAAGGAAGATTGCATGTTTGTTTTTATCGCTTGTATTTGTTTGTTTCCTTCAACTCTTATACTTGCTACCCAACCTTGCTAGCCAAAAACCTGTACTGAGAGGGAATTCTTCTCGTGCATCCAATCCTTAAACCAAAATCTATGCCATTTGTGTCCACCATACCTACCTATTAGCATTATTGCTATTCCAAGTGTATTCATGTTTTTTATCTACCTTCCAAATTAAACTTGTTATGTGAAAATTAGTGATTAAAGCTCTCACTAACTTGATGGCACACTTTACTTTCTTGCATTTAATAAACTTGAACCATTGTGCCCATCTATGTTCCGTATATTCTTGCGCTTTGTAAGTTGTGAATTAGCAGAACCATGTTGTCATGGGGAACGCTTTCAACATTGCACTGGTACTTTGTACCTAGTTGATATCATGTTCTTTTGTCTATGTATGCCATCGCTGTGAAATGAAAGGGGAGCTTGTAAGTCCATGGAGTTATGCATGTGTGTTAGAGAAACGCCTGGGCCACCGGTCTAATGCATGCTGTCGTGGTGGAAACCTGCAGCGTAACCATAATGAGCATCTATGAAGCATTCTTCTTATAAAAAAGAGATAGAGATTGAGAAAAAGAGGAAAAGGAAAAAAGATGAGAAAAGAGGAAAGAGAGAAAAAAGCACCATATTCCCATGGTAAATAAGAAGATTGCTGAGATAATCGTTGTCTGCTTGCCTTGTCATTTTGATATGGGGATTCTTCCATACCATCAGGCAAGGGGTACCCCGTTGGTGGTTCTCTATGATACACACGTGCTGACGATGACAAGAACTTACCAGTGACTAAACTTGAGTAGCATGAGGAGCGGCCCTCGTATTCAAGGGACATGAGATTTTCAACTTACAACTTGTCAAGCATATCCTCATATTTGATCACTTTAACCTTAATCACCTAAAGATGCCTATGATAGGGGCAATGAGAGCTGAAAGATAATAAGTATCATAATTTTTGGGAGCTCTTTATGACACTTGAAATCCCTGCTTCCCTCTGCGAAGGGCCTTTCTTTTACCTTTTAGTTGAGTCAGTAAACCTATTCCCTTCTATCTCCGCAAGTACTTTGAGTTGTTGTGTTTCATTCATTCATATAATGATTTATTCAATCATGTTTCTTATGTTCCTTGTTTTGCACATTGCTATTATCTTGATGTTTACTACTTTGAAAGCTATCATTGAAAACAAGTTATTTATGAACTCCAGCAAATTATCAACTATTCTTTGACCAAGAGCTAAGTTTGCCATTACCAATTATGATTCATTTTATGTATCTTTATTGTGTTTCCTTTACTTATTGCAAGTTAAGTTATATAATAATGAGTTGTCTTCTATTATGATCTATGTATTGATGAATGTGATGCTTCTTGTCGTTATTATTTTATCGACTCTTCACTCATAAACCTGAGGTCATGTTTATTGAGCTCAGTTTCGCTTGGGGACAAGCGAAGTCTAATCTTGGGGGGAGTTGATACGTCCATTTTGCATCACTATTCTATATCATAATTTACTATTATGCTTGATATATTTCATATTAAGAGGTGATACTTATGTATTTTCATCTGTTTTTGCATGGTTGATGACTTTTGGAGCATGGACCGCTGTAGTCAGGATTCTGATGGAAAAGGTGCTGTTTGGAGGCAAAATTCGTGAAGATCAAAAAATCCAGGAAAATATATGGAAAATCCTATTTTTCCAGAAGACGAAGGAAGCCATAAGGAGGAGTGGAGATGGGCCACAGGGGGCCCACACCACACCCTAGCGCGGGCTAGCCTAAGCCGCGGCACCAGGTGGTGTGGCCGCCCTAGCCCACCTTTGGCATATATAATCCTCCTGAAACCCTAATACTCGGGGAGCGACCACAGAAAGAATCCGCCGCCTCTGCGGGGCGGAAAACATCAAGAGAGAAAGATATCTCCAGCAGACAGATTTCTGTTGGGGAATTCCTTCTCGGAGAGGGGAGATCGTCGCCATCAACACCATCATCAAGCTGGACTTCATCGGGATCATCATCATCATCACCACCATCATCATCACCAGCACCATCATCACCAACTCCATCTTGCATAGTTCTTAGGGGAAACTTTCTTGGTGTTGATTACTCTTTGTAGTTGATGTTATTGAGTGAACCATTGAATTATTGTTTATGTTCAGATTCTTATACATCATTATTCCATCTCTGATCATGATCCATATGATGTCTTGTGAGTAGTTCGTTTTGTTCTTGAGGACATGGGAGAAGTCATGTTGTTAGTAGTGGAGTTGTGTTGAGAAAGATTCAATAGTTTGATATTTAAGTTGTGGTGTACTTCTTCTAGTGGTGTCATGTGAACGTCGAATACATGACACTTCACCTATATGGGCCTAGGGGAATGCATTGTGTATTTGGCTACTAATTGTAGGGGTTGCCGGAGTGATAGAAACCTAAACCCCCGTTAGGAAACCATTACACAAGGAATGTCAGGGTCTTAGAGTTTAAAGTTGTGGTTAGGTTTCTACCTTAATTACTTTCTTGTACTTACGGACGTTTGCAAGGGGTATAATCACAAGTATGTATTAGTCCTAGGAAGGTCGGTACATTAGCACAGGTTCACCCACACAACACTTAGCAAATTAAAGAAGATTAATTGGCTATATGAAGCAAAAGCACTTGACAGTCTTCCCATGTGTCCTCGAGAACGTTTGGTCATCTTAAGAAATACAACCGGCTTGTCCTTTGTTGCATAAAGGATTGGGCCACTTGCTGCATTTATTCCTATTGTCTTTTATTTACTCGTACTTTATTTACTTTCTTTATGAAAAACCCCTAAAAATTCGTTTGCTAAGTATTTGTAGAGAATTCCTGATCCATACCACTAGCCAGCACCTTATGCTCCTCGTTGGGTTTGACACTCTTACTTATCAAAAAATACTGCGATACACCCCCTATACTTGTGGGTCATCAGCAGTCGAAGGGATACGGGGCCTCCTGGGCCGTTGGATTAGAGGGGAGATCAACGGTGCAACATCGTCTCCCAGCTCCCGACGTGGTGGCGAGGATGAAACCCTAGGAGAGGGGTGTGGGGCACGGGGAGGATCACCGGGGACTCGGCGACAGCCGTGGAGGATACAGGGGGACATGGTCGACGACGACAACTCCGGGGAGGGGCGGCAGGGTGCCGTTTGCTTCAGGAAAGGAGCTCGCGTGAGGAAGGCCGAAGAAGCCTTGCCGGAGCTTGATGGCACCACCGAGGGAGCTGCTCCTAGGATAGAAAAAGGAGGAGATTAGATGCAGTAGGGTGCGGGGGTTCCATTTTGGGGACATGCATAGGGAGAGAGCAAGAGGAGGAGGAATCTTGCTTGATTTTTGGAGGAGGCCGAAGCTTCTCTTCTTCCTTCTCTTGGGTTGTACAAAGCAAGGGAGACGAAGAGGGTGCTCGGGGGAGATAAGTGGAGGGGAGAGGAGTAGAATGAGGGGCAGAGGCAAGTTGCATAGCCTCTGGCCTATTTAACTCGAGAGGGAGGGTGTATGGTGGAATATGTCCATGGGAGGGCAGGGGCAGGTCCATGGCCTCCCCATTGGGTGTTGAGAGCGGTGGAGAGGGGGTGTGGGGTGTGTTGTGTCGTGGAAAGGATCCAGGAGGGAGGGGTGGGGCTGCTGCCCATTAATTCCCAAGATTTTTCAAGATATGGGGCCCCTTTCTTTCTCTCCATTCCAAGCAAAAAGGACAAGGGTCTAGGGCTTTCTACAGTGGGTGGCGACCAGAGGAGGTGTGTTTGCGGTGGAGGAGTGTTGGACAAGGTGGGATGAGGTTTGGAAGTAATTTGATTAGTGTTTTTGTGTCATGATCCAAATTGTCATCAGGGATGGTTATGAGGAAACTCCTTATTTGTGATATTGGCAAGATGCTATAATGTTACTGGTGGATAGGTATGGTCAAAGTGAATCACCAAGAACTATTTGGGATTTCTCAGATAAGTCTAGATCCCCTTTTTAAATAACTTACCAAAAGTGCTGAAATGGTTTTCAGAAGCTCATTGGATAAATTCACATTGTACAAGGTTGGTTTTTGATGTGAACTGGTCTTAAATACCACATCACTCAATGTAGAATTTTCTTGGAATTTATTTAGATGGAAAAGTATTTTTACTCATTTATTTCTTGTTTCTGCCATTTAGGAAGAAGGGCAAAAAGAAATAATAAAGAATCTCAAAAATATTTATTTTTGAGGTGAGGATATAGGATAGGACATATAGGCATCAAGTGTGCCTTGATTTGGCAAAGTGGTTTGGAGATAAACAAACTTGCCTTTATAGAGTGAGTTTTGGGGTTTTTGTCAAATTAAGAGATTAACTAGGTTTTGGTCCAATATAATTGTGGATAATATTTGGCAAATATTTATTAGCAAAGTAGATGATGTACACAAGGTGTATATAGAATTTGAAACCTTGGTATTTGAGAATACCACTTGATTTTGGTGAAAAACAAGGAAGAAAGGATCTAGGGTGATGTTGCTTTCATACCAACAAAACCTTGTTGGAGCTTGGATCTCGAAGCTCCCCTTGGGTCATGGAATATATGGATGGATAGGCCAAGTGATGTAGATTACCAAGGTACGGAAGTTTGGGCTTGATAATGCTTGAGCTCTCCAAGGATTGGTTCCAAACTTTGAATAAAATAAGCCTGCCAAAGCAGATTATCAAATGGTCTTCAAAACCATGTGGGTTTTTGAAGCACAAGGCTCCATGTGGAACAAGTGAAGTAGGTATTTCTATACCTTTATGAGTAGAACATAATCATGCAAGGAGTTGGTGAAAATAAGATAACATGTAGGTGTGAGCTTCTTCCAAAGTAGGCATGTTGATAAGATTTGCAGGAATTATTATTTTCTTGCCTGCAGAATTATCAAGAACAAGGGGGGTTAGAGGATGGTATAACCAAGGGCAAGATTAGTCCTTGGTAGTCCTTAGTATGGTCTACAATATGGTTCAAGGGCATTACCAAAAAGGCACAAGGGTTGACGAAGAGAGACACTCAAAGAAGGGATGTTGAAATAGTTTCCATACGTAGTCAAAATTTAGCAGATTTAGGGTTTTTGACTAGAATATGAGTGGGGATGTTTTTGAGGGTTTGCAAGGTATCAAAGAATCATCAAGTGGATTATGTTGAAGTGTAGATTGGGTAGAATAGATCCATGCTTGATATTGGTCTTCATTGACTTGGAAACTTCTAGAATGGAGCACTTTAGCATTGATCTGGTTAGGGGTTTTTGATGATCACCTAGTGGCTAGAGATCAGATCCATCTTGTATTCTTGCTTAGGGTTTGGGGATTTTAAAGTTTTCTTGATTCTAGAGGATGAGCTCCTAGAGTAGCTCATACTACTTCTAAGGAATCAAGTCAAACAGCAGATCAAGGCAACTCATCTTACAAACAAATCGACTACCACTAGGGTTACCATCAAGCTTAGCTTGAGGTAAGGATGGGAAATTTTGAAAGGTTGGAGTTTGAATAAGGTAAGAGTCCTTGGTATGCCTACCAAGAGCAGAATTCAAAAGTTTTATACAAGGTTTGGAAATCCTAGAGGTAATAGTAGTTGAAGGTTCTGTCTTGAAAACATAAGGAGATTATAGCTCTCCATAGTTTTGTCGATAGAAGCTACTACAATAGTTTTGGTAACAGAAGCATCTTGGCTCATGTTTGAAATGCCAGAACATTTGGGAATATGTAAAATGAGCCAGGATAGTTTTGTTATATAGCTTTTGACATTGATGTTGAGGTAAGGAGTATATCTTAAGCTATACCATCATAAGCATAAGCACAAACAACAACAAACAAGCAAACACTCTACCAGGCAACAAGAAAAAGTTTGTTTCCCCCTGATTTTTGCAATCTGGACAACTAATCAGGGTTTCTGAAATTGAGATGTTACATGTAGCCCCCGAGTGCCTAGTGAAATCGCAGATTCGACTAGGGACTATATGAAGCCTTTCGAGTGCATGACTGAGTATTTTTCAAGTGTTTTGTTCATGTCATAGGGATTGTTGATATACGTGCCTGATTCAACCGATGTATCGTTGTCAGTTAACTGCCTTAGGGCAAAACAACGCAATCTACTCAAACTCGAGTCCCCGAACTCGAATTCGGAAAAGTGCTGGTGTAATTTGACTCAGGCCGCGGAGGTCTTATAGAAGTCGAATTCCAGTATATAAGTGTGAGAACTCGACGCGTCCATCAAGGCATGTTCATCGTACTTGTAGGCACGGATATGTTTCTGGTAGTGCGCAGCAGATGCGTTGCCAGGCCTTAGGTCTTATCTTCACGCTGTAAGCGCGGCATCCGAATTTTTATCATCATGGAGATGATTCGGGTGGCCCAGGAGATGTAGTCTCTTTGTAGGGAAAGTATGAGGCAGAGTCGCCATAGCATTCGAGTGTGGATGTTATCGACACACAGTACGATGTACAAATAATCATAGGGTGCGCAACCAGCGCTCCCTATGGGAGTAACCCCCGAGTGCCTGGTTGAGTCGAAGACTCGAGCGGGGACTAAAAAACTTTTGGCGACTGTTGTCGTCTTTTGTTGCTTGTTTCAGTCGAATTTGCTTCCGGTGATCCCTATGGGAGTAACCCAGATTTTCACAATCGAATCGCAGATTCGAGTGATGGGTTATCTTGAATTCTTATACACCTGCATAAAAATAATCGTAGGGTGCACGACCAGCGCTCCGTATGGGAGTAGCCCCCGAGTGCGTGGTTGAGTCGAAGACTCGAGCAAGGACTAAAGTAGTAAAAATCTTCAGTTGCTGATATTGATGACATCAGTGCTGACGATGCGATGACCTCTGTTGCCCGCGTGAGCGGTTTTGACGGGACGTGACAAGCGGTGGGTCCCACTTTCTGACTTTGATTTGACCGGACGTGCGTAATCTTCTGTTTTAACTGTGTCTCCTCGATTTCCGCGCGTAATGGGAACAGTGGGGGTCCGGTTCGTGCTTCAGCTTCACCACGTGTCAGTGTCGATGTGCGCCACACGTGTAGTAGGGTTTCTGCTGGCCGTTGGAGGGATTCTTCGAGGAGGTTAAGTAGCAGCGCCGCTACGGTAATTTCCTCATCTGTCTTCATTGTTCTTGCCTCCATTGCCATTGCTGCTGCTCACTGCTTCCTTGCGCACATTCTTGTTGCGGCGCTGGACCAGCTTCGCACTTTCCCCAGCTACTTCCTCCGTTCCCATCGCCATCGAAAGATAGGCAAGAAAAGAAGAGGCGCTGCCGCTGGGTCTGCCGTCGCCATTGCCGCCACCAAGAAGAAGGGTGGTTCTGCCACTGTGGGCACCAGCACCGCCGGCTGGGAAGAAGAAGGGTACAGGCACCCGCGTCACCAACAGTGCTTGGCATGCCCCCATCATCAGGCCCGCCGAACTGCAACTTCATTGTCGAGATGGAGTTCTTTTGGCCGTGGAAGACGACTCGCGAGTGCCCGGCGAGGAGGTAATTCCATCTCCTCCTCTTGGTTTCCAGGTAATGTTCCTTGCGGTCATCATCCGAGGTCTTTCTCTGCCCCTGCATCCTTTCTTCAGGGGCCTCCTTTGCTTTTATGGGCTGCAACTGCATCAGTTGTCCCCAAATTGTATTCTCTAGATATCCTGTTTCCTTACGCTTTGCGAGCGCTAGCTCAGAATCGAGCTGCACTTTGGCCTCTTTAAGAGGCTTTTTAAGTTGAAACGCCAGTCAACATCGGGCTCTGTAGTCTACGGTGTAGGAGGCTACGAAATCCATGTCGACTCCTCTGTCACCTATTTTTCCATCAACCTTATCGTGTCTGTCCAAGGGTGGAGGGACAAGTGGTTCTATATTCGTGACCAGAAGGCGAAGGGAGAGCACTACAGACTGGCGCCCTTCGACCCCGCGGCGACTTGCACGAGGAGGCGCTCCTGGAAGAACGTCACCATGCCCGGCAAGTCCACGGAAACAGAGGTGCTGTACGAGCGCGTCTGCAACCTCGGAAGCCGCATAGGCAAGGAATAAGGTGGAGCTGCCCTCATTCGCACCTGGTTGCGCCACCACGTCCAGCCTCTACAAGCTAGAGTGCATCCTATGTTCCGTCGGGCCGGTGCTGATGATGCCACTCGCGTGTCCGCTGAGGGCATTTCCACGAGTGAAGTAGATAAGAGGGTGTGACTGGTAACCAAGTACACTGCCAAGGAGGATCTCTCGAGTGAACCAGTCGTGCCTCCTTTCGACGCCTCTAACCCTCCTCCTGAGGTAGAATTATACCGTGAAGTAATTCTGCTTTCGATTGACTTTATGATGCTTTGATATGTAATGTTGTATCTTCTAAATTCAGGACTGGAAGGTGTCTCCAAATTTTCCCCTTGTCCTAAGGGGTTATTCCTCGTGAAGTGCATGAAGAGGACAAGTCAGAGTCGACCATCCCAATTGAAGAGGAGGGAGCCCTCGAGTCTAGCAACCCAGACACTCGCAAGCGTTCTCGCAACAAGGACTCGGATGCTTCATCGCCGATGACGCTAGAAGGCCCTGTCGTTGCTGCGGAGGAGCCTATTCCCGCCGTTCCTATACACTCTGTGGCACCTCCTGCCCGTAAGAAGATACGGCTGCCAAAGGAGTCATCGGAGTCGGAGGAGCAAACCTTCGACTTTGATAAATTTTACTGGTAGGTCTGCAATTTTTGTCTTGGTTTCTTTCGGAGCTGCTTTCCCTGAAGTTTTTTGCTGGGTATGTTTTGTAGTCAAGCGGCATCGTCGTCTTCTAGCGACCTCCAGTTTGTGAAGGAATCTGGAGTCACGGACTCCAAGGCCAAGGAAGTAGCTGAACGATCTTCCTCTCCTCCATTGGCGGCCCACTCTGGGCACAACTCATCAAGTTCCCCGCATGCTGGGGAACACCAGATGGTTGCCCGGACGACTGCGTGGCAGCCATCTTCGGAGTCTCTAGAGGAGCACGTCAGCTTCTTTTTATAGTGCATTCGAATTTGTAATTCGTGCTATCTACTGATCCTTTGTTTTCATCTGAGGCAGCTCGCCGTGAAGGAAGCGGCTCATTTAGCAGAGAAGGTCCTTGCGATGGGTCGACAGCATGCAATGCTGGACAATCACCACCGCGTTGTCAAAGGTTGGTATTGGTTTCGTCTTTGTCCTTGTAAAGTTTATAATTTCGATTGATGATGCATCATGTGTGTTGTAGCTGAGCACAACGAACTTGTTCACAATGCTGCTTCTCTTGAAAAGGTGCTCGCCGCGGCGGTGAAGAGTCACGGCGAAGCATTTGCTGCACTGGATGAGTCGCGGAAGCGCGAAGAGGATTTGCGCACCTCCACTACTGAGAGGGAAAAGTTGTTCGAAGAACAACTCTTCTCGATTGCCAAGTCTCTCTCAGGTATTCTTTCGGCTGGATTTTCATTGTTTCTTTTTTTGACATCTTGCCATTTGTGCTGACTCTTTGCTCTGTGTGGATGCTACTGGTCTGAGCTTCGATGCCCAGGCACTTCATCGCGATGATGCTTTGGCAGCCGTCATCGCGGCAGTCGAGGACCGCAGCACTTCCCTTTAGGGGACTATGACTAAAGCCAAGGGTGTGCTCAGTCGCATCTGCGAGGAGCTGACGCCCAAGGCTGAGCTGATTAAGAACCTGGAGGACTTGGTGGAGTCCCTCACTAGAGGTATTTCCGTGGACTTCAGGAATTCTTAGCGGGCGGTTGGCGCTACCATGGCACTCGCAATGGTGGTGGACCCTGCTGCAATATCCAAGGCGATGCCCGTTAGCGCAGATGGTCAACAGGTAGTGTTTGCTCCTTTTGCAACTGTCTACGGTAAGTACGGGCCGTAACTCATCAGCACAGTCGCCAAATACACCTAGGAGCTGCAACGAGCAAAGAAAGCAGCGAAGGCTGCGGTGTCAGGGGCTGGCGGAAAGTCTATGGCGTCTTAGACGCCACAGACTCGATGAGGCCTCCGAAGTCGAAGTCCAAGTCGAAAAAGCAGGCTGCTCCTCAGTAGTTATATTGTAATAGTTGTAGTTTGACTTTCTTTGTTGAAAACATGCTTTTGGCCAAGTGTCTCTGTTGATACTTTTGTCGTGCTTGAATGCATTCGAGCCTTTTATCCATGTATTGCTTGGTCCCTTATTCTCTCTTGCTTGGCTTGTGATAGGGTACGTCGAGTGGTCCTTCGAGTGATCCTCGTGGTCCTCCTCCCACCGACGAAACCGGGGCGCATCCGCGCTCAAAGGTGGATGAGTTATCTTTGCTTTCATGACTGCGCGATCGCATTAAGCAACTGGAGGGTGAGCCGCCCATCCTCCGCGGTAGCACGGATGTGTGGAAGTCGAAGGCGGAGAAGGCTACGGCCCGTGAGCAATATCTCTTGGAGGAGATGACGCAGTTGAGGGAGCAATTCAAATGTTAGCTTTCTGCCCTCTTATGTTTTCTTTTAGTCAGCCGTGACGGCGCCTTGTCTTCGTACTTTTCTCTTTTCCTTGGTGTAGTTGTCAGTAATCATCATCCGCAGGATGAAAAAGACCGAATTGCCATTCGGATGAACGGCTTGACCCAGGAGTAGCTACAGGCGAGTAGGTACTTCTGGGTTGACCACGATCGTGCAATTGCCTTGGCGACGCTACAGGATCGCTCTTCTCGAGTGCTTCACTTTTTGAAGAAAGCGCAATCGTGCATTAGGCATATTTATCAGACGATGTTTCTGCTGGACGTCGTCCCTTCAATCCTATTGGCTCTTGTGGCGAAATTCCAGGATGTAAGTGCGGTTCGCGAGTGCGTACAACAGCAATTAGTAGCAGGTGCTAAGGCTACATTGTCGCTGCTGCGACTGCATAGGCCGGATGTAGATGTTGCGGTTGTTGCCGCTGGGCCGCCACCTCCGCCAGAGGGTATGGCCTGGGACATGGTGCCTCACTATCAAGCGGTTGATCGAGCAGCGGAAGATATTGTCGACTTCTTTGAAGAACAAACGAACGTTCTCCTGTTGCAGCAGTAGTGTGATTTGTATCCTGCACATAATTGTACAAGTGTTGTAAAGTTTGTATGAACGTGTTGGATGTAATTAATATTCATTGATATGTTGAAAGCTTGTTAGCTATATATTTTTTTGAGTGCATTGCACTTTGCGATTCCTTTTCGTTAGCCTGACTTGTGTTTATCTCAGCACCTTGCCAACCTGTCAGGTGCGTTGCAGCTGGGTTGGTGTTTGTCAAGGGTTTGATTAGTGCGTCAGCTACTCAGGATATCGCGATTAGTTCGTAGAACAAGTGCGTAAAGGGTGGCGCAGCCCCTGAGTAATAAGATTGCAAGAAAATAATAGAAAACACAAAGTTTTGGGGCACTTAGCTTTATTTATTCATAGAACAGTATGAGGTATAATGTGTGGCTAAGTAGCCTGGTTGAATAGCCTTTATTTGTAAATGTAAAAACGACTAAGGGTAGAAGTGACGCAGCTACGCGATGTTCCAGGGGTTGGAGTATGCGACTCCTGTCTCGAAATCTTTAAGGCAATAGGCGCCACCTGGGATTACTTCTGTAATCACATAGGGTCCTTCCCAAGGGGACTCGAGCTTGAGATGCCCTTGTTGCTTCAGTCGCAGGACTAGGTCTCCTTCGACGAAGGATCTTGGGCGTATCCTTCTACTGTGGTAGTTGCGGAGATTTTGCTGATAGATCGTTGATCTCCCTACTACGATCTCTCGTGCTTCGTCGAGGAGGTCGATGGAGTCTTCGAGTGTGAGGGTGGACTCCTACTCGCTGTAGGCTACCATCTATGGGGATTTGTAGCGTACTTCTGCGGGTAGCACCGCTTCAGCGTCGTGTACCATGAAGAACAGGGTGTATCTCGTGGCGCTGTTTAGAGTTGTGCGCATGCTCCATAATACGGACTGCGGCTCATCTGGCCAGCATGCCGCAGATTTTTTGAGTGGTCGGAGGAGTCGTTTCTTGATTCCACTGCTAACGAGGCCGTTTGCCTTTTCGACTTGACCGTTCGTCTGTGGGTGATCCACCGAGGCGTAGCTTATGTTGATTCCCAGGTTTTCACAGAATTCCTGAAACTCCTTGGAGGTGAAGTTCATCTTGTTGTCCATGATGATACTGTGTGGCACTCTGAAGCGGTAGACGATGGACTCGAAGAACTTGACGGCGCTGGCCCCTGATTGATTTGTCACCAGCATGGCCTCTATCCACTTGCTGAATTTGTCGACTGCGACTAAGAGGTAGATGTAACCTCCTCGTGAGGACCTGGGGAGCTTGCCGACCATGTCAAGTCCCCATTGTGTGAAAGGCCAGGCCAACGGTATTGGCCTGAGTTCTGTGCCAGGTGTGTGAGGTTTGTCCACGAATCGTTGGCAAGCGTTGCAGCGCTGGACGATGTCCTTGGCGTCGCGCATGGCCGTAGGCGAGTAGAATCCAGCGTGTAAAGCTTTGGTGACGAGGGCGCAACTGCCAGCATCGTGCCCGCAAGTGCCTTCGTAGATGTCGAGGAGGATGGCCCTTCCGTCTCTATTGGAGACGCACCGTTGGAGTACTCCTGGGATGCTGCATTTGTATAGTTCGCCGTTGATAACAGCGAATGCCTTGGATCGTCGTGCGATTTGCAGCGCATCGGTTGGATCATCTGGCACCCTCTTGTTGAGTAGATATGTGATGTAGGGTTGTGTCCAGGATGGCTCGATCATCATGCTGCCCATTGGTCCTTCGAGTCCTGTGTCCAGCTCCAGGTCGTCGAGTGCCATTGGCTCGTTGGGTGGCGTAGCCTCCCGAGTCTGCTGATGCGCCTGCTTTCTTCTCTGGAGCCTTTGGCTTGATGGAGCGTTCACAGATGCGCTCTAGAAATACTCCAGGTGGTATGGGGCCGCAGGTGGAGCCAATGTTGGCGAGTGTGTCCGCCTCTTCGTTGCTTTCGCGGCCTATGTGCCGCAGCTCACAACCATCGAAATCCCCTTCGAGTGTGTTGTAGAGGTCGTGGTATGCGATCATATTATCGCTCGGTGCGTCGCACTCGTGCATTGTTTGGTTTACCACCAGTTTGGAGTCGCCGTAGATGATGAGCCTCTTGGCGCTGCAGGCTTTCGCCATACTCATCCCATGGAGCAGGGCTTCTTACTCAGCTTCATTGTTGGAGGCCGTGAACTGCATTCCCAGAATGTATTTCAGCTTGTCTCCCTGGGGCGATGTCAGTATGACACCGGCGCCAGCCCCGTCCTTTCGTTTGGACCCGTCGAAGTGCATTGTCCAGAGATAGGACATATCTGGCTTTTCGGGGAGCTAGTTCTCCATCCAGTGCACGAGGAAATCAGGGAGGACTTGCGACTTGATCGTGTCGCACTTTTCATATGTGATGTCTCATGGAGACAGCTCGATTCCCCTAAGCGCGACTCGTCCAGTAGCATCAGGGTTATTGAGGATATTCCCATGCGGGGTGTCGTTGACTACCACGATTGCGTGCTCCTAGAAGTAGTGGCGCAGTCGCCTGGCTGTCATGAAGACGCCATACGCCAGCTTCTGGTAGTGCGGGTACCGCTGTTTTGTCGGCGTGAGTACCTCGCTGAGGTAGTAGACTGGGCGTTGTACCCCGTGGACCTTGTTTTCTTTGGCTCGTTCCACTACGAGCACTGTGCTGACCACCTGGTTGGTGGCAGATATGTAGAGCAATAGCGGTTCCTTTTCTCGTGGAGTCACCAGTACTGGCGAGGTGGATAGTAGATGCTTAAGGTCTTCGAATGCTGCTTGCGTCTCGTCTGTCCACTCGAACTTGTCAGTTTTGCAGAGAAGTTGGTAGAAGGGCAGTGACTTTTCACCCATTCGACTGATGAATCGACTGAGCGCTGCGATTCGTCCAGCCAGTAGATGAACGCCTCTTACGTTCTTTGGCTTCTCCATGGCCAGTATAGCCTTTATCTTCTTCAGGTTTGCTTCGATCCCTCTTGCAGAGATGAGATACCCGAGTAATTGTCTAGATGTCATGCCGAAGGCGCATTTATCCGGAATGAGCTTGATCCGGTAGTGGTCGATGTTGGCGAAGGTCTCTTGGAGATCGTCGATTAGTGAGGCTTCTTCCTTGGTCTTGATGACGATGTCGTCAACGTAGACTTGGATATTGCGACCAAGTTGGCTCTTGAGGTAGGCCTGCATGCAACGCTGATAGGTGGCTCCTGCGTTTTTTAGCCCGAAGGGCATGGTGTTGTAGCAGAACACACCAAAGGGCGTTGTAAACACCGTCTTCTCTTGATATTCCTCCTTCATTCGAATCTAATTGTAGCCTGAGTAGGCGTCCAGGAAGCAGAGGCGTTCACATCCCGCGGTGGAGTCGATGATTTGGTCGATTCACGGCAGCGGGAAGTGATCCTTTAGATAGTTCTTATTCAGGGAGGTGAAGTTCACGCACATCCGCAGGATATCCGTGTCTTTTTTGGGCACCAGCACTGTATTAGCGAGCCAAGTGCTTTCCTTGATCTAGCATATGAAGTTTGCGTCGAGGGGTCTGTTGATCTCCATTCCGACCGCTTTTGCTCGTGGTTCAGACAGTCGCCATATTGTCTGCTTGACTGGCCTGGCGTCTGGATTCACGTTGAGTGCATGCCCAGCGAATTCCCTAGGAACCCCTGGCATGTCCGCAGGACACCAGGTGAATATTTCCCAGTGCTCACGGAGGAATTCGACGAGCGCGAGTTCCTATGTGGAACTCAAGTTGTTGGAAATGAGGGCCATCTTGGTCGGGTCCATTGGGTGGACCTGGACTTTCTTCGTGTGCACCAATGAGTCGAAGGACAAGTCGGGTGACCTTGGCCTGCTTAGGGGAGGTAGACTGTTGTTTGTCGACTCCTTCAATCTTGCGAGCTCCTCCTGCATGCCGAAGTACTAGGAGATTCTGTTGACTTCCCTGTCGCAGTTGTTGGACCTCTCGAAGCTCCTGTTGATTGTGATGATGCCATTTGGACCTGGCATTTTCATTTGTAGGTAGGCGTAGTGCGGCACTTCCATGAACCTAGCGAACACGACGCATCCGAGGATGCAGTGGTACTGTGAAGGCCAGTCGACGACTTCAAAGTCGATGCATTCACGTCGAAAGTTTTTTAGCATGCCGAAGATGACGTCGAGGTTGATTTTGCCCAGGGGATATATGCCCTTGCCTGGGATGATGCCGTGGAACGTCGTGTATGAGACCTCCAGACATGTCAGAGGGATCCTCATTGCACGCAAGGTACTTGCAAACATGAGGTTAATGCCGCTTCCACCATCCATGAAGACGCGACTCATGTTGAAGCCTCCGATCTACACCTCGAGTACGAGGGGACAGTGACCTGAACGGGGTACTTGGCGCGGATGGTCGTGCTTGTCAAAGGTGATGCAGGAGTCGATGCCACTGAGGTACTCAGTGGTGGAGGGCGGGGAATTTGTCGCCAAGTTAACTTGGCGAGTGATGGCCTTCTGCGCTTGATTTGAGGGGCATCCTTTTTGGATCATCATGTTGCCCACGGCCCGTGGGTATGGCTCGTCTCCGTGGTCCTGGACTGGCGCGGCCGCGGGTGGTGGTCCGGGCGGTGGTGGAGGAGCTCCATGTGCTACCGCGCCTGGGGCGGCTCCATAACCCCTGTTGACTGCATCACGATTCATCCGAGCTAGGCCTTCATGGAGCTTCTGGAACTCGCGATAGTCCTTGAGGAGGTGGCTAGATTTCTTCTTGCCGTCGTGCTTGTCGATGTAGAAGTGCACGTTGCACGGCCCGGACAGTTTGTCCTCGATAGATATTATGGGTGCCTCTTCGTGAGTGCGGCGCTACCATACTTGCGTGGTTTTCTCGGAGTCGCGGTATCCACCGCTGCGATATCCGCTGTTGCGGTTGTCGTCGCGTTTGTCGGTATAGCCTGCTGCGACCATATTGATGTTGTCGCGGTCATCGTAGATGCGCATTCGACGCTTGCTTCAGCGGTCGCGTCTGCGTTCGAGTTCCCTTTGTCGTCAGAGTGAACGCGGTTTTTCACCGAGTCTTCTCCATCCGCCCACCAATTCACGATTTCCATCAGGTGGTCAATCGTTTTGGGCTTCGAGCGGCCCAGCTCCTCCCTGAGCTCTATGCGGCGAACACCATAGTTGAACGCGTCGATCACGCGATCCTCTGAGATGTTTTCTACGGAGTTCTTGATGATAGACCACCTCTGGATGTACGAGCGCAGCAACTCGCTAGATCTTTGTTGGCAACCTCTTAATTCTTTGATTGATGTGGGCCTTTTGTAAGTGCCCTTGAAGTTGCGGACGAAGCTGTAGACCAGCTCTTCCCAGCTGTGAATGGATCCATGCGGGAGGTTGTTGAGCCATGCACGAGCGGCCCCTTGCAGCTGTAGCTGCAGGCATTGCATGGCCGTGCTTCGACTCCTGCCGTGGAGCCTGACGGAGGAGATGTGGTCCTCCAACCAGATTTTTGGGTCCTGCATACCGTCAAACTTTGGGTTCTCCGATGGGAGTTTGAACCCCTTAGGCATTCGCTTCTGCCTGATGGCTCCACTAAAGCATCTGGCACCGTAGAGCTCCACATCTTCGTCCTCTGAGTTGGTCGAACAAGCACGTCGTGCATGCATCTTGTCAACTTTGCGCTGTGTGATGTCATCACGCGCATCGTAGTCATGGTCGTGCCGTCGTGAACGACGACGTCGAGACAGGTCATGGCTATCATTGCTAGACGAGGGCGAGGAGTAGCGCTTTGCTAGAGCCTTGCCCTTCTTCGGCTCCGGTGTTGGCTCCTTGTCGAGGGCGGCCTCGATTAGCCCCAAGCCAGTGATCGTAGATCGGTGCATGGCGGCTCGTGGATCTCCAGCTAGCGACTGGTTGTTGAGGAGGTACATGGTGGACGCCGTTACCGCGGCTTGCGGCGTCTTCGGGAGCACATTGCCACGCGTACCCACCGTCATGCAGCCGAAGTCGAGGACCTTTGCGACTTCTACGTGCTCTTGCTCGGTGAGGTGGGCTAGTCAAGATCGCCTCTTGTTGGCGACGTACTCTTTGCATTTGGAGGAGGATCCTCCGTGGGAGGAGAGCCCAGCTCGTCAGAGGCTTGACTCGTCTGCCGCCTTTTTACGCGCTTCGAGTTGTGTGATTGTATGTAGCTGGCGTTTGTATTCTTCCTTCAGGAGCCAGTGGTAGCCCATCAGCAGTTCCTGCGGGGAGCCGAAGAGCAGAGGATTGCCTTGTAGGGCTTCTCGATAGTAGGCCCACTCGTTGTCATTGAGCCTGATCACTATGCGCTCCCCAGCGTTTTCATTCACAATGGTTGGCGGCTCTGCTCCATTGTTGACAGGCGCACCATTGCCACCGTTGGTGGGGCCACCGTTAGGTATGCCGCCATTGGGCAGGCCGTGGTTGGGTGTGTCACTGTTTGGCGAGCCGATGCCAGATCCGTTGACCGCGTTGTCGTTATTGGCGGAGGTGTCGCCAGCGTTGATGACAGTGCACATGAAGTGGTTGGGGAAGCTGTAGCTCCCACAACTTTCAGATCCGGAGTCGTGGTCTCCATCCTAAGTGGCCAGGTCACCCAGATCGGATTCGTGACTGCTGTCGCTATTAGTGCTCTCGGCTGTTGCCGAGGTGTTGAGCTCGTTGAGGGTGCCGATTGGCAGAGGGAACTATTATGCTGGAGCAATCGATGGCGTTGTTCGCTGGTCAGGCATGCGAAGCGTGCCTAACTGGCCCACTTGGAAGCGGAAGCTCCTGAACGCCAGGCTGATCCCGTCGTCCACGGACTCGGAATCCGGGCAAGTGGCCGGCGTGTGGACGGTGAATTCGAACGTGCCAAAGAGCTGGTCGAATCTCCCCGTTGTGGAGTTGTAGATCGCGGTTGATGGGGACGAAGAAGCCGCAACATCAGCACTCCCAATTCCCACAAACGGCGCCAATTGACGAGGGTTTAACTCGTCAATGCCCATTGTTATGGACTTGGGTTTTGGAGAAGGAGGGAGCGCTAGAGGCATCAGTCGGCTAGCAAACAAGCACATAGGGACGCAAGGTTTACCCAGGTTCAGGCCTCGTAGAGGTCCCTACTCCTGCTTGTCTGCTCTTAGCATTAACAAAGGAATCGAAGATTATAATGGTGCGTAGATGCAATCTGGCGAGGGTTTTGGAAACTAGGGTTGCGTGTGTCCTTCTCGCCACCCCCTCCTAGCCTTTATACAGATAGGCTTAGTCTCGGGTAGCAGGTCGAGTCGGTTACAGATTAGGGTTTTCCCTTTGAACTTTCTATCTCGAGTTTCTTATTGTCTCGCAAGCAATCGAGAGTCCGTGGGCCACTCGATTTCTCCACTGGGGCTTGGCAACACTGTGGGCTTCTGCCATATGTAGACCGTATATACCAAACTTGAGTATCTGTAGGGTATACCCATGTCAACGTCAGATTTGGCAATGGAAACATTGTGGGTGCCCTTGGACAAGCCACAAGCTTATGGGTCGCCCTTAAGAAAATTTCCTTAAGGTGAAGCTCTACTATGTATGTGGTCATCCATAAGGACTACTTTTTGCTGGTGGACACCCTAATGGAGAACATAGTGGATGCCCTAAGGTGAACTTTTGCCATAAGTTGGGTCCCACATAGCTTGTGGAAGTAGCTATAAAGTCAACTTATCTATAAGCTGGGACCCATATGTCTGCAAAACGTATACACATGCAAGAGAGAGAGTAAATAATTTTATATTGCTTATGGACAAGCCACACGCTCAGGTGAAGCTCCACTATGTATGTGGTCATCCATAAGGACTATGTTTTGCTTATGGACAACATAGTGGATGCCCTAATACAGATCTCGTTCCAAGCAAAAAGAAAAACAGAGCTCGTCCATGCAAGTAAAATAAAAATACAGAGCTCGGATTTCCGAATTAGTACCCCAGTATAACCAGTACCCTAGGCGTCTAGTAGAGTCAGGCTGGTCACAGTCTCCTCCAAATTAACTACTCCGACTGTCTAGATGTCTACTGGTACTAGAGAGTAGGGAGTCAGCGGGTCACTGTCTCCTCAAAATGCAGCTGAGGAGCGCACGCTCTTGTTGATTAATCCAGTTTTTCCCCTTGCCTATTCTCCCGCCCCCTCAGGGCGTCTTCCCCTTCTCTTCCTAGCGTCTTCCCCTTCCGCACCATGCACCACCGCTGCTTCCATATGCCACTTCCATATTCTCTTCCTCGTCTCCCTCAGGCAGTTCCCATCGTCGATTCCCCCTCTCTTTCGAAACCCCAAACAATGAAATACAGACGCTGCCTTGCGATGGAGTCAGCGAGCAAGAATAGTGAGCATGATTCTGAGCTTTTTCACGACGTGTTTACCGAAGGCCCCTTTGAAGAGCTCATAACCCGATGCGACGTCATCACCGCCACCAACCTAATTTGTTCGTCCAAATTTTTTCTTGAATCTGCGAAAGCTAGTGCAACTCTGGATGCTTCAATGCCATTTGGCCTCCCATGTGTTCTCCATTCCCTCCTGACGAAGGGGCCGCTAGATTTCTTGCATTACTTCAAAATTGATAGCCTCCCGTGTAAGCTGTCGCTGCTGGACAGGTTCTCCTCTGATGCTATGGTATCAGGCTATACTTCTGGGCAGTGGGTAGGCGCCAATGGAGATTGGATTGCCACGGCTAGCTTTAGAGGCAAGTTGGAGATTTGCAACATGTACACTCGTCGCAAGATTCCTCTCCCAGCATTGTCGTTCCAAGCAATCGACCAGCCAACCACATTCTTGTTGGATAATGATCTTCTAGCTGTAATGCAGAAGATTGCTATTTGCCAGGTTCCCACAGCTGCTGGGAGATATAAAGATTTCTCGCTTGTTGCAATCTTCAATGTCAGAATTTCCATCCTCCAGGGCGGTGATGATGGATGGACAGTTCTTCCACTTCCTCTTAACCACACCCTGAGCCCTTATAGTTACAATGATGGAATTACCCACGACGGCCTAGTGATCGCCACAGCTCTATATGGCAACGTTCATGTTTGGGATCCTCTGCATCCTGGAAATTATTCCTTCATATGAAGTTTTGTGGCTTAATTACTCATGTGCCCAAGCTATTGTACTGAATTGACATAGGGAGTGTTTCGTTTAAATGAAAATACGAGTAGTTATTTTAGACTCTATGAACTGTACGAATCATAGTTTTTCCATAGGATATTTTATTATAGTAGTCGTTTGATTCATCAGATTGAATTATGCATAGTAGATTCATCCGGATGTCTTTTAATTCATTCGATAGGAATTTAAGATATACTTGAAGCTCCTGAAAAGAATCCGTTCAATGGTTTTTCCGTGCAATGTAATCCAACACACAGCAATCATGTAGGGGTATAAATGGACATGCAAATGTAAAATCATGTATCTTTCCTATCCTATGTTTTCTGCATTTTCATGGGTTTTCGGCAAGTTCCCCTACAAATGAACCGGTCAATTCTGTTTGCCTTTTTTAGACAAAATGAGCCAAAAATTGCCCGTCTTGTTCAAGAAAAAGATGAGTCTGTTCTCTAGGAAATTTTCCTATTATATAATGCTTTGTTTCCTTTGTATGATTCTCGGCCGTAGTTGTTTTTCCTATGTTCGAGATACTTTGCATGCAGTCCAATTGGAAGGAAATTTTTCATTAGGATTCACTATATCATGCTACCGAAATCATAAGTTAACCCATTTTGCTACCTTTTCAAGGTCCTGCGCTGGTCTTGCCGCGGATGAGTTGGTGGATTCATTTCTTAATACTACTTTTTTGGTTTTTGGTGGTTAGCAAGATCTACAGATGGTTCTAGACTTCTTCATAGATATACGCTTGGCGCTTCTTATGATCCCAGCTATCTTACTTGTCATTGCCGCCATCGTACTGGTGCTGCTCATCCTCGTGTGGTACACTGCGGTCACACTATCTCCACTTATACTTTCGGGTTTGGCTGCTTGGTGTTCTCAATGAACACTGGTCAGGTTGATCAAGCTAATCCATGGGAAAGGATTGTTGACCTTGGATCATATTCTCTTTTCCTTGGAGTGAACTATCCGATTATCATGCGCGTAGGCGGTGCAGATCTTACCTTAATTTATCTGACATGAAGCAATTGTGTCTACATCTTACCAACTGCAGCATGGCTTTCCAAAGAGGTGCAACCTAAATTATGCCACTTCAGGCTTAGTGGTAAAGACTGTGGTGTTAGTTCTAAAATCAATGTCCTTGAGGGAATTAGTAACCCTCACTTCTGGATAGGAATGGTGAAGCATCCACTTTGGTTCGTACCAACCTTCGCGAACGCCGTCGATTGGAACCGGCCTCATGCTTAACTAAGAAACAAGACATGTTGCCACAGTGCGTACTAATCCAATCCATATATAATAGTTGGTACTACAATTAGAGAAATAGTTCTGGACCATGTCAAACTGTTTATTTTGTTTGGTTGTCTAAAGTCATCGGCTTTCAACTTGTTGGTCTCCTCTCATTTGAACATGTGCTTGTAGCGGTACTATGTTTATTTACTCGTATGAACTTGACTGTATTTTTTTTAGACCTTTAGCATAATGCACTTTAGTCCGCCGATTCTAGAGTTCTTTTAGAATTATGGAAATTTTAGCATCAACGGGATATTACGGACCACATGCCATACCCTTGAACATTCACCTTAATGCTTGTGTGAGGGTCGTACTCTATGAAAACAACCTTGGCTTCAACGATTATAGCCTCATGCGCTGGTCTTTGGTTAAGCTGATATGACGAGACCATATTTTTTGGAGATTTATCTTATCTTATCTTACCACTATATAGTGTACGGTTAACTTTCAACATTAACTGTTGTATCAAGACTAGCAAATTTCAACATTGCTAACCCTCGAATATTCTTTTCCATTCTAGCATCTACTCACTCTGTTCCATAATATAAGATGTTTTCACTTCTGCGAAACGAATGTATCTAGACGACTTTTAGTGTGTGGTTCACTCCGAACCTACACACTACTTTTAGTGTGTAGTAAAAGATGTCTAGATACATTTGTTTTACAAAAGCTAAACCATCTTATATTTTGAAACGGAGGAAGTAGGAGATTCTATTGATACTATACTATAGCATAATGAACACTATGCACAAGTACAAGAACCAAATATACACCCGATACTTTATAGAGTAGTACAATTTTATATAATTATTTTCGCAACTTTAGTAGACTTTAGTACAAGAACCAAATATACACTCGATACTAGACTTTAGTACAAGAACCAAATATACACCCGATACTTTATAGATACTAGACTACCAAATTTATTTTCATCAGCTTTACCTATTACTACTTTATGGAGTAGTATAATTTTATATTGTGATGATATGGCATTCTACTAGACAGTGTTGGCGTGCTAGACTAGCTAGCTAATTACTACTAGTAAAGTTTCCTTGATGCTACTACAGTAGTACTAGACAGCATTGGCGTGCTACACTAGCTAGCTAATAATTAAAGTCTCTTCGATGCAGATGCGCCCTGCAGCAGAAGACCAACGAAGGAATACACAAAAAACTCCTTGTTCAAAGAGCTATACCTTCTTCCCCATCTCCGACAGTATTTGGTATTGTATCCAACGCCCGCTTCACTCATTTTACTTGCCATCTCGCCCGCAGTATCAGTCCTTCCAGGCCGGCAACCCTCTCCTCCAAAAACTCCCAACAGTCATAGATTGATCTACCTTGCCCCCAAACCAACAGGACGCGGTGGCGGATTCGGGCTCAACCAGTGGTACGGCGGATGGAGCAACGTCGGCGCTGACGTGTTCGACGAGATCTATATGCGTATGGAGACTACCAGCACCGTCCGGCTGACCGCATGCTCCAAGGAGTTGAACCTCCGAGTCACTAGTAGAAAAGGTACAGATGCCCCAACAACGGTTGTGGGACATTGGTCCCCTACCGTCAAGTCCACAACCACAAGATTGTGTGCACGCACGGCCCTTGCAACTGCATGGAGGATGGCTACATTTTCGCCGCCTCACCGGTGGCGCTCCTCGCCCACCTCTGTGAAGCTCACTCAATGAGGGTGCATAGTTTCCACTACGGCAAAACACGCAGATACTCCTCTAAGCCTCTGCCGGCAACAGGCCTGCAAACAATAGATATCATCGGATCCGGGGATGATGGTACTATGTTTGCGGTGCGATTTGACACGCGCCAAATGCGACACGTCATATGCATCGTATGCATCAGGTCGGCGTCCTGCTTGTCGCCGCGGGTACATGGTGATGTTTTGGTCGTCGACTATGATTGAGGGGAGAAGGATAAAAATCCGGCCTATGCGTGCCAGAGAGCACCACGTCGCCCGACGACATCCCGTTCGATGAGCTGGAGTGCTACTGCCAGTTCCGATGTCGCACATGGTCGCTCGTCAACCATCGGTGTTCACCCTGGAATACTGTCTTCGGATTAACATGATTCATGAGTGAGATAAACATATCTTAATTTTCATTGGAGTATTTGAACTGCTAGAAATACTTACTACCTGTTCTTAGTAGCTGTTCTTAGGATTATTTTGATGGAGTTCAACTACTGCTAATGTATTTTCTAGTAATACCTACTGTATGTACTGGTACTTATCATGTTGGGAGACGTGGTTCCTAGCTTAAGGTAGTTCTAAGTATTTTCTATGGAGTTCTTCCTCTGCTAAACTATTTTGCAATAAGAACTATGTACTGGTGCTTGTTCAGATCGACCAATGAAGTGCAGAATATGGTCTCTCTTTACTTTTGAATCAGACCAAGATACATCTATTGAATTTGAATGTGTGCATTTCTCAATCTGTCAATTATTGTCTATGTATTGCTAATTCGGTCAGTTTGAAATGCTGCTGAATATGAACTGGGAATCTATCAAGTGCTGTTGAATATGAACTAGGAATTTGTCGATATTTTTTCATACTTATTCTATACTGCTAAATCTTTTAAATGCTACTGAATTTATCAAATGTTCTGTTGTTACTATTAGTATGTACAATACAATATTTTGTAGAACTAACTGTGATGTACCTGTACTTGTTTAGATCAAGTGCAGCAGATTGTCTTGCTTTTCTTTTGAAACTTGGCATTTTATAGAACTAATACTGATGTACTGCTACTTGTTTCGACCAAGTGCAGTACATGGTCTTGCTTTTCTTTTGGAACTTGGCATTTTATAGAACTAATACTGATGTACTGCTACTTGTTTAGATCAAGTGCAGTAGATGGTCTTGCTTTTATTTTGTAACTTGGCCTTGTCATAAACTCATAATCTTGACGAGGCTTTGCATTGATATGAGAAGGATGCATGCACAGAAAAGCAGACTTGATCGCCAGTTTTGCTTGCTCCAATGATCGAGTGTATGGAGAAAAGGACAAACTGAATCAGTCACTTTGAAATGATGTTGAATATGTCCAAGTGACGTTGAATGTGAACTGTGAATCTGTCAATATTTTTCATTCTTATTATGTAATGCTACATCTTTGAAATGATACTAAACATATCAAAAGTTTTGTTCAGTACTTGTTCAGATCGATCAGTCGAGTGCAGAATATGGTCTCGCTTTCCTTTTGAATCGGTCCTTGCTACATCTATTGATTTTCAATGTCTGCATTGTTGAATCTGTCAATACTTTTGGTCACTGAGTGTACTGCCACAACCGGTCACTTCGAAATGACGTGTTAACTCTGTCAAGTGCTGATGATATGAACCGGGAATCTATGTGATATTTTTACGGTCTATTCTATACTGCTGAATCTTCCAGATGCTACTGAATCTATCAAATGTTCTGTTGTTACTATTAGTACAATATTTTGTAGAACGAACTGTGATGTACTGGTACTTGGTTAGATGAAGTGCATCAGATTGTCCTGCTTTTCTTTTGAAACTTAGCATTGTTAAAATTATCTGGATGAGCCTTGGGCATGTTGAGTTGCTATGGGCGGTCACACAGGCATTGACGTAAGGAGGTGGTACTCACATAGAAGCAGACTTGTTCATCAGTTTTGCTTGCTCCAATGATTGAGTCTATTCAAAGAACATGCCAAACTGATCGTGGTCCAAGGTTTTTTTAGCTAGAACAAGAACTGATTCTCTCTGTACTGCTATTGAATTTCAAGCAGGAAAGCTACCGAATCTCTCAAATGTTCTTTCGTTGCTAATTACTAAAGCCATTGTGCAACTAATACTGATGTACTAGTATTGTATTTCATTGTCTATATTGCTGCATTGGTCACTTTTGAAATGCTGCCGAATTGGTCAAGTGCTCCCAAATATTAACTTTGAATCTGTTGATAATTTTTCTACATTATTTTGTACTGCTGAATTTTGACATGAATATCTGCCAAAAATAATTATCTCTTTCCCCCCGCCTATTAGGGATATACTTTTCGGGTATCCTCACTGTGCCTCACTGACCAGGGTGGCCCACTTCGGGTTAGAGCTTTGCTTCACGGGCGGCCTAGTCAGGGAGAAGAGAAGGAGTCCAGTCCAGCTACGGAAGGCCCAGAAGACTTATCGACATAGGCCTGTTATGTTACTTGTAGTTCAAGATGTACTCTGTAACCGACTCTTAGTCATAGACGGATAGGTCTCTCCTGTAAACCCTAGGCCGGATATCTAAAATAGCCATCATAGGGAAAGCCTTTAGGGCACCCTCACAATAGTCTACAATCTCAACTCGCAGAAGTGAAACCCTTGTAACCCGTATTTCGGCTCTGCCGTATTACTGGATTGCTAGTAGGAGTAGGATCCATCCAAAGCCAGCGGATTCTAACTTGGGTAAACTTGTGCGCTCACCGTCCCGGAACACCGTACGTCTCACACCCCTCTCTTCCACACGCCTCGAGGACCCCCTCATGGAGTACTTGTTATCAATCCAAGGACAGTTGGTGCCCACCGTGGGGCAAGTGAGCTTCGGATCTTTGTTCTGAGCGGAATCTATAAGAATCGGAATCAGTGAGACCATCGCCGTCGGTCGTGTTCTCTACGCCAGCGACATCCCTCTCGTCGTTCTCGATGAGACCTGGATTCCGGCTAGGGAGGCCGTGACTTCCTACATAATCATGTCTTTTGGCGAGATCGATGTGTACATCAGATTCGCTGAACCTGCCCCACCCACCCCAGCGGTGATGATATATAGGCAGAAGAAATCTCTAGGTCCACTTTGTTCGCAGAGGCGGCAGAGTTCCGGATCTCAGAAAACCCTTCTCCCACCTAGCCCGCACCTGTTGTGGAGATAGTGGAGAAAGCTAAACCTGAAGCGGATCTTGCGGTGCAAGTCGAATCTGGAGTGGATCTCCCTAGCGAGGCCGAATCCCAGATCGATTTACCCGCAGAGGTCGAAATCCAGGAGGAGCAAGATAACAACCTTGGTTCCGGCTCAGGCAATGCCGGAACAGATCAACCTTTCCTGAGGCATACGTTGAGGCGCATGATGATGCATGGTGCAAACGTGGATGAGGTTCTCGAGACCATCAGAATTTTAGAGGAAACCCACGAGAAAAGCCGCAACTACCTCAGGACGCTCGCGTCGCACTTTGTCGGATATGTTGGATCCGGATCCGGCTCTGCCGATGCTGGAGACAACGAAGACTCGGTGCTAGAGGCGATCGGGACAAACACCGACTTACCGGCATCTTCGGATGACTCGATGACATCGGCAGATTTCCGAAAGTTCTCCGCACAATATGAAGAGGAGTTCAACGCCAAAGCTGCAGAAGAAGGAGAAGCCATAGATGAAGGATCCGGAGAAAACACTCCCAAAGCGCAGGATGACATGGATCTCAGAGGCAATCCCGACGTCCAGATGTCCGAAAGTATCGATCAGAGTTTGACTATGGGAAACGGACTCAAAGCCATCTTTGCTATCGGCGCTGCCAAGAAGGCAAAGAAGAAGAACAAAACCGCGGCAAAAGAACTTCTAACAGAGGAAGTGATTGCCGAGGAATATGAGGAAGACTCAGATGGAGCACTTATCCTAGAAGAGCCCAAAGAAGCTTCGGTGGATGGACATGTGGTCACTGCAGGTGCCCGTAAACTCATCGATCCTGTGTTAACTACACCTATCCTTATAGCTGCAGAACTTACTGCTGAAGAGCTGAAAGAAAGGGCTCATGCCCTAGAAGCGCGTCGCCAAGTACTCCTAGATGAAGCCAACAACATCGAGGAAGAGAAGAAGCGCATAGCTACTGCGGAGAAGTATATCTCTCTGCAGCATCAGAAGACCCGGAAATGCCACACGCATGACAATAAACTTCCGGGTGTCCACAAGGTTCTCTTTGAGGGAAACCCAGGGATGCCTCGACTCGACAGCAAGAGAGATCTGGTGTATCCAACACCAGTACAAAACACTGCCGTAGCTCGAGATATCCTGGCAAATAATCCAGGCCTAGAACAAGTCCGGTTGCGCATAAAGATACTCACCAAGGATCTGGACACTACTGGAGAAATGCTTATAACCTCCAAGTGGTTAGTGACAGGCAAAATTTTGTTTGTCACTAAGAAGTATTATCAGCGACGGGCAAGGATAAGTCTGTCACTAGTAGAAAACACTAGTGAAATGCGTATAAAATTGAATACCATTAGTATTTTTTTATAGAGACCTACTGAACGAAAAATTTGCTCAATGACAGACATCTATAAATGCATGTCACTAGTAACATTATAATTAGCGACAGTCTTAAAATGTGTCTGTCACTATTATTTTTCACCGAGGCCGACTGAAAGAGCAAACTTCATAGCTTGGTCAAGTGAGATTGATGTTGAGTAGGGGTGGGCACACATTAGCCAGGACCGAATAGACAAACCAATATATCTGGAACCGAACCGTAATACACCACACCGGAACCGAAAATATTGGTCACTAATATTTTCATCATTTGTTAAGAACAGAATTTAATTTGGTAAGTTCGGTCTCTACCTTTTTACCGGAATAAACCAAAGAAATAGATTAGATGCGTACATTTTTTGAGACAAGATTAGATGCGTACATGGTCGTAGAATTATGTACTTGATCCAGCCCACGCCAACTAACTTCTAACTCTCGTGAGTTCCTTCTCACGTCGCAGTAAACTATGTCAAAATAAAATAGTACATACTTAGAAAATGCAGGTTCCTGCCAGGCACCTCGACGCTTCTGCCTCCAGTCCCAATTACCCACGCATAGTCTAACCTAGCCTCCAGTACGGTGTCTCTCCTTCTCTCCCATCGGGCGGCAATGGCCTAAAGCTGGTGGTCCTTCTCTTCGCCCCAGCGGGCGGTCATGGCGAACGCTTCTCTCCACAACGGAGGGGAATCGTGGCCAATGATCCCCTCTTCAGTGGCCTATAAGCGGCTCTCCTCCCCACCTGGCGGGCGACGGCGGCTGTGGCCTGGAGCTGACGTTGTTCCTCTCCACCCATGCGAGCGTCCCTGGTGGTTGCCCTACAACTGATGAATAGCTTTGTCCTCTGATCTTTGAATTGAGATCGACGTTGGTCTGAGACCCGTTTAATTCCCCATTTTGTCCCAAGCCATCATTGTCCCCGCTACCGGCAGATCGACGCCCATGACCCAGTCATCGCAATTGGCCCAGGGAGTTTCTGCTGCAGTTATAGAGATCACATAGGTAATTACTCCCCCCGAGTTTCATCTGACTGCGGATTCCCCTATAGAAAGAGAATCTATAGCATCTGAATTTCTCCTGATTTTGGATTTTAGGTTTGGCTTGAATGGTGTTGATATCCTGGAATATGTAGCCTATGCTATAGCATAAATACTCCATGATGGTGGAGTTCTGATCATCGGTCAAGACTTTTGCTGAAAGCAACTTTCATGATGGTGGAGACAAGGTGATCTCATCCATTTACAACTTGGCAGATTATCAAGAAGTATATGATTCCATCCATTCTATTCTCTGGAGTATTTGATTTAGTACCAAGAAGATGAGAAGTGCTAAAGACATACTCAACTTACCTTCATGTGTTTACTTGGAGATTTGAAATTGAAATGTGTGGTTAAAATACGATTGCAATGATTTTTACCTCTATTCTAGGGAGTATTTTATTTACATCACCATTTTATAGAGTATTTTTTACTGAGTTACTCCATTAATTGCTTTAGATAGAAGCATGGTTTCTGAGTCGCGACTCAAAAGTGAGTCGCCTGACCTGCGACTCAGTGAATAGTCGAAAATGGTCGCTGTATAGTCGCCATAAGTCATCGTATAGTCGTGAGTCGCCGTGATTTTTGGAAAACGACTTGGCGACTATACAACGACTATTCAGCGACTCAAAAACCATGGATAGAATACGATCCTGGTGGAGTAACAGTTCCAGGCAGTACAATATTGTGTATGGTAATTATATTTAGCAATTGACAACACCTACACACTACTAGGCAACGGATTTTTACAAGAAACTTATTGTGTTGCTTGCTGCTATAAATCTAATTAGATGCTGGTTGTTAGTCTTCCTACACCTCTAGCTAAAATGTTTTCTAGTAATAAGTGGAAGTCAGCATGAAACTACCCCTTCAATTTGACAAACCCTGACATGGCACTTCCCGAGGAGGCAGAACAAGGGAGTAAAATTATTTGTTTAGATGGTGAGTAATTAATTAAGAATCAATTTATATTTGTAAACATCGATCTCTCCATTTTCGTATGCTACTACCTGTGTGTAGTAAAGTGAAGTACTGAATTGTTATTCTCATCTGAACTAGAAGAGTGGTTCCTTTACGGTGTCTACAACTCTAGTGGAAGTATGTGGAGTAATTTACTTGCATTTGTGGTCAAGAGATAATCTACCTCTTATTCATTAGATTCTACTGATTGATCATTGGCACTATATCATCAAATTAGTTTCTATTTTAGTTGCTGAGACAGAGCATACACATATATCTTGATTCTGACCTCACTAGATCATATCCTGATATTTCATTAGCATGCATTTCTTGCTGCATATATCATTCATTCATTTGCTATCAAGTAATAAACTATCATTTATATAAACAGAATGCAATAGTTTAACTATTTGTCATTGTTAAGTTATGCTCAAGAACAATATATTATAGGCTCATGTCCATTAATTAATTCTTCTACACCAATGAATAAGTTAAAATCCCCTGCCTTATCTCTGCAGCTGGTGTTCTCATCATCAGCCAATGTCTACAGATGGCCCAAGGAAGTGCCCTACACTGAGGAGTTCCTTCTCTCTGCAATGAATCCTTATGGCCGAACAAAGGTATCACCCAGCCAGCAGTTGTTTTAATTTGCCTAACAATGATTAGTTTTCTGTAGCTAGTTGCTCATTTAGGGCATTTAAAAAAATCTCATCTGATTAACCTCTAAATAATTCTTTTTGTGTGCAGATGGTCATCAAGGATATCTACCGCGACCTCCAGCTCGCTCGGACCCTGACTGGAAGATCATACTGCTCGGGTACTTCAACCCAACAACCTAATGCCCTATGTCCAGCAAGTCGTTGTCGCAGGTGGCTCGGGAGCTCGCGCTTTCCTTCTGGGGAGCACGCGGCATCGGCGGCGCCGCATTGCAGGTGGTGGGTGGCCTCGGGCCCATCGTTGTAGCGAGTCACCATATTCCCTCACGTTCTGCCTTGATATGTATGCTGGAGCTCCGACGGGTTCCAGCCGTATGGAGGACGGAGGCGGAGGCCTGTGGTTGGGGGCCAGAGGGAGTAGTTTATTTTCATTGGTGGTGATGTTATTGTTGTACAAACATAAGGTGCATTTCGTGCAATTTGGATCAATTTTGGCTAGCAACATGGTCCTCTAAATTATTATTTTTTGATGCCTTGTAAGAGCGTCCATCATCCAGATCATGGATCAGGTTGTGTAAATTAAGGATATATACCTGGTACTATAGTTTTTTTACTTGATCGGAAAATACATTATATTTTCTATAAATATTATGCTATCTGGATATTTGTGAAAACACATTTCATTTTTTTATTATCGAAATTCAAAGTAGTGCCGGGCTTGATAATGGGTCTGTCACTACAAAACCCTACAGGGCTAGCTTTGATCATAACTAGTGACATGCATCTCTTTTGCCTGTCAGTAGTATAGACAGGCAGATGTAAACTAGTACACGTACTAGTGACAGACACTTAGTAACCTCATACCAGTGACAGGCGCTTTGCCTGTCACTAATGGGCCATTTGAGCCTATCACTGATGGACTATTCTATAGTAGTGTGTAACATCCCAAAAACTTTAATCAAGGTTATCAAGATTCTAATCATCCAAATTAGGATTAACAAAAAAATTTATTATTAAAATGAATATGAATGCATGTGTGTGTTTGCATTAATATAGAATTGTTTGAATATGCCATGTGTGATTGTTCTAAATGTTGTAAAATGGTTTAAAGGTGAATGCCACATCATCTAGACCATTTACAAACAAAATCCAAAGAAAAATAAATCAAATAGGATTAAATAATGCAAATGGTCATTTTGACCATTTTAATCTACTGGGCCACTTTAGGTGTTCCTAGAAGTCAATTTTAAACAGAAACTTTCTCAACTCTTTTCACCCCTTGCTAGACCAAGTAAAGGTGTACCAAGACCCACTTTACACACTTACAAAAACATCTAGCAAAGCAATTTAAATGATATTTGAAAATTGAATCAAGTATATGTGTCAAGATCACCATTTCTCAAAAACCAACCAAATCACTTCACCTTAACATTTCCCAGCAACCAGAGACTACCAAGCATAAGATAAGATCACACACCAATTTTTTTTCCAAAATTCGAATTTAAATTTCTTGCGGCCATTTGATCGAACACCTGGCAGACAAAATTAATTTGGCCTAACAATTACTGTTTTAGAGCAGTGATCAACCGCCACTAAGGCCTCAATCCACGCCCTTGGTCTCCCCCTAGTTCCAACCATGCCATAAAGGAGCTCCCCCTTAGCCGCTTGCAGCAGTGTCGAGCCACCCGAGCGCCATGCCCACCGGTCGACCATGGTTCACTCGCAGAAGACCGCCCCGCTCTCTCCCGCCATGCCTAGGAGGATCACCGTACCCTACCGCCCCTATATGTCCCTTCCCCGAGCACTGCTAGGCCGTGGACCACCCCCAGCACGCCGCGCCCACCGCGTCTGCGCCATGCCGAGCACACGCCAGAGCGCCGCGTCCGACAAGCGTGCACACACCGCGCCTCGACCCCAGCCCGCGCGCACTGCTTCGCCACGACCCCAGGAAGCGCCTAGACATGCCCGTTCGCCGCCACGACCCGCAGCCACCGTGCGCCGTGTTGAACGCCGCTTCTGCCGCACAAAGCATCGCCCGCTCCCGACCAAATGCCACCGCCCCTAGCCGCGCCTTTACGCCGTAGACGACCGCCAGCAGACCGTGCACCGTCCCCTACCTCCAGCCGCGCCGCTAGCTACCTGTACCGTCGCCACCGACGAACCGCGCCCACGTCGCTCGGTCCCTTCGTCGAGCCTATAAAAGGAGGCCTCCTCCGCCCAAAAATTCTGCACACCATCTCACTCCCCTCTCACCACTGACCCTTCCACCCATCCTCGGAGCAAGGCGAGCCGCAGTTCGCCGGAATTTTGCCGGAGCTTGCCGCTGCAGAGGAGAAGAGGCGCCGTCGATTGGAGCTGCCCCAGGAGCCGCCGCGACCACGCCTAGAACCTCTGTCGTCTACCAGTTCGATCGCCCCCATCGCCACATCTAGCTGGAGCCCTAGTAAGCCCCCACGTACCCCCACCGTGTCGCGTTAGGGTTCGTTCTCGCCGGAGTTGTTCACCGGAGACGACGAACCACAACCGTAGATCTTGTTCTAATCGTAGCGCTAACATGCGGGACCAACCTATCAGTAGCCCCGTACCGCTTCGCGTTAGATGTGCCGCTGACATGCGGGACCAGCCTGTCAGTAGCCTGCTGCGCCACGGAGTGCCACTGGGCCGGCCCGTTTAGTTTCCCGCGCTAGCCCACAGATTCAAATAAATGTTTTTTCCATTTAGGTTTAAACTAGATTTTGTCCACTTATTCAAAAATCCGTTCAGAGACATTTACTTAACCAAATGACATGATTCAAATTTGGTTAGAAAGATAATTAAAATATCTATCCAAGCCCATTGGATTTAAATCATTTGGAATTAGATATAATCTATAGAAAAAATAACAAGACAGAGACTTTTCTGCATTCAAACTTTTTTTAAAAATCAACCATAATAGCTTTTGAGTTGATTCCAACTCTAAAAAATCACATTAGACCATATCTATCTAAATATGTAAAAATATTTAGGTTTGCATGCAGTGATGGGCTAGTACAATAAGAATGCTATTAGGGCATTTCTAGTCACTTTCAATTGATTAAATAATAATCCTAAACTTTATAAAATGAGACCAACCCTTTAAATCACATTCCCATATATTGTAATATGTGGTGATGATATGTGTCCACATGATCCCATATTATATTTGGAAAACATTAAATTCTAATTAATTTCAATGAGTAGAAATTACTTTCCTCAAATAAATAATGAATCCAGTTCTTTAAATCTTGTGATGATTGTGATGATGCTAGCTCATCAAGTGTATTCCTTAGTGTACTAAATAGACTTAGTTAAGTGTTGTTTGGTGATTGTGTATCCCGTATTCCTTTATATATGATAGTACCGACCAAGTCTACGAGGAGGAGGAGTTCTACCCCGAAGAAGACGGGGAGAATTTCAATCACTGCACCAACCAAGGCAAGCCATCATTAACAATGCAAGCTAACACTTGCAAGCTTGATAACCTAAACAAGATGCATTAAGCATGATTTGGTTATACCATTTTGATTTATGCCCATCCCAAGTTTTACTTGCAAGCTTTACTTTCTTTTACTTTATCAAAGTTCTTTACTTTTCTTATAGATAGCATAAAGAGTATAAAACTTGGCCTATCTAGTTATACGTAGATGTCATTCTATGGCATGAGATTGAAGATTAGCTCTCCTCATTAGTGAACACGCTTAACCTTAGTGGCTAGTGCTAAGCATAAAACTTGATCACTTTAGATGGGAATACTTGGTGAAAATGATTATGAAAACCTTGGAATGATGAGTCATTCTATTGAGATGTTTTGCATGTGTTGAGAAACACAAATGGTTTATGATGATGAAAATGTTGAGGCATGAGCCTTAGCCCTTTTACCAAAATCTGATGGTTGGGTTCGGATGCGATACCATTCCAATTTTACTGTACAACCACAATACCTCAATTAGGTAAGGCTTAGCCGGAAGTTTATATGCATTAGTATGGGTTCCCTCACGGAAGAGGTTTGAGCTGAGGCTACCTCTTGATGATGTCCACCTATGCAGTGCCCAGGATGGCAGATGGCCATGGCTGGGAGGCCAAGCTCATAGAGGAGGTGCCTATAATAGGGTGTGTAATTGAAAGGTTATGACTGATTATCCGCATACTAAGTATGATGATTTAGGGTTATCCCTAACAGATGTATCGAATTTTGTGGTGAAAGTGTACCACCTCTGCAGAGTGTCAAACTATTCGAATAGCCGCGTCCGTGGTCATGGGCAGTTGGAGTGGCCATACTGTTCCATCGTCATATGTTTTCAACATGACTTATGAAATGATTTGTGACTTGACTTGACCACAACAGGGTTGTGAACATGAAAACTAGTTTTCCCACTTAGGTGATTTAGAAATTTAAATTATCTTTCTTTACTTCTGAACTCAGCTTAAGATAAGTCTAGCTTTTGCAAATAAACTTAGAGGTTAGCATTCCTACTAGAACTACCTTACTTGTTAGTGATAGTTTGTGAGTACTTAAAGAGTACTCATGGCTCTGTCCCTGACTATTCATGTGGCCAAACTATGAGGAGGACTATCCGGAAGATGGACAGCAGGACGACTACAACAACTAGGATCATCTCCCATCGTCAGCATTTCCTGTGACACTGAAGATGGATCCCACCGCTACGCTTATTATTCCGTTGCTTGTTTGTATTAAGACTGGATCATGAGATCCTTTATTCGTGTAAAACCTTATTATGGTTTGTAATGGATGATGTATTGTGATATTCAATCTATTATGTCTCGCAAAAACGGTAATCCTGGGATTGCGATGTATGGCATAACAAGCATCTGAGATAAAAAATCCGGGTGTTGACAAGTTGGTATCAGAGCCATCCTGACCATAGGAGACCCTAGTTAGGATGGACGTCCGAACAAAAACTTAGTTACAAAACCAAAGAAGTGAGTATTTATGAAAACCTATTCCCACTCTTATCCTTGATTCTTTCAAAACAAATCATGTTCCTAAAAATTCTTACATTCCTACATAAAATTTGACACACTTGATCACCTTACTAACTTACTCATCCTAAATCCTTGTAGATGGAAGTTCAGTATTGCAAGTTCTACCATTTGGGAAACGGATACCAACTGATCTTTGAGAGGGATCTTGATGCACTGTCGGAATATTTGGAGCGCCCGCATCCGGAATTCTTCGGGGCTCAACTCAATGATCACCCAGGAGGAGATCTACAATGGATGATAGTTGTTGATCTTCGAGGCAAGATGGAAGCACCCCTTTTGGAGAACATTCAATTGACCCTGAGAGAGAACAACTGGCTAGATGGATTAGCTAGGGCAATGCATGAAGCTCTCGCCCGTCATTGCGGGCAAAACATCAACTTGATCCAGGGAAATCGCTTTGCGCACTATGCAAGGCGTGATTCTATGGGAATGCCATTGGAGATGCCAAGTCATCTGGAGATGAAGCGCCAAGTGGATAACCTTGACTTCCTGCTATATGATAGGCAGAAGGAATTGGACAATGCTCGAGCCTACGCCAACCACAACCTTGCCATTGCCGCCCAGAAGGCCCAGACTTTCGCCCTGCTAGTCAAGGATCGCCAATCACTTCGCCGGCAACGTGACAAGAAGGATCACACTATCGCTCGTCTTTACAAGAAGGTGGCCGACCTCGAGAAGACCATACAGGAACAAGAAGCTCAGCTTGCAGCAAAAGAAGAAGAGGAAGAAGGTGAAGACATCCAGGGAGATATTCAGTCATACCTCAGTGATGACGATGACTACCTAGAGGATGATGCCATGGACTTCTACACCGATGATGATGACTCTGACTTCATTGATGATGAGTAGATGCACTTGATCACTATCGTAGGAATGAGTTGTACCGGTCCCACTGTATCTTAGCTTACAGAATGGTTCTTAAAACCATTTGTTTTCCTTTTATGTTGTGGTGTCTGTGTGTTTGTATGGTGTGCTTGAATGAGAAGTTGTTAGTTTGCCAAACCTGAGTCAAACTCAAAGTCTAAAAGCTTTTGAAAACAAAACCATGAACCTTAGAACTTCCCCTCTTACCCCTTTATCTATCTCAATCTTCAGATGACTCATGGAAACCCCGGAGGGAGCAGCTCATCACAGGACCCGATGCTGCAGATTTTGCAGATGCTAGTCTCCGATCGTGAAGCTAGTAGAGCAGAGCGCCAAGCCAACCTAGCCACCCTACAACAGATAGCTCAAATGGCCCACAATAATCAAGGCCATGGAAATCAGGATCATCATGGATCAAAGCTTAAGAATTTTTAGAATACCAATCCCCCTATCTTTAGCAAATCTGAAGACCCATTAGATGCTGATGATTGGTTGCAAACCATGGAGAACAACCTCGAAGTCGCAGGAATTGATGCCAACGAGCAAGTACTGTTTGCCACCCACTATCTGGCAGGAGATGCAAGAGCCTGGTGGAATAGCACCCGTACTATCAACCACGGTCAAGTGATGACGTGGGAAGCTTTCAAGACCAAGTTTAGATGCACCCATGTGCCGCAAGGTTTAGTCACCAGAATGAGAGATGAGTTCAGAGAGCTGAAGCAAGGCAGGATGACGGTAGTTGAATACCGTGACAAATTTCTGTCCCTCACAAGATATGCCCCTAATGAGATGAACACTGAAGCCAAGAAGAAGGAAACATTCCTGAATGGATTGCATGATGAGATGCAAACGGTGTTAATCAACATCCATTTTGATGACCTAGAAGAGCTAGTCAACTCTGCCATCCAGATGGAAGGGAAGATCAACCAAGCCAATGACAACCGCAAGCGTCGCATGATGCACCAGAGTGGATCCAACCATACTCAGAAGTATCGCCCAAACCCGTCTGCAGGATATGCCTCGAGAAACAATAGACCCCCAATGTCTTGTCCAAGCTACCCCAACCGTAGCGGAGGAAATGTGAAGTCCGGAGGAAATCACAATAATAACCCCGATAACTCCAACAATTTCAACCGTGCACCGCCAAAGTCCAACAACAACAACAACAAAAACAATACTGCCCCAAGGACTGGAAGCAATGTCGTGCCTCTTACAGCCAAAGATAAGTCTTAGATTACTTGCTTTGAATCTGGAGTGAAGGGTCACTACTCCAACGAGTGTCCCAAGAAGCTTGCAGCCACCACCAATGTGAATGCCCCAGCTCAGCAGCAACGCCGTGTTCAGCCCGGAAGGAGATTCGCCCCAGGGAATTCACTCAACCACAACGGCCGTATGTTCCACATGAATGCTGAAGAAGCCCAGGAAGCGCCATATGTCATGCTAGGTATGTTTTTTGTTAACTCAGTATTAGCAAGAGTGTTGTTTGATTCTGGAGCATCGCACTCGTTTGTTACAGAAGAATTTGCATGCACTAGTAAGATTCACCCAACCAATTTGAAGCATGTTATGATAGTTCAAATACCTGGTTCAACCACCAAAGCTAGAAAAATTTGCAAGGTTGTACCTATTAGAATCCATGGAATAGATTTTTATGCTAATCTAATAGTACTTGGAACCAAAGGTTTGGAAGTAGTACTAGGAATGGATTGGATGTCGAAACATAAAGGATTGATCGACTCTGCCAAGAAAGCCATAACCATGACCAGTAGCTCTGGAGTATCAGTAGAGCATGTATCTGAAACCTTGCCCCGTCAATTCAAATGCAACAAGAGTCTAGCCCTACCAACCATAGACCAAGTCAGAGTAGTCTGTGAATACCCCGACGTATTCCCAGATGAATTGCCCGATATGCCCCTAGATCAGGATATCGAGTTCATTATTGAACTAATTCCTGGAACTGGACCCATAGCTCAGAGACCTTATAGCATGAACCCGTCTGAATTAGTGGAGCTGAAGAAACAACTTGATGTTATGCTGGCGAAAGGTTTGATTCAACCAAGCGCATCACCATGGAGGTCGCCTATTTTGTTTGTCGACAAGAAAGATGGAGGTAACCGTTTGTGCACAGATTACCGGAAGCTGAATGATGTCACCATCAAGAACAAGTACCCACTACCCAAGATTGAGGATTTGTTTGATCAGTTGACTAGTGCCAGAGTGTTTTCTAAGATTGATCTTAGAACTGGTTATCACCATCTCAAGATTCGTGCAATGGATATTCCAAAGACCTCCTTTACCACTAGATATGGATTGTATGGGTATACGGTCATGTATTTTGGATTAACCAATGCCCCCGCTTATTTCATGAATCTCATGAATAAGATTTTCATGAACTTCCTAGATAAGTTTGTCGTTGTTTTTATCGACGATATTCTTATCTATTCCAAGTCAGAAGAAGACCATGAGCTACATCTAAGAACCGTCCTTGAAACCCCGAGAGAGCATCAGTTATATGCTAAGTTTAGAAAATGTGAGTTCTGGCTGAAAGAAGTAGGATTCCTCGGACATATTGTGTCGGCCCGAGGAGTCGCTGTTTATCCCACCAAGATAAAAGACGTTGAAGAATGGGAAGCCCCAACCACTCAAACCCAAGTCCATGCATTTCTCGGATTAGCGAGATATTACCGCAAGTTTGTAGAAGGATTTTCGAGAATCGCCAGACCAATGACCCAACTATTGAAGAAAGACAAGAAGTTTGAATGGACTGAAAAATGTGAAGCGAGTTTTCAAGAACTCAAGAAGAG
This sequence comes from Avena sativa, assembly GCA_916181665.1. Taxonomy (NCBI): domain Eukaryota; kingdom Viridiplantae; phylum Streptophyta; class Magnoliopsida; order Poales; family Poaceae; genus Avena; species Avena sativa. The sequence continues at coordinate 430,962,372 of OV702292.1, read as the reverse complement.
ATTGATTTCAGCCCCAATATTGATTATGCTAGATATCAAGAAGCCGTTTGATGTGTATTGTGATGCATCCAAGATTGGTCTCGGATGTGTGTTGATGCAAGAAGGTAAATTCATAACATATATGTCTCAAAAACTGAAGCAGCATGAGCAAAACTACCCTACCCATTATCTAGAACTAGAAGCCATAGTTTTAGCCTTGAAGACATGGCGTCATTACCTTATGGGTAACCGCTGTGAGATTTATTCGGATCACAAGAGCCTGAAGTATATTTTCACTCAGAAGGAGCTGAATATGAGGCAAAGGAGATGGATAGAGTTAATCAAGGATTATGACCTTGACAAAGCCAATGTGGTAGTAGATGCTCTTAGCAGATTGCCGTGTAGATTAAACACCATGATCAAAGAAGCCTAGCCAAGTTTGCATGAAGAGTTGGAGCAGTTTAGAACAAAGCTAGTTAGCAAAGGATTTTTAGCTAGCATTAAACTTCAACCCAGCTTGATCAGTCAGATCAAGGAAGCCCAGAAGGGAAATGCAAGTATCGACGTAATAAACATCGTATAGGTACAGGAAAGGTACCTGGATTTACAGAACATGAAGAAGGAGTTTTGTGGTACAAAGGACGTATCTGTGTGCCCGCATATTCGGATTTGAAGCAAGTTATCATGCAAGAAGCTCATGATACTCTTTATTCTATCCACCCCAGAGGAACGAATATGTATCAAGATTTGAAAGAGCAATTTTGGTGGCACAAGATGAAGAGAGAAATCGGAAGCTACATAGCCAAGTGTGATATCTGTCAGAGAGTCAAGGAGGAACATCAGAGACCCGCAGGACTATTGCAACCATTGCAGATTCCAGAATGGAAATGGGATTCCATCGGAATGGATTTATTACCGGTTTGCCTACATCTAGTAGGGAAAATGACTCTATCTTGGTCATAGTTGATAGACTGTACAAGGTAGCCCATTTTATACCTGTCAAGGCAACCTACCAGAGTTCTAAACCAGCAGAGTTGTACATTGCTAGAACTGTCAGTTTGCATGGAACCCCAAGACCATAGTGTCGGATCGAGGAACCCAATTTACCTCAAGATTTTGGCAAAAAGTCCAAGAAGGATTAGGAACCAAGCTGAACTTTAGCACAGCTTATCACCCGTAGACTAATGGACAGACTGAGAGAGTCAACCAGATCTTAGAAGATATGCTAAGAGCCTGTGAGTTAGAGTATGGATCCAAATGGGAAGATTGTCTACCTTTCAAAGAATTCTCATACAACAAAAGTTATCAAGCCAGTTTGCAAATGGCCCCATTTGAATTCTTGTATGGAAGAAAGTGTCATACCCCTTTGAACTGGTCGCAAGTAGGAGAGAGTCGGATTTTCGGATCTGACATCCTACGAGAAGCCGAAGAGAAGGTTCACAAAGTCCGTGAGCACCTCAAGACTGCCCAATCAAGACAGAAGAGTTATGCTGAAAAGAGACATAGAGAGCTGACTTTCAATGTCAGAGATTTTGTGTATCTCAAAGTGTCACCTTTGAAGGGAATGCAGCATTTTCAACTGAAAGGAAAGTTAGCCCCCAGATATATTGGACCCTTCAAGATTCTGAATCGCAGAGGAGAAGTATCGTATCAACTAGAACTGCTAGAGGAGATGTCCGCCATCCATAATGTATTCCACATCTGTTACTTCGCAAATGCCTTGAAGTGCCAGAGAAGACCGAAGTTTTCAGGAACATCGATCACTGAGCCATTGATACCAACAAGGATCTGACATACCGCGAAGTGCCCATCCATATCTTGGAAGAAGCCTTCAGAACCACCAGGACCCGGAGTATCAAGTTTCTCAAGATCCAATGGAGCAATCATACAGAAGAAGAAGCTACCTGGGAGCGAGAAGATTACATTAGGACTGAGTTTCCAGATCTCTTTAGTTCCTAGTTTTTCTTAAATCTCGGGACGAGATTATTTTTAAGGAGGGAAGGTTTGTAACATCCCAAAAACTTTAATCAAGGTTATCAAGATTCTAATCACCCAAATTAGGATCAACAAAAACTTTTATTAGTAAAATGAATATGAATGCATGTGTGTGTTTGCATTAATATAGAATTGTTTGAATATGCCATGTGTGATTGCTCTAAATGTTGTGAAATGGTTCAAAGGTGAATGCCACATCATCTAGACCATTTACAAACAAAATCCAAAGAAAAATAAATCAAATAGGATTAAATAATGCAAATGGTCACTTTGACCATTTTAATCCACTGGGCCACTTTAGGTGTTCCTAGAAGTCAATTTCAAACAGAAACTTTCTCAACTCTTTTCACCCCTTGATAGACCAAGTAAAGTTGTACCAAGACCCACTTTACACACTTACAAAAACATCTAGCAAAGCAATTTAAATGACATTTGAAAATTGAATCAAGTGTATGTGTCAAGATAACAATTTCTCAAAAACCAACCAAATCACTTCACCTTGACATTTCCTAGCAACCAGAGAACACCAAGCATAAGATAAGATCACACACGAAAAATCTTTCCAAAATTTGAATTTAAATTTCTTGTGGCCATTTGATCGAACACCTAGCAGACAAAATTAATCTGGCCTAACAATTACTGTTTTAGAGCAGTGATCAAGCGCCACTAAGGCCTCAATCCACGCCCCTGGTCTCCCCTAGTTCCAACAATGCCATAAAGGAGATCCTCCTTAGCCGCTTGCAGTAGTGCCGAGCCACCTGAGCGCCATGCCCGTCGGTCGAACATGGTTCACTCACAGCAGACCACCCTGCTCTCTCCCGCCATGTCTAGGAGGATCGCCGCACCCTACCGCCCCTCTTTATCCCTTCCAAGCGCTGCCAGGCCGTGGACCACCCCCAGCACACCGTGCCCCCCGTGTGTGCGCCATGCTGAGCACGCGCTAGAGCGCCATGCCCGACAAGCATGCACACGCCGCGCCTCGACCGCAGCCCATGCGCACTGCTTCGCCACGATCCTAGAAAGCGCCCAGACATGCCCGTTCACCGCCGCTTGACCCGCAGCCACCATGCGCCGCGTCGAACGCCGCTTATACCGCGCAGAGCATCGCCCGCTCCCGACCAAATGCCACCGCCCTAGCCGCGCCTTTACGCTGAAGACGACCGCCAGCAGACCGTGCACCATCCCCTACCTCCAGCCGTGCCGCTAGCTGCCTGTACCGTCGCCACCGACAAACCGCACCCACGCCACTCGGTCCCTTCGTCGAACCTATAAAAGGAGGCCTCCTCCGCCCAGAAATTCTACACACCATCTCACTCCCCTCTCACCACTAACCCTTCCACCCCATCCCCGGAGCAAGGCGAGCCGTAGTTCGCCAGAATTTTGCTAGAGCTTGCCGCTGTACAAGAGAAGAGGCACCGTCGATTGGAGATTCCCTAGGAGCCGCCACGACCATGTCTAGAAGCGCCGTCGTGTACCAGTTAGATCGCCCCCATTGGCACGTCTAGATGAAGCCCTGGTAAGCCACCACATACCCCCATCGTGTTGTGTTAGGGTTCGTTCTCGCCGAAGCTGTTCACCGGAGACAACAAACCACAGCCGTAGATCTTGTTCTAATCGTAGCACTGAGATTGCCCCGTACCGCTTCGTGTTAGATATGCCGTTGACATGCGGGACCAGCCTGTCAGTAGCCCGATGCGCCGCAGAGCGCCACTGGACCGGCCCGTTTAGTTTCCCGCACTAGCCCACATATTCAAATAAATGTTTTTCCATTTAGGTTTAAACTAGATTCTGTCCACTTATTCAAAAATCCATTCAGAGATATTTACTTAACCAAATGACATGATTCAAATTTGTCTAGAAACATAATTAAAATATCTATCCAAACCCGTTGGATTTAAATCATTTGGAGTTAGAGATAATCTATAGCAAAAATAACAAGACAGAGACTTTTCTACATTCAAACTTTTTTCAAAAATCAACCGTAATAGCTTTTGAGTTGATTCCAACTCTCAAAAATCACATTGGCCCATATCTATCTGAATATGTAAAAATATTTAGGTTTGCATGCAGTGACATTGGGCTAGTACCAAAAGAATGCTATTAGGCCATTTCTAGTCACTTTAAATTGATTAAATAATAATCCTAAACTTTATAAAATGAGACCAACCCTTTAAATCACATTCCCAAGTATTGGAATATGTGGTAATAACATGTGGCCACATGATCCCATATTCTATTGGGAGAATATTAAATCTTAATTAATTTCAATGAGTAGAAATTACTTTTCTCAAATAAATAATGAAACCAGTTCTTTAAATCTTGTGATGATTGTGATGATGCTAGATCATCAAGTGTGTGCCTTAGTTTACTAAATAGACTCAGTTAAGTGTTGTTTGGTGATTGTGTATCCCGTATTCCTTTATATACGATACCATTTTGATTTATGCCCATCCCAAGTTTTACTTGCAAGCTTTACTTTCTTTTACTTTACCAAAGTTTTTTTACTTTTCTTATAAATAGCATAGAGAGTATAAAACTTGGCCTATCTAGTTATACGCAGATGTCATTCTATGGCATGATATTGAAGATTAGCACCCCTCATTAGTGAACACTATTAACCTTAGTGGATAGTGCTAAGCATAAAACTTGATCACTTTAGATGAGAATACTTGGTGAAAATTATTATGAAAACCTTGGAATGATGAGTCATTCTATTGAGATGTTTTGACATGTGTTGAGAACGACAAATGGTTCATGATGATGAAAATGTTGAGGCATGAGCATTATCCCTTTTACCAAAAACTGATGGTTGGGTTGGGATGCGATACCATTCCAATTTTACCGTACAACCACAATACCTGAATTGGGTAAGGCTTAGCCGGAAGTTTATATGCATTAGTATGGGTTCCCTCGCGGAAGAGGTTTGAGCTGAGGCTACCTCTTAATGATGTCCACCTATGCAGTGCCCAGGATGGTAGATGGCCATGGCTGGGAGGCCAAGCTCATAGGGGAGGTGCCTATACTAGGGTGTGTAATTAAAAGGTTATGATTGATTACCGCATACTAAGTATGATGATTCAGGGTTATCCCTGACGGATGTATCGAATTTTGTGGTGAAAGTGTACCACCTCTACGGAGTGTCAAACTATTCGAATAGCCGCGTCCATGGTCATGGATAGTTCGAGTGGCCATACTATTCCATCGTCAGATGTTTTCAAAGTGACTTATGAAATGATTTGTTACTTGACTTAACCATAACAGGGTTGTGAACATGAAAACTAGTTTTCCCACTTAGGTGATTTAGAACTTTAAATTAGCTTTCTTTACTTTTGAACTCAGCTTAAGATAAATCTAGCTTTTGTAAATAAACTTAGAGCTTAGCATTCCTATTAGAACTACCTTACTTGTTAGTGATAGTTTGTGAGTACTTAAAGAGTACTCATGGTTATGTCCCTGGATATTCCCGTGGCCAGACTATGAGGAGGACTCTCCGGAAGATGGATAGCAGGATAGCTATGACAACTAGGATCATCTCCCATCGTCAGCATTGCCTGTGACACTGAAGATGGATCCCACCGCTATGCTTATTATTCCACTGCTTGTTTGTATTAAGACTAGATCATGAGATCCTTTATTCGTGTAAAACCTTATTTTGGTTTGTAATGGATGATGTACTATGATATCCAATCTGTTATGTCTCACAAAAATGGTAATCCTGGGATTGTGATGTATGGCATAACAGGCATCTGGGATAAAAAATCCGGGTGTTGACATAGTGGGAGCAGCAGAAGGTCACGAAATCCACGAGTGGAAAATTGGTCTCTCAATATGACCAATGTCGCACGGATCTAGCCTAGAATGACGTAAGGGCCCAACGGGTTCCGGAACAGCATCACCGTTCCAACCATCGGGAAGACAACTACTCAAGAACCAGATCTTCAAGGCAGCGCCACAAAACCGCACGTGACTGGCGCAATGTTGCTCCAGCCATGGAACAAGAAGTGATTGCTGCATTGTATTCGAGAAATCCTCCCCGGCGAGAGTCGAACGATTGTAGGGAAGAAGATAAAGAGAAACTTCGGGAGGAGGACCGTCAAAGAATGCCACCTCCTAGACACACAAGCCGTCCGTCTGAACCCCATCACGGAGGGAGTGACAGACGAAGGAACGACGGAACCGTGCCAAGTCGAGTCGGGAGGGGGCTCGTCGCAATGAAGACCCTCCCTGGAACCGGAATAATGACCCTCCGGATGGAGGCCGATGATCAGCCAGAAACAATCCACCCTCTCCACCAAGCAGCCATCACAACGGCTCTCAAGGAGGCCAAGGAGGGCGTCGTGGTAGAGGAGGTGGTGGAAGAAGCCGAAATCCGGATCCAAGGCACCACGGCCACAACAAACAACCAAGACGGTGTTCCCTGTCACCAAGTGAAGCAAGACACCAGATCAACTCTAACATAGCGGCGCGGTGCTACGAGAACGATGATATATATGTGGGTCCAAAATGCTTTGGACCACGAATTCGACAAACACACTGCCCAGAAGGATTTGCTATCTCAAGACACATCCAATCCTACGATGGTGTGGCTCGGCCAGATACTTGGCTCCATGATTTTTTCTAGGCCTGCTGCATCACCAAAGGAGGAAATAGCTTGGTCGCAACCCGATATCTCCCAATTATTTGCGGAAGACGGCACGATCATGGCTTAATGAATTTCCGGAGAATACCATCCACAACTGGTATGACATGCAAAGCGCGTTCTTTCAGAATTTCAAAGGCACATATCGGTGGCCCTGTACGGTAGAAGACCTACAACGTTGCACCCATAAAGCTGGAGAAACTTGCCAAGATTACCTCAGATGATGGATTGACACCAATAAGTCCTGTGAAGGAGTAAATGACCAAACTACGATTGAAGATTTCATTGTAGGACTCCCAATTGGTTTACTGTGCCACCGCTTAAAGTGCGATAAGGTCACTAATTTGGGGGAGATGATAGAAACAGCAAGCAAGTATACAGATGCTGACGTCGACACAGAGGGATTATTGAATGCCCTAGATGTGCCACAGTCGGCAAAACAACCAAAGCAACAAGCTTATAAGCGCAAGAACACCTCGGAAGAAAAGCCCAACGCAGAAACGGTACTGGTCACTGCTACTTTCGGGTCTGGAGGACAAGGAAAGTGCGGTGGTGGCCGCGGACACGGTCGTGGGACATCAAGAGTCCAGGGTAGAGGAGACCAACAACCTGGAAAAACCTATTCCTGGGCCGACATTGCAAACAACCCATGTGTGCATCACTTAGATGCTAGTGGGAGCTCGTCTCACACAAACACCGAGTGTCGTTTCAATGATGACATCAAGAAAGATGATACCACTGGCTACAGGGCTAAGCGGAAGAAGGGAAAGAAGAATCCAGAAAAAGAGAAGAGACCAAGGAAGATTCCGACATGGAGGAAGATGACCCTTCAAATCCCAAGCCGGATGGAAAGAAGAACTTCCGAACAAAGAAAGACACTTACGTCACCTTCCTTGGATCTCAACCAGCTAAGGTCAAGAAAGCAGTTCTGCATGAGCTCAACGCAACTGTTCCGGCTGTCCCACAATTTTTGGATTGGTCAGAAGTGGCAATCACCTTTGACCATGCTGATCATCCTCCTAAGTTACACATCCAAGGAAAATACGCCTTAGTCGTCAATCCACTTATTGACGACTATGGTTTCTCCAAGACTCTCATGGACGGCGGCAGCAGCATCAATATTCTGTATGTTGAAACGCTATGCCGGATGCGGATTTCAGAGACACAGCTAAATCACAGCTATGTGATCTTTCACGGAGTTGTCCCAAGAAGACAAGCAAATTCCCTGGGAGATATCACTTTGGATGTTACCTTTGGAACTCCAAAGAACTATCGGACGGAGGCACTTTCCTTTGAAGTGGTCCCATTCAAGAGCGCGTACCACGCTATATTCGGACGTCCGGCTTACTGGGCTTTTATGGCTCGTCCATGTTACATTTACAATATGATGAAAATTCCAGGTCCCAAAGGCATGATCACCATCAGGGAGACCCAAAGAAGGCACGAGAGTGTGAGGACGGAAATGCGGCCTTTGCTGAAGTCGGGTTGCACGCCCAGGAGTACCAGGAGATCAAGTAGATCATTGATCCCTTCGAGATGCCAGCAATGAAGAAGGAGGTGACAAAGCAGAATCCGGAGTTCAAGGCATCAGAAGAGACGAAGAAGACACTGTTTAAGGATGATGACCCCTCCAAGTTGACCCAGATAGGTGTAGGCCTAGATAGCGCATATGAAAGCGCGCTCGTCAAGTTCCTCCAAGCAAATCAAGATATCTTTGCATGGCAGCCATCTAACATGACCGGAGTACCTAGGGAACTTGTCGAGCACTCTCTAAATGTACACCCGGACGCTAAATCTGTCAAACAGTCCCTACGACGTTCCAACGATGAAAATCGTAAGGAAATATCTAAGGAACTAGCCCGTCTCGAGTTAGCCGGATTCATAGAAGAGGTCATCCACACTGAGTGGTCGGCCAATCCTGTAATGGTCCCTAAAAAGGACACCACTAATTTAAGGATGTGTGTTGATTATACTGTCTTGAACAAGAGTTGTCCCAAAGATCCGTTCGCTCTGCCTAGAATTGATCAAGTTATAGATTCTACGGCAGGCACGGATCTCCTATGTTTTCTAGACGCATATTCCGGTTATCACCAAATCCAGATGAAGGAATCAGACAAAGTCAAAACTTCATTCATAACCCCCTTCGGAACCTTCTGTTTCATTGCGATGCCCTTTGGGCTCAAATACGCAGGAGCTACGTACCAGCGCACTATGTAGTGTTGCCTCCACGACCAAATCAGATGCAATGTACATGCATATGTGGACGACATTACGGTGATGTCCAAAAAGAAGGAAACCTTAATTTCCGACTTGGAGGAAACGTTCGCCAACTTACGAAAATACAACATAATGCTTAACCCGAAGAAGTGTTTGTTTGGAATACCAGCCGGAAAATTGTTAGGTTTCATCATGTCTCAAAGAGGCATAGAGGTGAACCGAGACAAGATTAAGGCTATACTCAATATTTCCAGGCCGACTCGCCTAAAGGATGTTCAAAGACTAACTGGTTGCATTGTTGCAGTCAGTCAGTTTGTAAGACGGATCGGTAAAAGAGCCACACCACTCTACAAGCTCCTAAAAAAGACCAAAAAGTTCGTTTGGACTAACGAAGCTGAAGCTGCATTACAAGACCTGAAAGCATTACTCTCATATGCTCCTATCCTTGCAGCACCGGAACCACGGGAACCGATGTTGCTCTATCTTGCTGTCACAAACAGAGTCGTCAGTGTCGTCATGGTGGTGGAGAGACCAGAGGAAAAACAGGAACACCTGGTGCAGCGTCCGACTTACTATCTCAGCAAGGTCCTAACTGAATCAAAGCAGCGGTATCCACACTATCAAAAGCTGGCTTATGGTGTGTTTTTGCATCCTGTAAGTTACGACATTATTTTCAAGAGCATCAAATTACCGTAGTGAGCACAACTCCCATGAGAGATATAATCAACAACAACGATGCTACAGGACATGTCATGAAATGGGGCATAGAGCTTTCAGCTTTCGACATTGAGTACAAACCTCGTACAACAATCAAATCCCAAATCCTCGCTGACTTTGTTGCTGATTGGACAGAGACAACGGAGAATATGACCCTCCTAGAGTCGGAATACTAGACCTTACACTTTGACGGGTCTAAGGCGCTCGAGGGCTCGGGGGCTGGCGTGGTGCTCAAATCACCCAAGGAGATAAACTTTTCTATGTGTTGCAGATTCACTTCACGGCAACAAATAACATTGCCGAATATGAAGCACTGCTTCATGGAATCCGGATTGCTAAGGACATCGACATCTGACGATTAATGTGTTATGGAGATTTGGATCTTGTTGCTAAACAAGTGTCGGATATCTGTAATGCAAATAAGCACATGGTAGCATATAGAGCTGTCGTGGATGAACTATCTAAATTGTTTGAAGGGTTTGAGGTTCAACACATCCCTCGAACAAAAAATGAGGAAGCAGATGCATTATCTCGAATAGGCTCTACACGGAAAAATGTCCCGGATGGCGCTTTATTAGAGCACCTCAAAGTTCCCTCTATAAAATGAGTAGACGAGGAATATCCGACCAAATCTAACTCACCTTTAGTAGCAGTTCTAGCTGTAATTCCTAGCTGGACTCAACCTACCTTGATTACTTGGTAGATGGTAAATTACCCGAAGACGAGGTTCTGAGCTGGCAGATTTTCCGACGAGTAAAAACCTATACTATAGTAAATGGTGAGCTCTATAAGCGGAGTGTATCTAGGGTCCTTCAGTGTTATGTATCTCCGGAAGAAGGAGTGGAAATCTTACGAGAAATCCACGAAGGCGAATGCCGTCACCATGGTACAACCAAGTCTTTAGTGGCAAAAGCTTTTCAACACGGTTTTTTCTGGCTTACAACCAAGGCAGATGCCGAACGACTGGCCAAGACGTGCAAAGGCTACCAAAAGTACGCCAAACAAGCTCATGTTTCGGTTGATCATCTACAAACAATACCTATAACATGGCCTTTCGCGGTCTGGGGGCTTGATATGGTAGGACCATTTAAACGGGCTCCAAGTGGATTTACTCATCTCTTAGTGATGGTGGATAAATTCACAAAATGGATTGAGGCTAAACTCATCACCATTTGTGATGGAGCAACAGCCAGAAGATTTGTTGAGGATGTCATAATCCGATACGGTTATCCACATAGCATTATCACAAACAATTGGAGTAACTTTTCCATGGAACAGCTTGTCGAATTCGACAACAAACAAAATATCCGGATTGACATTGCGTTAGTCGCACATCCACAGGCTAATGGACAAGTCGAAAGAGCAAATGGTTTAATCCTACAAGGCCTAAAACCAAGAATAGAACCACCACTACGACGTGTTGTGGGGGCTTGGGCAGAGGAATTACCTTCTGTGATATGGAGTTTACGAACAACTCCGAACAGGTCAACTGGATACACACCTTTCTTCTTGGTCTATGGTGCAGGAGCAGTTCTTCCTAGTGATTTGATTCGTACTTCTCCCCAAGTTGCTGCGTATATTGAAGAGGATGCCGAAATTTCTCGACAAAATGATCTCAATTTAATCGATGAAGTTCGCGTCGTTGCTGAGATGAGACTATCAGCAGAAGTTACACAAGTATCATAGCCAAAGAGTCAGAAACCAGTCTTTCAATAAGGGAAATTTGGTCCTCTGGCTTGTGCAGAAAAGAAAGCACAAACTTTCCCCAGTATGGGAAGGGACCTTTTTAGTTAGCCGAGTATTGCACAATGGTTCTTACTATCTAACTGATATGTGGCCAGTGAAAGAAAGACCTGCTACTAAGAAAAGAAAGAGAGTTGTAGGCAGTACAGACCCAGAAGAATTAGACAGATGATACATTGCAAATGTATCTATAATTTTTGATGTTCCATGCTTGTTTTATATCTACTTTCTTATGTTTTGTCCACACTTTGGAGTACTTTTACACATTTTCTAGAACTAACCTATTAAAAAGACGCCACTGTGCCAGTTGCCTAGTTTCTTCTATTTTTGGTTCCAGAAAAGCCAGAAAATGAATATTCTCGGAATTGGACCAGACAAAAGCCAAAGTTGATATTTTACCGGAAGACTCACGGAGCCAGAAGACGAGACGGAGAGGGTCCAGGGGCTGGCCACACCATGTGGTGGTGCGGGTCCGCCTTGGCCGTGCCACCAGGTGGTGTGGGCCCTTGGTCCACCCTCTGACATCGCCCTTTCTCCTATAAGAAGCCTCCGATGCAAAAACCCTAAAGAATCCAGCCTCCAGCCACGAAAAGTTCCATAGCACCGCTGCCACCGAAGAGGAGATTCGGGGATAGAAGTCTCTATTTCGGCACCCTGCCGGGACATTGAAGTGCCCCCGGAGCCATCTTCATCGATCTCCACCACCATCTCCATCGTTGTTGCTGATTCCCATGATGAGGAGGGAGTAGATCTCTCTTAAGGCTACGGGTTCTACCGGTAGCTATGTGTTCATCTCTCTCTGACGAGGGTTTAACTCATCAATGCCCATTGTTATGGACTTGGGTTTTGGAGAAGGAGGGAGCATTGGAGACATCTATCGGCTAGCAAACAAGCACACAGGGAACTCGAAGATTTACCCAGGTTCAGGCCTCATAGAGGTCCCTACTCCTGCTTGTGTGCTCGTGGAATTATCAAAGGAATCGAGGATTACAATGGTGCGCAGATGCAATCTGGTGAAGGTGATGGAAACTAGGGTTGCGTGCGTCCTTCTCGCCGCCACCTCCTAGCCTTTATATAGATAGGCTAGGTCTCGGGTCAGTTACAGATTAGGGTTTCCCCTTTGAACTTTCTATCTTTAGTTTCTTCTTATTCTTCAAGCAATCGAGAGTCCGTAGGCCACTCGAGTTCTTCATTTGGGCCTTGGAGACACCGTGGGCCTCCATGTATTCAGGCCGTATATACCAAGCCCGACTACCTATAGGGTATACCCATGTCAGTAGCCCCCGAGTGTCCAGTGGAATCACAGATTTGACTGGGGACTTTTTGAAGTCTTTCGAGTGCATGAATGAGTATATTTTTGACTGCTTTGTTTGTGTCATAGGGATTGTTGATGTGCGTGCCTGATTTAACCGATGTATCGGTATCAGCTAACTACCTTAGGGTAAAACAACGCAATCTACTCGAACTCGAGTCCCCGGACTCGAATCCGGAAAAGTGCTGGTGTAATTCGACTCAAGCCACGGAGGTCTTACAGGAGTCGAATTCTAGTTATATGGGTGTGAGCACTCGAAGCGTCCGTCAAGACATGTTCATCGTAACTGTAGGCACGGATATATTTTTGGTAGTGCGCAGCAGATGCGTTGCCAGGCCCCATTCAGGTCTTACCTTCACGCTGTAAGCGCGACATCCGAATTTTATCATCGCGGAGACGATTCGGGTGACCCAGGAGACGCAGTCTCTTTGTAGGGAAAAATTATGAGGCGGTGTCGCCATAAACTTAGAGTGTAGACGTTATCAACACATAGTACTTGGTACAAGGAAAAATAATCATAGGGTGCGCGACCAGCGCTCCCTATGGGAGTAGACCCCGAGTGCCTGGTTGAGTCGAAGACTCAGGCAGGGACTAAAGAACTTTTGTGATTGTTGTCGTCTTTTTTTTGCTTGTTTCAGTCGAATTTGCTTCCGGCGCTCCCTATGGGAGTAACCCATGTCCATAGTCGAGCCATGCTTCGAGTGGTTGGCTTTGCTTTGATTATCCATGTTACTAAAAAAGAAAAAGAAAGAAAAATCGTAGGGTGCGCGACCAGCGCTCCCTATGGGAGTAGCCCCCGAGTGCTTGGTGAAGTCGAAGACTCGAGCAAGGACTAAAGTAGTCGAAGTCTTCTGCTGCGTAGCTTTGATGACGTCAGTGCTGGCGATTTAATGACATCAGTTGCCCGCGTGAGCGAGTTTGATGGGACGTGACGAGTAGTGGGTCCCACTCCCTAACTTTGATTTGACTGGGCATGCGTAATCTTTATTTTAACTGCGTGTCCTCGATTTCCGCGCATAATGGGAGCAGTGGGGGGACGGTTCGCATTTCCGCTCCTCCACGTGTCTAGCATGATGATTCCCACGCATCCAGTAGGGTTTTTCTAAGCCGTTGGATTGCATCTTCTAGGGGTTAAGTAGTGACCCTGTGACGGTAATTTCTCATCTGCTCTCATTCATCCTTTGCTTCCATCGCCATTGCCGATACTCCTTTGCTTTCTCTGTGCTTGTTTCTTCTGTGGCGCTGGACCAGCTCCGCGCGTTTCCCAGCTACTTCCTTCGGTCGCATCGCCGCTGCGCAATGGGAAAAAAGAAAGGAGGTGCTCTGGTCGATTCAGCGGTAACCGCTGCTGCGGCGAAGAAGAAAGGCGGCTCCGCCACTGCGGGCACCAGCACCGCCGCCGGCGGGAAGAAGAAGGGCACGGGCACCCGCGTCACGAATGGCGCGTGGCGTCCCTCCATCATCAAGTCATCTGATCTTCGTCTTCTTCGCCAAGACGGAGTGCTATCCGACGCAGTCGCCGACGCGCGCGTCCCCGGCGGTGAGATAATTCCTTCTCCTGCCGCTGGTTTTCGAGTGATGTTTTTGGCATTCATCATTCCTGGCCTCTCGTTGCCCCTACATCCTTTTTTAGGGGCCTCCTTTGTTTCTACGGGCTTCAGCTCCATCAGCTGTCCCCGAACTCTATCCTCCACATCTCTTGCTTCATCACCCTCTGCGAGTGCTGGCTCGGAATCGAGCCGCACTTCGGCTTCTTCAAGCGCCTCTTCAAGTTGAAGCGCCAATCTGCGTCTGGCTCCTTAGTCTATGATGTAGGTGGTTGTGGAATTCACGTCGACCCATCCGCCACCTATTTCGACATCAAGCTCATAGCGTCTGTCCAAGGGTGGAGGGACAAGTGGTTCTACGTCCGCAATGAGAAGGCTAACGGGGAGCATTTCGGACTCGCACCTTTTGATCCCGCGACGCCGTCCAAGAGGAGGCGCTCCTGGAAAAATGTAGTCATGCCTGGCGAATCCGTGGAGACAGATGTGCTGTACGAGCGCGTCTGCAACCTCGAGAGTCGCGTCGGCAAAGAGGAGGGAGGCTGCACCCTCATTCACACGTGGCTGCACAGACGCGTCCAGCCCCTGCAGGCCAGAGTCTACCCCATGTTTCAGTGGACTGGCGCTGACGATGCCACTCGCGTGTCTGCCGATGGCATGTCCACGAGTGAGGTGGACAAGAGGGTTCGACTGGTCACCAAGTACACCGTCAAGGATGTGCTCCCCAGTGAGCCAGTTGTTCCTCCGTTTGATGCTGCTAACCCTCCTCCCGAGGTATAGTTATGCTGCACAGTAGCTTAGTTTGTCGATTGCTTCTCTGTTGTTTCTTATCTTCGTGCTAATTTTGTTGTCTGTATGCAAGATTGGGCGGTGTCACCCTGTATGCCCTCTCTTCCTGAGGGGATTATCCCTCGCGAAGCCTTGGGAGAGGATGAGTCGGAGTCGACTGTCCCATATGATGTGGAGGAGGAAGCCCCCGAGTCCGGTAGTCTGGATACTCGCAAGCGTTCGTGCAGCAAGGATTCCGATGCGTCGTCTCCTTCGACTCCGGAAGGTGCAGGTGTTGGTGCGGAGTCGCCGATCCCTGCTATTCCTGTGAGCGCCGTGGCACCATCTTCTCGCAAGAAGATGCGACTGCCCAAGGAGTCTTCGTCAGAGTCAGGGGAGCCCACTTTTGACTTTGACAAGTTTGATTGGTAAGTTTTCTAGTTTGTTTGTTCTTCTCTGAGTTGCCCTTGTTGGTTCATCTCTGGATTTTCCTTTTCTTGATGTAGATTTTATCTTGCAGTCAAGAGGCGTCGTCATCTTCTGGCGACGTCCAATTTTTGAAAGAATCAGGAGTCGGGACCTCAAGGGCCAAGAAAGAGGTCGAGCACGCTCCTTCCCCTCCACTGGCGGCCCACTCCGGGCACAACTCTTCCAGTTCTCCGCACGAAGGGGGGCATCAAATGGTTGCCCGGATGATGGTACAGCAGACAACTTTGGAGTCATTGGAGGATCATGTCAGTGTAGATTTTCTTATTTTAATGTTGTAGTCGATGTTACCTATTGCTTCTGCTGATCCCGTGTTGTGTGATAGCTCCTTGTGAAGGAAGCGGCGCACTTGGCGGAGCAAGTGCTTGCGATGGGTCACCAGCATGCAATGCTGGAGACGCGTCATCGAGTGGTCGAAAGTAAGTGTTCTTCACTTTTCTTCTTCTCCTTTTTATATAGTCGACTGATAGTCAATCCTTTTTGTTTTGTAGCTGAACATAATGCCCTTCTGCACAACGCTGCCACCATGGAGAAAACACTCGCCGCGGCTGTGAAGGGTCATGATGAGGCAATCGCGGCGCGTGACGAGGCGCAAAGGCGCGAAGAGGATCTGCGTGCCTCCATCACAGCCAGGGAGAAGTTGTTCGAAGAGCAGCTTTTCTCGATTGCCAAGGCCCTCTCAGGTACTTTGCTTTGGATATCATTATCTTTCTCTGCTCGGTGTTTGCCGTTGGCATGTGATGTTTATATATATGTGTTGGTTTGTGTACAGATGCTAGCGGTTTGAGCTTCGACCCTCAGGCCCTCCGCCGCAACGACGCTTTGGCGGGTGCGCTTTCAGCAGTCGAGGACCGCATCATCGTCGTTCAAGATACGCTCTCCAAGGCCAAGGGCGTTCTCGGTCGCCTCCACGAGGAGTTGGTGCCCAAGGCGGAGCTAATCGAGAACATGAACGAGCTGGTGGAGTCCCTTGCCGAGGGTGTTCCTGCATCCTTCAAGAACTCGCTCCGTGCGGCTGGCGCGTCCATGTCGCTTGCCATGGTGCAGGCCCACGGAATAGAAGTTGATCCTGCAGCGGTTTCGAAGGTGATGCCCGTTACCGCGGACGGCCAGCAGGTAGTCTTTGCTCCCTTCGCGACTGCTTGTGGCAAATATGGGCCGCATCTGATAAACACGGTTGCGAAGTACTCTGAGGAGCTGCAACGCGCTAAGAAGGCGGCAAAGGCTGCGACATCAGGGGCTGGCGGAAAGTCAGTGGCATCTGACACTGCCACGGACTCGATGAAGCCCCCGAAGCCGTCGAAGTCGAAGAAGCGAATCGCTCCTCAGTACCTTGTAATAGTTAACTACTTGATGTCCTTTGTTAAGAACATGCCTGCTGGCGAGTGTATCTGCTGATACTTTTGCTAGTCTTGAATGCACTTGAATCTTTTGTCTTTGTGTCGATTTGGTCGTCTTATTTGTTTCTGTCCTGGCTGTGGTAGGGTACATCAAGTGATCCTTTGAGGGAAACTCAGGACTCGCCGCCTCTTGATGATACTTTGGCACCACCGCGCTCTAGGGTAGATGAGCTGTCGCTGCTTTCGCGACTGCATGACCACGTGAAGCAGCTGGAGCGTGAGTTGCCCGTGCTCCGTGGTAACGCGGATGTATGGAAGTCAAAGGCGGAGAAAGCCGCCGCCCGAGGGTAGTATCTTCTTGGCGAGGTGACGCAGCTGGGCGATCAATTCAAGTGTTGGTTTGCTTGCTCTTATCTTTTCCTTGTAGTCACTCGCGATGGTGCGCTGTCCTTATGCTGCTATTGCTGCTTCGTGTAGTTGTCAGCGCGCGTCATCCGTAGGATGAGAAGGATAGAGTTGCCATTCGTCGTCGATCATGATCATGCGATTGTGCTGGCGACCCTGTAGGATCGTGCGTCGCGAGTGCTGCACTTTCTGAAGAAGTCGCAGTCATGCTTGAAGAACATTTATCAGATGATGTTTCCGCTGAATGTTACTCCATCATGCTTGCTGGCCCTCCTTGCCAAGTTTCAAGACCTGACCGCGGTTCGCGAGTGCGCGAGGCAACAGTTGGTGGCTGGTGCCAAGGCCGCTCTATCGCTGGTGCGACTGCATAGGCCTGACGTAGATGTTGTGGCGATTGCAGCTGGGCCACCTGCGCCACCAGCAGGTTCTGCTTGGAATATGGTGCCGCACTACCATGCGGTGGATCGCCCAGCAGAAAAGATCGTCGACTTCTTTGAGGAACAAACCAACATTCTCTTGTTGCAGTAGTAGCCACATAAGTCTACCCGTGTTGTAAAGTTTGTATAAATGTTGTGTATAATTGACTGTCAAATATGTATAAGGAACTTATTAGTGTGTAAGTGCGTTGCACTATGCGACTCCTTTTCGTTAGCCTGACCATGCGTTTATCTCAGTCCCTTGTCAACCTATCAGGTGCGTTGCAACTGGGTTGATGTTGCGTCAAGGGTTTCGATTGATGTGCCAGCTACTCAGGATATCGCGTTTTAGTTTGTAGAACAGATGTGTATAGGGTGGCGTAGCCCCCGAGTCGATAAGTTGCGGAAAAATAAAGGAAGACATAGAGTTTTGGGGCACTTAGCTTTATTATTCGCGAGACAGTACGAAGTACAATGTGTGGCTAAGTAGCCTTGGCTGAGTGCCTTTTTGCAATATAAAAGAAAAAACGACTAAGGGTAGAAGCATCGCAGCTGCGCGACGTTCCAGGGGTTGGAGTATGCGACTCCTGTCTCTAGATCTTGAAGGCGATAGGGGCCACCTGGGATTACTTCTGTAATCACGTATGGCCCCTCCCAGGGGGACTTGAGCTTGAGATGTCCTTGCTGCTTTAGTCGCAGGACCAAGTCGCCTTCGATGAAGGATCGGGGGCGTAGCCTCCTACTGTGGTAGTTGCGCAGGTTCTGCTGGTAGATCGTTGATCTTTCCGTGGTGATTTCTCTCGCTTCGTCGAGAAGGTCGACGGAGTCTTCGAGTGTGAGGGGGGACTCCTTCTCGCTGTAGGCGACCACGTGTGGCGCTTTGTACCGTACTTCGGCTGGCAGCACGGCTTCAGCCCAGTGGACCATGAAGAACGGGGTGTAGCCTGTAGCATTGTTTGGAGTTGTACGTAAGCTCCAAAGTACTGATTGTAGTTCGTCAGGCCAGCAGCCCGCGGCTTGTTCGAGTGGTCGGAGGAGTCGCTTCTTGATGCTGCCAAAGACGAGTCCGTTCACCTTTTTGACTTGACCGTTGGTCTGTGGATGTGCCACCGAAGCGTAGCTGATGTTGATTCCCAGGTTCTCGCAGAATTCTTGGAAATCCTTGGATGTGAAGTTCGTGCCATTGTCTGTGATGATGTTGTGTGGTACCCCGAAGCGGAAGACGATGCAGTCGAAGAACTTGACTGTGTTGTGCCCTGATTGATTGGTCGTTGGCATTGCCTCTATCCACTTGGTGAACTTGTCGACTGCCACCAGGAGGTAGACATAACCTCCTCGTGAGGACTTAGGGAGCTTGCCGACCATGTCGAGTCCCCATTGCGCGAAGGGACAGGCCAACGAAATTGTCCGGAGCTCTGCGCCAGGCGTGTGTGGTTTGTCCGCGAATCGCTGGCACGCGTTGCACTTCTGGACGATTTTCTTGGTGTCGCGCATGGCCGTAGGCCAGTAAAACCCAGCTCATAGAGCTTTGGTCACGAGGGCGCGACTGCCAGCGTGGTGTCCGCAGGTCCCCTCATGGATGTCAAGGAGAACAACTTTTCTGTCAGCCATGGAGACGCACCGCTGGAGCACTCTTGTCGTTGTATTGGGAACGACAGTACCTAAGGAGGTTAGATAGAGGTGTGGGGACTAGCAGGGAAGCTATCGACGGTGTCCGCAGGCGAGATTGGATACAAGCAAGCGTAGCTGGACGCAGGAAGTACCCAGGTTCGGAGCCCTCGTGATGAGGTAAAGCTCCTACTCCTGCCTGATCTAACTATGAGGGATATACGAACTAGAGGTGCTCCTTGAGCTGTGTTCTCTAGCTACTGCCTTAAATGCACTGAGACCAACCCTTTCTACTGAGGCCTTGCCTCTCCTTATATAGGCATAGAGGCAAAGGTCTCACTGGCTAGGCCGACTGGCGGGCCCCATAGGCGGGTCCCAGCCGACTAGTCATCTACAGTATCCAGTATGGCTTGTCTTGTCGGGTATGAGCGGTATGGCTGTCGTAGGCACAGTGGACACCGTGCGAGCGCATCGTCAGCACATGCCACTGTTCCAGCGTCACCCACGCAAAGTATTCGGTATGGGCGGGTGGTTGCCCGTCTTGTCATCGTACATGGCATACCGTGCACTGATACGCACGTCGTCCTGTCTCACTGATTGGGTCCGGCTACGTCGCCGTATCCGGCTGTCTCTTGCTGATCCGGCTACTGGCTAACAGCCGGCCCGTCTTGCCCTGTCCGGCTGCATCTGGTTAGCCGGACACGATCCGATTGTCCTGTTTCTTATCCGGATGGGGTACCCGGGGATCATCCCCCTGACACTAGCCCCCGAGCGCGTGTGGATTCCGCCCTTAAGCGAAATGTGCGCGCGCTCCTTCTTGCTTTTTGAATTTTCGTCCGGCTGAGCCTGGCGGTTGCGCTACCCGTGACGTCAGTGCTGACGCCGGCCATGCGCGCACGTGCCATCATTGCTCTATGGCGGGCAGCGTAACGTCCCGTCGCACGTCGCCTCGGGAAACTGCTATCCGGCGCTTCGGTTCTCGCTCCAGGATCTTCTGCGCATCCTGCCCTGGCACACAGGACCTAGGCGGCGGTTGGGGTCTGGGTTGCCCGGATGCGCGCCACGTGGCCCCATTGATGGTTGCCCTTCCGGTCCTTTAAAGGGACGCCGCGGGGGAGGCAGTTCCTTTCCTTCGCTCCCCCGCTGTAGTTTCCTTCTCCCTCGCGTGCTCCTGCTTCTGCGCTCTTGCCCTCTGTGCCGCCCGCTCGCCGTCGTCGACGCTACGGGCCACCGCCACTCTCCATCGCCGTTCCTCTCCACCAGCCGGAAATGGCCACCGATCGCGGGGCTTGGTGCGGCTCCTCCTTTACCGAAGACCAAATCGCAAAGTACCGCGCCACCCGCGTCCTCCCGCCGGCGGAGGAGGTGGCGGTGCGGTTGGCGCCGGCGGGGGAGGTGTCGCTGCATCCGGCGAAGGGGGAGCACGTCATCTTCCTCTCCCACCTGGCGTGCGGGTTCGCCCTTTCGGTGAACCCCTTTGTTGTGACGTTCCTCGCCTTCTTCGACCTTCGTCTTCACCACCTCGGCGCCAACGCCATTGGGACGCTGGCGTACTTCATGGCTTTCTGCGAGAGCTATCTCGGGATCCAGCCGGATCTCAGGCTCTTCTGCCGGCTCTTCTGAGTCCGGCTGCAGGTGCAGTACACGAAGGGCCCGCTAGTCGTCCGTGGCGGTGCCTCCATCTACTCCCGCACCCAATCCGGCTACCCCAAATTTTTGCTCCAGGACACGGTATGGCTGTGGCAGAAGTCATACTGCTACGTCAAGAACATCGCCAATGTCGACCGGATAAATCTTCCGGCCTTCCAGGATGTTGAGTCCAGCCGCTAGAACTGGGACTTGAAGTTCCATGGCGACAAGGCGGAGACGGATGCGATGCTGCAGCGCATGCGGTCCCTTGTCACCTGCCAGCTAACTGGCCGGGACATCACTCTTAGCTGGATGTCTCAGCTGATGATGTCGATGCAGCAGCGGGCGCACAAGATGTGCTATTACTCCGGCCGGCTGGACCCGACCCGGCTGTCGCGCCGCGATCCCCGCTACCACAACTTGAAGGAGTGGTTGTGGACGATCAGCAAGGAGTGGCTGCCGGAGAACTGGAAGTTTAGTCTGGCGCCCTACAGCCGGGAGAACCGCGCGCCCCGGGTAAGTTCTTATAGCCGGAAATTTTGTTTGCTCTTTCTGTGTTATTTCCTTGTTCTGTCTGATTGACTTCTTGCATTCGGCAGATCTTCGCCTACATCCTTCGCGCGGAGGGTGAGGCTCCCCTCGAGGCATTCACGCTCGACTTGCCCGAGCCACGCGCTCGGCGGTCCGGCGAGGAATCGGATGGGGATGGCGACGCCTTTCCCCAGCCGGAATGACGAGTCGGCCGCCGACCCGCATGCGGAGGTGCACGAGGAAGAGGAGGCCGTGCCGACCGCGAAGCCGGTGACGCGCTCTGCGATAGACGGCGAGGCAGGCGAGAGCAGCTCTAGCCGGCCCGCGACGGAGGAGCCGGTCCGGCGCCTTGCCGCCAAGCCGTCTTGGCCAGAAGAAGGGGCCGCCCCCAGTTGTGCCGGGGTACGCTCCTTCTCCCCCTTCCCTTTTTCTTTCGGTGCTTTCTGTCTGCTTGCCCACTTTCTTGTTTTTCTGACTTTGGTCTATTTTTCTTTTTGCCTTCTCCTCCTTTTTTTTTAGCGTGTTGGTTTCTTTTGGAGCTGCGAGCCTGGCACGGGCGCCGACCGGGTCACCGCCCCGTGCCCCGACTGCGCCAACCAGCGCCTCTCCTTCTTCTGAGGCGCAGCCTTCGCCTCCTCCTCCTCCTCGAGCTAAGCCGGCTGCCTCCACCCAGCCAGAGGGTCCCCAGCCGGAAGCGGAGCCCTCCCAGCCGGAAGGCTCTTTCGCGGGCGTGCGGGGGCTGCCGGCAAGGAGCTCGTCATTGTTGGTGATGACAACTCCGAAGAGGAGCTCGGGGAGGAATGGCAAATGGCGGTGGTCATAGCGAAGGAGTCCTTGGCCGTCAACACTGTGGACAACGACGCTTCCTCGGCCGCCTCGCTGTCAGACCTTGCCCCCACGCTCGAGCTGGCGGTGAAGGAGATCCGGTTGTTGGAGGCCGAAGCCGGCGGGAACCGGACGTTGGAGCAGAAGCTTGCTGCCGCCAACGGGACATCCCAGAGTAAGTTCGCTTCACCCAGCTCGCTCTTTTTTTTGCTGATAGCCGGTTTTGTTGCAGCCATTCTCGTGTGTGCTCAGCGCGAGATCGATCGCTTGAAGAAAGCGAACGACCAGCTGAGCAGGTCCAATTCCACTCTATGGCTACAGAACAAGGATTGGCACGCGCGGGTAGACGGTTTGGAGGCCACCGTCAAGGAGCGCGACGCCTCGCTCGCTAGCTGGGCCGAAGCCTTCACCCTTCTCGAGGCCCAGAACAAGGACCAAGAGAAGGAGATCAAACGGCTAGCGATCAAGGAGAAGGCGCTGGTGGAGGAGCTGATATAGGTCGGCCACACTGCCAAGGGTAAGTTCCTTTTCCCGTCTTCCTTTCTTTCCGGATCCGGTAGCTAGATCTGACCCTTTTTTCTGACAGCCTTTTACCCCGGCATAGACCTGCTGGCCTACAACCGGCTGCAGGAGAACTGGCCGGGAGCGCAGCCGACGGCCCAAGAGCTCGTCGTCCTTCTTGGCGAGGAAGCTGTGAAGCTTCGTTAGGCGGCACGGGACGTCTTCTCCTTCATGTGGCCGGAGGCTCCAGTTCCGGAGACAATGGCGCAGCTGGCGGCGAAGGTGGGAGAGGTGTCGGCTACGGTGGACCGGCTGCGGGACTTGGCGGTGTGGGCCGGAGCGGAGATGGCTCTAGCCCTCATGCTTTCCTGGTACAAGGACGCCCGCATCGAGAAGATCGACGGGGGCTTCCGTGCCGGAGCCGATCTTGTCGCCATCCGCCAAGCCCATCCAGAGCTCTGCGGATCCGCCATCAAGATCGCCAATTACGTGGATCCCGACGAAGTGCTCACCGACTCGGAGTCCGTCGGTACTCCTGAAGTGGACGGCTCGATGTCGCCGCCCGCAGGTGCCGTAACCGGATCAAGCTTCGCGCCTCCTCCGCCGCCTGAAGCTTCTGCCGGCCAAGATCCCCCGCACGGCAAGGGTCCTGCCGTCTAGTTATTGCCCCGGGATGCCGGGTGTATTTGTCTTATGTTATATGTTCATGAACCTTGTCTGCTTGTACCAGTTTCTTTGACGCCAGGTAACTTATGGGAGCTTTGTCTCTCTTTTGTTTGTTATTGTTGAAATTCTTGAATCTCCCTTGTGCGTTGAGTTTTCCTTTTTCGTATTTTGCCCGGCTAACTTCGTCCGGCTACACACCTTTAGCTGGATGACCTACACCTCCAGTGGGGGCGCGCTAGCGCACTCACTGGGTGTAGCCCCCGAGATTCGGAGTAGCTGGCGCAGCCAGGTGCTTCGAATCTTTCTTATTTCTCCCAAGTCTTCTAACTTTATCCGACTGGCCTTGTCCCAGTCGGCCGCTTTCGTCGGCTGAACGCCTTCAGCCGGGGGAACTAACATTCCAGTGGGGGCGCGCTAGCGCACCCACTGGGTGTAGCCCCCGAGATTCGGAGTAGCTGGCGTAGCCAGGTGCTTCGAATCTTTCCTGTCTTTTCTTGCTCCCGCCCTTGCCCTCACCTGGGCTCCGAACGGCCGGCTAAACGCCCTTAGCCGGCCAAGAACTACAAGATTCCACTAGGGGCGCGTGATCGCACCAAGTGGGTGTAGCCCCCGAGATTCGGAGCGCTTGATGAAGGCAAGGACTTCAAATCTTCTTTCCTTCTCCTAAATTCCGACTCGAGGTAGTCGGACAAGAATGTACATACGCATACACACACATCCACATAGGTTAGTAGGTTAGTCTGTCAAATTGTAGCCGGAAAACGGCTTGTTTTTTTCGAAAACTGGCTTGCTCCATTCTACACACTTAGTCGCCTTCCTGTGTGCTCTGCTGTTTTCGCTGCGTCCTTACCGGGCAGCCGGGTTGCGGTCTGTAGCCGGAATCGAAGGGAGCTGACAATACATTACGCACGGTACTAGCGGCTTAGTAGCTATATTGGTTCGAGCTAGTTGCAAGGCCGGGACGCCCGATCTGTCGCGTCTCCTCCCCGTTTTTCGTGTGGGATGCCTCGGGCTTTTGCTCTTGCTAGCCGGACATCCGGGTTGCGGTCTGTAACTGAGACGAAGATTGGGCCTCTGACATCATCACACACTACTCAGCCGGTTTGTTGACTTGGCAGGCCGGGCCAGCCGGCGAGCCCTCAAGTAGGGGTTGCCGGAGCCGGAAAATTTGAACCGAAAAACAGGTGCATACACATTTCTAGAAGGAGCCACCGAGATTCTCGTGGGGGTCCGCATTTTAATTCATGGGGTTTTTGGGATACATACACTGCCTGGCGACTAGGTGTAAAACGGGCGCATCGGGGCCGCGTTCCAAGGACGCTCGGTCTCCTCGTCTGATTTGTCCATCTTGTTCTTGCACGGCTGCTGTGCGTCGATTCGTTGGGCAGCGCCCGGCTGATGATGAAGGGGCCCTCCCAGGGTGGTGATAGCTTGTGCATTCCCTTCGTGTCTTGCACCAGCCGGAGAACCAGGTCGCCCTTGCGGAATGCGACTGGGAGAATCTGGCTTGAATGGTAGCGACGTAGTCGCTGCTGGTACAGGGCAGATCTGGACAGGGCCATCTCACGGGCCTCCTCTAGGAGGTCCACCCCGTCCTCCCGCGCCTCCTTGTTGGCTTTTTCGTCATACAGGAGCTTGCGAGGGGAGTCGAACTCGATGTCGGCGGAGAGGACGGCTTCCGATCCGTAGACCAGGAAGAATGGTTTGTAGCCGGTTGACCTATTCGGTGTGGTGCGGAGGCTCCATAGCACAGCCAGAAGCTCTTCGATCCAACATCCGGTTGACCGCTCCAACGGCTCGATGAGACGTGGCTTGATGCCGGCTAGCACCAAGCCGTTTGCTCGTTCGACTTGCCCGTTGGACTGCGGGTTCACGACGGAGGCGAGGTCCAGTCGGATGCCCTTGTTGCTGCAGAACCGGGCAAAGGCCCCCTTGGTGAAGTTCGTGCCGTTGTTGGTGATGATGTTGTTGGGGTAGCCGAAGCGGTTGATGATGTCGGTGAAGAAGGTAACAACCGTCGCTCCATCCAGTTTCTGGATAGGCTTGGCCTCAATCCAGTTTGTGAACATGTCCACCGCTACCAGCAGGTGGGTCATGCCCGCGCGTCCTCGCTTGAAGGGACCGACCATGTCGAGGCCCCAAACTGCGAAGGGCTAGGTGATCGGTATGGTCTTGAGTACCAAGGTTGGCATGTGCCTGAGCTGCCCGAAGCGCTGGCACCCATTGCACGCGCGGACTAGCTGCTCGGCATCCTCGAGGGCGGTGTGCCAATAGAAACCATGGCGGAATGCCTTGGCGACTATCGCCCTTGACGAAGCATGGTGCCCGCACTCACCCTGGTGGTTATACTTGAGTAGCCGGTACCCCATGTCCACATCAGCACATCTTTGGAAGATACCGGATACACTGCGCTTGTACAGCTCGCCGTTTATGATGGTGTATGTATGCGTGCGGCACCGGATTTGCCTGGCCTCCACCTCGTCATCCGGGAGTTCTCCGTTGGTGATGTAGCTCATGAAGGGCTGTGCCCAGGATGGCACTTCCCGGATGACGAGGACGCTCCTGTCCTCCGGCTGACAGATGTCAGGGGGTCGTCCGGGTGGAGTACCCGGGACGGCATCCCCCGAGCCACTAGGCGAGCCGGCAGCCCCCGGGTCTTGCGAGCCGGAGGGCACTTCCTGGACGGAATTGGTGCGGGTTTTCTTCTTTGGTGGTTCTGTCGGCTCCGTTTCTGCTGTTCCGCCAGCCGGAACGCTTCTCGCCCAGACGATGGAGTCTGATTCCGGTGACGGGTTGATGGATGACTTGCACAGATGCTCCAAGGAGACCCCTGGTGGGATGGCCTGCCTGGTGGATCCTATCTTGGAGAGCGCATCGGCTGCCTCGTTGTTGGTGCGGGGGACGTGGTGAAATTCGCATCCGTCGAAGGAGGCGCTGAGCTTCTGGATGTGGAACCGGTAGAGAGCCATGTTTGCATCTCTGGCGTCCCATTCCCCAGACACCTGTTGCACCACCAAGTCCGAATCGCCGAAGCGTAGGATCCGGTTGACACCGATCTCCTTGGCCAGCCGGAGCCCATGCGCCA
Source organism: Avena sativa (assembly GCA_916181665.1). Lineage (NCBI taxonomy): Eukaryota > Viridiplantae > Streptophyta > Magnoliopsida > Poales > Poaceae > Avena > Avena sativa. Next base: position 430,935,966 of record OV702292.1, on the reverse strand, counting down.
GTGCCTCGTATTCAGCTACATTGTTGGAGGCCTTGAAGTGGATCTGTAGCACGTACTCCAGCCGGTCTCCTTTGGGCGAGGTGAGCACGATGCCGGCTCCCAAGCCCCCGAGCATCTTCAACCCGTCGAAGTGCATCCGCCAGTGGTCCGAATCCGGAACCGGTGGGAGGTACTAGGTCTCGGCCCAGTCGATGAGGAAGTCCGCCAACGCATGCGACCTGATCGTGAGTCGGGGCTCGTACTAGATGGAGTAGGCGACAAGCTCGATGGCCCACTTGGCGACTAGGCCGGTGGCGTCCTTGTTGCCGATGATTTCCGAAAGGGTTGCAGTGCACACGACCTTAATCGGGTGCTCCTGGAAGTAGTGCTTGAGCTTCTTGCATGCCAGGTACACACTGAGGTAGTAGACGGGTCTCTGAACCGGCTGAGCCTTGCCTTCCTCGGGGCGCTCCACCACCAGGACGACGCTGACGACCCGACTGATGGCTGCTATATAGAGCAACATCGGCTCCTTGCTAGCCGGCATGGCTAGAACCAGTGCCGTGGATAGCATGCGGTTGAGGTCGTGAAACGTGGTGTCGGCTTGCGAAGTCCAGGAGAACTTGTCTGTCTTCTTCATCAGCTGGTACAACGGGAGTGCCTTCTCTCCCAGCCAGCTGACGAAACGACTGAGGGAAGCCAGGCATTCGGTGAACTTCTGGACTCCAAGCAGGTTCTTGGGCGGCTGCATCCTCTCGATGGCCGCGATCTTCTCCGAATTTGCCTCGATACCTCGTTGTGATACGAGGAAACCGAGTAGCTGACCGGATGGTACTCTGAAGACGCACTTCTCTGGGTTCAGCTTCATCTGGTACTGGCGGAGGTTGTCGAATGTTTCTCCCAGATCCTCGAGGAGGGTGCACTTCTCCTTGGTCTTGATGACCACATCATCCACGTAAGCGTGCACGTTTCGGCCTATCTGCGAGTGCAAGCATTTCTGCATACATCGCTGATAGGTGGCGCCTGCATTCTTTAGGCCGAAAGGCATGGTTACATAGTAGAAAGCCCCGTAGGGGGTGATAAATGATGTCTTAATCTGATCAGCCGGGTTTCACCGGATCTGATTGTACCCAGAATAACAATTTAGAAAAGACAACAAATCACAGCCGGCCGTGGAATCGATGACTTGATCGATACGGGGCAGGGCGAAGGGGTCTTTCGGGCATGCCTTGTTCAGGCTGGTGTAGTCGATACACATGCGCCAGGTCTTGTTCTTCTTCAACACCAGGACTGGGTTCGCCAACCAGTCCGGGTGGTACACTTCCATGATGAACCCAGCCGCAAGGAGCCGGGTGATCTCGTCACCGATTATCTTTCTCTTCTCCTCCACGAACCGGCGCAGAGGTTGCTTGACCGGCTTGGCATCCGGACGTACATGAAGTGAGTGCTCGGCGAACTCCCTCGGCACACCCGGCATGTCCTTGGGAGACCATGAGAAGATGTCCCGATTCTCACGGAGGAAGTCGATGAGCGCGCCTTCCTATTTGCTGTCCAAGCCGGCACCAATGGTGACGAAATTAGTCGGATCGGAGGGGTCGAGCAGGATCCTCTTCGTCTCCTTTGCCGGCTGGAAGGCTCGTTCTCCAGCCGGTTTGCTGCTAGCCGGAATGTCCTGCTGGGCCATGGCCACATTGTGCATGATCATGCGTTTCTCCTCGGCTATGATGAGGGCCTCTCCCAGTTTGGAACCGGCTGAGGCGCACTCCATCGACCGTCTGAAGCAGCCGGCGACAGTGATCACGCCGTGGGGTCCCGGCATCTTCGTCTTGAGGTATGCGTAGTGGGGGATGGCCATGAACTTGGCGAGGGCGGGGAGCCCGAGGAGATCATGGTAGGAGCTCGTCAGATTTACCACCTCAAACCAGATTGGTTCGCGGCGGAAGTTCTCCTCGGTCCCGAAGATGACGTCCAGCTGGATTTTCCCCAGCGGGGCGCAGGCTGGCCCCGGCAGTACGCCGTGGAACGTCGTGGTAGCCGGGCGCAGGTCGCTTTCGCGAATGCCCAGCTTCTCTAGCGAGGACTGGTAGAGGAGGTTGAGGTTGCTGCCTCCGTCGATGAGGACGCACGAGAATCGGCAGGTGCGCGCGTTTTAGACGATGAGGGGGTCGAGCACCATGGCGTAGCCCCCAGGAGTTGGCAGATGCTCAGGCTGATCTGCGCGGCTCCAGGTGATGGGGGTTTCTGACCAGTTCAGGTACTGGGGGACCGGAGAGACGATGGCGTTGACCTCCTTGGAGCGTCGCCTGCGGCTGTGCTTGTCGTCCTGCTCCGTCTCAAAGATGTGGTAGGCGACGTGCGGCTAGGGGTAGCCGTTGTTGTTGTTGCCGCCGTTGCCGCCGTTACCATCATTACCGGCTCCCCTAGACGGTGGTGGAGGTCCACCCGGCGGGGGAGGCGGGAGACGAGGCTGGTTGCCCTGGTCCTTTAGCTGGCGGGTCCAGCTGCAGTTCCGGGTGGTGTGCGTAGCCGGCTTGAAGGGACCGCTATGCCACTTGCACGGGCCGTCAAACATCTGGTCGAAGGTGAGCCATGGCTTCTACCTTCTTGCCTCGTTAGCCGGTGCGTTGAGCGCGCCCTCCACAGCGTTGACCTGCCGCGCGTGGTAGCGAGGCTTCTGCTGTCCGGCCTGGCGGTCCTCATGGAACCGGTTGTCGTTGCCGTGGCGTCTGGAGGATCCGGCTTCTCTTGCCGGGTTGCTTGGTCGGTCGCGAGCCGGCTCCGTCGGAGTCGGACGGCCGTCCGTGTTTACTCGAAGGGGCTTCTTCATGGCGGCATCCGCCGTGGCGTACTGGTCCGCAACCGTCATGAGCTCCGCCATGGTTTTCGGCTCATCACACAGTAGCCGGTAGCAAAGCATGGTGCCCTCTCGGCAACCTTCGATGAAGAAGCTGATGGCTTGGCTCTCCAGGATGCCCTCGCAAGTGTTGCGCAGCTCCGTCCACTTGGCGAGGTACTCGCAGTCGGTCTCGCGGTCGCCCTGGACGCACAAGGCCAGGTCGCGCGGGCGCCCTGGTCGTTTGTACGTGTCGTTGAAGTTGCGGACGAACACCTTCTCAAAGTCAGGCCAGGCGTTGATGCTGTTGGGCGCAAGGCTATTGAGCCATGTCCTTGCCGACCCGGTTAGCATGAGGGGGACGTAGCGCACAGCTGTGCGCTTGTTCCCGTGGGCGATGCCGACTGCCGTAGTGTAGTCGGTCAACCAGTCTTCCGGCTTCATGTTGCTGTCGTACTTGGGCTGTCCCTGGGCAGGGAGAATTTATCCGGAAACGGCTCGTTCCGGATGCAGGGTCCGAAACAAACCGGGCCGGTCGAATCTTCCTCCTCCGTGATGCGCGCTTGAGCGAGGAGCTCGATGCGGTCGCGGGCATCCGTACAATCCGGGTTGGGCGCTCTCACCTGGCCCGAGAGACGGCAACCGGCTGGTCTGGGCGCTCCGGCTGGCGGAGGGGGAGGTGTCGGGTTGCTGTTCACCGTCTGCTCCTGGTGCGGCTCGCCCCTGTTGCCCGAGCTGCGATGCCTACTGCGGGCCCTGGGCGGCTGAGGGGAGGACGCCTACTGGGTGTCGCGCGGTGCGCCCCTGCTGTTGGCAGGTAGCTTGCTCCCCTGGAGTAGCTAAGGTCTTCCTGCATCTGCCGGTTGGCACCGGCCTGCTCGTCCGTGACGCGGAGGAGCTCCTGCACGCGAGCGTGCTGGCGGGCTCGCGCCTTGCCCTCCAGGTTGGGTAGTTCTTCCGCCACGGCTCGCGCCGCGCGCAGGTTCTTGATGGGCGTGTTGTAGGTGGGCCGTGTGAGGGCAGGCGCGGGATCCGGTTCCCCATCCTTTTCCATCCTACCGCCCAGCTCACCGCCCCGACGCCGTACCTGGACGCGCCGGCTCGGCTCCGCGGTAGCCGGAGTGAGGCCATGCGCGCGGTCGTACTCGCGCCGAGTGATCTCGAGTTGCTTGCGGGCTGCTGCTAGCTCCATGGCCTCCTGGAGGAGGATCTGTCTCTCCATGGTGAAGTTGGCCTCCGCTTCCTCCGGGTTATCCCCGAGGTTAACCGGCGTCAGGAGCCGATCAATGGCATCCTCCACCGGGTTCCGAGGCTGCGGGGGAGCGGAAGTTCCGACCTCGTCCGCGCCTCGCTCCCGCGGCTGGCGGGGATGTGAGTTGGATCTAGCCATCATGACCTCCATGCCACGGGGTGCGGCGGAGGTGCTGCCGTCTGAGCGCGGCAGCTCCACGACAGAGACGATGTCCCTAGGGAAACGCTCTGGGACGGTGGCAACGTAGACGGGGAGATCACCGAATAGCAGGACGGTGCCGTTCGCTGGGAAGGAAGTTCCGGCGAAGCAGGAGGCGTTGTTGATGACACAGTCGAACTTGCCAAGAGTGAGCACTAGGCCGGAGGCCACGCGCTCACCGGCTGAAGTGCGGGGTCCCATGCAGAACGTGACTCCGGTCGAAGCCATCTGCCCCACGGTGGGCGCCAACTGTCGTTGTATTGGAAACGGCAGTACCTAAGGAGGTTAGATAGAGGTGTGGGGACTAGCAGGGAAGCTATCGACGGCGTTCGCAGGCGAGATTGGATACAAGCAAGCGTAACTAGACGCAGGAAGTACCCAGGTTCGGAGCCCTCGTGATGAGGTAAAGCTCCTACTCCTGCCTGATCTGACTATGAGGGATATATGAACTACAGGTGCTCCTTGAGCTGTGTTCTCTAGCTACTGCCTTAAATGCACTGACACCAACCCTTTCTACTGAGGCCTTGCCTCTCCTTATATAGGCAGAGAGGCAAAGGTCTCACTGGCTAGGCCGACTGGCGGGCCCCACAGGCGGGTCCCAGCCGACTAGTCATCTACAGTATCCAGTATGGCTTGTCTTCTCGGAGTATGGGCGGTATGGCTGCCGTAGGCACAGTGGACGCCGTGCGAGCCCGTCGTCAGCACATGCCACTGTTCCAACGTCACCCACGCAAAGTCTTCGGTATGGGCGGGTGGTTGCCCGTCTCGTCATCGTACAGGGCGTACTGTGCACTGATACGCACGTCGTCCTGTCTCACTGATTGGGTCCGGCTACGTCGCCGTATCCGGCTGTCTCTTGCTGATCCGGCTACCGGGTGATAGCCGGCCCGTCTTGCCCTGTCCGGCTGCATCTGGTTAGCCGGACGCGATCCGACTGTCCTGTTTGTTATCCGGATGGGGTACCCGGGGATCATCCCCCTGACAACTCCTGTGATGCTGCGCTTGTACAGCTCGCCATTGATAACAGCGAACGCCTTGGATCGCCACGCGATGTGCCGAGCGTCAGTCGGGTCGTCCGGTAGCCTTTTGCTGAGGAGGTACGTGATGTACGGCTGAGTCCAGGATGATTCGATCATCATGACACTCATTGGTCCTTCGAGTCCTGTGTCCAGCTCCAGGTCGTCGAGTGCCATTGGCTCATTGGGCGGCATAGCCCCCGAGTCCGTTGCTGCGCTTGTTTTCTTCTCTACTACCTTTGGCTTGATGGAGCGTTCACAGATGCGCTCGAGAAATACCCCAGGTGGTATGGGGCGCAGGTAGAGCCTATGTTGGCAAGTGCGTCCACCTCTTCGTTGCTTTCGCGGCCTACGTGTCGCAGCTCGTAGCCGTCAAAGTCCCCTTCGAGTGTGTCGTAGAGGTCGCGGTAGGCGATCATGTTGTTGTTCAGTGCGTCGCATTCATGCATTGTTTGGTTGACGACCAACTTGGAGTCGCCATAAATAATGAGTCTCTTGGCGCCGCAGGCTTTTGCCATCCTCATCCCGTGTAGCAGGGCCTCGTATTCAGCTTCATTGTTGGAGGCTGTGAACTGCATTCGCAAGATGTACTTCAACTTGTCCCCTTGAGGTGATGTCAGTATGACACCTGCGGCTGCTCCGTCCTTTCGCTTGGACCCATCGAAGTGCGCTGTCCAGAGGTAGGACATATCTGGTTTGTCTAGGAGCTGGTTCTCCATCCAGTACACGAGGAAGTCAGGGAGAACTTGCGACTTGATTGCGTCGCGCATTTTGTATGTGATGTCTCGTGGAGACAATTCTATTCCCCAAAGCACGACTCGTCCCGTGGTGTCGGGGTTATTGAGGATATGCCCCAATGGGGCGTCGTTGACCACCACGATTGGGTGTTCCTGGAAGTAATGGCGCAGTCGCCGGGTGGTCATGAAGACACCATACACCAGCTTCTGGTAGTGCGGGTACCGCTGTTTTGTTGGCGTGAGGACCTCGCTGAGGTAGTATACTAGGCGTTGTACCCCCTGGACCTTGTTTTCCTCGGCTCGCTCGACGATGAGCACTGTGCTGACCACCTGGTTGGTGGCGGAGATATACAACAACAGTGGTTCCCTTTCCTGTGGGGTCACTAGTACTGACGAGGTGGATAAAAGGCGCTTGAGGTCTTCAAATGCTTCCTGCGCTTCGTTGGTCCACTTGAACTTTTCAGATTTGCGGAGGAGTTAGTAGAAGGGCAGCGCCTTTTCACCCATCCGACTAATGAATCGACTGAGGGCCGCGATTCGCCCAGCCAGCTGCTGAACGCCCCTTATGTTTTTCGGCTTCTCCATGGCCAGTATGGCTTTTATTTTCTTCGGGTTTGCCTCGATTCCCCTCGCGGAGATGAGGTACCCGAGTAGTTGCCTAGATGGCACGCCAAAGGCGCATTTGTCCTGATTGAGCTCGATCCGGTAGCGGTCGAGGTTGGCGAAGGTTTCGTGCAAATCGTCAATTAGGGAGGCTTCTTCCTTGGTCTTGATTACTATGTCATCGACATAGACTTGAATGTTGCGACCCAGTTGTTCCTTGAGGCAAGCCTGCATGCACCGCTGGTAGGTGGCTCCCGCGTTCTTTAGCCCGAAGGGCATTGTATTGTAGCAGAATACACCAAAGGGCGTTGTGAACGCTGTTTTCTCTTGGTCTTCCTCCTTCATTCGAATCTGATTATAGCCTGAGTGGGCGTTGAGGAAGCAGAGGCGCACGCATCCCGCGGTGGAGTCGATGATCTGGTCGATGCGCGACAATGGGAAGTGATCCTTTGGGCAGTGCTTATTCAGAGAGGTGAAGTCCACGCACATCCGTAGGATATCCGTGTCCTTTTTTGGTACCAGCACCATGTTGGCGAGCCAAGTGCTTTCCTTGATCTCGCGTATGAACTTGGCCTTGTGTCGGGGTTGACGTTGAGTGCGTGCTCGGCGAATTCCCTAGGAACTCCTGGCATGTCCGCAGGACACCAGGCAAAAATTTCCCAGTGCTCACGGAGGAATTCGACGAGCGCGAGTTCCTATGCGGGACTCAAGTTGTTGGCGATGAGGGCCGTCTTGGCGGGATCCGATGGGTGGACCTGCACTTTCTTTGTGTGCACCGATGAGTCGAAGGATAGATCAGGCGAACTTGGTCGACTCAGGGGAGGCAGACTGTTGACTGTCGACTCCTTTAGTCTCGCGAGTTCTTCCTGCATGCCGAAGGACTGGGAAATTATGTTGAATTCCCTGTCGCAACTATTTGATCTTTCGAAGCTCCCGTTGATCATGATGACGCCATTGGGACCTAGCATTTTCAGCTGCAGGTAGGCGTAGTGTGGCACTGCCATGAACCTAGCGAACGCGACACGTCCGAGGATGAAGTGGTATTGTGAGGGCCAGTCGACGACCTCAAAGTCGAGGCGCTCGTGCCGGAAGTTCTTTGGCATGCCAAAGATGACGTCGAGGTTGATTTTGCCCAGGGGATATACACATTTTCTGGGACGATGTCGTGGAATGTTGTGTCCGAGGCCTCCAGGCAAGTTAGAGGGATCCTCATTCTTGCAAGGTACTCGTGAATATAAGGTTGATGTCGCTTCCGCCATCCATGAAGACGCGGCTCATGTCGAAGCCTCCGATTTGCGCCTCGAGTACGAGGGGGCAATGGCCTGGACGGGGTAATTGAGGCGGATGATCGCGTTTGTTGAAGGTGATGCAAGACTCGCTTCAGCTGATGTACTCAGTAGTAGATGGTGCCGAGTGTGGGGCCAGGTTGACTTGGTGAGTGATGGCCTTCTGCACCCGATTCGAGGGGTGTCCCTTTTGGATCATCATGGTGCCCATGGCTTGTGGGTACGGTTCGCCTCTGTGGTGCTAGTCCGGCGCAGCTACATTCATGGGTGGCCCAGGTGGTGGTGGCGGAGCGCCATGTGCCACGGCGCCTGGAGCGGCTCCGTAGCCTCTTTCGACTGTGTTGTGGTTCATCCGAACCAATCCCTCGTGTAGCTTGAGGAACTCGCGACAATCCTTGAGGAGGTGGCTGGAATTCTTCTTTCCATCATGCTTGTTGATGTAGAAGTGTACCGTACATGGCCTGGACAGTTTGTCCTCAATGGATGTCGCGGGTGCCTCATCATGATTGCGGCGTTGCCACACTTGCGTGGTTTTCCCGGAGTCGCGGTATCCGCCGCTATGGTATCCGCTGTTGCGGTTATCATCGCGTCTATCAGCGTAGCCAGCTGCGACCATGTTGACGTCATCGCGGTCATCGTAGATGCGCATGCGGCGCTTGCCTCGGTGATCGCGCCTGTGTTCGAGTTCCGCCTCCTCGTCGGAGTGAACGCGATTTTTCACCGAATCCTCTCCATCGGCCCACCGATTCGCGATTTCCATCAGGTGGTCGATGGTCTTGGGATTTGAGCGACCCAGCTCCTCCCTGAATTCTAGGCGGCGGACGCCACCGTTGAACGCATCAATCGCGTGATCCTCCGAGATGTTCTCTGCGGAGTTCTTGATGATGGACCACCTTTGGATGTAGGAGCGTAGCGATTCACCCGATCGTTGCTGGTAGCATCTTAGCTCTTTGATTGATGCAGGCCGCTTGTACGTGCCCTTGAAATTGCGCACGAAGCTATAAACCAGCTCATCACTGCTGCGAATGGATCCGCGTGGGAGGTTGTTGAGCCATGCTCGGGCGGCGCCTTGCAGCTGTAGCTGTAAGCATTGCATGGCCGTGCTTCGACTACCGCCATGGAGCCTGACGGAGGAGATGTGGTCTTCCAGCCAGATCTTCGGGTCCTGTAGGCCGTCAAACTTCGTGTTCTCCGATGGGAGTTTAAATCCTTTGTGCATTCGCTTTTTCCTGATGGATCTGCTGAAGCATCTGGCGCCGTAGAGCTCCACATCTTCCTCTTCCGAGTCAGTCGACCGAGCGTGTCGCGCCCTTGATTTGTCAATCTTGCGCTGCGTGAGGTCGTCGCGTGCATCATAGTCGTGGTCGTGTCGCCGTGAGAGGCGGCATCGAGACAGGTCGTGACTGTCGTCGCTAGATGAGGGCGAGGAATAACGCCTTTGCTAGCGCTTTGCCTTTCTTCGGCTCCGGTGTTGGCTCCTTGTCGAGGGCAGCCTCGATTAATCCCAAGCCCGTGATCATAGATCGGTGCATGGCGGCTCGGGGATCTCCAGCTGGCGGCTGGTTGTTAAGGAGGTACATGGTGGCCGCTGTCACCGCAGCCTGCGGCGTCTTGGGGACCACATTGCCCCGTGTGTCGACTATCATAGAGCTGAAGTCGAGGACCTTTGCAGCTTCTATGCATTCTTGCTCGGTGAGATGGGCCATCCGAGATTGTCTCTTCTTGGCAATGTACTCGTTGCCCTTTGAGGAGGATCCTCCGTGGGAGGAGAGCCCAGCACGACGAAGGCTTGACTCGTCTGCTGCCTTTTTGCGCGCCTCGAGTTGCGCGATTGTTTGTACTTGGCGCTTGAATTCTTCCTTCAGGAGCCAGTGGTAGCCCATCAGAAGTTCTTGCGGTGATCGGAAAGGTAGAGGAGCGCCTTGTAGGGCCTCGCGGCAGCGAGCCCATTCTTGCTCGTTGAGCCTGATCACGACGCGTTCGCCGGTTTGCTCGTTTAATATGGTTGGAGGTTCGACTGCTCCTCCATTGTTGACGGGGGTGCGATTGCCACCGTTGCCGCCATTGCCAACATTGTCGCCATTAGGCGGGTCGGTTCCGTTACCGCGATTGCCCGTGTTGTCGTGGTTGGCAGAGGTATCGCCTGCGTTGATGACGACACACATGAAGTGATTGGGGAAGCTGCTACTTCCACAACTCTCAGATCCGAACCGTAGTTTCCATCTTCAGTGGCTAGATCGGAGTCGCGACTGCTATAGCTGACCGTGTTCTCGACTGTTGTGGGGGCGATGAGTTCACTGAGGGTGCCGATCGATGGAGGGAACCATGATGCTGGGGCAATGGACGGTGCCGTCGGCTGATCAGGCATGCGAAGCGTGCCCATCTGATCGACTTGGAAGCGGAAGCTCCCTATCGCCAGGTTGATCCCGTCGCCCGCGGACTCGAAGGCCGGGCGAGTGGCCGGCGTGTGGACGGTGAAGTCAAACGAGCCGAAGAGCTGGCGGATCTCCGTTTTTGCGGAGTTGTAGATCACGGTTGATGGGGACAAAGAAGCCATAACATCAGCACTCCCAATCCCCACGGACGGCGCCAATTGATGAGGGTTTAACTCATCAATGCCCATTGTTATGGACTTGGGTTTTGGAGAAGGAGGGAGTGCTGGAGACATCTATCGACTAGCAAACAAGCACACAGGGAACTCGAAGATTTACCCAGGTTCAGGCCTCGTAGAGGTCCCTACTCCTGCTTGTCTGCTTGTGGAATTATCAAAGGAATCGAGGATTACAATGATGCACAGATGCAATCTGGCGAAGGTGATGGAAACTAGGGTTGCGTGCGTCCTTCTCGCCGCCCCCTCCTAGCCTTTATATAGATAGGCTAGGTCTCGGGTAGCAGGTCGAGTCTGTTACAGATTAGGGTTTTCCCCTTTGAACTTTGTATCTTTAGTTTCTTCTTATTCTTCAAGAAATCGAGAGTCCGTAGGCCACTCGAGTTCTTCATTTGGGCCTTGGCAACACCGTGGGCCTCCACGTATTCAGGTCGTATATACCAAGCTCGAGTACCTGTAGGGTATACCCATGTCACTCTCTATGCATGATCATATTGTGATCATGAGCTTGGTAATCAAGTATATCTACCTTGCTACTCAAGTGCTTCAATAGATCTCTGGCTCTCCCCACATGTGTGAAAGTGATAGTCTGCACACCATGGTGGCACTTAGGCTAGAGATTACAAATACTTGTTATGCATTATATTTGGAGTTGGATGTCTCTATGAAATTGTGGTGTTTGTTGGAACCATCTAGCGCTCAAGGTGACATTGTGGGGTTATCTAGATGGGGAAGGTGGACTTTGAGGTGTGCTGTTATAGCCCTTCCATGGATTAGAGTGTCCAACCGGAGAGTAGTTCAGAGTAGTATCAGGAAGAGAAGATATTTATATGAGTGTTCACTAGCGAAAGTATGATCCCTAGCCCTTGTTTCTAAACATTGAAACACCGTTTACATTTTGATATGTTACATGTTTTCTTGCTTCCGTATTTTTGCCTTTAGTCTTTTCCTCTTGTCAAGCTATTTTCTGGCATCGTTGTCTTATATCCATACCACTTGTATTTCACTATCTCTTCACCGAACTAGTGCACCTAGACACCTGAAAATTGTATTGGGTGTGTTGGGGACACAAGAGACTTCTTGTATCTTGATTGCAGGGCTGGTTGAGAGGGATACCTTTGACCACTTCCTCCCTGAGTTCGATAAACCTTGGATGATCCACTTAAGGGAAACTTGCTGCTGTTCTACAAACCTCTGCACTTGGAGGCCCAACAACTGTCTACAAGAATAGAAGTGCGTAGACATCAAGCTATTTTATGGTGTCGTTGCCAGGGAGGTAAGCTAAAAGGTACTCACATCCTCCAGTGTGATGCTCGAAGTTATTTCCTTTAGATTCTGCAAATTTGTCTTTTTGTTTCTTGTTTTCACTAGTTAGGCTTAATGGAAAACAACAAAAATATTAGAGAGGTTTATAGTATTTATCTTGAGTTAGGATATGAAGTGTTTGAAGAGAAAAATAAAAAACATATGGAACTTTATTTGCATGCTAATTGCAATGTTATTAGTATGAATTCTTTGAACACCATTATTTCTAATGCTATGGAAAAGTCTAAGCTTGGGGAAGCTGGTTTTAATGAGCATGATATTTTTAGTCCGCCAAGCACAGAGGAGAAATTTTACTTTGATGATACTATACCTCTGATATATGATGATTACAATGATGAGTATGATATTTTCAGTCCACCTACTATTGAGGAGAAAATTAATTATGATTACAATATGCCTCCTATATTTGATGATTATGGTGATGAGAATAATAATGATAGCTGTTTTGTTGAATTTGCTCCCACTACAATTAATAAGAATGACTATGTTTATGTGGAGAGTATTAATTTTTTTATGCATGTGGCTCATCATAAGAATGTTTTATGTGAAAGGTATATTGTTAATTTTATTCATGATGCTACTGAAAGTTATTATGAGAGAGGTAAACATGGTTTTATCCATCTAACATTAAGTTTCCCCTCTTTATGTTGAAAGTCTTGAAGTTGCACTTGTTTTGCTTTCCTATGCTTGTTGATTTGTGCTTTCATGACTTGTTTCTTTACAAGATTCCTATGCATAGGAAGTGGGTTAGACGTAAATGTGTTTTGAATTTGCCTCTTGGTGCTCTCTTTTACTTCAATTCATATTTCTTATGTGAGCATCTTCTCAAACTATCAAACCTGACTTAAAGGCGTTAAAGAAAAGTACTTATTGGGAGATAACCCAAAAGTTTTAGTTGAGTATTGGAAGTTATTGCTTCAGTAATAACCTCTCCTTATCCTTTTTATTTGCTTTTTGTGCCAAGAGTAACCTCTAATGAGAGAGAAGTAATGCTTGGGAAAGTTGCTATCCCAAAACAGATTTTTGTGCTTTGCTGTAAAAATTCGTGTAAAATCTCCGTACGACGGTTTAAGCTGTAATTGTTTGTGCTTCTGCCCGAGGTTGTTATCCAACTTTCATTGGTTCAACACTTTTTGATTTGAGCAACAGAAGGTCTTCAAAAAAATTGGTTTTTACCTACTGGTCTGTTTTGACAGATTTCTGCCATTATTTGTATTTGCTTCTTGTTGATTCCTTTTTGGGTGCTTTTTGGGGAATTGAGATTTTTGAGGGAAGTGCTATAGTAGATTGTGTTTTAATGGAAGTTTTACTTGTGTTGGAACTGAACCCAAAGACTTATTATCTTGAGTACACTAATGTTGCTAATGAAGATTGTGTGAAGTTTTGTATGAAGGAAAAATGTCAGGTGTAAGGAAAGAATGATGTAATGAGATGAAGAATGGACTAAATCTCAAGCTTGGGGATGCCACCCCGTGTCACCCCAAGAAATATCTAAGTAGTACAAGCGTCAAAGCTTGGGGATGCCCAAGGCATCCCCTTCTTCATCAATAAAAATCTCAGGTTTCTTCCAAACACTTCATTTGTTTCATGCATAGTTGTGTTGTTCTTGCAGTGTCTTCGTGTTTGTTTTTAGTTTTAGTTTGCTTGGTTTGCTTATTTTTCTTGAATAAATTGGTTGGACACCCTCATTCATGCGTTAGTTTTCAAAATAAGATTGGTTTGGATTGGAAAAGAGTAGGAAAAGTTCATGCTTAAGTGGTAAAAGGAGCTTGTTTTTGACTGTGGCCTATGCTTTGTCATGTCATGCTTGATATTGTTTTGGCTTTATGCTTAGTTATTTTTGCTGTAGCATGACATGTTATAAACAATTGAAAATACTTAATCTACGTTGAAAGAATCATGCGTTGTTTTAGCATATTAAAGCATAGTATTGTGGTATTCTCGTTTGATGCTTTATTTGGGTTGACTTGGCGCATGCTCACACCATGTTATGACTATCCCAAGTCACCATAGCCTCTATGATCCTTTAGTTTTCGACATGTAATATCACTATATGCTTTAATTAATGATGTTTTGTCACTTTGCATGATTATGGCCATTATTGCTCTCTTAGTTGGTCGCTCCCAGTCTTTTGCTAGCATCCATAACCAAGTATGAGTTCCACTCATGCATCCAACTCCAAATAAAACCAAGTTATTCCAAAGAGTCCACCATGCCTACCTATGAGCATTTGCTATTCCAAGTATATTCATGTTTTTTTATCTACCTTCCGAATTAAACTTGTTATGAGAAAACTAGTGATTAAAGCTCTCACGAACTTGATGGCTCACTTTACTTTTCTTGCCCCTAATAAACTTGAACCATTGTGTCATCTCTGTTGTATATGCTTGCACTTATACGTTGGGAATTAGGAGAACCATGCTTTCATGGGGAACGCTTTCAACATTGCACTTGTACATTGTACCTAGTTGATATCATGCTCTTTTGTCTATGGATGTCGTCGGTGTGAAATGGAAGGGGAGCTTGTAAGTGCATGGAGTTATGTATGTGTGTTAGAGAAACGCCTAGGCCACTAGTCTAATCCATGCGTAATTTTTTAAACCTGCAACATAACCATAATGATCAATCTATGAAGCATTATTCTTATAAAAAAGAGATAGAGATTGAGAAAAAAGAAGAAAAAAAGATGATAAAAGAGGAAAGAGAAAAAAAGCACCATTTTCCCATGGTAAATAAGAAGATTGCTGAGATGCTCATTGTCTGCTTGCCTTGTCATTTTGATTATGGGATAGCTCATGTATCATGTGCAAGGGGTACCCCGTTGGCGGTTCTCTATGATACACATGTACTTACTATGACAAGAACTTACCGGTAACTAAACATGAGTAGCATGAGGAGTGGCCCTCGTATTCAAGGGACATGAGATTGCCAACTTATACTTTGTGAAGCATATAATCCATAGTTTGTTCACTTTAACCTTAATCACTTCAAGATGCTTATGATAGGGGCAATGAGAGCTGAAAGCTAATAAGTACCATAATTTTTGGAAGCTCTTTATGAGACTTGAATCCCTGCTTCCTTCTATGGGGCCCCCAGATTAATCCTCCGAGAATCCATGTTATGCATACAACCACGATCCCATAATCAGTTAGTCGCGGCACATAACAGACAAGTATCAAAGTAAACATCCAATACATAACGAATACATGCCATACTTTAGTTGCCATTATGGCTACATTGATCAACATCAGTGGATCTTCATTAAGCGTAGATCCCGAGCCATGCCTTAACCTACATGCGACTGATTGGGAGAACGTCCTAGCTCTCTTAGCCGTCAACTTCATCCTCAATATCTGACCAAGTTAATAGCCAGGGACAATGCCAGTGAGTACTTTGAATGTACTTTCAAACCACCTTAAGTTAATAATAATAACAAGAGAATATGCATTATGGCGGTGGTAGTAGGAGGGCTCCAAGAGAGGTTCCTTTCTCAATTAGTTTCTCTTGTAGATATAGCATCTACATATCTTTGTTGAAAACTTTTGTAAACCATTTTGGAAACCTTTTGAAAAGTTTTGTAAACACTAGGATTGGGGGTACCCATTTGTTCCCATCTTCAGGTCGTCCCACGACCAAACTCCTTTCTCCTCCTTCCGACCATCCCATGGTCAAGACCTTTCTCATTTACGACCATCCCATGGTCAAAACATTTCCAAAGCCATTTTCTTTCAGAAATCCTTTTTGAAAACAAAACCAACACCGCTCAACAGCAACCTTCCCAACCGTCCATGACCACGGACACAGCTATTCGAATAGATTTACACTCTGTAGAGGTTGCACACTTTACCCACACCATCCGGGTACACTACCCTAATCTACACTGATCGTGGGTCGAGTAACCGATCAAGACTCTCTGGATGCCCACTCCAATATAAGTGCCTACCCTATGAGTTTTACTCCCCTCAAAACCGGGACATCATGTACCGAGGACCAACCGGAGCGCATTTTTCCACTTCCCAAGTGTGCGCTTTCAATGAGGGGCTCATAGTAACACGTGGAGGCCCGCAAACCCTTCGTTCCTTCTCCTGGTCGTTGTTTTACATGGACCCTGCCAGAGAAGGCCCACCCTCCAGGGATTGTTATATCCCCCTGTAGTAGTTGCGAGGCAGCTTATACCAGAATAGCCAAACATCAAATCCAGCTTTGTCCCATTCCAGAGTAATGAGGTTCCACAGGGTTAATTGTTCTAGCAAAACTGCAAAGAACCGGGTGCCTTTTTCCTCCATCTTTCCTTCAGCATTTTGTAAAACAAAACCTTTTTCTTTCTCAACATCTCTTGGGAGGTCCCACCTCACCAAGGTTTTATCATAAAATATTTGGTAAAACTTTTTCCGGGGTCTTCCCATCCTCTAGCTTTTATTTGGCTAAAACAGGGTCTCCAAAGAGGGGTATGGTGTATTACACCATCAACCATACTAGGGACAAGTAGGTATCGTCAAGGGGGTTGTACTTAATAGTACCAAAGTGTAATAGTTCGGAGGAGCCAAACCACTACCATATATACATCAACATATAGTAAACAATGCAGTTTTGATAAACAGTAGATAAAACATGCATAAGTAAAACAATAGGACAAGGCTTATGAGCAAGGAGGTGGCTTGCCTGAGATCAGCAATATGGCATAATTGTCCCTGGACTTCCTCTTAGAATACCCAATAATATACAATAATAACCATCTTCTTCTGATCTCCGAGATAATCGCAACTATCATCGTCAGGGAGCACACATGCAAACAAGCAAGAGCACAATCAACACAAGGCATACAAGCAACAATACATACATCAAACAATGAACAATACACGTTTACAAATAAGTAGGTCTTAGGAAGAATGGATTTAATAAGATTGGCCTTGTCTTGGAAACCTGGAAGAAAATCCCTTAGGATTTATAGCCGAGGAATTACCTAAGAGGGGTTTTGGACCAAGTACATATTCTGTATGATACCATTGTGTAAAAATGATACCAACAGATAGAAGTTGATAAAATTAAACCAACAAAAGTGGTTTCACTATTTTATCACTTTTCTTTAATTTATTATGAATATTCTAGTGATAAAAGCTCTAGTTTTAGGAAATAATTCACTAGAAAAGTTCTGTACTTCCAAAAATTATTTCCTTGGATGGTTAAGTGGGGTTTGATGTACTGGTTCACGGATAGTTGGAATCAATCCAAAATAATTACCAGAATGCCCTTAGGAAATTCCCCAAGGTAGTTCTGGAAGGTTTTTGTCTTTTTCACCAGATTTATTTTATATGTCCAATGGACAGGAGACTTAGTATAGTGGATAGGTAGTGTCAATACCTTGCAGTAGCAATTGGAGTCATATGAATTGGAGTTACATAGCTTCTGATAGGATTTATTGAGTGAAACAATGCTAGGCAGAGATTTTTAATTCCCTATTAAATAACAATAGCTCAATAATTCTGGAGCTCCAGGGTTTTGGAAGTATTTAGTGTATCACGTCACTGGAGTTGGATTTAGGTCCTTACCCATTTTTGTTTGACCTCAGGAATTTTCTAAAGGTAGTTTAGAGCTATTTTTGTTATTTTTACCATTGTAAAATTAAGGTTCCACTTGGGAGGGGACCAATGCCAAAAGATGAGGAACCACCGTACCTGCCAGAGGGAGGTGGATTCACCCCATTTGGGATCCGAAAACTCACATAAGGAATTTATTGGGGAAACGTATACACCTAGGTAAATGATTTATTAGATTTAACCTGGGTATGATTTGGGTTATCCAAAGATATTGAATGTTAGATAAATAATGTGGATACAAGTTTAAATTTTTCTCAGAATAGTATGGCATTTTTCATTTTATTTAGTATTTAAACCTATAGGCATTTCTGCAGATCTGGGGATTCCTCAAATAAAAGAAAAAGAGCAAGAGAAAACCCTGGCTGGGCCGAATCTGGAGGAAATGGGCCTTGGGGAGGGGATTTGCCTCACGGCAGTAGGGCACGCGCGCGGGATCCGGGTTTGAAACCCTGACGGCGAGGTCCACCGGTCAGCAAGGGTCCGCGCCGAAGCGATACGGGGAGTTGTGGGCCATCCGATCTAGTCGGGATTGATGGCCCTGCAGCATCTCCTACCTATCATCGGCAAACAGAGGGACGTAACCCTAGGGTCGGTGGAGATTGACCGGGGTACTCACCTAAGGGCTCGTCGGTGTCGGGGATACATTGGAAGAGGAACGGCGGTCCAAGGCGACCTCGGGGATGGGCGGCACACACCCCTTTGACGCCAGTAGGTTGCTCACGCGAGGTCGCTGAGGAGGAGCTCGACGGAGCTTCGCCGGGGAGCCAGCTGAGGGGTTCCTGGGGAAAACGGAAGGTAGGGTTAGGGGAAGGAGAGCAAGGGGAGTGTGAGGGTGTGACATGCAGAGGCGGGGGAGAAGAGGACGTGGATTTGTGCTCAGATCTTTGCTGTGGCCGAACCTTCTTTCTCTCTCTCTTGGGAAAGTTAGAACAGGGGAAAGGGGATGGCTCTCACGGGAGGGTAACAGGGAGAAGAGGGGAAAGTGAGCCGAAGGGAGGGTGCTGGGATGGCCTGAGGCTATTTTTCCCGAGTAGGGGTGGTTCATGGTGGACAAAGCCCATGGGAGCAAGGGGAGAGAGGTAGGGGTCCTCTGGTTGGTCGAGTGGGCGGTGGGGAGGTGAGTGGTGGGCTCTGAGTCGAGCAGGGAGACAGGGAGGGAGTGGTGGAGGCTGCTGCTGCTTTTTCTCTTCTCTAGGAGTGTTTAAAATAAAGCAACGTCTCTCTCTCTCATTCCAAGATAAATGGACAAAGTTTGATGGGAGGCTGTATCTCCTTGGAGCGAAGGGAGGCTGTATCTCCTTGGGTCTTGGTATGAGGTCGTTGAGTGAAGTTCTATTGATTCAACCCTTGCGTGGGTGGCTTCCTATCAAAGTTTGATGGGTTTAGCTTAGGGCAAGTTAGCGGTTAACGGCTCTCTTGCTAGTCTTCGGACAAGGTAGGGTAGCTAACGTCATAGAAAACATCTTCACTTGAACTCTTTGCGTTGCTTTTGCTCGATGATGGGGTAAACTCGGTGTCTTCATGCGTCCTTGTCTTCAGGGAACTGAAGTATTCTAGCCCTCTGGTGAGGAAATTCCCGTTGGTTGGGTAGAGGGATCTATTACTAGTTAGTCTCTCGGGGTTGTGGGAAGTTCTAATATACCAAAGGCTAGCGGAGTCAAGTTTTCACTTCTTGTCTTGGTTGACTTATCGGTTGGTTTCTTGTGGATATTGAGGATCCTTCGGTGATTGACTTCAGGCTTCAACGGGATTCTTGCTGTAGTAGACTGAGGAACAAGGGAGTGTGGTGCTATTGACGAGTCTTGCGAGGTGAGTTTGACGAGGTATGCCGTCCTGCTGAGGTGAAATCTTCGAGTTGATTCTGACTTGACGATGTCGAACTCCTGGTTCTTGTGATGCTTTTCCTCTCATATACTCTCGAGGTTAGTCTGGGTCTCATTACCGACAGCTAACACACGGGTTTCCTGAGTTACTAGGTGGGTTATCGCTCCTCGAGTCACATTTTTAAGGAGGTCAAAGCAAACCAGAAGATACAAACTAGGCGAACAGAATGAGGGGATCGCAGTGTCCTCGGCAAACAACACACATCAAGCAACACAGGGTGCACTTAGGCAAGCAAACACGGTCCACTCTAGGGACCAAGGAGTCAACTACTCGCGAGGTAGGGGAATCCTATTCTTAGGACTATTGACCCTAGATATCGTCTTTCTTCAGGTTGGAGTCACTATCTTGCAGATGAAGCCTTTATCGTATCTTGGATGCTTCTTGATAGTGCAACACTTGATGTCTTCTAATTATGGGGATTCCGCTGGTAGAGCGATATTGTAGTCTCCTTGTGTTTGTTGGTAGTTTCTTGTTCCCATTGTCTTCACCGTGTTCTAGATCCTAGTTATTTAAAATTCGTAGGTTTGAAGTTTGGACGAGAGATAGAGGAAACCATTTTCGAAAGCATTTACTTAGAGTAAGAGAAGAAGTAGAACCTTTTGAAACTCGTTGAGAAACTAGTTTTCGAAAGCCGGGGTTTTCAAAATAAGGTTCCTGTCTAATGACCATGCTAACTAAGGTTCTCCTACAGTCATGATGGCTCTGATACCAAGACTGTGGGGCCCCCGGATTAATCCTCTGAGAATCCCTGTTATGCATACAACAACGATCCCATGATCAGTTAGTCGCGGCACATAACAGATAAGTATCAAAGTAAACATCCAATACATAATGAATACATGTCATACCTTAGTTTCCATTATGACTACATCGATCAACATCAGCGGAACTTCATTAAGCATAGAGCCCGAGCCATGCCTTAACCTACAGGCAACTGACTGGGAGAACGTCCTAGCTCGCTTAGCCATCAACTTCATCCTCTTCTTGATATCTGACCAAGTTAATAACCAGGGACAATGCCAATTTGAATGTACTCGCAAACCACCTTAAGTTAACAATAATAACAAGAGAATATGCATTATGGTTTTGGTAGTAGGAGGGCTCCAAGAGAGGTTCCTTTCTCAATTAGTTTCTCTTGTAGATATAGCATCTACATATCTTTGTTGAAAACTTTTGTAAACCATTTTGGAAACCTTTTGAAAAGTTTTGGAAACACTAGGATTGGGGGTACCCATTTGTTCCCATCTTCAGGTCATCCCACGACCAAACTCCTTTCTCCTCCTTCCGACCATCCCATGGTCAAGACCTTTCTCAATTACGACCATCACATGGTCAAAACATTTCCAAAGCCATTTCCTTTCTAAAATCCTTTTTGAAAACAAAACCAACACTGCTCTACAGCAACCTTCCCAACCGTCCATGACCGCGGACACGGCTATTCGAATAGATTTACACTTTGTAGAGGTTGCACACTTTACCCACACCATCCGGGTACACTACCCTGATCTACACCGATCGTGGGTTGAATAACCGATCAAGACTCTTCGGATGCCCACTCCAATATAATTGCCTACCCTATGAGTGTTACTCCCCTCAAAACCGGGATGTCGGGTACCTAGGACCAACCGGAGCGCATTTTTCCATTTCCCAAGTGTGCACTTTCAATGAGGGGCTCATAGTAACGCGTGGAGGCCCGCAGACCCTTCGTTCCTTCTCCTGGTCGATGTTTTACATGGACCCTGCCAGAGAAGGCCCACCCTCCAGGGATTGTTATATCCCCCTGTAGTAGTTGCGAGGCATCTTATACCAGAATAGCCAAACATCAAATCCAGCTCTGTCCCATTCCAGAGTAATGTGGTTGCACATGGTTAATTGTTCTAGAAAAACTGCAAAGAACCGGGTGCGTTTTTGTAAACCTTTTTCCTCCACCTTTCCTTCAGTATTTTGTAAAACAAAACCTTTTTCTTTCTCAACATCTCTTGGGAGGTCCCACCTCACCAAGGTTTTATCATAAAACATTTGGTAAAACTTTTTCCGGGGTCTTCCCATCCTCTAGCTTTTATTTGGCTAAAACAAGGTCTCCGAAGAGGGATATGGTGTATTACACCATCTACCATACTAGGGACAAGTAGGTATCGTCAAGGGGGTTGTACTTAATAGTACCAAAGTGTAATAGTTCGGAGGAGCCAAACCACTACCATATATACATCAACATATAGTAAACAATGCAGTTTTGATAAACAGTAGATAAAACATGCATAAGTAAAACAGTAGGACAAGGCTTATGAGCAAGAAGGTGTCTTTCCTGATATCAGAAATATGTCATAATTGTCCCTGGACTTCCTCTTAGTATACCCAATAATATACAATAATAACCATCTTCTTCTGATCCCCGAGGTAATCGCAACTATCGTCGTCAGGGAGCACACATGCAAACAAGAAAGAGCACAATCAACACAAGGCATACAAGCAACAATACATACAGCAAACAATGAACAATACAAGTTTACAAATCAGTAGGTCTTAGGAAGAATGGATTTAATAAGATTGGCCTTGTCTTGGAAACCTGGAAGAAAATCCCTTAGGATTTATAGCCGAGGAATTACCTAAGAGGGGTTTTGGACCAAGGACATATTATGCATGATACCATTGTGTAAAAATGATACCAACAGATAGGAGTTGATAAAATGAAACCAACAAAGGTGGTTTCACTATTTTATCACTTTTCTTTAATTTATTATGAATATTCTAGTGATAAAAGCTCTAGTTTTAGGAAATAATTCACCAGAAAAGTTCTATACTTCCAAAAAATATTTCCTTGTATGGTTAAGTGGGGTTTGATGTACTGGTTCACTGAGAGTTGGAATCACTCCAAAATAATTACCAGAATGCCCTCAGAGAATTCCCCAAGGCAGTTCTAGATGGTTTTGTCTTTTTCACCAGATTTATTTTATATGTCCAATGGACAGGAGACTTAGTATAGTGGATAGGTAGTATCAATACCTTATAGTAGCAAATGGAATCATCTCAATTGGAGTTACATAGCTTCTGCTAGGATTTATTGAGTGAAACAATGCTAGGCAGAGATGTTTAATTCCCTATTAAATAACAATAGCTCAATAATTCTGGAGCTCCAGGGTTTTGGAAGTATTTAGTGTATCACGTCACTGGGAGTTGGATTTAGGTCGTTACCCATTTTGGTTTGACCTCAGGAATTTTCTAAAGGAAGTTTAGAGCTATTTTTGTTATTTTTACCATTGTGAAATTAAGGTTCCACTTGGGAGGGGACCAATGCCAAAAGATGAGGAACCACCGTACCTACAAGAGGGAGGTGGATTCACCCCATTCGGGATTCCAAAACTCACATAAGGAATTTATTGGGGAAACGTATACACCTAGGTAAATGATTTATTAGATTTAACCTGGGTCTGATTTGGGTTATCCAAAGATACTGCGTGTTAGATAAATCATGTGGATACAAGTTTAAATTTTTCTGAGTGAATAGTACGACATTTTTCATTTTATTTAGTAGTTAAACCTATAGGCATTTCTGTAGATCTGGGATTCCTCAAATAAAAGAAAAAGAGCAGGAGAAAACCCTGGCTGGGCCAGATCTGGAGGAAATGGGCCTTGGGGAGGGGATTTGCCCCACGACAGCAGGGCATGCGCGTGGGATCCGGGTTTGAAACCCTGACGGCAGGGTCCGCTGGTCAGTGAGGGTCCACACCAAAGTGATACGGGGAGCTGTGGGCCGTCCGATCTAGTCGGGATCGATGGCCCTGCAGCATCTCCTACCTCTCATCGGCAAACAGAGGGACATAACCATAGGGGCGGTGGAGATTGACCAGGGTGCTCACCTAAGGGCTCGTCGGTGTCGGGATATGGCAGAGGAGGAGTGGCGGTCCAAGGCGACCTCGGGGATTGGCAACACACACCCCTTTAACGCCAATAGGTTGCTCATGCAAGGTCGCTGAGGAGGAGCTCGACAGAGCTTCACCAGGGCGCTAACAGAGGGGTTCCTGGGGAAAACGGAAGGTAGGGTTAGGGGAAGGAGAGAAAGGGGAGCGTGAGGGTGTGACATGCAGAGGCGGGGGAGAAGAGGAGGTGGATTTGTGCTCGGATCTTTCCCATGGCCGAACCTTCTTCCTCTCTCTCTCTTGGGAAAGTTAGAACATGGGAAAGGGGATGGCTCTCAGGGGAGGGTAAGGGGGAGAAGAGGGGGAAAGTGAGCCGAAGGGAGGGTACTAGGATGGCCTGAGGCTATTTATCTCGAGTAGGGGTGGTTCATGGTGGACAAAGCCCATGGGAGCAAGGGGAGAGAGGTAGGGGTCCTCTGGTTGGTCGAGTGGGCGGTGGTGAGGTGAGTGGTGGGCTCTGAGTCGAGCAGGGAGACAGGGACGGAGTGGTGGAGGCTGCTGCTGCTTTTTCTCTTCTCTAGGAGTGTTTAAAATAAAGCAATGTCTCTCTCTCTCATTCCAAGAGAAAAGCACAAGGGAGAGGGCTTCTACTATAGTGGTACACGACCAAGGGTGTGATGGGTGCTGGAGAGAGGTGCTGGTCAAGCTTTTGATGAGGGTTGGAGGTGGTTTGAGTAGTGGATTTGACTAGTTGGCATAATTGATCAATTTAATGGTTATGAAGGAAGTACAGGGA
This sequence comes from Avena sativa, assembly GCA_916181665.1. Classification (NCBI taxonomy): domain Eukaryota; kingdom Viridiplantae; phylum Streptophyta; class Magnoliopsida; order Poales; family Poaceae; genus Avena; species Avena sativa. The sequence goes on along the minus strand of OV702292.1, from coordinate 430,911,994 downwards.
TGTAGTCTTTATAAAATGAGGGAGTGGTACTGGTGGATAGATATGGTCAAGGTATCTCTCCTAGAATTATTTGAGATTTTTCAAAGGATTTTTAGTCCACTTAAAATCATTTATTCAAAAAGTGCAGAAATGGTTTATAGAAGATCAGTTGATATTTTCCCATTGGACAAGGTTGGTTTTGCTGTGAGATGGTCCTAGATATAAATTCACACTATGGGGATTTTTCCTAAGATTTATTGATGAATAAAACTATTTAATATAATTATTTTCTTATTTCTGCCATTTAAGAAAATGGGAAAAAAGAAATAATAAAGCTTCTCAAAAATATTTATTTTTGATATGGGAAGATAGGGTAAGATATATGGACCTCAATTGAGCAAAAAGTTGGAGGATTGTTTTGGCAAAAACCACACTTTCCATTGGGAAAGGAGTTTTGGAGATTTTGTCTATTAAAGGAATTAAATAGATTTGGTCCATAATAAATATGGATAAAACTTTATAAATCTTTATGATCAAGGTAGATGATGTATACAAGGTGTAACAAGAATTTTCAACCTTGGGATTGGAGAATCCAAGTTGATTTTGGTGAAAGCTAGAGATTTAGGGATCTTGGGTAAGATCATTTTCATGCCACCAAAACCTTGTTGGATCTTGGAGCTCAAGGATCCCCTTGGGGCATGGGATATACGTATGGATACACCAAGTCATATAGATTGCAATGGTGTATAGGTTTGAGCTTGATACTGCTTGAGCTCACCAAGAGTTGATCTCAAACTTTGAATAAAATAAGCCTGCCAAGGCAGATTATCAACTAGCCTTCAAAACCTTGGGGGTTTAGGAAGCACAAGGATCCACTTGGAATAAGTGAAGTAGATATTGATAGAACTATATGAGTAGCACACAACCATGCAAATATTTGGTCCATACAAGGTTGGATGATGGTGTGAGCTTCTGTCAAAGTAGGCATGTTGACTAGATTTGCAGGAATAGTTAATTTCTTGCTTGCAAAACCATCAAGAACAAGTGGGTTGGAGGATGATCTAACCAAGGGAAAGAGTTGTACTTGATAGTACTTAGGATGGTTAACAATATGGTTTAGATTCATTTCCAAAAATGCACATGGTTTGAGAAAGGGAGGCAGTCAAAAAGGTGATGTTGAAACAGTTTCCAGACTTAGTCAAATTTGGCAGTTTTGTGGATTTTGACTAGAGTATGAGAGGGGATGTTTTTGGATGGGTTGCAAGGTACCCAAGAATCATCAAGTGGATGATTTTGAAGTGTGGGAAGAGTATGAAAGGTCCATGCTTGATATTGGTCTTCATTGACTTGGAAACTTCTAGAAGGGATCACTTTAGAATTGATCTAGTTAAGGGTTTTAGATGATCACCTAGTGGCTAGAGATCAGACCCATGTTGTATTCTTTCTTAGGGTTTGGTGATTTGGAAGCATCTTTATCCTAGTGATGAGCTCCTAGAGTAGCTCATATTATCTCCTAAGGAGATAAATCAAGCAGTAGATCAAGGCAATTCACCAGACAGCAGATCAAGGCAACTCATCTTATAAACTAAGAAAACCTACTACTAGGGTTACCATCAAGCCTAGCTTGAGTTAAGGATGGGTATTTTTAAAAGGTTGTGGTTTGGATAAGATGAGAGTCCTTGGTATCTCTACCAAGAGTAGAATTCAAAAGCTTTAAAAGGAGGTTTTGGGAAACCTAGAGATAAGAATGGTTGAAGGTTCTATCTATAAAACATAAGGAGATTATAATAGGTTGCTCTCCATAGTTTAGGGAAATAGAATCTACTAAAATAGTTGGTTTGCAAAGGCTTCTTGGCTCAGGTTTTGAAATGCCAGAACATTTGAGAATATGTAAAATGAGCCAGGACAGTTTTGTTAAATAGCCTTTTGTAAACTGATGCTGAGGTAAGGAGTATATCTTCTAATACACATTCATAAGCATAAACATTGTCAAACAACAAGCAAACACTTCATCACTAAACAAGAAAAAAGTTTGTGTTCCCCCTGATTTTTGCATTCTGGACAAGTAATCAGAGTTGCTGAAATTGGGATGTTACACCTTCTATGAAGGCCTTTCTTTTACTTTTATGTTGAGTCTCCACCTTCTATCATTAGGCACTAATTAAGAGAGCATAGTTGTCATTCTTAGTTCTATGTGCATTGTTCCAAAACTTATTAAATGATCCATAATGTTGATATTGCTTGTTCTTAAACTATTTGTATCTGGTCACCCTTTTGAACTTTGAAGATCTCCTATGCATTTATGTTTTGCTACTCCATGAGGGACAAGCTGAATGCCACTATGCTATGTTTTCTATATGTGAAACAAACAAATGCCTTTTGATGCATTGTTATTCATGATCTTTGTTTGTATCCTTTCAAGTTGCATGCCTTGTTGCTATGTCTTATTGTTAGAACTTCATCTTTCATGCTCATGTTTAGAGTACTTTGATCCCAGCTTTCAATGCTTGCAAATGGTTTGATCTTGATTGTGATGGTGCATGTCACCTCAAAAATTATTCTTTATTTTTATCACTTACCTACTTGAGGAAGAGCAGGAGTTAAGCTTGGGGATGTTGATACGTTGCAAACGTATCTATAATTTTTGATGTTCTATGCTTGTTTTATATCTACTTTCTTATGTTTTGTCCACACTTTTGAGTACTTTTACACATTTTCTGGAACTAACCTATTAACAAGATGCCATAGTGCCAGTTGCCTGTTTTCTTCTGTTTTTGGTTCCAGAAAAGCCAGAACATGAGTATTCTCGGAATTGGACCGGACAAAAGCCAAAGTCGATATTTTACCGGAAGACTCACGGAGCCCGAAGATGAGACGGAGAGGGGCGAGGGGCTGGCCACACCATGTGGTGGCGCGGGTCCCCCTGGTCACGCCACCAGGTGGTGTGGGCCCCTGGCCCACCCTCTGACTTCGCCCTTTCACCTATAAGAAGCCTCCGATGCAGAAACCTTAAAGAATCCAGCCTCCAACCAAGAAAAGTTCCGCAGCGTCGCCGCCACCAAAGAGGAGATTCAGGGGACAGAAGTCTCTATTCCGGCACCCTGCCGGGATGGGGAAGTGCCCCTGGATCCATCTCCATCGATCTCCACCACCATCTCCATCGGTGTTGCTGATTCCCATGATGAGGACGGAGTATTTCTCTCTCGAGGTTAAGGGTTCTACGTGTAGCTATGTGTTCATCATACTCTCTATGCATGATCATATTGTGATCATGAGCTTTGTAATCAAGTAGATCTACCTTGCTACTCAAGTGCTTTAATAGATCTCCGGCTCTCCCCACGTGTGTGAAAGTGATAGCGTGCACACCATGGTGGCACTTAGGCTAGAGATTACAAATACTTCTTATGAGTTATATTTGGAGTTGGATGTCTCTATGAAATTGTGGTGTTTGTTGGAACCATCTAGCGCTCAAGGTGATAGTGTGGGGTTATCTAGATGGGGAAGGCAGACTTTGAGGTGTGCTGTTATAGCCCTACCATGGATTAGAGTGTTCAACTGGAGAGTAGTTCAGAGTAGTATCATGAAGAGAAGATAATTATATGAGAGTGTTCACTAGCAAAAGTATGATCCCTAGGCCGTGTTTCTAAACATTGAAACACCGTTTGCAACTAGATCTGTTACATGTTTGCTTGCTTCCATCTTTTTGCCTTTAGTCTTTTCCTCCCGTCAAGCTATTTTTTGGCATTGTTTTCTTATATCCATACCATTTGTATTTCACTATCTCTTCGCCGAACTAGTCCACCTATACACCTGAGAAGTGTATTGGGTGTGTTGGGGACACAAGAGACTTCTTGTATCTTGATTGCAGGGTTGCTTGAGAGGGATACCTTTGACCACTTCCTCCCTGAGTTCGATAACCTTGGGTGATCCACTTAAGGGAAACTTGCTGATGTTCTACAAACCTCTGCACTTGGAGGCCCAGCAACTGTCTACAAGAATAGAAGTGCGTAGACATCAACAGACCGTGGAATATTGCTCAGCTACATCCCTTTTATTATTAATTTATCTTTCTTTGTAATCATATATGTGTACATGTTAAATGAGAAATAAAGTATTGGTTGCCTCATTTTTTCTGAGTAGTTTTATATTACCATCATGTTTCCGAATGATCATGTCACAATCAAAAATCCAAGAATACTTGAAAGTACTTTATGCTCGTGTTTCTTCTGGTTAAGATTTCTGATTCTAAAAAATGCTACCTTTAGGTATAAATCTAAATTTTCGAGTTTGTACTTTGGTTATTTATTTGATTCCCGGATGCGGGCATTTTTCGAGTAGTGAATTGTTGGTACTAGAAGTTGGCTTTGTTTTCGAGTTTAAACTGGTTTAGCAATTGAGCTCCGTTGCTCGGCAAAGTTTCCGTGTTGAAGGTTGGCCGGCTCATGAAAGGGACGAGGCGGAATGCCAGATAAACAAGTAACTACAGGCAAAACAAAAAGTGCTTATGTAAACATTTCAGGCACGATAAGTATAAAGCCAAAAGGTGCTAAATAGCAAGTAGTAAATCTTAGCACCAGCAAAAGTATTAAACTACTTATTTACAACCCAAATTGTTTTCAGAATAACACAAAGTTTTTTCTGATGATCTACGATGCAGGAGGAGCAGTAGGTGCTGCCGGATCACTGGAGACATCGACCTCGCCTTGATATCTCTCCGAGACGTTCAAATCCTAAACGGTTTGTTCGTTGTCGGAGACTTCAGCTGTTACCTCGGTAGGTGGAGGAGACGTCTCCACGCGAGTGAAGAAAGGAGTGTCGTAGCTGGTCAACTCAGCTACATGACACCCATATCCGACATAGGAGTCCATGATGTCCTTGATTTCCTACTCCTGTCTGTCTTCATCCACAGTTGAATACCTTCTGGTTACTTGCCAGATTTCCATGCTTCCATGGTGGCTCATAACCATGGTTAGAGCGTTATGTGCTACGGTTCGCGCATAGGACATGTTTTGGTCCTGGATGAGCTGGGGCATCTCCTTCGCCTTGTCTCGCACTTCAAAGCCGGGCAGTCTATGCATGTCCAGAACCTTGAGTACTTCGCCAATATCCTCCAAAGATTGGCAGAAATCGTGAAGCAAATCACCGACTTGAGTAAGTCGGTTGGTGTGAGACTCGGCGGAGGTAGAGTCCAGTAAGTTCAGAGGACCTGCGCATGTAATGCAAAGGTTAATAAATATATCCGAACTCCATGAGTCGGAAAAGCAGAAAATCAGAAAGAGGGAAACATACCAAAGATGACATCGTCAACTTTGGTCTTCTCTTCCCTAAGGCTCTGGAGTTCAGCCCGGAGTGCCTCGGTGATGTCCTTCTCTCTGAATAATGCATCATTGATATCCGAGATCCTTTGATCATGGGATTCGATTCTTCAATCACGTTCTTTGGTGGCCATAGAAGAGGATTCAAGAACTTGAGCAATGCTCCGTTCATGGTCCGCCTTCAACTTATCCAGCTCCCGACGTAAGTCGGTGTTCTCCACCTCCAGGGTCTTCAGATTCTCGGCTTCTTCAATCATAGCACATGATTGTTTGACTAGTGCTTTAAGAAAAAAGAACAATAGTTGAATAAATAATTCAACTATGAAAGGAAGAGCAAGGTTAAAGGACTGAAATGTTTACCTTCAGCCTCATCCCTTGACACTTTTAACTGAGCATTTTCAAGCCAGAGAGCTCTAATCTCTCTCCGCTCATTACATATATTCTTCAACAATTCAAGGTTATACAAATTAACTTTTTGTAAGTCAAAATACATAGAGTCATAAGTCTACTAAAGACTCGGGCTAATGTTTTTACTAATATCAGCACGAGCCTTGGGGGCTACACTAGTTCATTCTTTGGCCTCCTAGGGAAGCATAAATCCAGATTGTCTATCCAACTTCATGCTTGGGGGCTAGAGGATATGATATGAAATAAAGTAAAAAAAGTGAGTTGGAATTTGACTTACATGATGTTCATGAGTGAGCTTGCTTAAGCTCATAGACACCTCGGTGCTAACCTTCTCGGCGAGGGTCAGCGGGATTACTGGTGGTGGCAGAAGCACACCGGTTCTCAGCCCCTCGCCGTGAAGACGGATCTGCTCAAGTAGTTCGGAGTACTTGACGTCCTCCGCTTCTTGTGCCTCCTCCTCGGTAGTAATGTTCTCGCTTTCCAAGCATTGCTGGGCTAGCCGTTGGATCTCCTCCACAAATTTCTGAGTAATGCCAAGTTTGGCAAGACCCGGATTTTTTAGGAGGTTTTCAGTGAAGACCTCTACCGAGGGATCATTACCCGTAGATGGTTCACCCTTATCAAAACCTGAGTCACCCATGGTGACGTTAGTTTGCGAGCTGAGGATCACTAGCTATGTTTGTTGAGCCGGATCTTCTATGACAATCAGAGATGGAGTAATCTCCGGCGCTGCAGAAGGCTGAGGGGCAGGAGTCGGAGGCGTTGTGGCAGGAGAAGTCAAGTTCAGCTTTGACTAGCGCAGAGGCTTCGACGAGCCTCCTTTCCCTTGCCCTTGGTGAGCTGTTTAGCTCTGAGGAAGTAATAGAACAAAGAACGATTACACCTCAGAAAAATTGAAAAATAAAATACGAAAACCTTGTGAGGAAAGTTACCTCTTCACAATGGGCACTTCCTTGGTGATAGGGAGTGTTGGAGCCTTATGCTTTCGAGTAAAGGTCTCCGGCAGTGGAACCAGTTCTCCATAATCCTGAGAGATCTCAGGAGGATATCCCTCGAGAGGAACAAGCTCCAACTCGGGGAGCTTAGCAAGCTGAAGAGAAATATCTTAGTATTGCGAAAAGAGACAATAATGTAAATATGAACACATAATTCGAGTTATTGCTGGAAGCTTACTGGAACTATGGGATTATCCGCCGTATGCATGTCCAAAGACAGCTCTGAGATCTTCCTCTCGATCCGCTCCCTTATCAACCATCTGATTTGGTACTCATAGTCCTTTTCTGAGTAAGGACGGGAGCAGATTCGGAGGGTGTCCTTCTTGGACATTGTAATGGAGTGCATAACTCAGTCTCTATGGTGTTGGAGAGGCTAGATCTGGCGTGCTAGCCAGCGGTGAATCAAGTCGGACCCCTTAAGGCCCTTGTGCTTCATCAGATATTCAGTCCGCCTCTTGGCGAGAAGCAGATCATCACTGAGAGTCAGCGCATCTGCGTCCTAGGACTCTTGGGGCGTGGCAACACCGTCAACAAAAGCCGGCAAAGCAGTAGCTTTGCCGGGAGCAGGAATATCCTTGTGATAGAAAAAGGTGGATGGCCACTATTTTACTGACTTGCTAGCCTTAATCCGGGGATAGACACGTTCTCTCCTAACGGAAAAGCTAAGAGTCCCGGTAATGTATGGATTACCGGCAGTGATAGAGTTTCTCCGGGTATGGAAATAAAACCGGAAGAGAATTAGACTCGGCCTAATGCTCAGATACCCCTCGCACAAAGAAGAATAAGCGCTCATCCATAAGATAGAGTTCGAGGGGAGATGGTGGAGTTGAACTCTGTAATAATCTATCACCTCAGAAAAGAAGTCTGAGGGTTGAAAGCTCAAACCTCTATCGAGGTGGGTGCCGAAGTGCACCCGCTCGGTTTGGCCGTAGTAGCTCCGTCAGTCACCGCCGCAGAGGAGTCTTTCATTCTCAACAACTCGGAGCTTGGCATCATACAAGACATAGGGGATCCAAACCCCATAGAAGCTCTCCTTCTCCGCTGCCGACGCCATCGCTGCCGTCGTTGCCGTGCTAGAGGATGAAGCCTCAGCCATTTTCCGGTGTGCCGGTGACCTAGGATGGACGGCGCTGGAGGAGTTTTGGGAGGCGGAGGAGCTCTGTGCGTGGGAGGCATTGAGATGAAGGAAGGGGCACAAGTGCTGGTGAAGAAGAGGGAAAGAAATCGTAACCACTTATATCCTCCAGCTATGCCAAGATTCATGTAAACACAATAGTAAAAACATGCCACACATCGTGGAAGGATCGGGGTAACTTCCACACGATGATTACGCCGCCTCAATCTCCATGCACGCATTCAAATGATGCCTTGGTTCTACAAAGGGAGGACCCACCAACGGTCATGCTGACGGGATTGTCTGTCAGTGACATGACTTGACCATGACTGGTGTTAGGTTACGTCAGAGACCAAGTTTTGGCTTATTTTGAATTTCAAGCTAGAAAACCGAATAATGTATTCATAGGTCCGAATCGTTTTGAGACCCGGATTCTATACTTTCTTTTGAAGTTTCAGGAACCCTTCAAAATTCTGCAAGCCGAAGATCAAGCTAGATGATGATGAAATCTAACTCTGGATCTTGGTGGCTTCCGGGGGTTGTTGTTGGGGATATACTTTCCGGGTATCCTCATTGTGCCTCACTGACTAGGGTGACCCTCTTCGGGTTAGAGATTTGCTTCACGGGTGGCCTAGTCAGGGAGAAGAGACGGAGTCCAGTCCGGCTACGGGAAGGCCTGGAAGACTTACTGACATTGGCATGTTATGTTACTTGTAGTTCAAGATGTACTCTGTAACTGACTCTTAGTCGTAGCCAAATAGGTCTCTCTTGTAAACCCTAGGCCGGATATCTATATAAGTCGTCCTAGGGAAATCCTTTAGGGCACCCTCACAATAGTCTACAATCTCAACTCGCACAGGTGAAACCCTTGTAACCCATATTCCGGCTTTGCCGTATTACTGGATTGCTAGCATGAGTAGGATCCGTCCAAAGCCAGTGGATTCGAACCTGGGTAAACTTGTGTGCTCACCGTCCCGGAACATCGTACATCTCACACCCCTCTCTTCTGCATGCCTCGTGGACCCCCTCATGGCGTACTTGTCATCAATCTGACGACACCGCCCATGCTGAGGTTATTGTTTCGAATCCGGCAGAGCACATAACAATGCAATTTTTATTAACTAGGAGAAGAAATCTAGTACTCCCTCCGATCCAAATTAGTGTTCTCACATTTGTCTAGATTCTGACATATCTAGTCATGTTTTAGTGCTAGATATGTCTGAATCTAGCCAAATCCGAGAACATTAATTTGGATCAGAGGGAGTAGCTCATTCGTCCCCTCTTTAGCCAGAACATTTTAATTCAGTCTTTTCAGGGTCAGGTACTGCTAACCACAGCCCAGCAAAATTTAGAAAGGAGCCCATGGAGCATAGCCGATAACATATTAGTTCGGCCTTTTACGGGTTAGTGGACTGCTGAGCACAGCCCAGTGAAATTTGAGAATGAAGCCCATGGAGCATAACCTATGGAATATAACCCACATAGAGCAATAGCCAAACTCTTTTTAATTCGGCCTTTTGGGCATTGCCCCCACCTCTCATAATAAAAAAACTCTGCCTACCCATATTTTTAAGAAAATACCCCATTATGTGGCATTTTATAAATTGAGATGCCAGGAGCGCTGCCCTTTTATATTTTAAAAGATATAAACATAGACACACAAAATATTTTAAGAAGACTAATACAGAAGTTGTAGTACTAATAAAAGTTTAATGATATTTTTCTGTGGATATATTTGTTGTAGTGGAAATGCACTCCGTTTACGTTTATTTGATTTGAAGGTCTTTTGTTAGAATCTCCTTTGTGTGTGTCTATGTGTATCTTGGGTTTACATTTTTTTCTTCTAGCAATATCGCATTACGGAGAGGATGACATCACAGACCCACCAGCATGTAGCGTCCCTGGAGTTTGTTTTGAGGGTGGGTTCGAAAAAAGTTTAAATACTTGTGCAGAGAGGCTCGCATCGGGGACCCACCAGACAGAACACACAAGGCTGCATCGGGGACCCACAAGCCAGAACATGCCAGAGAGGCTGACATAAGGGCCCCAGCAGTAAGACCATATACGGCTACCAAGGTGGAAACAGCGTACGCGGCTAAAAAAAGTCCATCATACACATGTTGCACTTACAGAGAAGCTGACATGTCGGACCCAGCAGGCCCAAGCATAGCCCATGAAATTAGTCTATCAGCCCCAAGCATAGCCCAGTACCTTCTAATTCAGCCTTTTCGTGGTCTTGTGGCCACCGACCATAGCCCATTCAATTTAGCGGTGAGCCCATGGAATATAAGCCATGAAGAATAGGGCATCCGCCCCGAGTTAGCCTAGAATCTTTATAATTCGGCCTTTATGAGCATTTTTTGTACTCTAAGGCTGACATCTGGGACCCGAAAAAACAGTCCAACATACACATGTTTCTTTCAAATAGAGGTTGTCAGCTGGGACCCAGCATAGACACGTTTCCTACACAGAGGTGGTTGACATCTGGGACCCAGCAAGCTGCCAAGGTCAAAACAGCGGACATGGCCAAAAAAAAGTCCATCATACGCACGTTTCATTTACAGAGAGGCTGATATGTGCGACCCAGTAGCGCAACCTTATACAGATGCTGCATCGAGCAATGTTGCCAGTTCGAAACAGGGAAGCGCAAGTGAGAAAAAAGTTCAGCATGCACATATTTCTTATAATAAGAGGCTGAAATGGAGGATCCAGCAGCATGAGCAAACGGCAGATTCGTCGAGCAACGCTATCTAGTTCAGAACAGAGTAGCGCTAGAGAAGAAAAAAATCCCATCATACCCATGATTCTTCTAATGTGAGGCCGACATAAAGGACCCACCAGCCTGAATAAATGGGTGATGCAGCAAGCAACTCTATCAAGTTCGAAACACGAAGGCGTGACAGAGGGTAAAAAATCCATCATACACATGTTTCTTCTAATGAGAGGATGACATGTGGGGCCCAGCAACGTGATTAAACGGTAGATGCATCGAACAATGCTATCAAGTTCGGAATAGGGTAGCGCGAGCTAAGGAATTTTTTTTTCCATCACACACATGTTTCTTCTAATGAGAGGATGACATGTGGGGCTTAGGAGGTTGGTTAAACGGTAGATGCATCAAACAGCGCTATCAACTTCGGAACAGGGTAGCCAGCATAGGAAAAAATACATCATACACGCGTTTCTTCTAATAAGAGGATGACATGTGGGTCCCAGGAGGTTGATTAAACGGTAGATGCATCGAGCAGCGCTATCAACTTTGGAACAGGGTAGCACGAGCGAAGGAAAAAATTCCATCATACACACAATTCTTCTAATGGGAGGCTGACATGTGGGCCCTAGCAGCCTGACTAAATGGCAGATGCATCGAGCAACATTATCGAGTTCAAATCAGGGAGGCACGACCGAAAAGATTGGTCCGCTAGAGACACTGATGTTCGGGACCACTGATACATTGCAAATGTATCTATAATTTTTGATGTTCCATGCTTGGTTTTATCCACTTTCTTGTGTTTTATATACACTTTGGAGTACTTTTCATATGATTTCTTAGACTAACCTATTAACAAGAGCCACAGTGCCAGCTGCCTGTTTTCTGCTGTTTTTGGTTCCAGGAAAGTCAGAAAATGAATATTCTCGGAATTGGACGGGACAAAAGCCAAAGTGCCTATTTTTCCGGAAGTCATCAGATGCTAGAATACGAGACGGAGAGGGGCCAGGGGGCCACCACACCACCTGTCCGCACGGCCTAGCCTGGCCCGCGCCAGGGGGTGGTCTGGCCACCTCCGGCACCCCCTCGGCCTCCCCTTCTGACTATAAGATGCCCTCGGGATGAAAATCCTAAGTACCCGATCAAAAATCCATGAAAGAGTCTGTAGCCACCGTCGTCTCCATCCCTAGATCGGGAGGGATCTGAAGCTCTTCCCGGCACCCTGCCAGAGAGGGGAATTCACCCTGGAGGCCTTCTTCATCACCATGCAAGCCTCCGATGTGATGCGTGAGTAGTTCATCATTGGACTATAGATCCATGTAGTAGCTAGATGGCTGGTTCTCCTCCTTTGTGCTTTCATGTCTAGATCTTGTGAGCTCCGTTCATGATCAAGATCATCTATTTGTAATTCTGCATGTTGTGTTTGCGGGGATCCGATGGATATTGAGATGCCATTTCAGATTGATTATTGATTCTATCATGTCTTTGTTATGTGTGATCTTGCATGCTTTTGGTTGTTAGTAGCTATCTTGGCCAAGTAGATGCTAGCAACTCCAAGAGTTAGTATTTATGCTCGATAGTGGGTTCATGCCTCTGGTAATCTGGGGAAGTGGCAGAAATCTCTAAGTTACTAGATGTGTTGTTGCTACTAGGGAGAAAACAACAATCCTTTGTTCATAGAACAATCGTATTGTTTACATTACATGCAATTCGTAAAGCAATAATTTGTTGCTTGCAACTTAGTACTGGAGAGGGTTCGGATGATAACCTAAAGGTGGATTATTAGTCATAGATGCAGTTGGATGGCGGTCTATGTATAATGTTGTAATGCCTAATCAAGTCTCAAAGGAGTCAAGATGATTAGTATATGCATGTATTGCTTTCTCGATGTTTGTCAACTGCCCCGCAGTAATTTGTTCACCCAGCATGTTATCTATCTGAAGGAGAGCCACCTCTAGTGAACTATGGATCCCGGTCCTTTTCTTTACATACAATCTATAAACTGTTTACTTCTTTGTGTTTACTTTCTGCAAACTATTACTTCTTTCCATGACATACATTTAATCCTTTGTTTTCCGCAAAACACGGTGAGATTGACAACCTCATCGCAAGTTGGGGACAAAGTTCTGTGGTTGTGTTGTGCAGGTCTCCATGTTGCTACTAGCACCGGTAGTGCGCCCTGCCAAGGCTCATCTAGCAAAACCTTTGGGGTGTTTCCTTGCTCCTACTGGTTCGATTAAACCTTGGTTTCATAACTGAGGGAAACTTGCTGCTGTGCTCATCATACCTTCCTCTTGGGGTTCCCAACGAGCTCTACATCTAGCATTTTTCTGGCGCCGTTGTCGGGGAGTCAAGGACATCTTCACAAGGGGAGTCCCTCATAACCAATCTCTTTACTTTGTTATTTTGTTTTGCTTAGTTTCTTTTTGTTTTGTTTGCTTGCTTCTTTATCAAAAACACAAAAAACTTATTTTACTAGTTTGCTTTCTTTATCAAAAACACGAAAAAATTAAGTCTCCTTTAGTTGCCACCTCTTCTTTAGCTCACCATGTTGATCCCTAAATTCACCCTGAAAGATCTTTCAATTGCTAGTGGTTCTACAATTGGGAAAGATAATATTGAAGAATTCTTTAAACATGTTAGTAAGCATGAAGATACTAAACATAGATCCCTTGCAGAACTTGCTCCAAACTATGAGATTGCTGCAGCTTCTTTAATTCACATGTTAGAAGCTAGGTTTGCTAACCTCAACCCCTTAATGCAAGTAATGTTTATTAAGCTTAAAGAAATTGAGGACCCTGAAAAGAGGGATTTTATTCTAGAAACTTTGTTTAAGGAGTTCTATGATGTTGCCAAGGAAGCTAGGAAAGTATTTGAACATTTCAATATGCCAGGCTCATGTGTAGATATTGTTGGTACACGAGAAAAGATGAACAAAACCAAACCTAATGGGGAGGAACCTAAGATACCAATACCCTTTAAACTAGTAGCAATACATGATGCCATAGAAAAGAATCTTGATTGGATTGTTCCTACAAATCCTTTTGATGAAAGTAATGAACCTAAGAGCACTGAGAGAGGATCCTCTATAACTTATTTGTATGATATACCTTGCCTTTTTGAAAATATTTCTGGTATTAATCTTAATGCTTCTTCATTTGAGAACACTTGATCCTTTTTCTTGCTTCTTATGCCTAACTTAAAGGCGTTAAAGAGCAGTACTTATTGGGAGATAACCCAAAAGTTTTAGATGAGTCTTGGAAGTTATTAACTCTTTAATAACCTCTTCTTATCCTTTTTATTTGCTTTTTGTGCCAAGAGTAACCTCTAATGAGAGAGAAGTAATGATTGGGAAAGTTGCTGTCGCGAAACTGATTTCTGTGCTTCACCGTAAAAATTCGTGTAAAATCTCTGTATGTACTTTTGAGGCGTGAATTTTTGTGCTTCTGCCCCAGGTTAAACTTTCGTTAGTTCAACACTTTTTGATTTGAGCAACAGAAGGTCTTCAAAAAAATTCGTCGTTACCTGCTGGTCTATTTTGATAGATTTCTGCATTTGCTTCTTGTTGGTTCCTTTTTCAGTTCTTTTGGGGAATTGAGGTTTTTGAGGGAAGTGCTACAGTAGCTATTGTTATAATGGGAGTTTATTTGGTGTTAGAACTGAACCTTAAGACTTATTTATCTTGAGTGCACTAATGTTGCTAATAAAGATTGTGTGAAGTTTTGTATGAAGGAAAAAATTTCAGGTGTATGGAAGGAATGAGTAATGGGATGAAGGATGGACTAAAGCTCAAGCTTGGGATGCCACACGTGTCACCCCAAGAAATATCCAAGAAGTACAAGCGTCAAACCTTGGGGATGCCCAAGGCATCCCCTTCTACATCAATAAAAATCCCAGGTTTCTTCCAAACGCTTCATTTTTATTGTTTCATGCACAGTTGTGTTTTTCTTGGAGCGTCTTTTTCTTTGTTTTCGTTTTGGTTTTTCATTTCCTTTGGTTTGCTTAGTTTTCTGAATAAATTGGTTGGACCCCCTATTTCATACATTGGTTTGCAAATAGTTTGGTTTGGTTTGGAAAAGAGTAGGAAAGTTCATACGTATGTGGTAAAAATAGCTCGTTTTTGACTGTGGCCTATGCTTTGTCATGCCATGCTTGATATTGTTTTGGCTTTATGCTTAGTATTCTTTGTTGTAGCATGACTTGTTATAAACAATTGAGATTTCTTAATGTGCCTTGGATGAATCATGCGTTGTTTTAGCATATTAAAGCATAGTATAGTGGTATTCTCCTTTGATGCTTTATTTGGGTTGACTTGGCGCATGCTCACACCATGTTATGACTATCTCAAGTCATCATAGCCTTTATGATCCTTTAGTTTTCAACTTGTAGTATCACTTTATGATTTGATCAATGATGTTTTGTCGCTTTGCATGATTATGGCCATTATTGCTCTCTTAGTTTGTCGCTCCCAGTCTTTTGCTAGCCTCCACAACCAAGTATGAGTTCCACTCATGCATCCAACTCCCTAAACCAACTTATTCCAAAGAGTCCACCATACCTACCAATTATCATATGCTATTCCAAGTATATTCATGCTTTTGTTTACCTTCCAAATTAAACTTGTTATGAGAAAACTAGTGATTAAAGCTCTCATGAACTTGATGTCACACTTTACTTTTTTGCATCTAATAAACTTGAACCATTGGGTCCTTCTTTGTTGCGTATATGCTTGCGCTTTATAAGTTGAAAAGCAGAACCTTGTTTCATGGGGAACGCTTTCAACATTGCGCTTGTACTTTGTACCCCGTTGATATCATGTTCTTTTGCTTACGGATCCCGGCAGTGTGAAATAAAAGTGGAACTTGTAAGATCATGGAGTTTGTATCTGTGTTAGAGAAACGCCTGGGCCGCTAGCCTAAGCCATGCCTAATCATGGTGGAAACTTGCAGCTTCACCATAATGAGCACTCTATGAAGCATCCTCAATAAAAACCTATGCAAATAGCAAATAAAAAGATCGCTAAGATGCTCATTGTCTACTTGCCTTGTCATTTTGATTATGGGATAGCTCCTGTATCATGTGCAAGGGGTACCCCGTTGGCGGTTCTTTATGATACACATGTACTTACAATGACAAGAGCTTACTCGTGACTAAATTTGAGTAGCATGAGGTTCAGTCTTCGTAAGTAAGGGGCATGAGATTTCGGTTTATAACTTGTCAAGCATATCCTCTTAGTTGAGTCACTTTAACCTTAATCACCTTCAAGATGCTTATGATAGGGGCAATGAGAGCTGAAAGCTATAAGTACCATAATTTTTGGAAGCTCTTTATGGGACTTGAATCCCTACTTCCTTTTATAAAGGCCTTTCTTCCACCATTATATTGAGTCTCCACCTTCTACCTTTATGCACCTACTTTGAGAGCATAGTGGCCATTCTTAGTTCTATGTGCATTGTCCCAAGACTAGTTGATTGATGCATAACTTGATATTTCTTGCTTTAAACTATTTGTATCTAGTCACTCTTATGAACTTTGAAGGTGTCCTATGCATTTATATTTGCTACTCTATGAGGGACAAGCTGAATACTATTATGCTATGTTTTCTTTATGTGAAACAAACAAACGTCTTGCAAAGCATTGTTATTCATGAATCTTTTGTTTGTGCATTTTCATGTTGCATCATAGTTTCTTTGTCTTATTGCTAGAACCTTGTCTTTCATGTTCTGATTGAAGTACTATGATCCCAGCTTTGAATGTTTTACAAATACTTTGATCAAGTCTTTGATGGTGCATGTCACCTCAAAAATTATTCTTTCTTTTTATCACTTACGTACTCGAGGATGAGCAGGAGTTAAGCTTGGGGATATTGATACATTGCAAATGTATCTATAATTTTTGATGTTCCATGCTTGGTTTTATCCACTTTCTTGTGTTTTGTCCACACTTTGGACTACTTTTCATATGATTTCTTGGACTAACCTATTAACAAGAGCCACAGTGTTAGATGCCTGTTTTCTGCTATTTTTGGTTCCAGGAAAGTCAGAAAATGAATATTCTCGGAATTGGACGGGACAAAATCCAAAGTGCCTATTTTTCCGGAAGTTGTCAAATGCCAGAATACGAGACGGAGAGTGGCCACCACACCATCTGGCTGCGTGGCCCAGCCTGGCCCACGCCAGGGGGTGGTCTGGCCGCCTGCGGCACCCCCTCGGCCTCCCCTTCCGACTATAAGATGCCCTCGGGACGAAAACCGCAAGTACCCGATCAAAAATCCACGAAAGAGTCTGTAGCCGCCATCGTCTCCATCCCTAGATCGGGAAGGATCTGAAGCTCTTCTCGGCACCCTGCCGGAGAGGGGAATTCACCCCGGAGGCCTTCTTCATCACCATGCAAGCCTCCGGTGTGATGCGTGAGTAGTTCATCCTTGGACTACGGATCTATGTAGTAGCTAGATGGCTGGTTCTCCTCCTTTGTGCTTTCATTTCTAGATCTTGTGATCTCCGTTCAAGATCAAGATCATCTATTTGTAATTCTGCATGTTGTGTTTGCGGGGATCTGATGGATATTGAGATGCTATTTCAGATTGATTATTGATTCTATCATGTCTTTGTTATTAGTGATCTTGCATGCTTTCCGTTGTTAGTAGCTATCTTGGCCAAGTAGATGCTAGCAACTCCAAGAGTTAGTATTTATGCTCGATAGTGGGTTCATGCCTGGAGGGGGTTCGGATGATAACCTGAAGGTGGATTATTAGTCATAGATGCAGTTGGATGGCAGTCTATGTATAATGTTGTAATGCCCAATCAAGTCTCAAAGGAGTCAAGATGATTAGTATATGCATGTATTGCTTTCTCGATGTTTGTCAATTGCCCCATTGTAATTTGTTCACCCAGCATGTTATCTATCTTAAGGAGAGCCACCTCTAGTGAACTATGGATCCCGGTCCTTTTCGTTACGTACGATCTATAAATTGTTTACTGCTTTGTGTTTACGTTCTGCAAACTTTTAGTTCTTTCCATTCGATACATTTAAACCTTTGTTTTCCGCAAAACACGGTGAGATTGACAACATCATTGCAAGTTGAGGACAAAGTTATGTGGTTGTGTTGTGCAGGTTTCCACGTTGCTAATAGCACCAGTAGTGCGCCCTGCCAATGCTCAGCTAGCAACACCTTTGGGGTGTTTCCTTGCTCCTACTGGTTCGATTAAACCTTGGTTTCATAACTGAGGGAAACTTGCTACTGTGCTCATCATACCTTCCTCTTGGGGTTCCCAACGAGCTCTACATCAACACTGAGCCATCACCCACACGCCTCAAAAGTCTTCGGCGAGTCAACATCGCACGAGGAAACGAAAATCTTGCTTTTGCCATGTGTTGGCCCAACTTCCTCCATGTTTTTAGTGGATATATTGTAGTAGAGGGTCGTGAAACCGGAAAAAAAAAGTTTTCCATCGGCCACGGCCGAGCCGAGAATTTCGTCGCGGAAGACGCGCCTTCTACGACGACCGTCGGTCCAAGTCGTTGCGAAAGGAAACTTTTCTTGTAGTGACACATGCAATGAAATCTAGTGGATCCATGTGGTTTATGAGAAGAACACCACATGCTAGAGTTTCATTAGTGGATCCATGTGGTTTATGAAAAGAACACACATGCAATGACATAAGTGAATCCATGTGGTTTATGAAAAGAACACCGCATGCTGGAGTGGCATCATTGCATTTGTTCTTTTCCAAAAACACAATGATGCACACTGACACACACACACACATGCAATGAACTCTAGTGGATCCATGTGGTTTATGTGAAAAACACACATGCAATGACATCTAGTGGTCCATGTGGTTTATATGAAGAACACCACATGCTGGAGTGGCATCATTGCATGTGGTGTATTCCAAAACCACAGTGATGCACACTGACACACACACATGCAATGAAATCTCGTGTATCCATGTGGTTTATGAGAAGAGCACACATGCAGTGACATCTAGTGGATCCATGTGGTTGATGAGAAGAACACACATGCAATGACATCTAGTGGATCCATGTGGTTTATTAAAAGAACACCACATGCTAGAGTGGCATTAGTGGTTAAATGTGGTTTATGAAAAGAACACACATGCAATGGCTTATAGTGGATCCATGTGGTTTATGAAAAGAACACCACTTGCTGGAGTGGCATCATTGCATGTGTTCTTTTCCAAAACCACAGTGATGCACACTGATACACACACACATGCAATGAACTCTAGTGGATCCATGTGTTTTCTATGAATAACACACATGCAATGACATCTAATGGATCCACGTGGTTTATGAAAATAACACCACATGCTGGACCAGCATTAGTGGATCCATGTGATTTATGAAAAGAACACACATACAATGATATTGATACGTTGTAAATGTATCTATAATTTTTGATGTTCCATGCTTGTTTTATATCTACTTTCTTATGTTTTGTCCACACTTTGGAGTATTTTTACACATTTTCTGGAACTAACCTATTAACAAGATGCCATAGTGCTAGTTGCCTGTTTTCTGCTATTTTTGGTTTCAGAAAAGCTAGAAAAGGCATATTCTCGAAATTGGATGAAACGAAAGCCAAACCTCCTATTTTTCCCGACACGAAGACGGAGTCCAAAGCAGAGACCGAGGAGGGCCAGGGGCTGGCCACACCACCTGGTTGCACGGGCCAGGCCAGGCCAGCACCAGGGGGTGGTGTGGGCCCCTCAGGCCTCCACTTACCTTGCCCCTTCGCCTATAAAAGTCTCCCGGGATGAAAACCCTAAGTACCAGATCATAATTCCACGAAAAGATCCGCAGCGCTGCCGCCACCAAAGAGGAGATTCGGGGGATAGAAGTCTCTGTTCCGGCACCTTGCCGAGACGGGGAAGTGCCCTCGGATCCATCTTCATCGACTCCACCACTATCTCCATCGTCGTTGCTGACTCCCATGATGAGGAGGGAGTAGTTCTTTCTCGAGGCTAGGGGTTCTACCGGTAGCTATGTGTTCATCTCTCTCTCTATGCATGATCTTATTGAGATCATGAGCTTTGTAATCTATAGATCTATTCTGCTACTCAAGTGCTTTAATGAATCTCTGCTTATCCCCACGTGTGTGAAGTTGACAGTATGCACACTGTGTGGCACTTTGGCTAAGGTTACATAAATACTTATGATGAGTATAATTTGAGTTGGATGTCTCTATGAGATTCTTGTGTTTGTTGGAACTATCTAGCGCTCAAGGTGACAGTGAGGGGTTATCTAGATGGGGAATGTGAACTTTAAGGTGTGCTATTATAACCCATCATCGTCCAACCGGAGAGTAGTTCAGGGTAGCATAATGAAGAGAAGATATTTATATGAGAGTGTCCAGTAGTGAAAGTGTGATCCCTAGGCCTTGTTTCTAAGCATTGAAACACCATTGACAATCAGTTCTGTTACACGTTTGCTTGCGGCCACTCTTATTTCAGATTGCAATTACCACTTATAATCATCCATATTACTTATATTTCACTATCTCTTCGCCGAACTAGTGCACATATACACCTGACAAGTGTATTGGGTGTGTTGGGGACACAAGAGACTTCTTGTATCTTGATTGCAGGGTTGCTTGAGAGGGATACCTTCGACCACTTCCTCCCTGAGTTCGATAAACCTTGGGTGGTTCACTTAAGGGAAAACTTTCTGCTGTTCTACAAACCTATTCACTTAGAGGCCCAACACTGTCTACAAGAATATAACCGTGCATAGACATCAAGCTATTTTCTGGCGTCGTTGCCGGGAAGGTAAGGTAAAAGGTACTCACATCCTCTAGCTACTAAGCTATCTTCTAGTACTGTTGCTGGTGTGTGAGTGCTCGAAGTTATTTCCTTTAGATTCTACAATTACATCTTTTTGTTTCTTGTTTTTATTTTCACTGGTTAGGCTTAATGGAAAACAACAACAAAATTAGAGAGCTTTATAGTATTTATCTTGAGTTAGGACATGAAGTGTTTGAAGAGAAAATTAAAAAACCAATGGAACTTTCTTTGCATGCTAATAGAAATGTTATTAGTATGAATTCTTTGAACACCATTATTGCCAATGCTATGGAAAAGTCTAAGCTTGGGGAAGCTGGTTTTGATGAGTATGATATTTTTAGTCCCCCAAGCACGGAGGAGAAAATTTACTTTGATGATACTATACCTCCAATATATGATGATTACAATGATGAATATGATATTTTTAGTCCACATACTATTGAGGAGGAAATTAATTATGAGTACAATATGCCTGCTATATTTGATGATTATGGTGATGAGAATAATAATGATAGCTATTTTATTGAATTTTCTCCCACTACGATTAATAAGAATGACTATGCTTATTGGGAGAGTAATAATTATTTTATGCATGTGGTTCATGATAAGAATGTTTTATGTGATAGTTATATTGTTAATTTTATTCATGATGCTACTAAAAGTTATTATGAGAGAGGGAAACATGGTTTTATGTATCTCAACAATATTAAATTCCCCTCTTTATGTTGGAAATTTTGAAGTTGCACTTGTTTTGCTTTCCTATGCTTGTTTCTTTGTGCTTTCAAGACTTATTTCTTTACAAGATTATTTTTCATAGGAAGTGGGTTAGACTTAAATTTGTTCCATATTTTCTTCTTGATGCTCTCTTTTACTTCAATTCATATTTCTTATGTGAGCATCATCGAAATTATCATGCATATCTTAATGGCTATAAAGAAAGAGCTTTTGGGAGACAACCCATTTTATTTTTACTTTTAATAAATTTTTCTTGTGTTAAGTCTTGGAAGTTATTGCCTCAGTAATAACCTCACCTTATCATTTTTGTGTGGTTTTTGTGCCAAGAGTAACCTCTAATGAGAGAGAAGTAAGACTTGGGAAAGTTGCCATCCCGAAACAGATTTTTGTGCTTCACTGTAAAAATTCGCGAAAAATCTCTGTACGTTGATTTGAGCTGTAATGTTTTGTGCTTCTTCCCCAGGTTGTTATCCAACTTTAGTTAGTTCAACACTTTTCGATTTGAGCAACAGAAGGTCTTCGAAAAAATTGGTTTTTACCTTCTGGTATGTTTTGACAGACTTCTGCCATTATTTGCATTTGCTTCTTAATCTCTTTCTCTTTGAGTTCTCTTTTGAAAAAGTATGGCGGAATATGATGGATATATTATTGACCCTCATGGGAGAGTATATATAGGCGTACATAGGATTATCTTGGAGTTTCGAGTCAAGTTAGGACTGTACGTAAATAGATCCTAACTCTATCTAAACTACCATAACAACCGTATATACCTAATACTCTAACACTCCCCCAAGGTTATAGCGGTAGCATCATGAACAACTGGAACATCGCAGATGGTCAGACTGGAGATAAACCTAAGTAGCATCCAGTAGGCTGACATCCCCCCGCAGTCCGAGCGGGAACATCATGGACAGTGTCGCAGCGCGGTAGCTTGGACTGTAGAGGAGGCTAATGATGCTCAAGCGAGGTGGTAGCCCTTTTTCCCATGTCGAGGGATCCGAGAGCGTGAGGCGGTGCCATGGTCGAGGTAGCCGTGCGATGGGTCAGCGTGGTCGATGTCGTGGTCGGGGATGCCGGTGTCGAGGTAGCCGCACGTGAAGCCGCATGCGCATAGTGCGCGAGGAGGATGACGGAGACACGTCGAGGCAGTCGTCGAGGGTGTCGATGCTGAAGCCAATGCATTCTGAGCCATCGAGGACGAGGTGCGGCCATAGTTTTTCCAGAACTAGGCGCACGTCGGGGATGAACCCACACTCTGGTTTTGCCAGAACCGAGTATGGAAAGAAGAACTCGTCGGTGACACGGTCGAGGCAGTCTTAGAGGGGTCGATGCCGAAGAAGACGTTGTCTAAGCCGATGAAGACAAGGCACCAATCCGAGTTTCCCAGACTCGGGAACGCGTCGGGGACGAAGGCACTCCCGATGTTGCCAGTATCAGGCGTGCGGGAGCAGGGACCATCATGAAGTTGCCGCCATGTCAGAAAGACTAGCAGGTGGTGTAGTCGGGGATGAGGCGATGACACTGGCGGTGAAGTTGTAGTGCACGAAGACGTAGAAGGCGGCGAAACCAGCGGTGACCTGGTTTAGTCATGATGGATGCCTAGAGCGGCGATGGGGTAGTCGACGGGACCTGCGATGGCGAGAGGGCGGCCTGCAGGTTACCTTGTGAAGCGCGGCGGCGGTGATCGAAGTAGGCAAGGAAGACCCGGCAACGTGATGAAGACCATGTGCAGACGGTGGCGATCCGCGCTATAGGAGATGGCGCGGTGAAAGCAAAGGCCGCCGATGCACGAGGACGGCGAAGTAGACTGCGTGCAGCCACGCTGTGACCCGAGGGGGCAGCATAGCTGCAGGGCGCAAGTCGGTGCAGCGGCTGGGAGACTACTAGCGACGTACACACCAATGAAGGCACGTTGGAAGATGGTAGCGTGGACCAAAGGCGGCGGCGCTGCAGCCCGATGGGGCGACACAACGGCAACCCGTAGCTCGATCGGTGGTAGGCGCGTGCTTGGGGACGTTCCTGGCATTGACAGGCGCATGATCGGTTGATCAGACCGATGGTGCACCGTATGCGCCATGGCATGGACGAAGCATAGATCGTAGTCGATGGAGGCATTGTCGGTGAAGTCCCGGACAATGACGACGAAGAGGATCCGAGGGGGGCGGCCATGGTAGCCTTCCGAGGAAGGCGTAGCAGCCATCCATGGTGCGCGGCAGCCTGCCGAGGCAGGCGCTGCAGTGGAGGGGGCAGGCGCACAGACACGATGTACATCTTCGATGCCGATGGTCAGAGTAGAGGCGCAGTGATGATGACAGCGGTGGGCGACTCAATCCGATCTAAGATTGGTAAACCAAAAAAGAAAACCGATCAAAAGATCGGAAAAAAAACTTACAGGGCAGCCGATCATGGATCGATGGACCAACCCTGCGTACGGGTTACACGGCCCCCGACGGAAATCATGGAGATCGACCTCCCCGAGGGCGGCGCGGGGCGGAAGCGTGTGCGGTGGCTAGGTCAAGGATCTTGCCGCTCTGATACCATGAAAGAGTATGAGTTTGGCAGAATATGATGGATATATTATTGAGCCTCATGGGCGAGTATATATAGGCATACAGAGGATTATCTTGGAGTATGAGTCAAGTTAGGACTGTACGTAAACATACCCTAACTCTATCTAAACTACCATAACAACCGTATATACCTAATACTCTAACATCTTTGATCACTTGATCTTTTAGAAGGAATTTCTAAAGTAGCTTTTGTTTTAATGGAAGTTTTACTTGTGTTGAAACTGAACCTAAAGACTTATTATCTTAAGTACACTAATGTTGCTGATGAAGATTGTGTGAAGTTTTATATGAAAGAAATTTTAAAGTGTATGGAAGAACAATGTGATAAGATGAAGTATGGACAAAATCTCAAGCTTGGGGATGCCACCCGTGTCACCCCAAGAATTATTCAAGAAGTACAAATGTCAAAGCTTGGGGATGCCCAAGGCATTCCCTTCTTCATCAATAAAAATTTCAGGTTTCTTCCAAACACTTCATTTTTATTGTTTCATGCACAATTGTGTTGTTCTTGGAGCATCATCATTTTTGTTTTTAGTTTTCTTTTGTTTGGTTTGCTTAAATAAGTTGGTTGGATCCCAACACACTTATTTTGGAGAGAGACACACCCCGTTATTCATTGCCTAGAACACTCTAGTTTTCACTCTTATTGTTCTGCGAGTGTTCTCCTTTGCTAGCACTACGTTTAGCTTTAGTTTTCGATTGGTGTTGGAAAAGAGTAGGAAGTTTGCTTATAAGTGGTATAAAAGGAGCTTGTTTTTACTGTGACTTAGACTTTATCATGCCATGCTAGATGTTTCTTTGACTTTATGCTTAGAGATTATTGCTGTAGCATGACTTGTTACAAACAATTGAGAGTGCTTAATGTGATTTGAAAGAATCATGCGTTGTTTTAGCATATAAAAGCATAATATTGTGGTATTCTCCTTTGATGTTTTATTTGGGTTGACTTGGCGCATGCTCACACCATGTTAAGACTATACCAAGTCACCATAGCCTCTATGATCATTTAGTTTTTGACTTGTAATATCACTTTATGCTTTAATTAATAATGTTTTGTCGCTTTGCATGATTATGGCCATTATTGCTCTCTTAGTTGGTCGCTCCAAATCTTTTGCTAGCCCCCACATGTACCAAGTATGAGTTCCACTCATGCATCCAACTCCATACAAAACCAAGTTATTCCAAAGGGTCCACCATACCTACCTATTAGCATTATTTCTATTCCAACTATATTCATGTTTTTATCTACCTTCCGAATTAAACTTGTTATGTGAAAATTAGTGATTAAAGCTCTCACAAACTTGATGGCACACTTTACTTTCTTGCACTTAATAAACTTGAACCATTGTGCCCATCTATGTTGCGTATATGCTTGCGCTTTGTAAGTTGTGAATTAGCAGAACCATGATACCATGGGGAATGCTTTCAACATTGCACATTATTTAGTTGATATCATGATTCTTTTGCTTATGGATCTTGGCGGTGTGAAATAAAATGGCAGCTTGTAAGCTCGTGGAGTTTGTATATGTGTTAGAGAAACGCCTGGGCGGCTAGCCTAAGCCATGCCTAATCATGGTGGAAACTTGCAGCATAACCATAGTGAGCAATCTGTGAAGCATCCTCAATAAAAACCTATGCAAATAGCAAATAAAAAGATCGCTGAGATGCTCATTGTCTGCTTGCCTTGTCATGTTGATATGGGAAAGCTTCCATATCATCGGGCAAGGGGTACCCCGTTGGCGGTTCTCTATGATACACATGTACTTACAATGACAAGAACTTACTCATGACTAAAGTTGAGTAGCATGAGGTTCGGTACTCATAAGCAAGGGGCATGAGGTTTTCAACTTATAACTTGTCAAGCATATCCTCATATTTGTTCACTTTAACCTTAATCACCTAAAGATGCTTATGATAGGGGCAATGAGAGCTGAAAGCTAATAAGTATCATAATTTTTGGAAGCTCTTTACAAGACTTGAATCCCTGCTTCCTTCTATGAAGGGCCTTTATTTTACTTTTATGTTGAGTCTCCATCTTCTATCTTTATGCACCTATTGAGAGAGCATAGTGGTCATTCTTAGTTTAATGTGCATTGTCCCAAAACTTGTTGATTGATTCATAACCTTGATATTGCTTGTTCTTAAACTATTTGTATCTAGTCACCCTTATGAACATTGAAGGTGTCTTATGCATTTATGTTTTGCTACAAAATGAGGGACAAGCTGAATACCATTATCATTATGTTTTCTATATGTGAAACACACAAACCTCTTTCAAAGCATTGTTATTCATGAATCTTTTGTTTGTAACTTTTCATGGTATAACATAGTTACTATGTCTTATTGTTAGAACTATATCTTTCATGGTATGTGAAAGTACTATGATCCTAGCTGTCAATGTTTTACAAATACCTTGATCAAGATTATGATGGTGCATGTCACCTAAAAATTATTCTTTTTATCACTTACCTACTCGAGGACGAGCATGAGTTAAGCTTGGGGATGTTGATACGTTGTAAATGTATCTATAATTTTTGATGTTCCATTCTTGTTTTATATCTACTTTCTTATGTTTTGTCCACATTTTGGAGTATTTTTACACATTTTCTGGAACTAACCTATTAACAAGATGCCACAGTGCCAGTTGCATGTTTTCTGCTATTTTTGGTTTCAGAGAAGCTAGAAAAGACATACTCTCGGAATTGGACGAAACGAAAGCTAGACCTCCTATTTTTCCCAACACGAAGACGGAGTCCAAAGAAGAGACGGAGGAGGGCCAGGGGCTAGCCACACCACCTGGTGGCCCGGGCCAGGCCAGGCCAGGGGTGGTGTGGGCCCCTCAGGCCTCCATCGACCTTGCCCCTTCGCCTATAAAAGTCTCCCGGGACGAAAACCCTAAGTACCAGATCATAATTCCACCAAAAGTTCCGTAGCACTGCCGCCACCGAAGAGGAGATTTGGGGGACAGAACTCTCTATTCTAGCACCCTGCCAGGACAAGGAAGTGCCCCTAGATCCATCTCCATCGACTCCACCGCCATCTCCATCACTGTTGCTGACTGCCATGATGAGGAGGGAGTAGTTCTCTCTTGAGGCTAGGGGTTATATCGGTAGCTATGTGTTCATGACTCTCTCTATGCATGATCTTATTGAGATCATGAGCTTTGTAATCTATAGATCTATTCTGCTACTCAAGTGCTTAAATGAATCTCTGCTTATCCCCACATGTGTGAAGTTGACAGTGTGCACACCGTGTGGCACTTTGGCTAAGGTTACATAAATACTTATCATGAGTATAATTTGAGTTGGATGTCTCTA
This sequence comes from Avena sativa, assembly GCA_916181665.1. NCBI lineage: Eukaryota > Viridiplantae > Streptophyta > Magnoliopsida > Poales > Poaceae > Avena > Avena sativa. Next base: position 430,885,045 of record OV702292.1, on the reverse strand, counting down.
TGAGATTGTGGTGTTTGTTGGAACTATCTAGCGCTCAAAGTGATAGTGAGGGGTTATTTAGATGGGGAATGCGAACTTTAAGGTGTGTTGTTATATCCCTACATCGTCCAACCAGAGAGTAGTTCAGGGTAGCATAATGAAGAGAAGATATTTATATGAGAGTGTCCACTAGTGAAAGTATGATCCCTAGTCCTTGTTTCTAAGCATCGAAACACCATTTACAATCAGTTATGTTACATGTTTGCTTGCTGCCACTCTTATTTCAGATTGCAATTACCACTTATAACCATCCATATTACTTGTATTTCACTATCTCTTTGCCGAACTAGTGCACCTATACACCTGACAAGTGTATTGGGTGTGTTGGGGACACAAGAGACTTCTTGTATCTTGATTGCAGGGTTTCTTGAGAGGGATTCCTGTGACCACTTCCTCCCTAAGTTCGATAAACCTTGGGTGATCCACTTAAGGGAAATCTTGTTGCTGTTCTACAAACCTCTGCACTTGGAGGCCCAACACTGTCTACAAGAATTGGAGCGTGCGTAGACATCAAGCTATTTTCTGGCGCCGTTGCTAGGAAGGTAAGGTAAAAGGTACTCACATCCTCTAGCTACTAAGCTATCTTCTAGTAATGTTGCTGGTGTGTGAGTGCTCAAAGTTATTTCCTTTAGATTCTGCAATTATATCTTTTTGTTTCTTGTTTATATTTTCACTAGTTAGGCTTAATGGAAAACAAAAAAAACTAGAGAGCTTTATAGTATTTATCTTGAGTTAGGACATGAAGTGTTTGAAGAGAAAATTAAAAAACCAATGGAACTTTATTTGCATGCTAATAGCAATGTTATTAGTATGAATTCTTTGAACACCATTATTGCTAATGCTATGGAAGAGTCTAAGCTTGGGGAAGCTGGTTTTGATGAGTATGATATTTTTAGTCCCCCAAGCACGGAGGAGAAAATTTACTTTGATGATACTATTCCTCCAATATAAGATGATTACAATGATGAATATGATATTTTCAGTCCACCTACTATTGAGGAGAAAATTAATTATAATTACAATATGCCTCCTATATTTGATGATTATGGTGATGAGAATAATAATGATAGCTATTTTGTTGAATTTGCTCCCACTATGATTAATAAGAATGATTATGCTTATAGGGAGAGTAATAATTATTTTATGCATGTGGTTCATGATAAGAATGTTTTATGTGATAGTTATATTGTTAATTTTATTCATGATGCTACTGAAAGTTATTATGAGAGAGGGAAACATGGTTTCATGTATCACAACAATATTAAGTTTCCCCTCTTTGTGTTGGAAATTTTGAAGTTGCATTTATTTTGCTTTTCATGTGTTCTTTTCCAAAACCACAGTGATGCACACTAACACACACACATGCAATGAACTCTAGTGGATCCATGTGGTTTATGTGAAGAACACACATGCAATGACATCTAGTGGATCCATGTGGTTTATGTGAAGAACACCACATGGAATGACATCTAGTGGATCCATGTGGTTTATGAAAAGAACACCACATGCTAGAGTGGCATTAGTGGATCCATGTGGTTTATGAAAAGAACACACATGCAATGACATCTAGTGGATCCATGTGGTTTATGAAAAGAACACACTACAAGAAAAGTTGGCTTTTACAACAGATGATTTTCGTGGTTGAAGGCCCGTTTTTCATTGCTAAAAAATCTTCTACGACAGATGCCCATCGTGGTAAAAGCCCCGTCACAAAAGAATCTACCACGGTTTTTTCTGACCGTGGTGAATCGCACCCTTCAGCCACGAAAACTTGTTCCGTCGTAGATCTGTTCACCAGCCGCGTTGACTGCTGACATAATGCAAAATGCCATGTGGAAAACACCATTAACGACCAGTTACCGCCGTTAACGGACACGGAAACCATGGTAGAAGCCAGGCCTAGCTAAGGCCTGCTCATAATTAAGTGGGACGACCCATCAAGAGAGCCCAATAAGATTATGGCCCATTATTGTTTCGTCCGACACTGTTTGAAATGGTCCCAAAGATGTCACCAGCAGCGGCCCATGAATGTTAGGCCCGTTACTATTTCGGCCTACAGAACCCCACACTGTTCGAATACTGTGCGACCCGTTAAATGGCTGCGTCATGTAGGCCCAATACTATTAAGGCCCATGGTCAGCCCGTCACTGTTATCACAGCTCGTTCTGGGCCGCTTACGAACGACCCACTTTTGAGAAGGTCCGATACTGTTCTGGCCTTTTACAGTACCATCCGTCAACTTCTCGGGCCCACCAGTGGCCTGCAACTATTCTGATATGGTACTGTTCTAGCCTGCCAATATGTTTGGCCTGTTACTATTCCTTTCTGGTAATATATTCGGCCTGCTACTATTCTACCTCGTTACTATTCTGGCATCTACTATTCAGGTTTGTTACTGTTGTGGTCCTATACTGTTCTGGCCTACCACTTTTCTAGTCTGTTATTAATCTGCCTGTTACTAAGCTGGGTTGCCTCTGTTCTAGCTTGTTACTGCTTTGGCCTATTACTGCTTTGGCATGTTACTGCTTTGGCCTGTTACTATTTTGTCTTGTTACTGTTTTGGCATGTTACTGTTTTGGCATGTTACTGTTTGGCCTATTACTGTTCTAGCCTATTACTGGTTGCCGCCTGACGGTAGGCCCGTTAAGGTCGCGCACCTACAGTTTTGGCCTTTCTAAAGCCCAGGCAAATATCATAAAAGGAGTACAATTAGCGAGCATCTTATACTGTTCATGGTAGGCCTAATACAATAAGGGTAAATAACAAAGACCTAAACTCTTACCTGATCGACATGGCTGGCGCAGTTATGATACTGCCTACCCCCATGCGGGACGGGGTCAACTAAATGCCTACATGGCCTAGCTCAAAAAAATGCCTACATGGCCTATGCGAGTTATCTAGATATTATATCAGCTGCAAACTTCTTAAAAATATTACATAATATCAACGCTCGGGAAAGAAAATTCAGCATTTCAGTTGAAAATCAAGCTAATTATATTGTCCTCAATTTGCTTTCTCAATCCATCAGCTGCATCTCCTTTTGAGTGTGACAACTACATTGGAAAACCACATTGAGACATGATCTTGCAGCCCCCTTTTTGGTGGGCATAGCAATAATTGCAGTCTGAAACTAAGTAATAACAAGTTAATACAACAAACAGGATAAACTACTCATAGCTTAGAATGAACCAAATAGAAATTATAATCGCATCATACGAGAACTGTATAGCAGGAATGAAAACAAGGAATTAACTATATATTGTAGAGGATAGTTATGTTGTTTTTTAGGACGAACCAGAACGAGATGCAAGATATAGTAGCATCAAACGTGAACCTGTAGAACAAGACAAACAATCATTAGAAAAGTGTGCCTACAATGAAATGAGCAATCAAACGAAGAGTTTTTTAGAATTTCAGCAAATATAAACTAGGCAGGTCATATAAGCAAATATATATGGAAGAAGTGGTATTTCCTGGAACGCAAGAGACGTACGGTGATTCAGAATTTACAGTGAGCTACACAATGTCATGCCGTTTCTGTCATAGCTAAGAATCAACCAGATAGAACTATGGCATCATATGAGAACTTCTAGAGCAGGAATGCAAACTACGAGTGAACTACATAGTGGAGGACAGTTATGCCATTGCTTAGGACGAACCATCACTAGATAAGCAAATAATGGCGTCGCTTGTGAACCTGTAGAAGAGCCTATGCAAACCATCATGTTCATTGTTCCATTATGGGCTCTATGCAAGAAAAAAAAATAGTTAGTGTTGCAGATGTTGAAGAACCAGATGGCAACAACAAAATTATAATCAAATTAGTCTGAAGAGTCTAAACGAGTACTACCGGACAGCATAACGATGCCAAGGAGGAAACAATAATAGGAACTTATCTCAGGATGAACCAGATAGATTCAGTAACTATGGAGCAGGGAATCCAAACTAATATTTTCCATTGATTTTACATTTTGCAAGAACTAGACGATAGCAGGCAATTACTATTGTTCATAGTAGATAAGAACATGTGCATGACTTCAAAATTTGTAGAGAAGCGAATGCAAACCAACATGTCTAGTGACCTACTCCGTAGTATCTAGCATGAAGAACATGCGTGCGTTTTGACTGGGTGTACAGGACGATTAGAAAAATGTAGTTCACTTCGATAGGCTTGAACCTGCTGTTCTGCTGACAAAACAAAAAAAATGGTGATTTGGTTACCATGGTCGAATAGGCTTCTAATCATCATCCGTACCGACGCGGGTGACATCCTTGTCACCCAGGGTGCTTCGGTTGCGCTGGCTGTTTGCGTCGGGGAAGCAGATCTTGGGCGCTCGATGCCAGATTAAGCACGGTGGACGAGGTTGAATCGGTGCACTAGATGGCGGTTCAGGTAAGGTACAGGTGGGGAGGATGTCGGCGGTGTTGAGGCAGATCTTGGGCAGTCATTGATGGATTCGGCACCATGGAGGGGAAAGTGGGAAAAGGAAATCAGGTGCGATGGACGACGACGAACTCGGTGACTAAGGTCAGGTGCGGTGGATGTCGGTGAAGAGGCAATGATGATTTGGATGAGACCGTAGCTAATGCATCTTCGGTATACTTTTGGCTGAGGAGTGCATGGTGTCGAGTCCCAGCGGGCAAAGCCAGCCGCGGAGAACTGCTGCGGGAGGTTCTGGGCGCTAGAAATTTCGCAGTGTTTGAAATGGAGGGGCGCCAGAAATTTCGCAGTGTTTGAAATGGAGGGACGCGAGGGAGTGGGGACCACGTGATTTTGGTATCGTTTGAAATGGAGGGGCACCAGAAATTTCGCAGTGTTTGAAATGGAGGGGCGCCAGAAATTTCGCAGTGTTTGAAATGGAGGGGCGCGAGGGAGTGGGGACCACGTGATTTTGGTATCATTTGAAAAGGAGGAGCGCTAGAAATTTCGCAGTGTTTGAAATGGAAGGGAGCGAGGGAGTGGGGACCATGTGATTTTGGTATCGTTTGAAACGGAGGGGCGCCAAAATTTTCGTAGTGTTTGAAATGGAGGGGCGCGAGAAATTTTGTAGTGTTTGAAATGGAGGAGCGCGAGGGAGTGGGGACCATGTGATTTTGGTATCGTTTGAAACGGAGGGGTGCCAGAAATTTTGCAGTGTTTGAAATAGAGGGGCGTGAGGGAGTGGGGACCACGTGATTTTGGTATTGTTTGAAACGGAGGGGCACCAGAAACTTTGTAGTGATTGAAATGGAGGGGCGCCAGAAATTTCGCATTGTTTGAAATGAAGGGGCACGAGGGAGTGGGGACCACGTGATTTTTGTATCGTTTGAAACGGAGGGGCGCCAGAAATTTCGCAGTGTTTGAAATGGAGGGGCGTGAGGGAGTGGGGACCACATGATTTTGTTATTGTTTGAAGTGGAGGGATGAAAGAAATTTCGCAGTGTTTGAAATGGAGGGGCGCCAGAAATTTCGTAGTGTTTGAAATGGAGGGGCGCGAGGGAGTGGGGACCACGTTATTTTGGTATCGTTTGAAACGGATGGGCGCCAGAAATTTCACAGTGTTTTGAAATGGAGGGGCACGAGGGAGTAGGTACCACGTGATTTTGGTATCGTTTGAAATGGAGGGGCACCAGAAATTTCGCAGTGTTTGAAATGGAGGGGCGCCAGAAATTTCACAGGGTTTAAAATGGAGGGGCGCGAGGGAGTGGGGGCCACATGATTTTGACCGTCTAGCAATCGTATCCATCCATCCCAAATCAACGGGCCATAGGGAATACCTTCACTTCGAAGGCTGTGGCGCGGACACCTATGCAAGCAATTGTTGGGTGTTCCAGAGTAAACTATAGGGGTAAATGTGTAGGTTACTGTAGTAGCAGACCATTAATCGGGCTAGCTGGCATGATGTCATTTTTGGAGCTCCACTAGTTCAAACTTTTACTTATGGTGTTTAGGAGTGAATGCATGCAGCTCAGAAAAAAGGTATTGTACTTACGTGACTAGTAAACTGTACGTGCTTCACGCGACTATTTTATTGCGTGCACTCCAATAACTTACCTTATTAAAGCATAATAATATCCTCCATAATTTAGAACTTTGGTGCAATACTTGGTCGACTTAGAACTAAACATCTCTCGAGTATTTTAGAAGTACTCTGAAACATGTTTCTAGCTTACCAAGATATCGTGTATTTTTTAATGGATGCGGTACTATGGATGGTTTTGCATGACTGTCGACATGCACAATTTTGGTTTTGCACTGTTCACATTTGACGTCCAAGCAAACAATGTACATATAACTCTCCATGAACAACGATTAGAGTCTACATTTAATGTAACGTGTAAGTTTCGTCGTTTTTCCCTACTTTCTAAATGTTACATTAAACTACCATCATTTCTAATGATGCATGAAACGACAAATACAGAGTTGTGACCTTTTTTTAGTATCTAAAAATATTTTCATTGTTAATAATTATTTTTCACTATTTTACAGAGCACTCCATAAAACGAAACAATGTTTTCACCATCAGGGGAAATGTTTCCATTACATGACAAAATAATATCTTCATCACCAAGAATATATAGCACAAGAAATGAATTCCATCACAATAACCATATGCAATGACCTGATGTGTATAAACCTTAGTGACCGTCTAATTTGTAATTAGAAGTGTCAAGGAGGGAGCATGCTAGATTCATTTATGGTGGCTAGGTGCAAATTTTTAATTCAATAAATGTACTACATTCTTGTGGACACTCACAAAGACAATTGACCTCTTGTCTTAGGAGACTTGTGATAAAAGGATTACTAGTAGTTCGGAAATAGGTGACCTGGAATTTATCTAGATTTGTATGTATCACTAAAATACGTCTATATACTCATGAATATGACCTATTACTCGATCTACTTACTCATGAATCTAGACAAATCTAAGTTTCGTATTGAGGTAGTACGGCAATATTATAAATTTGCAATGTTGTCATGATAAATAATGATATTCGCTACACTCCATAAACGAAACCACTTCTTTTCTTTTGTCACAGTTTTACATTTTTGTACTGAAGTGTTTTTTACTATAAAATAACACACGAAATTAGTTACACGTTAGTGATTAAGTACTTCCACTAATTTGTATTTACATACAGAGGTAATACTACACACTCAATTAACATCATAAGTAATTTCTGTTTCTCTCTTTCTAGAGGAGTTTTCTAGCTTGTCAGTTTGAAGAATCATTTGTCAGATAGGGAGAATTGAACACTTTAAATTATACATCGAGTGATTAGATGGATGGACGATTAGTCCATAGAGGCAGTCGAGCTGGTAAAATGCTCACATTTAATGGTAGATGTGAGCACAATTGATTGAGTGATAAACCTTTTTTTGTACGGTTGAGGCCCCCATACATTGATGACACTCGCTAATCAACACAGCTCACACATAAGTGTATTTTTACGTAGTAGTAGTAGTAGAAACATCATCTAGCGAGACAGAGTTCAGTGTCTAGCAATCTGGTCCGTCCAATCCGAAATCAACGGGTCAAAGCGGATATCTTCCCTGCAAAGGGTCTGGCGGGAATGCCTATGCAAGGAAACGTTGGGTGTCTGTGGGTAGACTATAGGGGTAGCTGTGCTTGTGACCCAAAGTACTCCAGAGTCCAGACAATAGCTGGGTGTCCCTGATGCTGACGGTGTATTTTATTTTCTAGACACTGGATCTGGATCCCTACACATCTGACAAAGTAGAAAGTATGACCAAATTTAAAGATCACTCATTGACGATTTAATTATTTTTGATTTATCAGACATACTCTCCCTCCATCCTAATTTTCTGAAAATGCCCTCCAACCTAATTAAAAAGGAAGACACATATTTGACGAAATTTGAATGTATATGTACACTAAATAGTTACTACTATATGGCAAGTATATCGTTACAAAGGCTCCACAGAGCGCATTCGAACGCCAAAGAGTGCAATATAATTATGCGAAGACAGATGAGAAAAAACGATCCATGCACCCAAAAGAAATAAAAAGGAGGGCCACGTAGGCAAGTCCTCCCCCTTCCTAGTTCCTACTCCAAGATTCGGCGATTGCAACACTATGGCCGCCCTGCAGAGGTAGGGCCTCGACGACCTCTGCAATGTTCACGACCTCGACGCCCAACATGAGATGGCTTTTCTCTTCCTACTTAGTGGGGCATGACCTAGACGATCTCCATAATGGTAGCTGCTGGCTGCAGAGCACCGTGACTTCTTTCTTCAAATTTTTGCACTCAACGCGAAGCGTGGAGGAGTCACGCTCGTAAGATCGTGTGAGCTTCATTTGAAAAGCCAAATCGGCTCGGAGGCGATTACACTCTAGGTTGAGCTTGAAGTTTATGTGAAGAATGTTAATGTTATGGTTGTAGATTTCATCTACTTTGGCCGAGATTCTCGCCCTGACTTCCTGCATGGAAAATGCATCATCAGTAAGAGAGCATGGAGTGCATGCAGAGAAGAACATAAAATGTCAATACATGTATAGTGATTACAGTACCTCTCTTCTTCGACCGAGAGCGGGCATGAGGACATCGTATGCATCAGAGATATCTGTCGTGCTATCGACCTGTGGGGTGGAAAATTCGACACTCGAGCCGCCTGCCCTGGAAGATGTACAAAGACGGTTCAATAGTAGGAGCAGACAGCCAGGAATCATTAGTACAAACCTACCCGGACTCTTGGTCCCCATGATAACCTCTCTTCGGATACATGCACGAAGACGAGCCCTCGCCCCATGGCTGGTCTCCTTTCTCGGTTCGAGCCTGCATGTCACCCTGCTGGCGGGATTTCTCCACGGATCTAACCACCGCCATCCACTACAAGAAAAGTTGGCTTTTACAACGGATGATTTTCATGGTTGAAGGCCCATTTTTTGTGGCTAAAACGTTTTCTACGACGGATGCCCATCATGGTAAAAGCCTCGTCACAAAAGAATCTACCACAATTTTTTTCCTGACCTGGCGGATCGCACCCTTCAGCCACGAAAACTTGTTCTGTCGTAGATATGTTTGCTAGCCGCGTTGACTGCTGACGTCATGCAAAATGCCACATGGCAAAAACCATTAACGACCAGTTACTGCCATTAACATCTACTGAAACCGTGGTAGAAGCCAGGCCTAGCCAAGTTGTGCTCATAATTAAGTGGGCCGACCCATCAAGAGTGTCCAATAAGATTATGGCCCGTTACTGTTTTGTCCGACAATGCTTGAAATGGGCCCAAAGATGTGGCCAGCAACGGCCCGCGAATGTCAGGCCCGTTACTGTTTTGGCCTACAAAATCCCACACTTTTCGAATATTGTGCGGCCCGTTAACATGCTGCGTCAAGTAGGCCCGATATTGTAAAAGCCCACGGTTAGCCCGTCACTGTTCTCACAGCTCGTTATGGGCCGCCTACGAACGACCCACTTTTGATAAGGTTCGATATTGTTCTAGCTTTTTACTATTCTGGCTCGTTACTGTTCTGGCCATCTACTACTCATGTGTGTTACTGTTCTGGCACTTTACTATTCTGGCCCATTACTGTGTTGCTTGCCCCTGTTCTGGCATTCTACTATTGAGGCATGTTACTGTTCTGGCCTATTAGTATTCTGGCCTGTTACTGTGCTAGATTGCCACTGTTCTGGTCTACTGGTGTTTTGGCCTGTTACTGTTTTGGTCTGCTTCTGTTTTGGCATGTTACTGTTTTGGCCTGTTGTTTTGGCCTCTTACTATTCCGGACTGTTACTGTTCCAGTCTGTTACTGTTTTGGCCTGTTGCTGTTTTAGCTAGTTACCATTGCTATTTTGGTTTGTCACTGTTTTGGCATGTTACTATTTTGGCTAGTTACCGTTACAGTTTCGGTAATTCTGAAACCTGATCGACCTGGCTAGCGCAGTTATGGTACCGCCATGCATGGACGGTGTAAACTAAATTCCTACATGACCTATGCGAGTTATCTAGATATTACATCAGCTGCAAACTTCTTAAGAATATTACAAATTATGAACAAAAGGGAAAGCAAATTCAGCACTTCAGTTGCGAATCAAGTTGATAGCAGAGTCCTCAATTTGCTTTCTCAATCCATCAACTGCATTGAGATATGATCTTGCAGTCCCCTCTTTGGTGGCGATAGCAATAATTGCAGTCTGAAACTAACTAATAACAAGTTAATACAGCAAAGAAGACAAACTACTGATAGCTAAGAATGATCCAGATAGGAATTATAACTGCGTAATACAAACTTGTAGAGCAGGAACGCAAACCATGAATGAACTATATAGTAGAGGATAGTTATGTCGTTGCCTAGGATGAACCAGAACCAGATACGAGATATAATGATGTGGCTTGTGAACCTGTAGAACAGGACAAACAAGCATTAGAAAAGTATGCCAACAATGAAATGAGCAATCAAACAAAGTGTTTCTTAGAATTTCAGTATAAACTAGCCAGGTCATTTCAACAAATATATATAGAAGCAGTGGTATCTCCTAGAATGCAAGAGACATTGGGTGACTCAGAATTTGTGGTGAGCTACACAATGGGATGCAGTTACTGTCATAGCTAAGAATGAACCACATAGAAATTATAACCGCATCATAACAGAACTTGTTGAGCAGGAATGAAATACACGAATGAACTATACAATAAAGAATAATTATGTTGTTGATTAGGACGAACCAGCACCGGATACAGAAGATATATAATGGCATCACTGGTGGACCTGTAGGATATGCAAACCAACATGTTCAGTGTTGCCTTTTTGAGCTCTATGCAAAGAAAACGAAAATAGTCAGTGTTGTAGCTTTTCAAGAACCAGATGGCAACAACAAAATTATAATCGAACTAGTATGAAGAGTTTGAATGGGTACCATAGGACAGCAGAACGATGTCAGGGAGGAAATAATAGCAGGAACTTAGCTCAGGATTAACCAGATAGAGTCAGTAACTATGTAGCAGGGAATCCACACTAATATTTTCCACTGACATTACATTTTGCAAGAACTACACAATAGCAGGCATTTATTGGTGTATGGAGTAGCTAAGATAAGAACATGTGCATGACAAAATAACAGACATGTGCATGACTTGATATTTGTAGAGCAGCAAATGCAAAGCAACATGTCTAATGACATTGTATGTACTAGCACTAAGAATAGGCGTGCCCAGTGACTTGTATGTACTAGCACGATTACAAAAGTGTAGTTCACTGCGACGGGCTTGAACCTGTTATACCGCTAACAAAACAAAAATGGGTTGGTGTTTTGGTTAACCTTGGTCGGAGAGGCGCCTAAGCATCATCGGTACCGTGCGAGTGACGTCCAGGTCACCGAGGGTGCTGCGGTTGCGGTGTCTGTTAGCGTCGAAGAAGCAGATCTTGGGTGGTCGATGCCGGCTTGAAAGCGGTGGACGAGAGCGTCACTGAGGCAGATCCGGTGCAGTGAACGACGACGGCCGTGCAGCTAGTCTGGAGCGGTGGACATGGAACTCTTTGAACTAGATCACGCCCGGTGGACACCGGTGAAGCGGATCCAGTACGGTTGGGTAGCTTTTAGTGGCAAGGAAGCAGAGTTTGGGCAATTGATGACGCCATCGGCGTGGTGAAACACACCACATCTCCTAGATCTGGTGGGTGAGCATCGGTGAAGCGGCTATGCGGCGGTGCACGAGATCACAACTCAAGCTGGTGTGCGTGGTGGTCGTGGAGGGGACAGAGGAGCTTGGGATTTTTTGGAGGGCTGGCGGGAAAAACTGGGGGAATCGGGACCACAGAGGTGACTAGAAAAAATAATTAGAACCATGTCCCCGAGCTACCGACTTTAGCATGCCCATTTTTCATCTGAACAATGGGCAGATTTGGAATTTTAAATTCTAAAGTTTTTGAAACAGAAGGGCGCGAAATGATTCATGGTTGGTGTGTGGTTTTGCCGTTCGATTGGGAATTTGAATTTGGCTTGCGCCCATCTAATAATAATAATAGAAAAATTGTACTCCCCTGGTCGGTGTGATATTTTGGCTCAAAGTTTTTGAAACGGTGGGGCGGGAAATGCTTGGTAGGTGGGTGATTTTGCCGCTCGATTGAGATTTTGAAGTTTGCTAGCCTCCATCTACTAATAGAAAAAAAGGTAGTAGATCGTACACTAGCTATCCAGGAATTCAAGACCGAGAGTCACATCAACTGATCATCCATAAACATTTTTTTTGCACAAAAACTTGGATACCTTCCATTCACACAGCATAGCCGGTAAATTTCGCCGCTTGACTCAGATTTTAAATTTGTCTAGGGTCCATGTAATAATATAAAAATGGTACTACCTCGGTTAGTGATTTTGTCTGAAAATGTTTGAAGCAGAGGGGGTGCGAAATGCTTCGGGGTCGATGGGTTATTTTCCTGCTCGATTACGATTTTGAATTTGGTTGCCGACCAAGTTTTTATTACTAGAAAAAAGGTTGTGTACTTCGAACGCCATTTGGTCAGGAATTTAAGGTGAGACTCACATCAACTCATGCCTCCGAGTCAAACGGGGTAGGTAGTAGGTTTTGGCAGTCGACGGTGATTTTGAATTTAGAGATTGTCCAAAGAATAATTAAAAAAATAGGTTGTTCTCCCTCTATTTCAGGGATCCGAGTCAAGGAGAGTGATTATCTACCACGCATATGAAAATGTAGATCTCCGATACAAGAATGTTTGTTTAACATAACAACAAACAAATGTCTGAAGTATCTCTAATTCAAGCATGCGAAAATGGTGTGCAACCAAGGTCTACTAATTATTTAGGTCTCGATGTCGTCGGATTGATGACAAGTACGCCATGAGGGGGTCCTCGAGGCGTGCGGAAGAGAGGGGTGGGAGACGTATGGTGTTCCGGGACGATGAGCACACAAGTTTACCCAGGTTTGAATCCACCGGCTTTGCACGGATCCTACTCCTGCTAGCAATCCAGTAATACGGCAGAGCCGGAATATGGGTTACAAGGGTTTGCCTGTGCGAGTTGAGATTGTAGACTATTGAGGGTGCCCTAAAGTCTCTCCCTAGGGTGGCTTATATAGATATCCGGCCTAGGGTTTACAGGAGAGATCTATCTGGTTACGACTAAGAGTCAGTTACAGAGTACATCTTGAAGTACAAGTAACACTATGGGCCTAAGTCGGTAAGTCTTCTGGGCCTTCCCATAGCCGGATAGAACTCCGTCTCTTCTCCCTGACTGGGCCGCCCGTGAATCAAAGCTCTAACCCAAAGTGGGCCACCCTGGTCAGTGAGGAACTATGAGGATACCCGGAAAGTATATCCCCAACAGCAGCCCCCGGAAGTCTCCAAGATCCAAAGTCGGATTCATCATCGTCTAGCTTGATCTTCGGCTTGCAGAATCTTGAAGGGTTCCTAAAACTTCACAACAAAAAATACGATTCGGGTCTTAAAATAAGTCGGACCTATCAACAGGTTACTCGGATTTTCCAGCCTGATTTTAAACTAAGCCGGAACTTGGTCTCTAACGCCACCTGACACCAGTCATGGTCAAGTCACATCATCTGACAGACATCCTTTCAGCACGACCGTTGGTGGGTCCGCAGTTCACGGAACCGAGGCGCCGTTTCAATGCGTACGTGGAGATCAAGGCGACGTAATCATCGCGTGGGTCCTTCCCAGTTCCTTCCACGGTGCGTGGCGGTTACACTGTACCATTTGCACGAATCTTGGCGCGGTTAGGTGGATATAAGGGGTGAGGATTCTCCTCCTACTTTCTTCACCTGTTCCTTTGCCATTTCTTCTCCTCCAAATCTCCCACATGCACAGAGCTCCTCTGCTTTCCCCAAAAAATCCCAACGCCGCCCATCTTAGGTCACTGGCGCACCGGAGAAATGGCTTCGTCTTCATCTTCCGGTTTGGCGGCGGCAGCGACGGCGGAGGCGGCGGCAGAAAAGGAAAGCTTCGACGGGGTCTGGATCCCCTCTGTGCTCGACGACAAGAAGCTCCACGGCATGGAGACAAAAGGGCTCCTCCATGCCGGCGACTGGCGGAGCGGCGTCGGGGAGACCGTCCCCAACCCGCGCGCCGGCGAGCGGGTCCACTTCGGCACCCACCTTGACAGAGGTTTGTCGTTTCCTCCCTCGGAATTCTTTTCTGAGGTGATAGACCATTATAGTGTTCAACTCCACCATCTTCCTCCCAACTCTCTCCTAGAGATGAGCGCCTATGTGGCTTTGTGCGAGGGATTTCTCGGCATTAGGCCGAGTCTTACCTTATTCCGGTACTACTTCCATGTCTGGAGAAATTCTATCACTGCCGGTAATCCATATATTACCTACAATTAGTTTTTCACTTAGACGTGAGCGCGCATATCCCAGGATTCTTGCCAGTGACTCGGTCAAACAATGGCCAGCCACCTTCTTTTATCACAAGGATATTCCGGCTCCCGGCAAAGCCACTGCTTTGCCGTCTTTCATCGACGGAGCTGCCACGGCCCAACCGTCTTGGGACGAGGCCCCTCTGGCTCTCAGTGACGATCCGATCCTCGCTAAGAGGCGGATCGAATATCTGATTAAACACAAAGGACTGAAGGGATACAACTTGGTCCAATGTTGGGTGTCACACCGGATCCACCCCCTTCAGTACCATGGAGACCGACTGATGAACTCCATCACGTTGTCCAAAAAAGATTCCCTCCGCATCACCCCAGAGCCTATACCTCGCAATGTTACATAAGCCAGATCAAATGGCTGATAAGGGAGCGGATCGAGAGGAAGATCCGGAGGTTTCTCTGGATATGCATACAGCGGAAAACCCCGTGGTGCCGGTAAGCTTCTAATAGTAAACCTTTTTAGGTGTTTCATTCTTTTAGATTATATTGCAATACTGATATGTTTTCTTCTTTTCAGCTCGCTGACCTCCCTGAGTCGGAATTTGCTCCACTCGAAGGATATCCTCTAGAGTTTTCTCAGGAGGCGGAACTGGTCCCATTGCCGGACACTGTGCCCAAGAAGCGCAGGGCTCCGACAGTGGCTGTTGGCACAAAGGAGGTGCCTGTTGTGAAGAAGTATTTTTCAACACAATTTCTGTCTTTGTACTTTACTCGAATTTCCTTCCGAGATGTAATGTTTTCGACTCTATTACATTCTCAGAGCTAAGCAGCTCATCAAGGGTAAGGGGAAGGGAACTTCTTCAAAGCCCCTGCGACAGACGAAGCTTACCATAGCTTCTCCTGCCGTGGCTTCCCCGACTCCTGCCCCTCAACCTTCCGCAACGCCGGTGATCACTCCTTCTCCGGCTGTCACAGAAGATCCGGCTCCTTCAACAGAGCCCAGGATCCTTGAGTCACAAACTGACGTCACCATGAGTGAGTCAGGTATAAGTAAGTGTGAACCCTTTTCAGGTAATGATCCCTCGGCAGAAACCTTTGCCGAAAACCTTCTCAGCAATCTGGGATTTGCCAAGTTTGGCCTATCTCAGAAATCTGCAGAAGAGATCCAGCAGCTGGCCAGGCAGTGCCTGGATAAAAGAAATTTATCTGCCGAAGAAGAAGCACAAGAGGCAGAGGACATCAAGCACTCTGACCTTCTTGAACAAGTGCGTCTTTGCAACGAGAGGATCAGGTCCGGTGAGCTTCCAACTGCTCCAGTGACTCCTCTGACTCTCGCTGAGAAGGTTGTTGTTGAAATGAATGCGAGTTTGGATAAACTTACTCGCGAACAATATGTAAGTCGGAATTCTAACTCATGTTTTTCCTTTATTTCATATCATATCCTCTAGCCCCCAAGCATGAAGTAGGATATATAATCCAGGTTTATGCTTCCTTAGGATGCCAAAGAATGAACTAGTGTAGCCCCCAAGGCTCGTGCTGATATTAGTAAAAATATTAGCCCGAGTCTTTAGTAGACTTCTGACTTTGGGTATTCTGACTTACAAAAAGTATATTCCTATAACCAGGATTTGTTGAAAAATGTCTGCAACAAGCGGAGAGAGATCAGAGCTCTCCGACTTAAGAATGCTGAGCTTAAAGTTGCCAAGGATGAGGCCGAAGGTAATCATTCCGATTCTCAAAGCTTATCTTTCATGTTTTCATAGTCGAATTTTTACTAAACTGTTGTTCTTTTTTGACTTACAATGCAGGTAAAACAGTCCTGCACTATGATTGAAGAGGCCGAGAACCTCAAAACCTTGGTGGTGGAGAACAAAGAGCTTCGCCAAGAGCTAGATAAGCTCAAGGTGGATCATGAGAAGAGCATAGCTCAAGTTCTCGAGTCCTCCTCCATGGCTACTAACGAGCGTGATCGTAAGATTGCTGCTCAAGATCAGAAAATCTCGGACCTCAATAATGAGCTGTGCAGAGAGAGGAACCTTTCCGAGGCGCTCCGGGCTGAACTCCGAAGTCTTCGGGAAGAGAAGACCAAAGTTGACGATGTCATCTTCGGTATGTTCCATCTGTCTGACTTGTCTATTTTCTTTGAATTCTTTCAACATCGGATTTTATTAACTGTTTTGTGTATAGGTCCTCTGAACTTGACGGATTCCACCTCCGCCGAGCCCCGCACCCATCGGCTTACCCAAGTCGGTGACCTGCTTCATGACTTCCGCCAATCCCTTGAGGATATTGGCGAAGCTCTCAAGATTCCGGACATGCATAGCATGTCGGATTTTTAGGTGCGGGACAAGGCGAAGGAGATGCCGCAACTTGTCCAGGACTGGAACATGTCCTACGCACGGTTCGCAGTGTAGAACGCTCTCACCATGGTCATGAGCCACCATGGAAACATGGAGATATGGCAAGTGACCAGAGGGTACTACAAGGTAGATGGAGACGGCCAGGAGCAGGACATCAAGGCCATTATGGACTCCTGTGCCAGATATGGGTGTCACGTGGTTGATTTAACCAGCTATGAAACTCCTTCCTTCACCCGCGTGGACACTCCGCCTCTGCCTCCAGAAGAATCAGCAGAAGTTTCCGACGATGACCACACCATATCAGAAGTGGACATCTCGGAACGATATCAAGGCGATGTATCCAGCGAGCCGGTAGCTCCTTCCTCTCCTCCTGCATCATAGATTGCCAGAAATATTTGTATTATTCTGAAAAACATGATGGGTCTGTAAATATGCAGTACTATAATTTTGCTAGTGCTAAGCTTTTGATCTATTCAGCACTTTTGGCTTTAAATTTTTGTGTGCCTGAAATGTTTACATAAGCACTTTGTATTTTTTCGCCTATACTTATCGCTTATCTGGCTTTCCGCCTCGTCCCTTTCGTGAGCCGGCTAAACCTTCTGCACGGAAACTTTCCCGAGCAATGGATCTCAATTGCTAAACCAGTTTATACTCGGAAACAAAGCCGACTTCCAGTACCAACAATTCACTACTCGGAAAATACCTGCATCCGGTAATCAGACAAATAACCAAAGTATAGACTATAAACTTTAGGGTTATACCCGAAGGTAGCATTTTTAGAATCGGAAATCTAAACCAGAACAAACATGAGCATAAATTACTTTCAAGTATTCTGGGATTTTTGACTATGACATGATCATTAGAAAATAAGATGGTAAAAACTTCTCATAAAAAACTTGAGGCAACCAAGAATTTTTTATTTCTCACAGAACATGTACATATATATGTTTACAAGGAAGGATAAACTAAGAATAAAAGGGACGTACCTGAGAAATATTCCATGATCTGTCTAACTCATCCGGATTTGTACTGCCTCCAGCTCTCTTTCTCTTCTTAGTAGCAGGTCTTTCTTTGACTAGCCTTATGTCAGTTAAGTAGTACGAACCATTGTGCAATACTCGACTAACTAAAAAGGGCCCTTCCCATACTGGGGAAAGTTTGTGCTTTCTTTGCTGCACAAGCCGGAGAACCAAATCGCCTTTATTAAAAGATCTGTTTCGGACTCTCTGGCTATGATACTTGCGTAACTTTTGCTGATAAGCTGTTGATCTCATTTCAGCAATGACGCGAACTTCTTCGACTAAGTCTAGATCATTTTGTCGAGAAATCTTGGCATCCTCTTCAATATACGCGGCCACTCTAGGAGAAGTATGAATTAAATCACTAGGAAGAACTGCTTCTGCACCATAGACCAAGAAGAAAGGTGTGTACCCGGTCGACCTGTTCGGAGTTGTTCGTAAACTCCATATTACAGAGGGTAATTCCTCTTCCCAAGCCCCCACAGCATGCCGTAGTGGTGCTTCGAGTCTCAGTTTTAGGCCTTGTAGGATTAAACCATTTGCTCTTTCGACTTGTCCGTTAGCCTGTGGATGTGCGACTGACGCAATGTCAAGCCGGATATTTTGCTCGCTGCAGAATTCGGCCAATTCTCCCATAGAGAAGTTACTCCCGTTGTCCGTGATAATGCTATGCGGATAACCATACCGGATTATGACATCCTCGACAAATCTTTTGGCTATTGCTCCATCACAACTAGTGACAGGTTTAGCCTCAATCCATTTGGTGAATTTATCCACCATCACTAAGAGGTGAGTAAATCCACTTGGAGCTCGTTTAAACGGTCCTACCATATCAAGCCCCCAGACCGCAAAAGGCCATTTATAGGTATTGTTCGCAGCTGATCAGCCGGAACATGAGCTTGCTTGGCGTACTTTTGGCAGCCTTTGCACGTTTTGACTAATCGTTCGGCATCTGCCTGAGCTGTAAGCCAGAAAATTCTGTTTTTAAAAGCTTTTGCCACTAAAGATTTGGCTGTAGCATGGTGACCACACTTGCCTTCGTGGATTTCTCTTAAGATTTCCACTCCATCTTCCGGAGATACGCAGCGCTGAAAAACCCCAGAAACACTCTATTTATAGAACTCACCTTTAACTATAGTGTAGGATTTCGCTCGTCGGATAATCCGCCGGCTCAGAACCTCGTCTTCGGGTAATTTTCCATCTACTAGATAATCAAGGTAGGGTTGGGTCCAGCTGGGAATTACAGCTAGGAATGCTATTAGAGGTGATCCGGATTTGGTCGGATATTCCTCATCTACTCCCTTTATTGAGGGAACTTTGAGGTGCTCTAGAAAAGCGCCATCCGGGACCTCTTTCCGCGCAGAGCCTATCCGAGATAGTGCATCTGCTTCCTCATTTTCTGCTCAAGGGATGTGTTGAACCTCAAACCCTTCGAACGATTTAGATAAATCATCCACGACAACTTTATACGCTTCCATGTGCTTATTTGCATTACAAATATCCGACACTTGTTGAGAAACAAGATCTGAATCTCCATAACACATCAAACGTCGGATGCCAATATCCTTAGCAATCCAGATTCCATGCACTAGTGCTTCATACTCGGCAATATTGTTTGTCGCTGTGAAGTGGATCTGCAACACATATAGAAGTTTATCTCCTTGGGGTGATTTGAGCACCACGCCATCCCCCGAGCCCCCTCGAGCCTTAGACCCATCAAAAATAGAGGGTCCAATATTCCGATTCAGTGAGGGTCATATTCTCCTTCATCTTTGTCCAATCAGCGACAAAGTCAGCAAGGATTTGAGATTTGATTGTTGTCCG
Organism: Avena sativa; assembly: GCA_916181665.1. NCBI lineage: Eukaryota > Viridiplantae > Streptophyta > Magnoliopsida > Poales > Poaceae > Avena > Avena sativa. The sequence continues at coordinate 430,865,510 of OV702292.1, read as the reverse complement.
AGGTTTATACTCAATATCAAAAGCTAAAAGCTCTATGCCCCATTTGGCGACGCGTCCTGTGGCGTCACTGTTGTTGATTATATCTCTCATGGGAGCTGTGCTCACCACGGTATTGGATGCTCCTGAAAATAATGTCGTAACTTATGAGATGCTAGAAAAACACCGTAAGCTAACTTTTGATAGTGCGGATACCGCTGTTTTGATTCTGTTAGGACCTCGCTGACAAAATACGTCGGACGCTGCACTAGGTGTTCCTGATTTTCCTCCGGTCTCTCCACCACCATAATGATACTAACGAATTTGTTTATCGCAGCAAGATAGAGCAACATCGGTTCCTGTGGTTCCGGTGCAGTAAGGATAGGAGCAGATGAGAGTACTTTTTTTAGGTCTTGTAGTGCGGCTTCAGCTTCGTCTGTCCAAACAAAATCCTTGGTCTTTTTCAGGAGTTTGTATAATGGTGCGGCATTTTCTCCAAGCCAGCTTACAAACCGACTGACTGCAGCGATGCAACTAGTTAGTCTTTGTACCTCCTTCAGGCGAGTTGGCCTGGAAATATTGAGTATAGCCTTGATTTTGTCCCGGTTCACCTCTATGCCTCTTTGAGACACGATGAAACCTAACAATTTTCCGGCTGGTATTCCAAAGAAACATTTCTTCGGGTTAAGCATGATGTTGTATTTTCGTAGATTGGCAAATGTTTCCTCCAAGTCAGAAATCAGCGTTTCCTTCTTTTTGGACATCACCGCGATATCATCCACGTATGCATGTACATTGCATCTGTGTTGGTCATGGAGGCAACACTGCATCGTGCGCTGGTATGTAGCTCCTGCGTTCTTCAGCCCAATGGGCATCGTAACAAAACAAAAGGTTCTAAAAGGGGTTATGAATGAAGTTTTGACTTCAGATTCCTTCATCCGGATTTGGTGATAACTGGAATATGCGTCAAGAAAACAGAGGAGTTTTGAGCCTGACGTAGAATCGATAACTTGATCAATTCTAGGCAGAGCGAACGGATCTTTTGGACAAGCCTTGTTCAAGGCAGTATAATCAACACACATCCTTAAATCAGTGGTGTCCTTTTTAGGGACCAATACAGGATTGGCCGACCACTCAATGTGGATGACCTCTTCTATGAATCCGGCTAACTCGAGCCGTGCTAGTTCCTTAGCTATTGCCTTACGCTTTTCATCGCTGAACCGTCGTAAGGACTGTTTGACGGGTTTAGCATTCGGGTTTACATTTAAAGAGTGCTCGGCAAGTTTCCTAGGTACTCCGGTCATTTCAGATGGCGGCCATGCGAAGATATCTTGATTTGCTTGGAGGAACTTGATGAGCGCGCTTTCCTATGCGCTACCTAGGCCTACGCCTATCTGGGTCACCTTGGAGGGGTCATCATCCTTCAACGGCGTCTTCTTCATCTCTTCTGGTGCCTTGAACTCCGGATTTGGATTTTTCACCTCCTTCTTTGTTGCGGACATCTCGGACGGATCTATGCTCTTCTTGATCTCCTGGTACTCCTGGGCGTGCAGCACGGCTTCAGCAAAGGCGACATTTCCATCCTCGCATTCTCGTGCTTTCTTCGGGTCTCCCCTGATAGTGATTACGCCGTTGGGACCTGGAATTTTCATCATATTGTAAATGTAATATGGACGAGCCATAAAAGCCCAGTAAGCTGGACGTCTGAATATAGCGTGGTACGCGCTCTTGAACGGGACCATTTCAAAGGAAAGTGCTTCCGTTCGGTAATTCTTTGGAGTTCCAAAGGTAACATCCAAAGTGATCTCCCCCAGGGAATTAGCTTGTCTTCCTGGGACAACTCCGTGAAAAATCACAAAGCTATGGTTCAGCTGGGTCTCCGAGATCTTCATCCGGCGTAGCGTTTCGACATAGAGAATATTGATACTGCTGCCGCCGTCCATGAGGGTCTTAGAGAAACCATAACCATCAATAAGTGGACTGACGATTAAGGCGTATTTTCCTCGCTTGTGTAACTTAGGCGGATGATCAGCGCGGTCAAATGTGATTGCCACTTCTGACCAGTCCAAGTATTGGGGGACAGCCGGAACTGTGGCATTGAGCTTATGTAGAACTGCTTTCTTAACCTTTGCTGGTTGAGATCCGAGGAAGGTGACATAAGTGTCTTTTTTGGTGGGAAAAATTTTCTTCCCTTCCGGCTTGGGATTTGAAGCGTCAGCTTCCTCCATGTCGAAATCTTCCTTGGTCTCCTTATCTTTTTCGGGATTCTTCTTTCCCTTCTTCCGCTTAGCTTTGTAGCCCACGGTGTCATCTCTTTTGATGTCGTCATTGAAACGACATTCAGCTTTGGTGTGGGACAAGCCCCCATTGGCATCTAAGTGATGCACACATGGGTTACTGCCAATGTCGTCCCAAGAGTAGGTTTTGCCCGGTTGCTGGTCTCCTCTACCATGGACTCTTGAAGTCCCACGGCCACGCCCGTGGCCTCCGCCGCATCCTCCTCGTCCTCCAGACCTAAAAGTGGCCACTGCCGTTTCCGTGTTGGGTTTTTCTTCCGAGGTATTTTTGCGTTTCTGAGCTTGTTGCTTTGGTTGTTTTGCCGACTGAGGCATAACTAGGGCATTGAGTAATCCCTCTGCATCATCATCAGCATCTGCATACTTGCTCGTTGTTTCTATCATCTCTCCCAAATCAGTGACCTTGTCACACTTCAAGCGATGGCGCAGTAGACCAATTGGGAGACCTTCAATGAAAGCTTCAATCGCAGTTTGATCATTTACTCCTTCACATGAGTTCTTGGTGTCGATCCATCATCTTAGGTAATCCCGGCAAGTTTCTTCGGCCTTCTGGGTGCCACGCTGTAGGTCTCCGACCGTACAGGGCCTCCGGTATGTGCCTTCGAAATTCCGAAAGAACGCACTTTGCATGTCATACCAGTTGTGGATGGTGTTCTCCGGAAGTTCATTAAGCCATGATCGTGCCGTCTTCTGCAACATAAGTGGGAGATATCGGGTTGCGACCAGGCTATTTCCGCCTTTGGCAATGCAGCAAGCTTGGAAGAAATCATGTATCCAGGTATCTGGCCAAGCAATGCTATCGTAGGCTTGGATATGTCTTGAGATAGCAAATCCTTCCGGGAATTTTGTAGCTCTGATGCGTGGTCCAAAGCACTTTGGGCCCATGTAGATATCATCGTTTTCGTAGCGCCATGCCTCTATGTTGGAATTGATCTTGTGCCTTGCGTCGTTCGGGGATAGAGATTGTCCCAAATGTCGGCTGTGGCTGCGGTGCCTTGGAGCCGGACTTCGGCTTCTACCACCACCTCCTCCACCACGTCGTCCTCCTTGTCTCCCTTGAGAGCCGTTGTGATGACTGCTTGGTGGAGAGGGTGGGGCAGCTGGATTGTTTCCGGCTGTTAGCCGGCCTCCGTCCGGAGCGTCATTATTCCGGTTCCGGGGAGGGTCTTCACTTCGACGAGCCCCCTGCCGGCTTTCTCCGGCATGGTTTCCGTTGTTCCCACTACAGTGAGGCTCAGCCGGAAGGTTTGCATGTCTAGGAGGTGGCATTCTTTGACAATCCTCCTCCCGACGTTTCTCTTTATCTTCTCCCCTTCAATCGTTCGACTCTCGTCGGGGAGGATTCCTCGGATATAGTGCAGCAATGGCCTCTTGCTCAGCCGCTGGAGCGATGTTGCTCTAGTCACGTGCAGGTCTGTGATGTTGTCCTAATGATCCGGTTCTAGAGTAGTTGTCTTCCCGTCGGTCGGAACGGTGATGCTATTCCGGAACACGCTGGGGCCTTATATCATTCCAGGCTGAGTCCGTGTAACATTGGTCGGATTTGGAGACCAGTTTTCCACTTCCGGATTTCGCAGCCATCTGTTGCTCTAGACCCTTGGTGAGTAGCTTCATGCCTAATCGAACCTGTTCTGGGCCTGGGTTATTTGAAAGGATATCTTGAGCTGCGACAGTGTTCTGTACCGGTGTTGGGTACACCAGATCTCCTTTGCTATCGAGACGAGGCATCCCTGGATCTCCTTCAAAGAGGACCCTGTTCACTTCTGGAAATTTACCATCATGTGTGTAACGTTTTCGTGTCTTTTGATGCATCTGAGACATGTAATCCTTAGTTGCCATGCGTTTCTTTTCCTCCTCGATGTTTTTGGCTTCATCCAGGAGTTGTTGATTACGCACTTCTAGGGCTTGTGCCCTTTCATCCAGCTCTTCAGCAGTAAGTTCTGCAGTTGTAGGGATAGGTGTGGTTAATGCAGCATCGATGAGTTTACGCGCACCTTCGGTGATCACGTGTCCATCCACATATTCTTCTTTTTTTGGCTCTTCTGGGATAAGTGCTCCATCCGAGCATTCCTCATATTCCTCGGCAATCACCTCCTCTGTCAGAGGGTCTTTTGCTGGGGTCTTGTTCTTCTTCTTTGCCTTCTTGGCAGCGCCGGTAGCAAAGACGGCTTTGGGTCTGTTTCCCGGAATCAAGCTCTAATCGGTACTTTCGGACATACGGACTTCGGGATTATCTCCGACTTCCATGTCATCCTGCGCTTTGGGAGAGTGTTCCCCGGATCCTTTAACCATGGCTTCTCCTTCCTCTGCAGCTTTGGAGTTATACTCCGCTGAGAACTTTCGGAAATCTGCCGACGTCATCGATTCATCCGAGGATGCGGGTACGTCGGCGTTTGTTCCAATTGCCTCCAGCACGGAGTCGGTGTTGTCTCCAGCATTGGCAGAGCCGGATCCGGATCCCACGTATCCGACAAAAGTGTGTTGCGTTCCTCCTGAGGTACCTGCGGCTCTCGCGATCAGCTTCGTCGAAACTTTTGATGGTCTCGAGAATTGCATCTACGCCTGAGTTTTTCATTATCATACGTCGCAGTGTGTACCTTAGGAAAGGTCTGTCTGACCCGGCATCATTAGAGCCGGAATCAGTGTCGTTGATATGCTCCTCCTGGATTTCGACTTTCACGGGTGGGTCGATCTGGGATTCGGTCTCTCCAAGGAGATCCACTCTAGATTCGACTTGGGCCGCTAGGTCTTCTTCAGGCTCGGATTTCTCCACTATCTCCGCAATTGTGCGGGCAGGGTGGGGTTAGGGTTTTCTGAGATCCGGAACTCTACCGCCTCCGTGGACAAAGGGGACCCAGAAGATTCTTCTGCCTCTATCATCACCGCTGGGGTGGGTGGGATAGGTTCAGCGAAACCGATGTAAACATTGATCTCGCCAAAAGACATGATTGTGTAAGCAGTCACAGCCTCCTTAGCCAGAATCCAGGTCTCGCCAAGAACGATGAGAGGGAAGTCGCTGGCTTAGAGGATGCGACCGATGGTGATAGTCTCGCCGATTCCGATTCTTGCAGATTCCGCTCGGAACGCAGATCGGAAGCTCACTTGCCCCAGGGTGGGCGCCAACTGTCGTCGGATTGATGACAAGTACGCCATGAGAGGGTCCTCGAGGCGTGCGGAAGAGAGGGGTATGAGACGTACGGTGTTCCGGGACGGTGAGCACACAAGTTTACCTAGGTTCGAATCCGCCGGCTTTGGACGGATCCTACTCCTGCTAGCAATCCAGTAATACGGCAGAGCCGGAATATGGGTTACAAGGGTTCGCCTGTGCGAGTTGAGATTGTAGACTATTGAGGGTGCCCTAAAGGCTCTCCCTAGGACGGCTTATATAGATATCCGGCCTAGGGTTTACAGGAGAGATCTATCCAGTTACGACTAAGAGTCGGTTATAGAGTACATCTTGAACTACAAGTAACACTATGGTCCTAAGTCGGTAAGTCTTCTGGGCCTTCCCGTAGCCGGACATAACTCCGTCTCTTCTCCCTGACTGGGTCGCCCGTGAAGCAAAGCTCTAACCCGAAGTGGGCCACCCTGGTCAGTGAGGAACTGTGAGGATACCCAGAAAGTATATCCCCAACAGTCGACACATACTCTTCTACAGGAAGCACTAACTAAATGGTAGTAATCTTTCAGATCAAATAAAAAGCCTGCTGCGAAACAAATACTCCTACTACTGCATACTATCAAAACACAAAGACCAGCTAAAGTATATGTAGAACAAATAAAACAAGATTTCATCACGCATACACTACTATATAGAGAACACCATTTCATCATATAAAACAATGTTTTACCAGACACACATAGGCCCCCAAAATGAACAGACAACTCTAATATTCCAGCCCCTGCCGCTGTGACTGCAGCACAAACAAAGGTGCCGCCACAGTTCCATCAGCTACCAAAACAAACAAATATCAAACTACAGCTCCAAATAACACAACCTGGGCAAACACATGCTTGCCCAAACAAGCCTTGCTTGTTCATCTGAGTGTTATTTTCATCTCCTTGATGTTGTAGTCTGAATCAGCTGTGTTGCTAACAAGACTTCTTTTTCGTTTCTTTGATTTAGCACTCCGAATCACGTCGGTTGCTGAAGGAAATGAACAAAATGATCAGCAAAATCATAGGTGCACAAAAATGCAAGGGTTGCACATGAATGACTGCACTAACCAGGTGTCATAATGTAGGGATGTCAAGTACACCAATGTTTACGAGATCTGAACTTCTTAGACTTCATGTTGCTAAGATCTAATTCGAATACTCCCTCCTTCGCCCATACAACCACCATTTGTCTATCCTCAAATGCGCTGAGTAACCTTACTGCATCTTTCCCACCATATGCCCACGATTTATCAAGGCCAAGGAGAATATACAACTCAACCTTTATATGAGGCACCCAAGCTTTCCATTTGCCTATTGATGATCTTGCACTGGACCACGTGTTTAGACTAAAGTCTCTTATAACCGCAAGGGCAACATCTCCATTATGCCCCTTAGCGATGACAAAATTGCGTCTGGAAATATCATGTGTCTCATGGGGGCACTCAATATAACACAGTTTTGTTATCATGTTATCGAAGGCAATTATATATCTAGAGTTCATTGTTGCCCAGTACAAAATGTCCCCTATGAGAGTTGACGGCCTGCGATCAATCTTAGCTAGCATCTCAGCAGGTTCAATCCAGTCCTCCCATTTTCCTAGCTCTGATGAGTACCTCTGCACCAGTGCTTGGTTACCATTGGTTACTATCCAAACATCCCAGAAATTGCTGCAACAGTGTGAAGACAATTTCCCATGATTTCTTGAACAGAGAATTGTGCCACTATCATACTCACTTCTCCGCCAAATTGGTGGTTCTGGTATCACTGTTTCACTTCCACTGATTGGATCCTAGGCCTTTATCATGTTAGACCCTTGCGGATAATGAAGTAGCACCCTACCATTGCAACATCTGAGTACATATGGTTTGTAGGCTTTATGTACTTCCACCAGCATGTTCATCTTATGGAAGATGGATTGGTCAAGATTATGATCTGTTAAGAATCGAGCATCCTCGGAGCTATTGGTGAAAAACCCAAGTAACGGCATTCCTCTGTTGTGTGATAGAGTTAGACTTTTGAAATCATTGCTTCCCATGAAGTCCATCCAACATTTTTGGGCGACTAATGCCCTCAGTATGCAGGATGGGTGCGGAGGAAGCCTGACAAGAATCTGACCAAATACATCGCTTGGCAAGTCATTGATTATTGCATATGTTATTCCACCGAAGCTGGTAGGATGATGCAAATAGCACAAGTGCATACTCAGAATTAAGTAAACAACACAATGCACAATGCACAACCCTAAAAAAGAATTAAGTAAACACCACAATGCATCATACATTTTGACTGGAAAATTTATCATCAAAATGTCCTAAACTACACCCATCTGAAAAACTATCTAAAAAGCAGAGTTTGTCAACAAAATAACCGAAACAACACAAGGAATCAACCAGAGTAGTACGAAAGCACCGCAAAATGCTTCAGCATGTCGAAACTGGGCAAAGGGAATGAAGAACTTTTTTTAGGTCACTAGGGAGGACAAAAAGGCCCCCACCTGAATTTTCTGGTTTTATCATAAAGAAGAGGAGAAAAAACGGACACAGCTTCAGTGACTTGGTGAACCCAAGTCTCTCGGTGACTTGCCCCAGAATCCACCTTCCATCTTAGATCAAACGTATGACGGTAGTTCAGATTTTGAACTAAAAAGTAAAACTATTCAAAAAAAATGACAAAAAATTAGTAAATCGTCGGTGCCTAGGTTTGAATCCTATGAAAGTTTCATCCCATTCGGAACACTAGTTTGTGATTAAATAGATTTTTATGTTCCCAGTACTACTAGTTTAAACTAATATCCACTACGTACAGAAAAAACCCCAGAGCAGAATACACAAAAGAGGGAGGAAGTCAGGGAGACAAAATTCAACGCAGAACTTACAATGGGGTCGACGAGTTCTGAGCAGATGGAGCAGGTGCCGCTGACAAATGACGAGCCATAGCCATTGACGCTAAACAAGCATGACCACGAGCTGACGCATTCCTAGCATCCCACGCAGCCATCTCTTTGGCAGTGGCAGCCAACATAGCCGAATTTCTTCCAGCAGCAGCCGACGAGGATTTTGACTGCGCCTCCACCACTTTCCAAGCATCACTCAACACTGCCCAAGACTCCAATGTGGTACAAGCATCGGCCTCCACATCCACTTCACAGGTATCCGCTGGTGCTGCTTCAGCATCCACCTCTTCTTTACAAGCATCCGCCGACGCGGCAAATGCATCCACCAATGCTGATTCCATTTCTTGTAAACGCCACAAGCTTATTTATCTCGCAATGCCCAAAAATAAATGCATTCTATCCTTCAGAAAGCCCGTAATGGCTGGAGGTTAGGGACGTATATACCAGCGAACGGCTGTGCGGTGGTGTTTCATGGTGGAGCGGCGGGGACAGTCCGGTTGAGGGAGGGCGGCCTGGCGGAGAAGATGACGATGGGGTCGAGGGGCACACGACTGAGCTACCTCAAACTCGAAACTAACTTTCGCCCCACTATTTTTTTGTGAACCCCCGCTTTTTTAGGGGAAACCACTGTTGTATTAATAGTAACACCCACACGACTGATACAAGTTTGTGCATTTGCGTTGCTCAGTTTCCCTCCAATTATACAGACATCAAGTTTGTGCACTTATTCGTGTGATACAATCAATTGGTGGGTAAAATATTCCAGGTGGTAGAAGCATGCCCTTTCTATGACATCAAGATCTAGAGTTCAAACATCAACCTGAAATTCCACAATCTACAACTACAAGTTTGTGTTTACTACCAGAAACATGCTAACAAATCACTCGCAACTGGCATTAACATCATCATTAACAGATCTCAGAAGGAAAAAATTGAAAGATAAAAACCACCGCAAGTTCGAATAAGATGATTGTTGTTGCCAACTATAGTCACATAAAGCCATGTCCAATATATATGTCATAATAGTACATCAATTATATAGATTCGTGGACACCACACACCAGTAGAGAAAAAACAGATATAGTACCTGACTTAACAAATAGTCATGCTCACAAGAGACCCAAACCCTGCAAAAATGAAAGTAGAGCAGTCAATATGGTTTACAAATTTCCTCATCTTTTGCAGGATCAGGACTGTATGGGTGTGGAGAATCTCGAATTTCTATCAGGGTCTCATATGCTTCTAGAGCCGAATTGAAAAGATTGTCAGCTCACATTCCCACCTGTTCCAAGATCCGGTCGTACACCTGGCCAATCAGCTCGTCGCCATCCACATCAGGCAACTCGGGGACTAAGTTGTCAGCCACGAACTTTTGAAAATCAACAGGAGCATCATGAGAAACTGAAATTGATGTATTCCATCCTGCAGTCAAATCAGCTATCCGCTTAGTGGATGTGGACACTTCTTCCTTTAGGCGCCTCATATGTTTGTCCTAGTGTTTCACTTTCACTTGAACGCACAAAATCATGTGTCTATGAGCTTTGTATTTCTCTCTGAGACGGGCAATTGTCAAATCCTTGTAGTGACCAGCACCATTAGGCCATGAGCAATATGAGTAAGGTGGAAACTACAGATATCAAATCCAAAATTAAACCAGATTCTCATTTCAAAAAAATGAACCAAATTCTCGTTTCACAATCCAAATTCAGCTGCACACATCGTGCAAGCTCCACAGTGGTACCGCAAATGGCAAAGAAGCATAGAGGCATATTTCCCAAACATGGGACAAAGAACCAACATGAAAAGGGCCGTACTTCAGGGTTTGCCTTCTTAGCTAGCACATGAGCAGTCCTGGCCTTAGTAATAAGTGGCAACAGATCAGAATGACTTCATTTCTACAAATTATGATGCAACAAAAATGATCAGTATATTTTAGGGGACATTTTAAGTAATAAAGCGCTCTTTATCAAAAAAATGTTTTCGGGGACAAAGCATAGGTTACTGAAATTTTAGCAAAGCAGCTGGATACATAAAACACTTGTCACTCGATAATGCCTCCTCCACGGGTGGGACATGCGCATGATGCTAAATGAAATGCAGCAAAACCAGTAAATTTTAGGAAAGAACACATCAACTTTGCATTGCAAAGAAGGATACGTGCATTAGTCTGATGCCAAGGATTGGGCGTGTTTCCCTTTAACAAACAATATAATTTGAAGGACTCGACAATGCAGGACACTAGCAAACAACAATCTGTTTATGAATGATATGCAGCAAATTACATCTGCATTGTTCAGTAGAGAACCGTTCTGTGAAATAAAGCCAGGGGCAAGCTTCCCATCCTCAGAAGACTCTTCTTGGCAGCATATACTTACCTATTTTTAGTGGACATTATAACTAATTCCATGGCTACATCCATGGTGATCCTACCTTCCTAATGTGGCATATAGATCTACTATTTCAAATAGCAAACACCTAAACAACCATTCAGATGGTTGCGGACTCACCAGAGATTGCACTGATGTGATGGAAAGGTGGACGCTATTGGGTAAAGAAGGTGCGTGATGGGGGAGGTGCACAAATGTGAAAAAAATGTAGCGATACTCGTATATAGATAGAGATACCAGTAACACATAAACCAGATCAATTAGTAGTAACCACAAACTCCAGAAGGGCTTTAAGCAGACTGTCAACTACTCCCATATTAATTAACCTAGTGTAATTTAACATGGCAGTACTATGAGATGGTAAGTACTAGTAAACAAAAGGGGATTACTTAATTATTAATGGAATCAACAACCAGCCACCAAAAGCAGCATAAGCAGGCTAAATATCTAGATTACATACCATACTTGGTTAAGAACCTAATGTCCAGCACTAATTACCCAAATCTAAGAGCATCTATCCTATTTATGACTGAGTGGAGTGAGTTGGAGACATCTGTTAACTCTGCAGCCATCTCCTCGGCATGCATCTGATGGCGCTCCTGCTCCTTGTCAACACCCGGATTTTTAATCCTGGATGCCTGTTATGCCATACCTCGCAATCCCAGGATTACCAATTTTGCGAGATATAACAGAATTAGTACCACAGTACATCATCCATTACAAACCATAATAAGGTCTTACAAATAAAGGATCTCATGATCCAATCTTAATACAATCAAAGCAGCAGAAAATAAACGTAGTTGGGGCTCCATCTTCAGGGTCACAGGCAGTGCTAACGATGGGAGATGATCCTAGTTGTCGTAGACCTCCTGTTGTCCATCTTCCTGATAGTCCTCCTCATAGTCTGGCCACGGGAATAGCAAGGGACAAAGCCATGAGTACCCTTTAAGTACTCGCAAACTATCACTAACAAGTAAGGTGGTTCTAGTAGGAATATTAAGCTCTAGGTTTATTTATAAAAAGCTAGATTTATCTCATACTGAGTTTAGAAGTAAAGAAAACTAAGTTAATGTTCCAAATCACTTAAGTGGGAACCTAGTTTTCATGTCCACAATCCTGTTGTGGTCAAGTCAAAATCATAGTTCAATTCACAAGTCATTTTGAAAACATCTGACAACGGAACAATGACTGCGGACGCAGCTATTCGAATAGTTTGACACTCTGCAGAGGTGGTACACTTTCACCACAAAATTCGATACATCCGTCAGGGATAACCCTGAATCATCATACTTAGTATGCGGATAATCAATCATAACCTTTCAATTACACACTCTAGTATAGGGACCTCCCCTATGAGCTTGGCCTCCCAGCCATGGCCATCTGCCATCCTGGGCGCTGCATAGGTGGACATCATCAAGAGGTAGCCTCATCTCAAACCTCTCTCGCGAGGAAACCCATACTAAGGCATATAAACTTCTAGTTAAGCCCTACCCAATTTAGATATTGTGGTTGTACAGTAAAATTAGAATGGTATCACATCCGAACACAACCATTAGTTTTTATAAAGGGCTAAGGCTCATTCCTCAACATTTTCATCATCAAATCCTTTTGTGTTTCTCAACAGATGTCAAAACATTTCAATGGACTAAATCCTCATTCCAAGGTTTTCATAATCATTTTCACCAAGTATTCCCATCTAAAGTGATCAAATTTTATGCTTAGCACTAGCCACTAAAGTTGAGGGTATTCACTAATGAGGGGTGCTAATCAAGTGTAACTATCCAACTCTAATCTCATGCCTTGGAATGACATCTAAGTATAACTAGTTAGGCCTAGTTTTATACTCTTTATGGTATCTATCTTATTTTTCCAAAACTCACAAAGCACTACTAAAAGTAAAGAACTTTGGTAAAGTAAAAGAATAAAGCTTGCAAGTAAAACTTGGGATTGGTATAATCAAAGTTGGATAACCAAGCATGCCTAATGCATATTTCTTAAGTTATGAAGTTTGCAAGTGTTAACTTGCATAGTTCTAGCTTGCATAGTTAGGAAACTTGCAAGTGTTAGCTTGCCTTGAGTAGTGCAGTGGTTGAAGTTCTCCTCTTCTTCTTCTTGGTAGTACTCCTCCTCCTCGTATCCCGGGTCGGTACTATCGTCTATAAATGAATACTGGGTACACAATCACCAAACAATACTTAACTATTTCTATTTAGCACACTAAGGTTCACACTAGATGATCTAGCATCATCACAATCATCACATGAAAAAAAGACCTAGTTTTATTTATCTTATTTTAGAAAAGTAATTTCTACTCATTGAAAATACTTAAGATTTAATATTATCCAATTAAAATATGGGATCATGTTGACACATGTCATCACCACATATTCTAATACATGGGAATGTGATTTAAAGTGGTGGTCATATTTTATAAAGTTTAAGATTATCATCTAATAGAATTAAAGTGACTAGAGATGCCTATATAGCATTCTTTTGGTACTAGTACAATCGCACTGCATGCAGACCTAAATATTTTTACATATTTAGATAGATCTTGTCAAATGTGATTTTTGAGAGTTGGAATCAACTCAAAAGCTTTTATGGTTGATTTTTGAAAAAAAAATTGAAGTTGGAAAAGTCTTTGTCTTGTTATTTTTGGTATAGGTGATCTATAATTTCAAATGGTTTGACTCCAATGGGCTTGGATAGATAATTTGAATATATTTCTAACAAAATTGGAATCATGCAATTTGGTTTAGTGAATCTCTTTGAATTGATTTTTGAATCTACTGACAGAAACTGGTTTTAATTAAAATGGAAAATAACTATTTGAATTTCCAGTCCTGCGCGGGAAAGTAAACGGGCCGGCCCAATCTGCACAGCGTGGCGCAGAAGGCTACTGACAGAGGGATCCCACTAGTCAGTGACTCTATCTAACCAAAACGGTATCTCTCAATCTAGGTCGTACGATTAGAACCTGATCTAAGGGCTAAGGTTCATCGTCGATGACGAACAGCTCCGGCGAGGTTCTAACTCTAACACGGTGGTGGGGGTCGTGTGAGGCTCACCAGGGCTCCATCTAGGGTCCATGATGGGGGCGAACGACGTGGTAGACAACGGCTGTTCGAACGATGGTCGCGGCGGCTCCTGGGGCGGCTCCAATCAATGGCTCCTCTTCTCCTCTGTAGCGGCAGACTCCGGCCAAATTCCGGCGATGCGGCGCTCGCCTTGCTTCGGGGAGAGGTGTGGGAGGTGTTGTGAGGAGTGGGGGTGAGATGGTGTGGTGAATTGAGGCGGAGGGGGCCTCTATTTATACACCGGCGACAGGGACAGAGCGGGATGGGCTGGCTTCTCCGGCGACGGCGATACAACGAGCTATCGGCATGGCTGCGAGTAGGGGCGACGTGGTGTTTCCTGGCGGTCGTCACGGGTTAAAGGTGCGGCACGGGGCGGTCGAGAATGGTCGGGCGCGGGAGGTGCTCTACGCGGAACTGGAGTCGTTCGAGATGGCGCACGGGGACTACGGGTCGCGCGTCGGCGTACGGGGATGTCTGGGAGCTAGCTGGTGTTATGGCAAGCGTGTGCACGTGCGGAGAGGGCGAGGCGCAGCATGGGCGAGCTGGTCGGCCGTGGCGCTATAACGTGCTCTCGACACGCCGCAAAGAAGGTGGTCGCGGTGGTTTTCTGGTGGTCCATGGCCTGGCTATGGTCAAGGGCTGGACAGGGGGTGGCGGTGGACGGTGGCCTGCCTCCTGGACATCATGGACGAGGACGGCGTGGTCCATGGCGAGCTGGTCATGGTCGGCCGGCATGGCAAGCTTCGAGCGACGGTGTACTGGCGCAACGGCAAAGGGGGGTGTGTGTCTTACGCTACTAGATGCTGGGGGAGATAGGGAGAGTGCACTGGGGGCAAATGGTCGAGAGATCACTGCTCAAAACAGTAGAGTTAGGCAGAGTTTAATTAGTGTCTGCAATGTGTTCGACCAAATGGCTGCATGAACTTAAGTTTTAAATTTTTGAATGAAATTTGGTGAGTGCTCTAAACTTATGCTTGGTAGTGTCTGGTTGCTTGGGTTTGTCAAGGTGAATTGATTTGAGTGGTTTTTGCAAAATGGTGATCTTACCATATGAACTTGATTCAATTTTGAATTGTCCTTTAAATAGATTTGAAAATAGTTTCTGTGAGTTTGTAAAGTGGGCTTGGGTTCACTTTTACTTGTTCTAGCAAGGGGTGAAAAAAAATTTAAAAAAATTGTTAAAAATTCTTTTCTAGGAACTCACAAAGTGGCCGAGTGGTTGATTTTGGTCAAAATGACCATTTGCTTATTTGATTCATATTTGATTTCTTTTTCTTTGGATTTTGTTTGTAATTGGCCTAGATGATGTAGTATTCATCTTTAAACCAATTCTTATCATTTGTAGCAAACACACAAGGCAATTTCACTCAATCCTACACTAATGCAAAACACACATGCACTCATATTCAATTTAGTAATAAAAGTTTTTGTTAACCCTAAACTTGGGTGATTAGAACTTGATAATCTTGATTAGTATTTTTGGGGTGTTACACTCCTCCTCTTCGAGGTCATCGCGGATCTTGAGCTGTAACCACAGCGACATCATTGCGCGCTGCAGCGAAAGTGAGTGCGGTGGATCTACACAGTGGACGAACGTGCAGCGCTGACATTCATAGTTGCAACCCAAGAACCTGCGGCCGAAGTTCGTTCCCTCGAACGCGATGTGGCAACGAGGCACGAGGGAGCAATCGCACCAGAGCCGGAGATCCGCATCGGTAACGATGACGTACCACTCCACGTCTACCATCCATGCCGGCATCTGAACCCAGGAAACATCGTCGATCGAGACGGGCAGAATAGATAAAAAACCCAAAAGGAGAGAACACATAAGATGAATTCGAGAAAATAAACTGAGACCGTGAACTCTAGCGTACTTACCCTAACCCGGCCGCCTTGCGCATCAAGATCCCCCGTTGTTCGCTGGACTGGCATGACTGAATCCGCCGACATTGCTCGAAAAAAGAGCACGCCTTCAAAGCCTAGCACAGAGGCTTCATGGAGAAGGAAGAGGTAGGGGAGCCGGTCCTCACATTCGCTGGCTACTACTCTGTATTGGATTTAACTTTATCACTGATAGCTGGGCCCTGCGCTAGAGAGACCGTGGGCCCCCAAACATCACTCACCTAGTTTGACTTGCATTACATGGAGTACTTTTGGAAAACTGATCAAAACTCAATAAATAAACCAAAGGTTCCCCTCCCTTTTTGCGAAAACCCATTACAAAACGGAGACGCTCACAAATGCGTGCACACACTCACCCCTATGAATGCAGGTACACACACCCTACACCTATGAGCACTTCAGAAATACTAGATCTTGACACTGATCCCGTGGGGCTTGAGCTTGACGAAGTCACCATAGGCACCTCACTATATATTGACGGGAACGTCGCCTCTCACTACCCTCATAACCATCCTTCAAAGTAGAGCACTGAGGCTTCATGGCGAAGGAAGTGCTAGGGGGTTGGAGCTCATATTCATTGCCTGCTATGGGATGTAATTGAACCACTAATATTGTGGCCCTCGGTAGTGAGCCCATAGACCCTAGACACCAGTGACCATTACAATTACTTTGGGAAAACCGAGCAAAACTTAATACAAACGGAAGGCCCATCTCTCTCATTTTTGTGAAAATCCACTACAAAATGCACATGCTCACAAATGCATACACACACTCACCCCTATGAACGCATGAACGCACATCCTACCCCTATGAACGCATGAACGCACATCCTACCCCTATGAGCACCTTTTAAAGATTGTGTCTTTAGACTGTCTGGTGGGGGGGCTTGAGCTTGACAAAGTCACCATAGGCACCTACTGCCCTTGTAACCATCCTTCAAAGCCGAGCGTCGAGGCTTCATCGAGAAGGAAGAGCTAGAGGAGTCAGAGCTAACATTTGTTGGCTGCTATAGGATATAACTAGACCACTCATAACAATGGGGCCCCACGGTAGTGAGCCCATTGGACCCAGACATCAAAGCAAGCACGGTGTCAAGTCTTAAACATATATCTTAACGGTGGAGTGAGTAGTGCTAACAAAAAGATTCTTCAAGGTGATTCTTGTGCTAGACTTATGTCTAAGAGAATCAATTGGGAGGGCCCACTATTTAGTGGATAACAGTTTGTTTTTCTTTTTAGCATGGTTGTGTGGACCCACTTCAGTTCTAAACACTGGACCAAAAGTAGTTTTCATAGCTACTTCTAGACACTGCACACGCCCTTAATATACATAGCTTCGAAATTTACTAGCCTCGTGTCTAAGAAAATTTTAGGTTGCTTTGAAAGTTTTTCGAAAAAGCTTTTGGAGGTACCCATCGAGGGGTCAATTAATATATCACAAAACACCAAGAGTTTTGACAATAGGTTTAACTTCTTGCTAAGATAGATTTTTCATCTTGACAATTTAACGAAATTAGGTCAAACTTGAGCTACAAGTAAGCGCGATATAGATTTCTCTTGAATTAAATGTCTTTTTGGAGGTCTATAGGTGCATCTTGTTGTAGTAAACAATTCCATCACTATGAGTTTCCTACTATCTCAGGAAAGAACATTCTCAATTTTCCGAGTGTGATGACGAGATTGTTCTTTCCCGTAAAGCAAGTCTGAACAATATGGATCTGAATGACACACGAGGCAAGTTTTCAGACATATATCGTGGACCAACAGTTGTACTTACGATTTCCCATGTTTTATGAGTTCTCAAACTTCCTAGCTAACTTCGCCCACTTGATTGATTTTATGCCTATTTATCGCAATTATTAGGTACAAATTGAACTGCCACAAGTAAATTGTAGGTTGTTTTGAAAGTTTTACAAAAGATCTCTCTTGGAGGTACCCATATATATCGGGGGAGGGGTCAATTAATATATGGAAACCACCAAGAGTTTTGATGATATATAGGTATGGTTCAACTTCTTGCTAAGATTTTGCATCAATTTAATGAAATTAAGTTAGACTTGAGCTACAAGTAAGCATGATGTGACTGCTCTTGAATTAAATGTCTTTTCAGAGGTAGATGGGTGCATCTTCTTGTAGTAAACAATCTCATCGGTGTGAGTTTCCAACTACCAGGAAAGGACATTCTCAATTTTCCGAGTGATGTCATGATCATTCTCTCCCATAAAGGAAGTTCGAAGAATATTGATCTAAATAAATGCCACAAGCCAAAGTTTTCACACGCACACACACACAGGCATGTGCCACACTCATATATACTATATGAAATGTGATTTAACGAACATTAAGTTGTTATTAACCAATAGTCTTATTAGAGAAAAAAGCATACATTAAGTATATTAATAATAACTATCTAGAACATGGTGGAGTTTGCTCTAGATACTATTCAACACGAATCCAACTACTCTGAACCATTGGATCTAACAGCCCAACGGTCATGATTGGTACTATGGATCCAATTCAAAACTGCCTACCTAACTCCACCCACTTGAATGACTTTATGTCGATTTATCGAAAATAGGTTCGATTTGAACTAGTATAAGTAAATTTTAGGTTACTGTGAAAAAATTATACGAAAAAGCTTTTGGAGGTACCCATCAGGGGTCACAATTAATATATGAGAAACCATCCAACGAGAGTTTTGATGACAAGTTGGATCAAGACTCGCAAATCCAAACATTTTGCTAACTGTTGGATCTTCTTTTCCACTCCTAGCATATAAAAAGATTCTACTAATAGTCTTTGTAACATCCCGATTTCAGCAACCCTGATTAGTTGTCCAGAATGCAAAAATCAGGGGGACCAAAAAAATTCTTGCTTAATGGTGAAGTGTTTGCCTGTTGTTTGGATATGTTTAAGCTTATGAATGTGTATTAGAAGATATACTCCTTACCTTAACACTAGTTGACAAAAGCTACTTCCCAAAACTGTCTTGGCTTAATTTCCATATTCTCAAATGTTCTGGCATTTCAAAGCCTGAGCCAAGAAGCCTTTGCAAGCAAACTATTTTAGTAGCTTCTATTGATCGAACTATGGAGAGCAACCTATTATAATCTCCTTATGTTTTATAGATAGGACCTTCAACTATTCTTATCTCTAGGTTCCCCAAAACCTCTTTCTAAAGCTTTTGAATTCTACTCTCGGTAGAGATACCAAGGACTCTCATCTTATTCAAACTCCAACCTTTTCAAAGACCTAACCTTCCCTCAAGATAGGCTTGATGGTAACCCCAGTAGTAGGGTTGCTTTGTTTGTAAGATGAAGTGCCTTGATCTGTTGTCTGATGAACTGCTTTGATCTGTTGTTTGGCTTGTTGGCTTGAGGAGCTAAGTGAGACACAATAGGAGCTCATCACTAGGATCAAGATACTTGAAACCCCCAAATCCTAAGCACGATTAAAAAGCTGGATCTGATCCCTAGCTACTAGGTGATCATCTAAAACCCTTAACCAGATCAATTCTGCAGTGATCCATTCTAGAAGTTTCCAAGTCAATGAGGACCAAATTCAAGCATGGATCCCTTCTACTACATCTACTATTCAATATAATCCACTTGATGATGCTTTGGTACCTTGCTTCCCATCAAAATCATCACCACCCACATTCTAGTCAAAAACCCTAAATCTGCCAAATTTGGCTGTCTGGAAAACTATTTCCAACATCACCTTTTTGAATGCCTCCTTTTCTCAACCCTTTTGCATTTCTCGAAATGCATTTGAACCATCTTGTTAACCATCCTAAGGACTACCAAGGCCCACTCTTTACCTTGGTAAGATCATCCTCCAACCCACTTGTTCTTGATGGTTTTGAAGGCAAGAAAATAACTATTCATGCAAATCTAGTCATCATGCCTACTTTGATAGAAGCTCACACCACCATCCCACCTTATCTGGACCAACTCTTTATATGGTTGTGTTCTACTCATATAGTTCTATCAACATCTACTTCACTTGTTCTAAGTGGATCTCTGTGCTTCTTAAACCCACATGGTTTATAAGGCATCATGACTCATCTGATATGGCGGCCTTATTTTCAACAAAGTTTGCCATCACTTCCAGACCACCTCAAATGTAACCAATCCAAACTCCTTCTGACATGATCATCTATATGACTTGGTCTAGCTATCCATCTATCCCTTGCATCAAGGTGAGCTCTGAGCTCCAAGATCCAACATGGTTTTGAGGGTATGAAATTAACATCACCCTAGATCCTTAATCTAGGGTATTCCACTAAAATAAACTTGGATTCTCCACTCCCAAGGTTGAGAATGCTTGTTAAACCTTGTATACATCATCTACCTTGATCCTCAAGATTTATCAAATTTTATCCATAATTATTATGGCTCCAAATCTATTTAATTCCTGTAATAGACAAAATCTCCAAAACTCCTTTCCCAATGGAAAGTTTGGTTTTTGTCAAAGCACTTCCCCAACTTTTGGCTCAATTGAGATCCATATATCATACCCTATCTTCCCATAAATATTTTTGAGAAGCTTTATTATTTCTTTTTGCCTATTATCTTAAATGGCAGAAATGGAATAATAATAGTGTTAAATACTTTTAAGCCTCCATAAATCTTGGGAAAATTCCCCTAAGTGTGTATTCACATTTGGTACCATCTCACATCAAAAACTCCACATGTCCAATTCAAAAATACCAAGTAGATCCCTAAAAACCATTTCTGCACTATTTGAATAATTGAAACAAATGCATCTAGACTTATCTGAAAAATCCCAAATAATTCTTGGTGATTTACTTTGACCATACCTATCCATCAGTAACATTATAGCATCTTGCCAAGATCACAAATAAGGACTTTCCTCATAACCACACCTTATGCCAATTTGGATCATGACACAAAAACACTAATCAATTTACTTCCAAACCTCATCCCACCTTGTCCGACACTCCTCCATAGCAAACACACCTCCTCTGGTCGACCATCACTGTAGCAACTCTGTAGCACCACCCCCACACCCTTGTCTCTTGTGTTTGGCAAAGAAGTAAAGAGAGAAAGAAGAGAAAAACACTTGGCCAAGCTTTTGTAATAGTAGCACCACTCCCTCTCTGTCTCCTGCACGCCACAGTGCCCTTTCCACCGCCCTACATGCCCAATGGATGGCCAGCTCCCTCCCCTTGTCCTCCCATGGACTTGTGCCACCATGGACATCTCCTCTTGGGTTAAATACCCCTAGGCCACCTAGCTCTCCCCTCTGTCTCTCATTTTCCCCCAATCACTCACACTCACCCCCACCCGAGACCCCATCCCTTCCTTCCCTCTCCTCTGCCCACAAGAAGAAGAACCACCATTTTCGGCCATTTTTGAGCTCGAGCTCGAGGTGCCCTCTCCCAAGATCTCCTCCACCTGCATGTGGCTTCACCAGGCTCCCCTATGCATGATCTATCATCCCCGAGCCCCCCAGCCTCTGTCAACACCCGGATTTTTAATCCCAGATGCCCATTATGCCATACCTTGCAATCCCAGGATTACCATTTTTGCGAGACATAACGGATTGGATACCATAGTACATCATCCATTACAAACCATACATAAGGTCTTACAAAAATAAGGATCTCATGATCCAGTCTTAATACAACAAGCAGCGGAATTAAAAGATAAGCGTAGCGGTGGGGTCCATCTTCAGGGGCACAGGAAATGCTGACGAAGGCAGATAGTCCTAGTTATCATAGCCGTCCTGCTGGCCATCATCTTGATAGTCTCCTTCATAGTCTGGCCATTAGAATAGCCAGGGACAAAAGCCATGAGTACTCTTTAAGTACTCGCAAACTACCTCTAGCAAGTAATATAGTTCTAAGTTAAAGTGCTAAATCTAAGTTTAACTATAAAGTTAAGTTTGAAACCTAAGCTGAGTTCTGAAGCAAAGAAAGATAAAGTAAAGTTCTAGAATCACTTAGGTTGGGAAGCTAGTATCATAAACACAACCCTGTTGTGGTCAAGACAAGATTCATCATTCATTTCAAGTTATTTGGAATTCATCTGACAACGAAACAGTATGGCCATTCCAACTGTCCATAACCGCGGACGCGGCTATTCGAATAGTTTTTCTACACAGCTGGTACACTTTCACCACAAGATTCGATACATCTGTCAGTGATAACCCTGAATCATCATACTTAGTATGCAGATAATCAAACATAACCTTCCCTTTACACACCCTAGTATAAGCACCTCTCCTATGAGCATGGCCTCCCAACCATGACCATCAGTCATCTTGGGCACTGCATAGGTGGACATCATGAGAGGTAGCCTCAGCTCAAACCTCTCCCGTGAGGGAACTAATACTAATGCATATAAATTTCCAGCTAAGCCTTACCCAATTCAGGTAGTGTGGTTGTACGGTAAATTTGGAATGGTATCGCATCCGAATCGAACCATCAGTTTTATAAAAGGTTTAAGGCTCATGCCTCATCATTTTCATCATCATAAACCATTTGTGTTTCTCAACACATGTCAAAACATCTCAATAGAATGACTCATCATTCCAAGGTTTTCACAATTCATTTTCACCAAGTGTTCCCATCTAAGGTGACTCAAGTTTTTGATCTACTCTAAACTATTAAGTTAGGAGTGTTCACTAAGGTGGAAGTGATGGGTTCAATCTCATGCCATAGAATGACATCTAAAGGTTTCTAAATAGGTCAAGTTTTATATTGTTATGCTACCTACAAAACAAGTAAAGAACTTTGTGTAAACTAAGGGAGGTAAAACTTGTAAACAAAGACTTGGGGGTAACTAATAGTTAAAGGGGTGTGATCAAAGCATGCCCTAAGCATCTTTACTCATTCATCTCTCTTAATTCTAGCTTGCTAACCATAGCTTGCACTTTTAATGGTGGCTTGCCTTGGTTGGTGCAGTGGTTGAAATTTTCTTCTTCTTCTTCTTGGTAGAACTCCTCCTCCTCGTAGACTTGGTCGGTACTATCGTCTATAAATACATACGGAACACAGAATCACCAAACAATACTTAACTAGTCTAATTAGCATTCTAAGACACACATTTGATGATCTATTATCATCACAAGTATCACAAGTTTAATTCACTAGTTTCATTCTTTTTAATTTAGAGAAGTAATTTCTACTCATTGAAAAATTAACTAAGATCTAATATTCACCACTTAAAATATGGTATCATGTGGACACATGTCATCACCACATATTCTAACATGTGGGAATGAGATTTAAAGGTTGGATCATAATTACTTTGGTTTAAGTTCATTATTTAATGATTTAAAGTGACTAGAAATGCCTATATAGCATTATTTTGGTACTAGTCCAAAGTCACTGCATGTAAACCTTAATATTATTATATATTCAGATAGGTATGATGAAATGTGATTTTTGAGAGTTGGAATCAACTCAAAAGCTAACTTGGTTGATTTTATAAAAATGTTGTAAGTTGCAAATACTTCTATTTTGTTATTTTTATTAGGAGAGATCTATATCTCTAATTGAATTAAATCCAATGGGCTTGGATAGATCATTTCAATACGTTTCAGACAAAATTAGTTTCATGCAATTTGGATTTATAAATCTTTCTAAATTAATTTTTAAACTAGAGGACAGAAACTAGATTCAACTTAAAAAGAAAAATCCAATTTGAATGGCTGGGCTAGCGCGGGAACAAACATGGGACGGCCCAGTGGCGCTCCGCGGCGTGGGGCTCAGCTGACAGGGGGTCCCGCTTGTCAGTGACTCTTAACACGTGAAACGGTACGCGCGCTGTGGGCCGTAGGATTAGAACTGGGATCTACGGCTGGGGATCGTCATCGACGAGGAACAGGTCGCCGGCAAGCTCGAACCCTAGTGGCTCAGTGGGGGTCTATCGGGGACGTACCAGGGCTCCAGCAAGGTCGGCGAGGCGGGCAAACGAACTGGAAGACAACAGCGAGGCGAGGCGCGGTTGCGGCGGAGCTTGGGGTGCCCTAAATTGCAGGCGCCCTTCTCCTCCTGCTGTGGCGGCTCCGGCTCCAATTCCAGCGAGGCAAAGCTCGAGCAGCATCGTCTAGAGGTGGGTGAGGTTCAGTGAGAGGTGGGAAGTGAGTGAGCGTGGAGAAAAGAGGCTGGGGAGGCCGGTTTATATAGGCCCGATGGTGAGACCGAGCGGTGTGGGCAGGCGACTCCGGCGAGGGCGGCACAGGGGCTAGCAGCGTGGCTCGAGGTAGGGGATGGTGGCCTATCTCCTGGTGGTGCGCTAAGTCTTAAAGGCGCCGCAAGGCAAGCTCTGTGCTGGTCGGGAGCATCACGCGCTCTGGGCAGCAGAGGCTGTGGGTTCGACGGCGAGCGGTGGCTAGGGTGCATTGGGCGGCCAGCGGGGGTGTCTGGGGTGTTCCCTAGGTCCTAGCGGAGCGGTAGGCGCGGGCTGCGGCTGAGGGGCAGTTTGTGCACGTGGGGACAGGGCGCGTTCTGCGGGCGGCGTCAGCATGGTCGACCAGCTCCGGGTGTGGCGGTTCTTGGCCGTTCCGGTCTCTGTCTCTAGGCTGGGACTGGTTGGACGGTGGAGGTGAACCACGGGCGATGTGCTGGACAACGTGAGAGGGGCTGGCGGCTGCTATAGCACGATGTCGCCGGTGAGGGTGCCCAAGGTGCTCGGCCTTAATGGCCATGACCATTTGGTCGTGTGCACAAGGCTTGGCCGGGCTAGCAAATGGTAGGGGTGCACTGGGGGAACAAGGGGACAGAGTTAGGCACAAATGGTGACCAAGATAACTGCTCCAAATAGTGTTTTAAATTTGGCCAGATTTGTTCCTACCACCTGTTTGATGAAATGGCCGCATGAACTAAACTTTTGAATTTTGGTTTCAAAACTTTTGGGTGATCTACACTAGTGCTAGGTAGTCTCTGATTGCAAGGGTTTTGAAAGTGGAGCTCATTTTGATGGTTTTTTAAATAGGGGTGATCTATGCATATGCATTGAATTCAATTTTCACATGCCATTTAAAATAAGCAAAAGAATGTTTTTAGCAGATCAAAAGGTGGGCCTTGGTACCTCATTATGTGTACTAGCAAGGGGTACAAAGATCATGAATTGTTTCTGTTAAGAAATGAGCGCTAGGAACACTCAAAGTAGTGTAGTGGATAAAAATGGCCAAAATGACCATTCCTCCTTTTTAATTGTTTTTTATTTGATTTTCTTTAGTAAATGATGTAGATGGTGTTTAAATCACCTAAGAAACATTTTACAAGCAATGGATCATAGAACCATGGCAATTCAAATCAAATCCTAAATCAAATGCATATACACATGAATGCTTTTATTTTTAATTTGGAAAAGTTTTTGTTAACCCTATTTTTGATGATTTAGATCTTGATAAGCTTGGATTGAAGTTTTGGGATGTTACAAACCTTCCCCCCTTAAACAAAATCTCGTCCCGAGATTTACAAAGAGAACTAGGAACTAAAGAGATCTGGGAACTCTGTCCTAATGTAATCTTCGCGCTCCCAAGTGGCTTCCTCCTCGGTATGGTTGCTCCACTGAATCTTGAGAAACTTGATGCTCCTGGTCCTGGTGGTTCTGTAGGCTTCTTATAAGATACGGATGGGTACTTCTCGATAGGTCAGGTCATTATTGATTTCCACAGCTCGGTGATCGATGTTCTTGAAAACTTCAGTCTTCTCAGGCACTTCCAAGCATTTGCGATGTAACGAGATATGGAACACACTGTGGATGGCTGATATCTCTTCAGGCAGTTCCAGCTGATACGATACTTCTCCTCGACGGTTCAGAATTTTGAAAGGTCCGATATATCTGGGGGCTAACTTTCCCTTCAGACTGAAGCGTTGAGTTCCCTTCAATGGTGAAACTTTGAGATATACAAAATCTCCGACATTGAAAGTCAGGTCTCTCCTTCTCTTGTTAGCATAACTCTTCTGTCTGGATTGGGCAGTCTTGAGGTGCTCACAGACTTTGTGAACTTTCTCTTCTGCTTCTTGGAGAATGTTGGGTCCTAAGATCTGACTCTCTCCTACTTGCGACCAATTCAAAGGGGTACGACACTTTCTTCCATATAGGAATTCAAATGGGGCCATCTGCAAACTAGCTCGATAACTGTTGTTATATGAGAATTATGCGAAAGGTAGGCAGTCTTCCCATTTTGATCCGTATTCCAACACACAAGCTCTAAGCATATCCTCTAGGATCTGGTTGACTCTCTCAGTCTGTCCATCGATTTGCGGGTGATAAGCGGTACTGAAGTTCAACTTGGTTCCTAATCCTTCCTGAACTTTCTGCCAAAATCTTGAAGTAAACTAGGTTCCTCGATCGGATACAATGGTCTTGGGGGTCCCATGCAGACTAACAATCCTAGCAATATACAGTTCTGCTAGCTTCGCACTCTGGTAGGTAGTTTTGAGAGGTATGAAGTGAGCTACCTTGGACAGTCTATCAACGATGACCCAGATTGAGTCATTTCCCCTACTGGAAGTAGGTAAACCGGTGATAAAGTCCATTCCGACGGAATCCCATTTCCATTCTGGAATCTACAATGGTTGCAACAGTCTTGCAGGTCTCTGATGCTCTGCTTTGACTCTTTGACAGATGTCACACTTGGCGATGTAGCTTCCGATCTCTCTCTTCATCTTGTGCCACCAAAATTGCTCTTTCAAATCCTGATACATCTTTGTTCCTCTGGGGTGGATAGAATAAAGAGTATAATGAGCTTCCTTCATGATAACTTCCTTCAGTTCTGAATATGCTGGCACACAGATACGTCCTTTGTACCACAGTACTCCTTCTTCGTCTTCAGTGAATCCAGGTACCTTTCCTATACCAATACGATGTTTGATTCCGTCGATACTTTCATTTCCCTTCTAGGCTTCCTTGATTTGGCTAATCAAAGTGGGTTGAAGCTCAATGCTAGCTAAGAATCCTTTGCTAACTAATTCAGTCCTGAACAGCTCCAACTCCTCATACAAACCATCATGGTATTTAGCCTACACGGCAATCTGCTAAGAGCATCCGCTACCACATTGGCTTTGCCTGGGTGATAGTGAATGTCAAGGTCATAATCCTTGATTAACTCTATCCATCTCCTTTGCCTCATATTCAGCTCCTTCTGAGTGAAAATATACTTCAAGCTCTTGTGATCTGAGTAAATCTCACAGGGATTACCCATCAGATAATGACGCCATGTCTTCAATGCTAGAACCACAGCTGCTAGCTCAAGATCATGGGTCGGATAGTTCTGCTCATGCTGCTTCAGTTGTCGAGACAGATATGCGATGACTTTGCCTTCTTGCATCAATACACATCCTAGACCAATCTTAGATGCGTCGCAATACACATCAAACGGCTTCTTGATGTCTGGCATGACCAAGATTGGGGCGGATATCAATCTCTTCTTCATCTCCTAAAAACTGGCTTCACACTTGTCAGTCCATTCAAACTTCTTGTCCTTCTTCAACAATTGGGTCATGGGTCGGGCGATACTCGAGAATCCTTCTAAGAACTTGCGGTAGTATCCCGCTAATCTGAGAAATGCACAGACTTGGGTTTGAGTGGTTGGGGCTTCCCATTCTTCGACATCCTTGATCTTGGTGGGATCAATAGAGACTCCTCCGGCAGACACAATATGTCCTAGGAATCCTACTTCTTTCAGCCAAAACTCACACTTGCTGAACTTGGCATACAACTGATGCTCTCTCAGGGTTTCTAGGATAACTCTCAGATGTTGCTCATGCTCTTCTTCTGACTTGGAGTAGATAAGGATGTCGTCGATAAACACAACTACAAACTTATCTAGGAAATTCATAAAGATCTTATTCATGAGATTCATGAAATAAGCAGGGGCATTGGTTAATCCAAAAGACATAACCGTATACTCGTATAAACCATAGCGAGTAGTAAAGGCGGTCTTCGGAATATCCGTTGCACAAATCTTGAGTTGGTGATAACCAGTCCTAAGATCAATCTTTGAGAATACCTGGGCTCTAGTCAACTGATCAAATAGATCCTCTACCTTTGGCAAGGGTTACTTGTTCTTGATGGTGACGTCATCCAACTTTCTGTAATATCTACACAGACGGTTGCCTCCATCTTTCTTGTCGATGAATAACACCGGTGATCTCCATGGCGATGCGCTTGGTTGAATCAAGCCTTTCTCTAACATGGCATCCAACTGCTTCTTCAGTTCCACTAACTCTGAGGGTTTCATGCTATAGGGTCTCTGGGCTATGGGTCCGGTTCCGGGGATTAGTTCGATAATGAACTCAATATCCCTATCCGGGGGCATACCTAGAAATTCATCTGGGAATATGTCGGGGTATTCACAGACTACTCTGACTTGGTCTAATGTGGGCAGAGCTACACTCTTGTTGCACTTGAATTAACGGGGTAAGGTTTCAGAGATATGCTCTACTGTTACTCCAGAACTACTGGTCATGGTGATGGCTTTCTTAGCACAGTCTATCAGTCCTTTATGCCTTGACATCCAGTCCATACCTAGTACTACTTCCAATCCTTTGGTTCCAAGTACAATTAGGTTGGCATAAAAATCTATCCCATGTATTCTGATAGGCACAGCTTTGCAAATTTTTCTAGCTTTAGTTGTTGAGCCGGGGATTTGAACTATCATGACATGCTTCAAGTTGGTTGGATGAATCTTACTAGTGCATGCAAATTCTTCGGTGACAAATGAATGTGATGCTCCCGAATCAAACAATACTCTTGCTAAAACTGAGTTGACAGAAAACATACCCTGCACTACATCTGGCGCTTCCTGGGCTTCTTCTACGTTCATGTGGAAGAGACGACCGTTGCGGTTGTGAGGGTTCCCGGGGGAAAATCTTCTTCCTGGTTGAACACGACGTTGCTGCTGAGCTGGGGCATTCACAGGGGCATTGGCGGCAGTCTTCTTGGGACACTCATTGGAGTAGTGACCCTTCACTCCACATTCAAAACAAGTGATCTGGGACTTGTCCTTTGACTGTGACAGGTATAGCATTGCTGCCAGTTCTGGGTGCAGTGTTGTTGTTGTTGTTGCTCTTGGGAGGTGCACGGTTGAAATGGTTGGCATTGCCAGAGTTGTGATTGTTTCCTCCGGACTTCACATTGCCGCTGCTACGGTTGGGGTAGCTTGGGCGAGACATTGGGGGTCGGTTGTTCCTTGGTGCATATCCTGGTGAAGGGTTGGGATGGCACTTTTGGTGACTGCTGGATCCAGACTGCTACATCATACGACGCTTGCGATTGTTGTTTGCCTGGTTAATCTTCCCCTCCATCTGAATGGCAGAGTCGACTAGCTCTTCGAGATCCTGAAAATGGATGTTGACAAGGACAGTCTGCATCTCATCATGCAGTCCGTTCAAGAATCTCTCATTCTTCTTGGCCTCCGTGTTGATTTCATCAGGTGCATATCTAGCAAGTGACAGGAATATGTCACGGTACTCCACCACAGTCATTCTTCCTTGCTTTAATTCGCGGAATTCATCTCTCATCCTGTTGACTAGACCTTGCGGCACGTGGGTGCGGCTGAACTTGACTTTGAATGCTTCCCATGTCATAACCTGACCATGGTTCATATTGCGGATGCTATTCCACCACGCTCTTGCATCTCCCGCCAGATAGTGGGTGGCAAAGAGAACTTTCTCATTTTCATCAACTCCTGCAACTTCGAGGTTGTTTTCCATGGTCTATAACCAGTCGTCAGCATCTAATCGGTTTTCAGATTGGTTGAAGATTGGGGGATTGGTATTCTGAAAAAAAATTATTTTGGATCCATGGTGATCCTAATTTCCATGCCCTTGGTTGTTGAGAGCCATCTGGGCGATCTGCTGCAATGTTGCTAAGTTGGCCTGACGCTCGGCCCTTCTTGCTTCACGGTCTGCGATGAGATTCTGCAAGATCTGTAGCATGGGGTCTTGCGACGAGGTGCTCCCTCCTTGGTTTCCACGAGTCATCTGAAGATTGAGATAGATATAGGGGTAAGAGGGAAATTCTAAGGTTCATGGTTTTGGGTTTTCAAAGCTAAAACTTTGAGTTAGACTCAGGTTTTTCAACTAACTTCATTTTCATTCATGCAATCAAGCACACGATACAACACACACCACAACAAACAAAGGAAAGTAGATGGTTTGAAGAACCATTCTGCAAGCTACGATACAGTGGGACCGATACAACTCATGCTACGACAGTGCTCTAGTGCATCTACTCATCGTCGATGAAGTCGGAGTCCTCATCATCAGTGTAGAAGTCCACAGCATCCTCCTCCAGAAACTCATCATCGTTGGTGAGGTAAGAATACATGTCTCCCTGGATGTCTTCACCCTCATCTTCTTCTTCCTTGGCGGCAAGCTGAGCTTCCTGCTCCTTGACGGTCTTCTCGAGGTCAGCCACCTTCTTGCGAAGACGGGCGATGGTGCGATCCTTCTTGGCACGCTGGCGGCAAAGAGACTAGCGATCATGGACGAGTAGTACGAAAGTCTGGGCCTTCTGGTCGACAATGGCACGGTTCTGGTTGGCTAACTCCCTGGCATTGTCTAGTTCCTGCTGTCTGTCATGCAGCAAGAAGTCCAGATTCTCCATTTGACGCCTCAACTCTGGGTGACTTGGCATCTCCATCGGCATACCCATGAAGTCACGTCTTGCATAGTGAGCAAAACGGGTTCCTTGGATCTTGTTGACACTAAGGGCACATAGACGTGTGAGAGCTTCATGCATTGCCCTGGCTAATCCATCTAGCCAGTTGTTCTCTCTCACGGAGAACTGAATTCTCCTGGAAGTTGGTGCTTCGATGCTTCCTCTAAGATCTGCGGTGACTAGCCACTGTAGGTCTCCTCCTGGGGGTCCTGGAACTTGAGCTCCAAGAAACTCCGGATGTGGGCGTCCTAAGAACTCTAATAGTGAATCCAGATCCCTCTCGAAGATCAGCTGACCTCCGTTTCCCAACTGGTAAAACTTGCTGAATTGAGTCTCTATCTACAACAATTAAGGATGAGGAAATTAGTGAAGTGATCAACTGTGTCAAATTTTAAGTAGTAATGTAAGAATTTTGAGGAACATGAATTTTTGAGAAAGAAAGAATTCCCAAGGATAAGAGAGGAGATAGTTTTTCGTAAATACTCACTTTGGTTTTGAAACTAAGTTTTTATTTGGACGTCCATTCTAACTAGGGTCTCCTATGGTCAGGATGGCTCTGATACCAACTTGTCAACACCCGGATTTTTAATCCCAGATGCCCGTTATGCCATACCTCGCAATCCTAGGATTACCATTTTTGCGAGACATAACGGATTGGATACAGCAGTACATCATCCATTACAAACCATACATAAGGTCTTACACAAATAAGGATCTCATGATCCAGTCTTAATACAACAAGCAGCGGAATTAAAAGATAAGCGTAGCGGTGGGGTCCATCTTCAGGGGCACATGCAATGCTGACGAAGGCAGATAGTCCTAGTTATCATAGCCGTCCTGCTGGCCATCATCTTGATAGTCTCCTTCATATTCTGGCCATTAGAATAGCCAGGGACAAAAGCCATGAGTACTCTTTAAGTACTCGCAAACTACCTCTAGCAAGTAATATAGTTCTAAGTTAAAGTGCTAAATCTAAGTTTAATTATAAAGTTAAGTTTGAAACCTAAGCAGAGTTTTGAAGCAAAGAAAGATAAAGTAAAGTTCTAGAATCACTTAGGTTGGGAAGCTAGTATCATAAACACAACCCTGTTGTGGTCAAGTCAAGATTCATCATTCCTTTCAAGTTATTTGGAAATCATCTGGCAACGAAACAGTATGGCCATTCCAACTGTCCATAACCGTGCACGCGGCTATTCGAATAGTTTGACACTCTGCAGAGGTGGTACACTTTCACCACAAGATTCGATACATCTGTCAGGGATAACCCTGAATCATCATACTTAGTATGCAGATAATCAAACATAACCTTCCCTTTACACACCCTAGTATAAGCACCTCTCCTATGAGCATGGCCTCCAAACCATGACCATCAGTCATCTTGGGCACTGCATAGGCGGACATCATGAGAGGTAGCCTCAGCTCAAACCTCTCCCGCGAGGGAACTAATACTAATGCATATAAATTTCCAGCTAAGCCTTACCCAATTCAGGTAGTGTGGTTGTACGGTAAATTTGTAATGGTATCGCATCCGAATCCAACCATCAGTTTTATAAAAGGTTTAAGGCTCATGCCTCATCATTTTCATCATCATAAACCATTTGTGTTTCTCAACACATGTCAAAACATCTCAATAGAATGACTCATCATTCCAAGGTTTTCACTATTCATTTTCACCAAGTGTTCCCATCTAAGGTGACTCAAGTTTTTGATCTACTCTAAACTATTAAGTTAGGAGTGTTCACTAAGGTGGAAGTGATGGGTTCAATCTCATGCCATAGAATGACATCTAAAGGTTTCTAAATAGGTCAAGTTTTATATTGTTATGCTACCTTCAAAACAAGTAAAGAACTTTGTGTAAACTAAGGGAGGTAAAACTTGTAAACAAAGACTTGGGAGGTAACTAATAGTTAAAGGGGTGTGATCAAAGAATGCCCTAAGCATCATTACTCATTCATCTCTCTTAATTCTAGCTTGCTAACCATAGCTTGCACTGTTAATGGTGGCTTGCCTTGGTTGGTGCAGTGGTTGAAGTTTTCTTCTTCTTCTTGGTAGAACTCCTCCTCCTCGTAGACTTGGTCGGTACTATCGTCTATAAATACATACGGAACACAAAATCACCAAAAAATACTTAACTAGTCTAATTAGCATTCTAAGACACACATTTGATAATCTATTATCATCACAAGTATCACAAGTTTAATTCACTAGTTTCATTCTTTTTAATTTAGAGAAGTAATTTCTACTCATTGAAAAATTAACTAAGATTTAATATTCACCATTTAAAATATGGGATCATGTTGACACATGTCATCACCACATATTCTAACATGTGGGAATGAGATTTAAAGGTTGGATCATAATTACTTTGGTTTAAGTTCATTATTTAATGATTTAAAGTGACTAGAAATGCCTATATAGCATTATTTTGGTACTAGTCCAAAGTCACTGCATGTAAACCTTAATATTATTATATATTCAGATATTTATGATGAAATGTGATTTTTGATAGTTGGAATCAACTCAAAACCTAACTTGGTTGATTTTATAAAAATGTTGTAAGTTGCAAATACTTCTGTATTGTTATTTTTATTAGGACAGATCTATAACTCTAATTGAATTAAATCCAATAGGCTTGGATAGATCATTTCAATACCTTCCAGACAAAACTAGTTTCATGCAATTTGGATTTATAAATCTCTCTGAATTAATTTTTAAACTAGAGGACGGAAACTAGATTCAACTTAAAAAGAAAAATCCAATTTGAATGGCTGGGCTAGCGCAGGAACGAACATGGGCCGGCCCAGTGGCGCTCCGCGGCGCGGGGCTCAGCTGACAGGGGGTCCCGCTTGTTAGTGGCTCTTAACACGCAAAACAGTACGCGCGCTACGGGCCGTAGGATTAGAACTAGGATCTACGGCTGGGGATCGTCGTCGACGACGAACAGGTCGCCGGCGAGCTCAAACCCTAGCGGCTCGGTGGGGGTCTATCAGGGACGTACCAGGGCTCCAGCAAGGTCGGCGAGGCGGGCAAATGAACTGGAAGACGACGGCATGGCGAGGCGCGGTTGCGGCGGAGCTTGGAGTGCCCTAAATCGCAGGCACCCTTCTCCTCCTGCTGCGGCGGCTCCGGCTCCAATTCCGGCGAGGAAAAGCTCGAGCGGTGTCGTCTAGAGGTGGGTGAGGTTCAGTGAGAGGTGGGGAGTGAGTGAGTGTGTAGAAAAGAGGCTGGGGAGGCCGGTTTATATAGGCCCAACGGTGAGACCGAGCGGTGTGGGCAGGCGACTCCGGCGTGGGCGGCACAGGGGGCTAGCGGCGTGGCTCGAGGTAGGGGACGGTGGCATGTCTCCTGGTGGTGCGCTGAGGCTTAAAGGCGCTGCGAGGCGAGCTCTGTGTTGGTCGGGAGCGTCACGCGCTCTGGGCGACAGAGGCTGCGGGTTCGACGGCGAGCGGTGGCTGGGGTGCGTTGGGCGGCCAGCGGGGGTGTCTGGGGTGTTACCTAGGTCCTGGCAGAGCGGTAGGCACGGGCTACGGCCGAGGGGCAGTTTGTGCACGCAGGGACAGGGCGCGTTCTGCGGGCGGCATCGGCATGGTCGACCAGCTCCGGGCGCGGCGGTTCTTGGCCGTTCCGGTCTTTGTCTCTGGGCTGGGGCTGGTTGGACGGTGGAGGTGGACCACGGGCGATGTGCTGGACAAGGTGAGAGGGGATGGCGGCTGTTGTAGCACGATGTCGCCGGTGAGGGTGCCCAAGGTGCTCGGCCTTAATGGCCATGACCATTTGGTCGTGTGCACAGGGCTTGGCCGAGCTAGCAAAGGGTAGGGGTGCACTGGGGGAACAAGGGGACAGAGTTAGGCACAAATGGTGACCAAGATTACTACTCCAAATAGTGTTTTAAATTTGGCCAGATTTGTGCGTGCCACCTGTTTAATGAAATGGCCGCATGAACTAAACTTTTGAATTTTGGTTTCAAAAATTTTGGGTGATCTACACTAGTGCTAGGTAGTCTCTGGTTGCAAGGGTTTTGAAAGTGGAGCTCATTTTGATGGTTTTTCAAATAGGGGTGATATATGCATATGCATTGAATTCAATTTGCACATGCCATTTAAAATAAGCAAAAGAATGTTTTTAGCAGATCAAAAGGTGGACCTTGGTACCTCATTATGTGTACTAGCAAGGGGTACAAAGATCATGAATTGTTTCTGTTAAGAAATGAGTGCTAGGAACACTCAAAGTAGTGTAGTGGATAAAAATGGCCAAAATAACCATTCCTCCTTTTTAATTGTTTTTTATTTGATTTTCTTTAGTAGAAGTTAGGGAATGATGTAGATGATGTTTAAATCACCTAAGAAACATTTTACAAGCAATGGATCATAGAACCATGGCAATTCAAATCAAATCCTAAATCAAATGCACATACACATGAATGCTTTTATTTTTAATTTGGAAAAGTTTTTGTTAACCCTATTTTTGATGATTTAGATCTTGATAAGCTTGGATTGAAGTTTTGGGATGTTACAGTCTCTCCCTTTCTCTGTGCTGCCCGTGAGAGAGAGAAGAAGAGCTTCGGCATCCTCTCTCTAATCGAGCTAAGCTCCCTCTCCGTTGCTCCAATCCCTCTACATGTCACCCTGTGGTGACCCCCTCCTCCTCCTCTATCTAATCATGTTCTTCTTTTGGCCCAGGACCACCTCTACCATCGCCACGGTCGAGCTTCGACGAGCTCTCATCGGCCTCCATCACACGAGCCACCTCCCGTCGCGGAACTAGCCCTTGCTGCCCCTTGTCCGGACCACCGTCACGCGTCGATCCATCTCCGCCGCTCCTCGTCACCGGAAACCCCCGGGTAAGCCCTCACCACGCTGCCCCGACCTCCCTAGGGTTCCGCCGCCACCGTGTTCTTTCGGCCGAGGATGATGGTGCGGCACCGTTGGATCCCCTTGGATCGGACAGCCCGCACCGCCCGGTACCCTTTCGCCGCCCACTCTCCCTGATGGCCGGGCCCCACCCCGGCTTTTGAACTTGCCCCGCTGCGCGCGCTTGTCCACCCCGGGTGGGCTGGATCCACTTCCCCGGCCCAGTACGGCCTGGCCGTTCCCTGCTGCTCGCGGCCCAGCAGCCAGCAGATCTAGCCCATTCCCCTTCCTCCCTTTTCTAATTTAATTACATATCTGTTTTTATAGCTGTCAGTTTAAATAAAAACGAAAATGTGTAAATCCATATTTGACCAGATATAATTTTTCCACATGTTCTAGTATGTTTTGTCAATCATGCAGAACAATCCCTCGGCCAAAAATAATTTTCATTATTTATTGGCATTTTATCTCCCAAGATGTGTCCATTACCATCAATAAATCCCTCAGGGCATTGCACCTCTCCAAATGAATTAAAACCAATGGCTACTTGAAGGTATCACATGTGCCTACTACCTAGCCTTGGTCCCATACCAAGTTGAACATTAGCCTGCCCTTAGCAAAAATAGCAAAAATAGCTCTAATCTGACTTTAGAAATTTCTCTAGGTCAAACCAAAATAGGTACTGACCAAATTCCAACTCTCGAGACCCCTAAAACATATCATCCTTCAAAATCCAGGAGCCCAAATTTAATTAAGTCCTGGTTAATTTATTAGGATTTAATCTTTTCTGTGTGGGGTTAATTAGCAAATAAAATCACCTCACTAGCTTTGCAAGTCCAAAAAGTTTGATTCCAATTCCTACAGAAAGTTATTCTAAATGCATACCATGTTCCCTTGGAATAAACTTAAAAGCTTCTGTAGTTTTAATTTGGTCAAAAAGACAAAAAAAAACCACAAAACTGCCTTTGGGAATTTCCTGAGGGCATTCTGGTAATTATTTTGGAGTGGTTCCAACTCTCAGCTATTCTGTACATAAAACCCTACAGAACCATCCAAGGAAATAATTTTTGGAGCTCCAGAACTTCTTTGGTGAATTATCTCCTAAAACTAGAGCTTTTATCACTAGAATATTAAAGAAAAGGGATAAAATAGTGAAACCACTTTTGTTGGTTTCATTCTATCAACTCCTATCTGTTGGTATCATTTTTTCACAATGGTATCATACAGAATATGTCCTTGGTCCAAAACCCCTCTTAGGTAATTCCTCGGCTATAAATCCTAAGGGATTTTTCTTCCAGGTTTCCAAGACAAGGCCAATCATATTAAATCCGTTCTTCCTAAGACCTACTGTTCTGTAAACTTGTATTGTTTATTGTCTAATGTATGTATTGTTGCTTGTATGCCTTGTGTTGATTGTGCTCTTGCTTGTTTGCATGTGTGCTCCCTGACGACGATAGTTGCGATTATCTCGGAGATTAGAAGAAGATGGTTATTATTGCATATTATTGGGTATTCTAAGAGAAAGTCCAGGGACAATTATGCCATATTGCTGATCTCAGGCAAGCCACCTTCTTTCTCATAAGCCTTGTCCTATTGTTTTACTTATGCATGTTTAATCTACTGTTTATCAAAACTGCATTGTTCACTATATGTTGATGTATATATGGTCGTGGTTTGGCTCCTCCGAACTATTACACTTTGGTACTACTAAGTACAACTCCCTTGATGATACCTACTTGCCCCTAGTATGGTAGATGGTGTAATACACCATACCCCTTTTTAGAGACCCTGTTTTAGCCAAAGAAAAGCTAGAGGATGGGAAGACCCCGGAAAAAGTTTTACCAAATGTTTTATGATAAAACCTTGGTGAGGTGGGACCTCCCAAGAGTTGTTGAGAAAGAAAAAGGTTTTGTTTTACAAAATGCTAAAGGAAAGCTAGAGGAAAAAGGTTTACAAAAACGCACCCGGTTCTTTGCAGTTTTGCTAGAACAATTAACCCTGTGCAACCACATTACTCTAGAATGGGATAGGGCTGGATTTGATGTTTGTCTATTCTGGTATAAGCTGCCTCACAACTACTACAGGGGGTCGCAATCCCTGGAGGCTGGGCCTTCTCCCATAAAGGTCTATGTGGGACATCGACCTAGAGAAGGAACGAACTCTCTGCGGGCAGCCAGGTGTTACTATGAGCCCCTCATTGAAAGCGCCCACTGTTGAAGTGTAAAATGCGCTCCGGTTGGTCCTCGGTACCTGACGTCCTGGTTTTGAGGGGAACAACACTCATAGGATAGGCACTTATATTGGAGTGGGCATCCGTAGAGTCTTGATCGGTTACTCGACCCACGATTGGTGTAGATCAGGGTAGTGTACCCGGATGGTGTGGGGAAAGTGTGCAACCTCTGCAGAGTGTAAATCTATTCGAATAGTCGTGTCCGCGGTCATGGACGGTTGGGAAGGTTGCTGTAGAGCGGTGCTGGTTTTGTTTTCAAAAAGGATTTCAGAAAAGAAATGGCTTTGGAAATGTTTTAACCATGGGATGGTCGTAAAGGAGAAAGGTTTTGACCATGGGATGGTCGGAAGGAGGAGAAAGGAGTTTGGTCGTGGGACGACCTGAAGACGGGAACAAATGGGTATCCCAATCCTAGTGTTTCCAAAACTTTTCAAAAAGGTTTCCAAAATGCTTTACAAAAGTTTTTAACAAAGATATGTAGATGCTATATCTACAAGAGAAACTAATTGAGAAAAGAACCTCTCTTGGAGCCCTCCTACTACCACAGCCATAATGCATATCCTCTTGTTATTATCGTTATCTTAAGGTGGTTTGCGAGTACATTCAAAGTACTCACTGGCATTGTCCCTGGCTATTAACTTGGTCAGATATCAAGAAGAGGATGAAGTTGACGGCTATGCGAGCTAGGATGTCCTCCCAGTCAGTTGCATGTAGGTTGCGGCATGATTGGGCTCTACGCGTGATGATGTTCCACTGCTGAAGACGGTATAGCGATAACGGCATTTATGTAAGTCTTGTAATTCGGTATATCTCAGATGTTGTAATGATACTTGTCGGTTATGTTCCACGGCTCACTAATCATGGGATCGTGGTTGTATGCATAACAAGGATTCTCGGAGGATTAACCCGAGGGCCCCACAGTCCTGATGAGAATGATGAATGCCAGTATGCGCAAACCTCTAAACACACACTTCATTGCTCAGTTTTAGGGTCCTTGTGCTAAATGCATGGCCTTGGATGCAATTTTCATTTTTATGAGGTCCTTGAAATGTAACTTGTACTTCCACCGACCATGTTCACTCTCAAGCACATTGCACCTACTAGACCAACCATTAGATCGGCCATTCATAGTACTTCTTATTATATTATCTTTATCTTGTCCTATCTCTTACAATACCATACCATACCACGCACTACAGATAGTGTACGGATTAACTTTAAACATTGACCATTGGATCAAGACTGGCAAATCCAAACATTGCTAACCGTTGGATCTTCTTTTCCATTCTTAGCATCTAGAAAGATTCTACTAATAGTCTTTAGCACGATGACCGCTAGTATATGTAAACCTCGAGCTCAAAACACACACTTCATTGCTTAGTTTCAGGGTCGTCCTTGTGCTAAATGCATGGACTTGGATGCAATTTTTATTTTTTATGAGGTCCTTGATGTAAATTGTAATTCTACCCACTGTGTTAACTCCCAAAGCACCTCGCTTCCTACAAGACCTACCATTAGATCGGCCATTCGCAGTACTTCTTATCATACCTTTATCTTTGTCTCTTATCTCTTACAATACCATGCATACCACCACTACATAGTGTAGGGATTAACTTATTTGAACAATGACCGTTGGATCAAGAATGGCAAATCCAAACATTGCTAACCGTTGGATCTTCTTTTCCATTCTTAGCATCTAGAATTCTACTGATAGTCTTTAGCACGATGAACACTAGTATGCACAAACCTCAAAACACATAGTACTTCATTACTCGATTTAAGGGTCCTTGTGCTAAATGCACAGACTTGTTGGATGCAATTTTCATTTTTTATGAGGTCTTGAATGTAACTTGTACTTCCATCGACCGTGTTAACTCTCAAGCACCTCGCTCTTACGAGACCTACCATTAGATCGGCCATTCACAGTACTTCTTATCTTAGCTTTATCTTGTCTCTTATCTCTTACAATACCATACCACTACATATAGTGCAGGGATTAACTTTGAACATTAACAGTTGGATCAAGACTGGCAAATCCAAAAAACATTGCTAACCGTTGGATCTTCTTTTCCATTCTTAGCATATAGAAAGATTCTACTGATAGTCTTTAGCACGATGAATTCCAGTATGCGCAAACCTCAAAACACAGTACTTCATTGCTCAATTTCAGGGTCATTTGCTAAATGCATGCATGAACTTGGATGTAATTTTCATTCTTTATGAGGTCCTTGATGTAACTTCTACGTACTTCCACCGAATGTGTTAACTCTCAATTACCTTGCTCCTATGATACCTACCAAGGTTAAACAAAAATGCAACCTCCCCAATTATCACACAAACTGGACCACGGTTTGTTATACGTAATACCCAAGTTTTTAGTACTAGGATTCCTAGCTAACTTCGCGCACTTCAGTGACTTCTTGTCAATTTAATGAAATTAAGTCAAACTTTAGCTACAAGTAAGTGTGATAGATTGCTCTTGAATTAATTGTCTTTTCGGAGGTAGATGTGTGCATCTTCTTGTAGTAAACGATGTCGTCGGTGTGAGTTTCCAACAATAAGGAAAGAAAATTCTCAGTTTTCTTAGTGATGACGAGATGATTCTTTTCCGTAACAAAAGTCTAAAGAATATGGATCTCAATGCCATAAGCCAAGCTTCTAGACATATTAGCTAGGTGGACCAATGTGTTTTACTTACGATTCCCATGTTTTATGAGTTTTCAAGGTTCCTAGCTGACCCTGTCCACTTGTTGAATGACTTTATGTCGATGTATCGAAATAAAAGGTCAATTTTGAACTACAAGAAATAAATTGTAGCTTGGTTTGAAAGTTTTATGTAAAAAGCTTTTGGGGGTACCCATCGAGCGGTCAATTAATATACCCATTGAGACTTTTCGACTTCTAGCTACTAAGATTTGGCCTCTTGAAAATTTTGAACCCCTTTTGAAAACGGTCACATGAAATAAGGATAGAGGGGAAATGATTTTTCTATTCTCTATGGTCAACACACAGGCTTGAGGTGCACCTTAGGTTTAAAGATACTTTTTAGTTTCCACTATGCATAAGGTGAACC
Source organism: Avena sativa (assembly GCA_916181665.1). Lineage (NCBI taxonomy): Eukaryota > Viridiplantae > Streptophyta > Magnoliopsida > Poales > Poaceae > Avena > Avena sativa. The sequence goes on along the minus strand of OV702292.1, from coordinate 430,825,019 downwards.
TTAGCGGATGCCACATACTAGGCCTTATTAAGGTGTGCTTTTTATCTATATATCTACTACTATAATGGAGCAGTTTTGAATTGGATCCATATATAGCACCAATCTTGACCATTGGGCTGCTAGGTCCAATGGTTCAGAGCAGCTGGATTCGTGTTGAATAGTACCTAGAGCAGACTCCACCATGTTCTAGAACCATCATGTCACCAACCCAAAAATTTCAAAATACAATAGGTTGTATTCTCAATATGTGTAGATAATTATAATTAATAGACTCAATTTATGCATTTTGGGGGTGGTGACATGATGGTTCTAGAACATGGTGGAGTTTTCTCTAGGTCTGTACTCCCTCGCTCCGTCCCAAAATATAAGGCGCCTAAGGATTGGTCAAAAGTCAAACCATACTAACTTTGACCAAATATTTAGAAAAAAATATCTACATCTACAATATTTATTGGACATATTAAGAAAATATACTTTATGGTGAATCTATTTATATTAATTTAGTATTCTAAATTTTTATATTTTTGTGTATAATCATGGTCAAACTTCCTTAGGCGCCATATATTTTGGCGGAGGGAGTACTATTCAACACGAATCCAGTTGCTCTGAACCATTGGATCTAACAGCCCAACGGTCATGATTCGTGCTATGGATCCAATTCAAAATTGCTCCACTATAGTAGTATAAGTAGAGAGAATACAGTCTACTGTGCTATGAAATTTTGGGGGTGGTGACATGATGGTTTTAGAACATGCATGGTGGAGTTTGCTCTAGGTACTATTCAACACGAATCCAGCTTCTCTGAACCATTGGATCCAACAGCCCAACGGTCAGGATTGGTGTTATGGATCCAATTCAAAACTGCTCCACTATAGTAGTAGAGATAGAGATATCTTATCTTATCTTATGACTATATAGTTTAAGAATAACTTTGAATATTGACTCTTGGATCAAGACTCGTGAATTCCAACATTTCTAGCCGTTGGATCTTCTTTTCCATTCTAGAATCTAGAAGATTCTATTGATAGTCTTCAGCATAATGAATGCTATGCACAAACCTCAAAACACACTTCTCCATCATACTAGAATCTTCTCCCTCGTAGCTAATAATCGTTGACTTGTACATGATCTTATCTTATCTTATCTTACAACTATATAGTGTACGGATAACTTTGAATGTTGACCGTTGGATCAAGACTCGTGAATCCCAGCATTTCTAGCCGTTGGATCTTCTTGTCCATTCTAGCATCTAGAAGATTCTATTGATAGTCTTAAACACAATGAATGCACTATGCATAAACCTCTCAAAACACACTTCACCATCATACTAGAATCTTCTCCTTCGTTTCTCTAGATCATGTTACCAAAAATTTCAAGTGCTAGGTACCTAATCATATTTGACTTCTACACATGATGATACAAAGTACATGGACCAAATATACACCCATACTTTATAGATCTTGATCAAATTTATAATTTTTTGTGCTTTACCAATTATAATTTTATATAGTGATGATATCTGAGCCTTATTAAGGTGTGCTTTTTTACATAATGCGAGAGTAGTATATTTCTTTGCTTAGACATATGGTCACCTCTGTCCACGTGCTGTACATGCTGAGAGAATAAAACATTGGCAGGGGAAGAGGGCAGTAGTGAAGAGAAGTTGAAGGCGGTTCCATGTCAGAGCAAAGTTATGATGGGTTTCTGGTATGAGGTACTCTTGCGGCCTTACAGTGTACATTGTACTAGTAGTAATTTCAGGACCTATGCATGCAAAAAAATCGTGTGTTTTCTCTCGCCTTCCCTATGCTCCATCTCTCCTCTTCTTTCCCCTCATGCACCGGTCCGGCTGATCTCTCTCCCCTTGTCCACAACATGGTGTTGCGCACGTGTGCCTTGGTACGACAGCTCTATGTATCTGGCGTGTTCGGAAGTCGCGCGTTGGTGTGGAGTAGGGACGAGGAGTACATAGGAAGGAAACCACTTTGGTCCTTGGCGGCACAAAAATTCAAACTTTTCCGGTTTTTGAAATTTTCACTTGCTTCCCAAACATCGGGAGGGAAGGTTATTCAAAAGATCGGCCAAACATCGGGAGAGAAGGAAATTTTGAACCCGTTTTGAACATTGACCGTTGGATCACGACTGGCAAATCCAAACTTTGAACATTGACCATTGGATCAAGACTGGCAAATCCAAACTTTTTTAACCGTTGGATCTTATTTTCCATTATTAGCATCTAGAAAGATTCTACCAATAGTCTTTAGCACAATGGACGCTAGTATTTGCAAACCTCAAAACACACACTTCATTGCTCAGTTTCAGGGTCCTCATGCTAAATGCATGCATGGACTTGGATGCAATTTTCATTTTTTATGAGGTCCTTGATGTAACTTATACTTCCACTGGCCGTCTTAACTCTCAAGCACCTCGCTCCTACGAGACCAACCATTAGATCGGCCATTCTCGGTACTTCTTATCTTATATTTATCTTGTCTTATCTCTTACAATACCATGCCACCATTGTATAGTGTATGAATTAATTTCGAACATTGACCGCTGGATCAAGCCTAGCAAATCCAAACATTGCTAATCGTTAGATCATATATTTTCCCTTAGCATCGAGAAAGATTCTATTGATAGTCTTTAGCACGATGAACGCTAGTATGTGCAAAACACAAAACACACATACTTCATTATTCATTTTTAGGGCCATTGTGTTGAATGGATGGACTTGGATGCAATTTTCATTTTTTATGAGGTCCTTGATGTAAGTTGTACTTCCATCGATTGTGTTAACTCTCAAGCACCTCTCTCCTACGAGACCTACCATAGTTAAAAGAAAATGCAACCACCCGAATTATCACACAAACTGGACCAACGGTTTATTATACGTAATGCCCAAGTTTTTAGTACTATGATTTTTTAAGCTTCCTAGCAAACTTTGCACACTTCAGTGATTTCTTGTCAATTTAACAAAATTAGGTCAAACTTCAGCTACAAGTAAGCGCGATAGATTGCTCTTGAATTAAATGTATTTTTGTAGGTAGATGGGTGCATCTTCTTCTAGTAAACAATGTCGTCGGTGTGAGTTTCTAACTATGAGGAAAGAAAATCCTCAGTTTTCCGAGTGATGACGAGATGGTTCTTTTATGTAAAGAAAGTCTAAAGAATATGGATCTCAATGCCATAAGCCAAGCTTTTAGACATATTAAGTGGACCAATGTGTTTTACTTATGATTCCCATGTTTTATGAGTTTTCAAATTCCCTATGTAGCTAATTAACTTTGCCCCACTTGAATGACTTCATGCCTATATTTATCAAAATTTGGTCAAACTTGAACTACAACAACTAAATTATTGTAGGTTGCTTCTAAAGAATTACAAAAAACTTTTGGAGGTGTACCTAGTGGGGGCTCAGTTAATATATCAGAAAACAACCGACAGTTTTGACAATAGGTTTTTAACTCCTTTCTAATTAAGATTTTTCATCTTGACAATTTAATGAAAAAATAGCTCAAACTTGAGCTACAAGTAAGCGCGATAGATTTTTCTTTAATTAAATGTCTCTTTGGAGGTAGATGGATGCATCTTCTTGCAGTAATCAGTACCGTCGGTGTGAGTTTCCAACTAGCATGAAAGAACATTCTCAATTTTCCGAGTGATGATGAGATTATTGTTTGTTTTCGTAAACAAAGTCTGAAGGATATGGACCTGAACGCCATAAGCCAAGCTTTCAGACATATATAGTGGACCCTCATGTTGTACTTATGATCCCTGTGTTTTATGTGTTTTCAAACTTATTCCTATAGCTAACTTTGCCCACTTGATATTGAGTTTATGTCGATTTATTGAAATTACTTCAATTTTGAACTACAAGTAAATTCTAGGTTGCATTGAAAGTTTTACGTTTTTTGGAGGTAACCATTGGGGGCTGATTTAATATATCACAAACCACCACCGATAGTTTTTACAACAAGTTCAACTTCTTGCTAAGATTTTGCATCTTGACAATTTAATGAAATTATATCAAACTTGAGCTACAAGTAAATGTGATAGATTGCTCTTGAGTTAATTGTCTTTTCGGAGGTAGACGGGTGCATCTTCTTGTAGTAAACAATGTCGTCGATGTGAGTTTCCAAGTATCAGGAAATATGATTCTTAATATCCGAGTGACGACGAGATTGTTCCTTTCTGTAAAGACTGTCTGAAGAGTATGGATCTGAATGCCACAAGCCATGTTTTTAGACATCTTATCTGACCACTATATAGTGTACAAATAACTTTGAATATTGACCGTTGGATCGAGACTCACGAATCCGAACATTTCCAGCCATTGGATCTTCTTTTCCATTCTAGCATCTATTAGATTCTATTTATAGTCTTGAACACAATGAATGCACTATGCATAACCCTCTCAAAACACACGTCTCCATCATATTAGAATCTTCTCCCTCGTTTCTCTAGACCATGTTACCAAAAATTTCAAGTGTTAGGTAGCTAATAATCTTTGACTTCTACACATAATGATACAAAGTAGAATAACCAAATATACACCCATACTTTATAGATGTTGATCAAATTTATATTTTTTCCACTTTACCTATTATAATTTTATATAGTGATGATATGTGTCAACACCCGGATTTTTAATCTCAGATGCCTGTTATGCCATACATCGCAATCCCGGGATTACCAATTTTGCGATACATAACAGATTGGATATCACAGCACGTCATCCATTACAAACCATAATAAGGTTTTACACAAATAAAGGATCTCATGATGCAGTCTTAATACAATTAAGCATCAAAATAATAAGCATAGTAGTGGGCTCCATCTTCATGGTCACAGGCAATGCTGATGATGGGAGATGATCCTAGTTGTCATAGCCATCCTGCTGTCCATCTTCCTGATAGTTCTCCTCATAGTCTGGCCACGAGAATAGCCAGGGACAAAGCCATGAGTACTCTTTAAGTACTCGCAAACTATTACTAACAAGTAAGGTAGTTCTAGTAGGAATACTAAGCTCTAGGTTTATTTGCAAAAGCTAGATTTATCTTAAGATGAATTCAGAAGTAAAGAAAGCTAATTTAATGTTCTAAAATCACCTAAGTGGGAACTTAGTTTTCATAGTCACAACCCTGTTGTGGTCAAGTCAAAGTCACAATTCATTTCACAAGTCATTTGGAAAACATCTCACGACGAAACAGTATGGCCACTCTGGACGCAGCTATTCGAATAGTTTGACAGTCTATAGAGGTGGTACACTTTCACCACAAAATTTGATACATTCGTCAGGGATAACCCTGAATCATCATACTTTGTATGCGGATAATCAATCTTAACCTTTCAATTACACACTCTAGTATAGGCACCTCCCCTATGAGCTTGGCCTCCCAGCCATGGCCATCTGCCACCCTGGGCACTGCATAGGTGGACATCATCAAGAGGTAGCCTTAGCTCAAACCTCTCCCACGAGGGAACCCATACTAATGCATATAAACTTCCGACTAAGCCCTACCCAATTCAGGTATTGTGGTTATACAGTAAAATTGGAATGGTATCGCACCTGAACCCAACCATCAGTGTTTGTAAAAGGGCTAAGGCTCATGCCTCAACATTTTCATCACCAAATCATTTGTGTTTCTCAACACATGTCAAAACACTTCAATAGAATGACTCATCATTCCAAGGTTTTCATAATCATTTTCACCAAGTATTCCCATCTGAAGTGATCAAGTTTTATGCTTAGCACTAGCCACTAAGGTTAAGAGTGTTCACTAAAGAGGGGTGCTAATCTTCAATCTCATGCCACAGAATGACATCAAAGTATAACTAGATAGGCCAAGTTTTATACTCTTTCTGCTATCTATACTAAAAGTAAAGTACTTTGGTAAAGTAAAAAGAATAAAGCTTGCAAGTAAAACTTGGGATTGGTATAATCAAAATGGTATAACCCAATCATGCCTAATGCATTTTTGCTTAGGTTCTCAAGCTTGCAAGTATTAGCTTGTATTGTTAATGATGGCTTGCCTTGGTTGGTGCAGTGATTGAAGTTTTCTTCGTCTTCTTGGGGGTAGAACTCCTCCTCCTCGTAGACTTGGTCGGTACTATCGTCTATAGAGGAATACGGGGTACACAATCACCAAACTATACTTAACTAAGTCTATTTAACACACTAAGGCTCACACTTGATGATCTAGCATAATCACAAACATCACATGCAATAAAGAACTAGTTTTATTCATTTTATTTTAGAAAAGTAATTTCTACTCATTGAAATTAATTAAGATTTAATCTTCTCTAATTAAAATATGGGATCATGTTGACACATGTCATCACCACATATTCTAATACATGGGCATGTGATTTAAAGTGTTGGTCACATTCTATAAAGTTTAAGACTATTATTGAAAAAAATTAAAGTGACTAGAAATGCCCTAATAGCATTCTTTTGGTACTAGTCCAATGTCACTGCATGCAATCCTAGATATTTTTACTTATTCAGATAGGTATTATCAAATGTGATTTTTGAGAGTTGGAATCAACTCAAAAGCTATTATGGTTGATTTTTGAAAAAAGTTTGATGTTGCAAATGTCTTTGTCTTGTTATTTTTGCTATAGATTATCTCTAACTCCAAATAATTTAAATCCAACAGGCTTGGATAGATATTTTAATATCCTTTCTAGCAAAATTTGAATCATGTAGTTTAGTTAAGGGAAACTCTCTGAAATGATTTAATGAATAAGTGGACAGAATAGGATTTTAACTAAATTGCAAAATCAATTATTTGAATTTTTGGGCCAGCGCGAGAAAGCTAATAGGTCGGCCCAGCTGCATAGCACGGCACAGCGCGCGGCTGACAGAGGGGGTCCACTGGTCAGTGACTCACTATATGTGAAACGATATTGTTTAACTTGAGCCATACGATCTAAATCTAATCCAACGGCCGTGGCTCATCGTCGACGACGAACTACTTCGGCGAGGAATTTACCCTAGCGTGGCGGTGGGGGTCTCTCGGGGCTAACCTGGGCTCCAGCTAGGGTCGGTGATGGGGGCAAATGACGTGGTAGACGACAGCGAGGCGAGGCGTGGTCACGGCGGGGCTCGGGGTGGTCGCAATCGATGGCGCCCTTCTCCTCCAGCAGCGGCGGGCTCCGGCCAAATTCCGGCGAGGGAGAGCTCACCTTGCTCCAAGAAGAGGTGGGGAAGGTCAGTGAGGAGTGGGGAGTGGCTTGGTGTGAGGAATGGAGGCTGGGGTGGCCTCCTTTTATAGCTCGGCGAGGGGACCGAGCGGTGTGGCGGTGAGCTCGATGGTGGCGTCACTACAGGCTGCTATCGGCATGGGCGAGGACGTAGGACGGTGCGGTGTCTGATAACCCACAAGTATAGGGGGTGTATCGTAGTATTTTCGAGGGAAGTGAAGCCCAATTATTGATTCGACACAAGGGGAGCCAAAGAATATTTATAAGCCTTTACAACTGAGTTGTCAATTCAGCTGCACCTGGAAACAATCTTGCTCACGGCAGTTTATCAGTAGCAACAGTTTTGTAGTAGTAATAACAAAGTAATAGCAGTAGTAAAAGTAAAACAATAGTAATAGTAGCAGTAAACAGTAGGATTAAGGCGCGGCAGGCATAGGGATGGATGGACGGGCGTTGCATGGACAAGACAATTCACATGGCAATCAAGACATAGGGCAATTGCAGATAAATAAGATAAAGCATCCAAGTACTAGATAATCATAGGCATGTATTCCATATATAGTCATATGTGCTCGCAATGAGAACTTGCACAACATCTTTTGTCCTGCCAGCCCGTTTGCAGCGGGGCCTCAAGGGAACTACTGGCAATTAAGGGGCTCCTTTTTAATAGAGCACCGGAGCAAAGCATTAACACTCCGTGAACACATGTGATCCTCACAACCAAGCCACCCCCTCCGGTTATCCGGATTGCTGTCACTTCAGGGCCATTGGTTCTGGACAACAACGTGTGTATACAACTTGCAGGTAAGACCATAAACAATACTATCATAATGAATCAATAACATGTTTAGATCTGAAATCATGGCACTCGGGCCCTAGTGACAAGCATTAAGCATAAAAAGTTGCAACAAAGTCAAAAAGCACTAATAAAAGATACTAGGCACCATGCCCTAACAATCTGATGCCATTACATGAACGATCTCATCCAATACCTACTGTCAACACCCGGATTTTTAATCCTAGATGCCCGTTATGCCATACCTCGCAATCCCAGGATTACCATTTTTGCGAGACATAATGGATTGGATATCACAGTACATCATCCATTACAAACCATACATAAGGTCTTACACAAATAAGGATCTCATGATCAAGGCTTAATACAACAAGCAGCGGAAATAAAAGATAAGCGTAGCGGTGGGGACCATCTTCAGGGGCACAGGAAATGCTGACGAAGGCAGGTAGTCCTAGTTATCATAGCCGTCCTGTTGGCCATCATATTGATAGTCTCCTTCATAGTATGGCCATTCCAACTGTCCATAACTGCGGACGCGGCTATTCGAATAGTTTGGCACTCTGCAGAGGTGGTACACTTTCACCACAAGATTCGATACATCTGTCAGGGATAACCCTGAATCATCATACTTAGTATGCAGATAATCAAACATAACCTTTTCTTTACACACCCTAGTATAAGCACCTCTCTTATGAGCATGGCCTCCCAACCATGACCATCAGTCATCTTGGGCACTGCATAGGTGGACAGCATTGAGAGGTAGCCTCAGCTCAAACCTCTCCCGCGAGGGAACTAATACTAATGCATATAAATTTCCAGCTAAGCCTTACCCAATTCAGGTAGTGTGGTTGTTCGGTAAATTTGGAATGGTATCGCATCCGAATCCAACCATCAGTTTTATAAAAGGTTTAAGGCTCATGCCTCAACATTTTCATCATCATAAACCATTTGTGTTTCTCAACACATGTCAAAACATCTCAATAGAATGACTCATCATTCCAAGGTTTTCACAATTCATTTTCACCAAGTGTTCCCATCTAAAGTGACTCAAGTTTTTATCTACTCTAAACTACTAAGTTAAGAGTGTTCACTAAGGTGGAAAGATGATGAGTTCAATCTCATGCCATAGAATGACATCTAAATTTTATCTAAAATAGGTCAAGTTTTATAATTTTTATGCTACCTTCAAAACAAGTAAGGGACTTTGTGTAAACTAAAGGAAGTAAAGCTTGTAAGGTAATACTTGGGGTAGTAATAGTCAAGGTGGTGTGACCAAAGCATGCCTAAAGCATCTTTGCTCATTCATCTCTCTTAATTCTAGCTTGCTAACAATATCTTGCACTGTTAATGGTGGCTTGCCTTGGTTGGTGCAGTGGTTGAAGTTTTCTTCTTCTTGGTAGCACTCCTCCTCCTCGTAAGCTTGGTCGGTACTATCTTCTATAAATACATACGAAACACACAATCACCAAACAATACTTAACTAGTCTAATTAGCATTCTAAGACACACATTTGATGATTTATTATCATCACAAGCATCACAAGTTTAATTCTTTTTGATTTAGAAAAGTAATTTCTACTCATTGAAAAATTAACTAAGATTTAATATTCACCACTTAAAATATGGGATCATGTAGACACATGTCATCACCACATATTCTAACAGGTGGGAATGTGATTTAAGGATTGGATCATAATTACTTTGGTTTAAGTTCAATATTTAATGATTTAAAGTGACTAGAAATGCCTAAATAGCATTATTTCGGTACTAGTCCAAAGTCACTGCATGTAAACCTTAATATTATTACATATTCAGATAGGTATGGTGAAATGTGATTTTTGAGAGTTGGAATCAACTCAAAACCTATCTTGGTTGATTTTCTAAAAATGTTGCAAGGTGTGATTGCTTCTGATTTATTATTTTTACTAGGAGAGATCTATAACTCTAATTGAATTAAATCCAACGGGCTTCGATAGATCATTTCAATACCTTTCAGGCAAAATTGGTTTAATGCAATTTGGATTTGTCAAACTCTCTGAATTGATTTTCAAACTTAGAGACAGAACTAAGTTTAAACTAAATAGGAAAATTCTAATTCAAACTACTGGGTCGTGCGGGAAACGCTAACGGGCCGGCCCAGTGTCACTCCATAGCGCGGGGCTCAACTGACAGGGGGCTCCACAAGTCAGCGGCTCATAACGCGCGAAGCGGTACGAGGTGATGTGGGCCGTTAGATTAGACTGAGGATCAACGGCTGTGGCTTGTCGTCGACGACGGACCTGTCACCGGCGAGCTCGAACCCTAGCGGCTCGGTGGGGGTGCATAGGGGGCGTACCAGGGCTCCTGCAAGGTCGACGAGGCGGGCAAACGGACTGGTGGTCGACGGCGAGCTCATGGATGGTCGACGCAGCTTCAGGGGTGGTCGTAATCAGCGGCGCCCTTCTCCTCCAGAGGCGGCCTGCTCTGGTGCAATTCCGGTGAGCTGCTGCTCCCCTTGCTCCGGCTAGTGGTGTGGGATGATCAGTGAGGTGAGGGGAGTGGAGTGGTGTGCTTCGATGGCTGGGGGTGCCCTCCTTTTATAGGGTCGACGGCGAGACCGAGAGGGATGGGCAGGCGACGGTGGCGACAAGGCTACGGGCGGCTAGCGGCATGGCTGAGGGTGGCGATCGACATGCGGTCTCATGGCGGTGCTCTAGGAACTCAATGCGGGCATAGGGGTCATGGTATGCGGTCGGGGGTAGCTGACGCTCTGAGCGTCAGAAGCGGCAATGTCCACGGCGAGCGGTGGCTGTGGTGCATTGGGCGGCGAACGGGCGTGTCCGTCGTGTTCCCTGGATCATGGCGGAGCGGCGGGCACGGGCTGCGGTCGAGCGGCGGGTTGTTCACGCGTGCCGGGTGCGGCGCTCTGGCGCGTGCTCGGCATGGCTCGGTGGCACTGGGCGCGGGCTTGGGGAAGGGACAGAGGGTGGCGGTGAGGTCCTGGCTACCTCCTAGACATGGTGAGAGAGGGGGAGGTAGTCTGCTAGGGCGAGTGCATGGTCGACCGGCGAGCTAGTGCTCGGGGTGGCTCGGCACTGTGGCTAGGGAGAAGGGGGAGGGGTGCTAATGGTATGGTTAGATCATGAGGGGACCAAAGGATTAAATGGAAATCAAATGGAGGCAAAACCCTGTTCAAAACAGTGAGCTAGGATTTAGAGTTTAACCCTGCCTGCCAAGTGTTTGATTAAATGGCCGCAAGAAATAAACTTTTAAATTTTGAAAAGATTTTTGGTGGGTTTGCTAGGCATAAGCTTGAGACTCTGTGGTTGCTTGGGTTTTGAAAATTGAGCTTGTTTGAGTGGTTTTTGAAATAGTGGGATCTTCCCATATGAATTAGATTCAATTTTAAACTGTCATTTAAAATTAGCATTTGAAAGATTTTAGCAGATCACAAAGTGGGCCTTGGTACCTCATTCTGTGTACTATCAAGGGGTGTAAAGATCTACACATGTTTCTGTTAAGTTTTGAGTACTAGGAATAGCCAAAGTAGGCATGATAGTTAATTTGGCCAAAATGACCATTCACTTTTATTATTCATTTTGAGTTGTTCTTCTTTGGGAAAAGTTTGGGAATGATGTAGATGATGTTTAAATCACCTAAGAAACATTTTACAAGCAAGGAATCAAAGAACCATGGCAATTCAAATCAATTCCTAAATTAAATGCTCATACACATGAATGCTTTCGTTTTTACTTTGGAAAAGTTTTTGTTAACCCTAATTTTGATGATTTGGATCTTGATAAGCTTGGATTAAAGTTTTGGGATGTTACAAACCTTCCCCCCTTAAACAAAATCTCGTCCCGAGATTTACAAAGAAAACTAGGAACTAAAGAGATCTGGGAACTCTGTCCTAATGAAATCTTCGCGCTCCCAAGTGGCTTCCTCCTCGGTATGGTTGCTCCACTGAATCTTGAGAAACTTGATGCTCCTGGTCCTGGTGGTTCTGTAGGCTTCTTCTAAGATACGGATGGGCACTTCCCGATAGGTCAGGTCATTGTTGATTTCTACAGCTCTGTGATCTATGTTCTTGAAAACTTCAGTCTTCGCAGGCACTTCCAAGCATTTGTGAAGTAACGAGATATGGAACACATTGTGGATGGCTGACATCTCTTCAGGCCGTTCCAGTTGATACGATACTTCTCCTCGATGGTTCAGAATCTTGAAAGGTCTGATATATCTAGGGGCTAACTTTCCCTTCAGACTAAAGCGTTGAGTTCCCTTCAATGGTGAAACCTGGAGATATACAAAATCTCCGACATTGAAAGTCAGGTCTCTCCTTCTCTTGTCCGCATAACTCTTCTGTCTGGATTGAGCGGTCTTGAGGTGCTCACGGACTTTGTGAACTTTCTCTTCTGCTTCCCGGAGAATGTCGGGTCCAAAGATCTGACTCTCTCCTACTTGCGACCAGTTCAAAGGGGTACGACACTTTCTTCCGTATAGGAATTCAAAGGGTGCCATCTGCAAACTAGCTTGATAACTGTTGTTATATGAGAATTCTGCGAAAGGCAGGCAGTCTTCCCATTTTGATCCATATTCGAAGACACAAGCTCTAAGCATATCCTCTAGGATCTGATTGACTCTCTCAGTCTGTCCATCAGTTTGCGGGTGATAAGCGGTACTGAAGTTCAACTTGGTTCCCAAACCTTCCTGAACTTTCTGCCAAAATCTCGAGGTAAACTGGGTTCCTCGATCTGATACGATGGTCTTGGGGGTTCCATGCAGACAAATAATCCTAGCAATGTACAGCTCTGCTAACTTTGCACTCTGGTAGGTTGCCTTGACAGGTATGAAGTGAGCTACCTTGGACAGTCTATCAACTATGACCCAGATTGAGTCATTTTCCCTACTGTAAGTAGGCAAACCGGTGATCAAGTCCATTCCAACGGAATCCCATTTCCATTCCGGAATCTGGAATGGTTACAACAGTCCTGCAGGTCTCTGGTGCTCTGCTTTGACTCTTTGACAGATGTCACACTTGGCGATGTAGCTTCCGATTTCTCTCTTCATCTTGTGCCACCAAAATTGCTCTTTCAAATCCTGATACATCTTCGTTCCTCCAGGGTGGATAGAATAAAGAGTATCATGAGCTTCCTTCATGATAACTTGCTTCAGCTCCGAATCTGCTGGCACACAGGTACGTCCTTTGTACCACAGTACTCCTTCTTCGTCTTCAGTGAATCCAGGTACCTTTCCTGTACCAATATGACGTTTGATTCCGTTGATACGTTCATTCCCCTTTTGGGCTTCCTTGATTTGGCTAATCAATGTGGGTTGAAGTTCAATGCTAGCTAAGAATCCTTGGCTAACTAATTCAGTCCTGAACTGCTCCAACTCTTCATACAAACTTGGTTGCTTCTCCTTGATCATGGTATTTAGCCTACACGGCAATCTGCTAAGAGCATTCGCTACCACATTGGCTTTGCCGGGGTGATAGTGAATGTCAAGGTCATAATCCTTGATTAACTCTATCCATCTCCTTTGCCTCATATTCAGTTCTTTCTGAGTGAAGATATATTTCAAGCTCTTATGATCTGAGTAAATCTCACAGCAATTACCCATCAGATAATGACGCCATGTCTTCAATGCTAGAACCACAGCTGCTAGCTCAAGATCATGGGTCAGATAGTTTAGCTCATGCTACTTCAGTTGTCAAGACAGATACGCAATGACTTTGCCTTCTTGCATCAATACACATCCTAGACCAATCTTGGATGCATCACAATATACATCAAATGGCTTGTTGATGTCTGGCATGATTAATATTGGGGCTGATATCAATCTCTTCTTTAGCTCCTGAAAACTGGCTTCACATTTGTTAGTCCATTCAAACTTCTTGTCCTTCTTCAACAATTGGGTCATAGGTCTGGCAATGCTCGAGAATCCTTCTACGAACTTGCGGTAGTATCCCGCTAATCCGATAAATGCACGGACTTGGGTTTGAGTGGTTGGGGATTGCCATGCTTCGACATCTTTGATCTTGGCGGGATCAACAGAGACTCCTCCGGCAGACACAATATGTCCTAGGAATCCTACTTCTTTCAGCCAAAACTCACACTTGCTGAACTTGGCATATAACTGATGCTCTATAAGGGTTTCTAGGATGATTCTCAAATGTTGCTCATGCTCTTGTTCTGACTTGGAGTAGATAAGGATATCGTTGATAAACACAACTACAAACTTATCTAGGAAATTCATAAAGATCTTATTCATGAGATTCATGAAATAAGCAGGGGCATTGGTTAATCCAAAAGACATAACCGTATACTCGTACAAACCATAGCGAGTAGTAAAGGCGGTCTTCAGAATATTCGTTGCACGAATCTTAAGTTGGTGATAACCAGTCCTAAGATCAATCTTTGAGAATACCTGGGCTCCAATCAACTGATCAAATAGATCCTCTTTCTTCGGCAAGGGTTACTTGTTCTTGATGGTGACGTCATTCAACTTTCTGTAATCTGTACACAGACGATTGCCTCCATCTTTCTTGTCAACGAATAACACTGGTGATCTCCATGGCGATGCGCTTGGTTGAATCAAGCCTGTTGCTAACAAGGCATCTAATTGCTTCTTTAGTTCCACTAACTCTGAGGGGTTCATGCTATAGGATCTCTGGGCTATGGGTCCGGTTCCGGGGATTAGTTCGATGATGAACTCAATATCCCTATCCGGGGGCATACCTGGCAATTCATCTGGGAATACATCAGGGTATTCACAGACTACTCTGACTTGGTCTATGGTGGGTAGGGCTAGACTCTTGTTGCACTTGAATTGACGGGGTAAGGTTTCAGAGAAATGCTCTACTTTGACTCCAGAACTACTGGTCATGGTGATGGCTTTCTTAGCACAGTCTATCAGTCCTTTATGCCTTGACATCCAGTCCGTACCTAGTACTACTTCCAATCCTTTGGTTCCAAGTACAATTAGGTTGGCACAAAAATCTATCCCATGTATTCTGATAGGTACAGCTTTCCAGATTTTTCTAGCTTTTGTACTTGAACCGGGGATTTGAACTATCATGACATGCTTCAAGTTGGTTGGGTGAATCTTACTAGTGCATGCAAATTCTTCGGTGATAAATGAATGCGATGCTCCTGAATCAAACAATACTCTTGCTAAAACTGAGTTGACAGAAAACATACCCAGCACTACATCTGGCGCTTCATGGGCTTCTTCTGCGTTCATGTGGAAGAGACAACCGTTGCGGTTGTGAGGGTTCCTTGGGGCAAATCTTCTTCCTGGTTGAACACGACGCTGCTCTTGAGCTGGGGCATTCACAGTGGCATTGGCGGCAGTCTTCTTGGGACACTCATTGGAGTAGTGACCCTTCACTCCACACTCAAAACAAGTGCTCTGGGACTTGGCCTTGGCTGCGATAGGCACCGCATTGCTGCCAGTTCTGGGTGCAGTGTTGTTGTTGTTGTTGCTCTTGGGAGGTGCACAGTTGAAATTGTTGGCATTGCTGGAGTTGGGATGGTTTCCTTCGGACTTCACATTGCCTCCGCTATGGTTGGGGTAGCTTGGGCGAGACATTGGGGGTCAGTTGTTCCTTGGTTCATATCCTGGTGAGGGGTTGGGACGGTACTTCTGGTGACTACTGGATCCTGATTGCTGCATCATATGACGTTTGCGGTTGTCGTTTGCCTGATTAATCTTCCCTTCCATCTGAATGGCCGAGTCGACTAGCTCTTCGAGATCCTGAAAACGGATGTTGATGAGGACAGTCTGCATCTCATCATGCAGTCCGTTCAAGAATCTCTCCTTCTTCTTGGCCTCCGTGTTGATTTCATCCGATGCATATCTAGCAAGTGACATGAATCTTTCACGGTATTCTACCACAGTCATTCTTCCTTGCTTCAATTCGCGGAATTCATATCTCATCATGTTGACTAGACCTTGCGACACGTGGGTGCAGATGAACTTGACTTTGAATGCTTCCCATGTCATCACTTGACCATGGTTCATATTGCGGATGCTATTCCACCAAGCTCTTGCATCTCCCACCAGATAGTGGGTGGCGAAGAGAACTTTCTCGTTTTCATCAACTCCTACAACTTCGAGGTTGTTTTCCATCGTCTGTAACCAGTCGTCGGCATCTAATGGGTTTTCAGATTGGTTGAAGATTGGGGGATTGGTATTCTGAAAAATTTTGAATTTGGATCCATGGTGATCCTGATTTCCATGCCCTTGGTTGTTGAGAGCCATCTGGGCGAGCTGCTGTAGTGTTGCTAAGTTGGCTTGACGTTCTACCATGCTTGCTTCACGGTCTGCGATGAGATTCTGCAAAATCTGCCGCATTGGGTCTTGCGACGAGCTGCTCCCTCCTTGGTTTCCACGAGTCATCTAAAGATTGAGATAGATATAGGGGTAAGAGGGAAAGTCTAAGGTTCATGGTTTTGGTTTCAAAGCTAAAACTTTGAGTTAGACTCAGGTTTTGCAACTAACTTCATTCCATTCATGCAAACAAGCACATGATACAACACACACCACAACAATCAAAAGAAAACAGGTGGTTTGAAGAACCATTTTGTAAGCTACGATACAGTGGGACCGATACATCTCATGCTATGACAGTGCTCTAGTGCATCTACTCATCGTCGATGAAGTCGGAGTCCTCATCATCAGTGTAGAAGTCCACGGCATCTTCTTCCAGAAAGTCATCATCGTTGCTGAGGTAAGAATCCATGTCTCCCTGGATGTCTTCACCCTCATCTTCTTCTTCCTTGGCGGCAAGCTGAGCTTCCTGCTCCTTGACGGTCTTCTCGAGGTCAGCCACCTTCTTGCAAAGACGGGCAATGGTGCAATCCTTCTTTGCGCACTGGCGGCAAAGAGACTGGCGATCCTGGACGAGCAGTGCGAAAGTCTGGGTCTTCTGGTCGGCAATGGCACGGTTCTGGTTGGCTAACTCCCTGGCATTGTCTAGTTCTTGCTGTTTGTCATGCAGCAATAAGTCAAGATTCTCCACTTGACGCCTCAACTCTGGGTGACTTTGCATCTCCATCGGCATTCCCATGAAGTCACGTCTTGCATAGTGGGCAAAACGGGTTCCTTGGATCTTGTTGACGCTGAGGGCACATAGACGTGCGAGAGCTTCATGCATTGCCCTGGCTAATCCATCTAGCCAGTTGTTCTCTCTCACAGAGAACTGAATTCTCCTAGAAGTTGGTGCTTCAATGCTTCCTCTAAGATCTGCGGTGACTAGCCACTGTAGGTCTCCTCCTGGGGTCCTGGAAGTTGAGCTCCAAGAAACTTCGGATGTGGGCGTCCCAATAACTCCGATAGTGAATCCAGATCCCTCTCGAAGATCAGCTGACCTCCATTTCCCAACTGGTAAAACTTGCTGAACTGAGTCTCCATCTACAAGAATTAAGGATGAGGAAATTAGTGAAGTGATCAAGTGTGTCAAATTTTAAGTAGTAATGTAAGAATTTTGAGGAACATGAATTTTTTAGAAAGAAAGAATTCGCAAGGATAAGAGAGGAGATAGTTTTTCGTAAATACTCACTTTGGTTTTGAAACTAAGTTTTTGTTCGGACGTCCATTCTAACTAGGGTCTCCTATGGTCAGAATGGCCCTGATACCAACTTGTCAACACCCGGATTTTTAATCCCAGATGCCCGTTATGCCATACCTCGCAATCCCAGGATTACCATTTTGCGAGACATAACGGATTGGATATCACAGTACATCATCCATTATAAACCATAAATAAGGTCTTACACAAATAAGGATCTCATGATCCAGTCTTAATACAACAAGCAGCGGAAATAAAAGATAAGCGTAGCGGTGGGGTCCATCTTCAGGGGCACAGGCATTGCTGATGAAGGCAGATAGTCCTAGTTATCATAGCCGTCCTATTGGCCATCATCTTGATAGTCTCCTTCATAGTCTGGCCATGAGAATAGCTAGGGACAAAAGCCATGAGTACTTTTTAAGTACTCGCAAACTACCACTAACAAGTAGTATAGTGCTAAGTTAAAGTGCTAAATCTAAGTTTAACTATAAAGATAAGTTTGAAACCTAAGCTGAGTTCTGAAGCAAAGAAAGATAAAATAAAGTTTTAGAATCACTTAAGTGGGGAAGCTACTGTCATAAACACAACCCTGTTGTGGTCAAGTCAAGATTCATCTTCATTTCAAGTTATTTGGAAAACATCTGACAACGAAACAGTATGGCCATTCCAACTGTCCATAACCACGGACGTGGCTATTTGAATAGTTTGACACTCTGCAGAGGTGGTACACTTTCACCACAAGATTCGATACATCTGTCAGGGATAACCCCGAATCATCATACTTAGTATGCAGACAATCAAACATAACCTTTTCTTTACACACCCTAGTATAAGCACCTCTCCTATGAGCATGGCCTCCCAACCATGACCATCGGTCATCTTGGGCACTGCATAGGTGGACAGCATTGAGAGGTAGCCTCAGCTCAAACCTCTCCCGTGAGGGAACTAATACTAATGCATATAAATTTCCAGCTAAGCCTTACCCAATTCAGGTAGTGTGGTTGTACGGTAAATTTGGAATGGTATCGCATCCGAATCCAACCATCAGTTTTATAAAAGTTTTAAGGCTCATGCCTCAATATTTTCATCATCATAAACCATTTGTGTTTCTCAACACATGTCAAAACATCTCAATAGAATGACTCATCATTCCAAGGTTTTCACAATTCATTTTCACCAAGTGTTCCCATCTAAAGTGACTCAAGTTTTTATCTACTCTAAACTACTAAGTTAAGAGTGTTCACTAAGGTGGAAAGATGATGAGTTCAACCTTATGCCATAGAATGACATCTAAAGCTTATCTAAAATAGGTCAAATTTTATACTTTTAATGCTACCTTCAAAACAAGTAAGGGACTTTGTGTAAACTAAAGGAAGTAAAGCTTGTAAGGTAATACTTGGGGTAGTAATAGTCAAGGTGGTGTGACCAAAGCATGCCTAAAGCATCTTTGATCATTCATCTCTCTTAATTCTAGCTTGTTAACAATATATTGCACTGTTAATGGTGGCTTGCCTTGGTTGGTGCAGTGGTTGAAGTTTTCTTCTTCTTCTTCTTGGTAGCACTCCTCCTCCTCGTAATCTTGGTCGGTACTATCTTCTATAAATACATACGGAGTACACAATTACCAAACAATACTTAACTAGTCTAATTAGCATTCTAAGACACACATTTGATGATCTATTATCATCACAAGCATCACAAGTTTAATTCACTAGTTTCTTTCTTTTTGATTTAGAAAAGTAATTTCTACTCATTGAAAAATTAACTAAGATTTAATATTCACCATTTAAAATATGGGATCATGTGGACACATGTCATCACCACATATTCCAACAGGTGGGAATGTGATTTAAGGATTGGATCATAATTAGTTTGGTTTAAGTTCAATATTTAATGATTTAAAGTGACTAGAAATGCCTAAATAGCATTATTTTGGTACTAGTCCAAAGTCACTGCATGTAAACCTTAATATTATTACATATTCAGATAGGTATGGTGAAATGTGATTTTTGAGAGTTGGAATCAACTCAAAACCTATCTTGGTTGATTTTATAAAAATGTTGCAAGGTGCAATTGCTTCTATTTTATTATTTTTACTAGGAGAGATCTATAACTCTAATTGAATTAAATCCAACGGGCTTGGATAGATCATTCAATACCTTTCAGGCAAAATTGGTTTCATGCAATATGGATTTGTAAAACTCTCTGAATTGATTTTCAAACTCAGAGACAGAACTAAGTTTAAACTAAATAGGAAAATTCTAATTCAAACTATTGGGTCGCGCGGGAAACGCTAACGAGCCGGCCCAGTGTCACTCCGCAGCGCGGGGCTCAACTGACAGGGGGGTCCACAAGTCAGCGGCTCATAACGCGCGAAGCGGTACGGGGTGATGTGGGCCGTTAGATTAGACTAAGGATCAATGGCTGTGGCTTGTCGTCGACGACGGACCTGTCGCCGGCGAGCTCGAACCCTAGCGGCTCGGTGGGGGTGCATAGGGGGCATACCAGGGCTCTAGCAAGGTCGACGAGGCTAGCAAACGGACTGGTGGTCGACGGCAAGCTCAGGGACGGTTGAGGCAGCTCCAGGGGTGGTCGCAATCAGCGGCGCCCTTCTCCTCCAGAGGCGGCCTGCTCCGGTGCAATTCCGGCGAGCTGCTGCTCCCCTTGCTCCGGCTAGTGGTGTGGGATGATCAGTGAAGTGAGGGGAGTGGAGTGGTGTGCTTCGAATTGCTGGGGGTGCCCTCCTTTTATAGGCTCGACGGCGAGACCGAGAGGGATGGGCAGGCGACGGTGGCGACATGGCTACGGGCGGCTAGCGGCATGGCTGAGGGTGGCAATCGACTGGCGGTCTCCTGGCGGTGCTCTAGGAACTCAATGCGGGCATAGGGGCGGTGGTATGCGGTCGGGGGCAGCTGGCGCTCTGAGCGGCAGAAGCGGCAATGTCCACGGCGAGCGGTGGCTGTGGTGCGTTGGGCGGCGAACGGGCGAGTCCGTCGTGTTCCCTGGATCGTGGCGGAGCGGCGAGCGCGGGCTGCGGTCGAGCGGCGGCTTGTGCACGCATGCCGGGTGCGGCGCTCTGGCGCAAGCTCGGCATGGCTCGGTGGCACTGGGTGCGGGCTCTCCTCGGTGGTCCACTGCTGGGCTTGGCTTGGGGAAGGGACAGAGGGTGGCGGTGAGGTCCTGGCTACCTCCTAGACATGGCGAGAGAGGGGCAGGTGGTCTGCTAGGGCGAGTGCATGGTCGGCCGGCGAGCTAGTGCTCGGGGTGGCTCGGCACTGTGGCTAGGGAGAAGGGGGAGGGGTGCTAATGGTATGGTTAGATCATGAGGGGACCAAAGGATTAAATGGAGATCAAATGGAGGCAAAACCCTGTTCAAAACAGTGAGCTAGGATTTAGAGTTTAACCCTGCCTGCCAAGTGTTTGATTAAATGGCCGCAAGAAATAAACTTTTAAATTTTGAAAAGATTTTTGGTGGGTTTGCTAGGCATAAGCTTGAGACTCTGTGGTTGCTTGGGTTTTGAAAATTGAGCTTGTTTGAGTGGTTTTTGAAATAGTGGGATCTTCCCATATGAATTAGATTCAATTTTAAACTGTCATTTAAAATTAGCATTTGAAATATTTTAGCAGATCACAAAGTGGGCCTTGGTACCTCATTATGTGTACTATCAAGGGGTGTAAAGATCTACACATGTTTCTGTTAAGTTTTGAGTACTAAGAATAGCCAAAGTAGGCATGATAGTTAATTTGGCCAAAATGACCATTCACTTTAATTATTCATTTTGAGTTGTTCTTCTTTGTGAAAAGTTTGGGAATGATGTAGATGATGTTTAAATCACCTAAGAAATATTTTACAAGCAAGGAATCACAGAACCATGGCAATTCAAATCAATTCCTAAATTAAATGCTCATACACATGAATGCTTTCATTTTTACTTTGGAAAAGTTTTTGTTAACCCTAATTTTGATGATTTGGATCTTGATAAGCTTGGATTAAAGTTTTGGGATGTTACACCTACCATCCCCATAGCCTACAGCGGGGGATTACTCACTCATAGATGGGGGAAACATGAATGGTCGATGGATAAGCGATGGTGCCGATGATGGCGATGATCTCCTCCAATTCCCCGTCCTGGCAGGGTGCTAGAATGGAGTTTCTGGTGCTGAATCGCAGAATCTGGTGGTGGCGGCGGAGCGGAACTCTTTCTAGAAAAATGTCGAACCCCCTTGGTTTTTAGGTCAAGAGGCAACTTATAGGCGAAGAGGGAGGCCGGGGGGGCAGCCGAGGCGGCCACACCACCTCCAGGCGCGGCCTGGCCTGGCCCACGTGGCCAGGTGGTGTGGGCCCCTTGTGGCCCTACTCTGTCTTGTCTTCTGGCTCCGTGAGTCTTCTGGTAAAATACGATTTTTGGCATATTTACCGGGATTTTTCTTGATAGTTGATTTTCTACACAAAAACTAGACACCAAGGTAATTCTGCTGAAAATAGCGTCAGTCTGTGTTAGTTGTATTCAAATGACACAAGTTTTAGAGGAAAACAATAGCAAAAGTGTTCGGGAAAGTAGATACGTTTTGGACGTATCAGTGTCTCCTGGCGGTTCTCACGGCGTGGGGTGGCTGGGTTTGGTCTGGCGCGTGTTGTGCTCTAAGCGGGAGCGGCGGTGTTTGCGACGGTGTGCGGGCCCTACGGGTCACGCGGCGGCGAACGGGGGTGTCTGCCGGGGTGGGGTGATCATGGCGAAGTGGCACGTGCGCGGTGAGGGCAAGGCGCGGGTAGGCGGGGCTGGTCGGCCACGGCGCACTGGCGCGCTCTAGCCATGGTGCGAAGAGGCGGTACGCGGTGGTGCTAGTGTGGTCCAGGGCTGGGCTTCGACCGTGGGGTGGACAAGGGGTGGCGGTAGGAGCTCGCGTGTCTGGTGCGCGTCTTGGGCGAGGCTGGCATGGCTCCTGGCGTGCTGCCCACTGTCGGCCGACGACGACCAAGAACGGGCGACGCTCCACTGTGCCAGCGGCTAAGGGGCAAGCTGGGCTGCTACTGCTAGACACTCAGGGGGACAAGGGTGGTTAAGAGGGAACCATTTGGTCGATGATCACTGTACCAAATAGTGAAGTTAGGCTAGAGATTTTTCTGTGCATGCAAGTGTTTAATGAAATGGCCGTATGAAATTTCTTTTTGAATTTTTGATTCAAAATTTTTGAGTGATCTTAAATTAAGCTTGAGAGACTAGGTTTTCTTGGATAAGCCAAGGTGAATTCATTTGATGGGTTTTTGAAAAAGTGTGATCTTAACACATACACTTGATTCCAATTTCAAATGTACATGAAATTGATTTGCTAGATGTTTTTGTAAGTTTGTAAAGTGGGCCTTGATACACTTTTACTTGGTCTAGCAAGGGGTGAAAAGAAATAGAATTGTTTCTGTTAGAAATTGTCTTCTAGGAACACCTAAAGTGACCTAGTGGTTTAAAATGGTCAAAATGACCATTTGGTTTATTTATTCTTATTTGATTTCTTTCTCTTTTGATTCTGTTTGTAAATGGTCTAGATGATGTGGCATTCACCTTTAAACCATTTCATAACCTTTAGAACAATCAAGCATGGCATATACATTCAATTCTACACTAATGCAAACACACATGCATTTATATGCTTTTTTTAATAAAAGTTTTTCTTAACCCTAAATTGGGTGATTAGGATTTGATAACCTTGATTAAAGTTTTGGGATGTTACAAACCTTCCCACCTTAAACAAAATCTTATCCCGAGATTTAAGTAAAACTAGGAACTAAAGAGATTGGGGAACTCAGTCCTAATGTAATCTTCTTGCTCCCAGGTAGCTTCTTCTTCGGTATGGTTGCTCCATTGGATCTTGAGAAATTTGATACTATGGATCCTGGTGGTTCTGAAGGCTTCCTCCAAGATACGAATGGGCACTTCATGATACGTCAGATCCTTGTTGATACCAATGGCTCGGTGATCTATGTTCTTGAAAACTTTAGTCTTCTCTGGAACTTCTAAGCATTTGCGAAGTAACAAGATATGGAACACATTATGGATGGCTAACATCTCCTCTGGCAGTTCCAGTTTATATGATACTTCTCCTCGGCGATTCAGAATCTTGAAGGGTCCAATATATCTGGGGGCTAACTTTCCTTTCAGCTGAAAATGCTGAATTCCCTTCAAAGGTGATACTTTGAGATACACAAAATCTCCGACATTGAAGGTCAAGTCTCTACGTCTCTTGTCAGCATAACTCTTCTGTCTGGATTGGGCGGTCTTGAGGTGCTCACGGACTTTGTGAACTTTCTCTTTGGCTTCTCATAGAATGTCGGGTCCGAAAATCTGACTCTCTCCTACTTGCGACCAATTCAAAGGGGTACGGCACTTTCTTCCATATAAGAACTCAAAGGGGGCCATTTGCAAACTGGCTTGATAACTGTTGTTGTATGAGAATTCTGCGAAACGCAGACAATCTTCCCATTTTGATCCATACTCTAAAACACAAGCTCTCAACATATCTTCTAAAAATTTGGTTGACTCTTTCGGTTTGTCCATCGGTTTGCGGGTGATAAGCTGTGCTGAAATTCAACTTGGTTCCCAATCCTTCTTGGACTTTCTGCCAAAATCTTGAGGTAAATTGGGTTCCTCGATCCGATACTATGGTCTTGGGGGTTCCATGCAAACTGACGATTCTACCAATGTACAACTCTGCTAGCTTCGAACTCTGGTAGGTTGTCTTGACAGGTATAAAATGGGCTACCTTGGACAGTCTATCAACTATAACCCAAATAGAGTCATTTCCCCTACTAGATGTAGGCAAACCGGTGATAAAGTCCATTCCGACAGAATCCCATTTCCATTCCGAAATCTGCAATGGTTGCAAAAGTCCTGCAGGTCTCTGATGTTCCGCTTTGACTCTGACAGATATCACACTTGGCGATGTAACTTCTGATTTCTCTCTTCATCTTGTGCCACCAAAATTGCTCCTTCAAATCCTGATACATCTTTGTTCCTCCAGGGTGGATAGAATAAAGAGTATCATGAGCTTCCTGCATGATAACTTGTTTCAACTCAGAATCTGCTAGCACACAGATACATCCTTTGTACCACAAAACTCCTTCTTCATCTTCGGTGAATCCGGGTACATTTCCTGTACCGATACGACGCTTGATTCGATCGATACTTGCATTTCCTTTCTGGGCTTCCTTGATTTGACTGATCAACATGGGTTGAAGTTCAATGCTAGCTAGAAATCCTTCGCTAACTAGCTCCATTCTAAACTGCTCCAACTCTTCATGCAAATTGGGTTGATCTTCTTTAATCATGGTGTTTAATCTACACGGCAATCTTCTAAGAGCATCCACTACCACATTGGCTTTTTCGGGGTGATAGTGAATGTCATGGTCATAATCCTTGATTAACTCTATTTATCCCCTTTGCCTCATATTCAGGTCCTTCTGAGTGAAAATATACTTCAGACTCTTGTGATCCGAATAGATCTCACAGCGGTTACCCATAAGGTAATGACGCCATGTCTTTAATGCTAAAACTACGCCTGCTAGTTCAAGATCATGGGTAGGGTAGTTTTGCTCATGCTGCTTCAGTTGTCAGGATAGATATGCTATGACTTTGCCTTCTTGCATCAGCACTCATCCGAGACCAATCTTGGATGCATCACAATACACATCAAAAGGCTTCTTGATATCTGGCATAATCAAGATTGGGGCTGAAATCAATCTCTTATTGAGCTCTTGAAAACTTGCTTCACATTTGTCGGTCCATTCAAACTTCTTGTCTTTCTTCAACAATTGGGTCATTGGTCTTGTGATGCTCGAAAATCCTTCAACAAACTTGCGGTAATATCCCGCTAATCCGAGAAATGCATGGACTTGAGTTTGAGTGGTTGGGGATTTCCATGCTTCAACATCTCTGATCTTGGCAGGATCAATAGTGACTCCTCCTGCTGACACAATATGTCATAGGAATCCTACTTCCTTCAACCAAAACTCACATTTGCTAAACTTGGCATGCAACTAATGCTCTCTCAGGGTTTCAAGGATGGTCCTCAGGTGTTGCTCATGGTCTTCTTCTAACTTGGAATAGATTAGAATGTCATTGATGAACACAACGACAAACTTATCCAGAAAGTTCATCAAAATCTTATTCATGAGATTCATGAAATAAGCGGGGGCATTGGTTAATCCAAAAGACATGACCGTATACTCATACAATCCATATCTGGTGGTAAAGGCGGTCTTTGGAATATCCGTTGCACGAATCTTGAGTTGATGATAATCAGTCCTAATATCAATCTTAGAAAACACTCTGGCACCAGTCAATTGGTCAAACAGATCCTCGATCTTGGGCAGTGGGTACTTATTCTTGATGGTGATATCATTCAGATTTTTGTAATCCGTGCACAAAAGGTTACCTCTATCTTTCTTATCCACAAACAGAATGGGTGATCTCCATGGCGATGCGCTTGGTTGAATCAAACCTTTTGCCAGCATAGCATCAAGTTGTTTCTTTAGCTCCACTAGTTCCGACGGGTTCATGCTATAGGGTCTCTGAGCTATGGGTCCAGTTCCAGGAATTAGTTCAATAATGAACTCAATATCCCGATCCGGGGGCATACCGAGCAATTCATCTAGGAATACGTCGAGGTATTCACAGACTACTCTGACTTGGTCTAGGGTTGGTTGGGCTAGACTCTTGTTGCACTTGAATTTACGGGGCAAGGTTTTAGATACATGCTCTACTGATACTCCAGAGCTACTAGTCATGCTTATGGCTTTCTTCGCACAGTCGATCAATCCTTTATGTTTCGGCATCCAATCCATTCCTAGTACTAATTCCAAAGCTTTGGTTCCAAGTACTATTAGATTGGCATACAAATCTATCCCATGGATTCTGATAGGTACAACCTTGTAAATTTTTCTAGCTTTGGTGGTTGAACCAGGTATTTGAACTATCATAACATGCTTCAATTTTGTTGGTTGAATCTACCTAGTGCATGCAAATTCTTCTGTAACAAACGAGTGCGATGCTCTAGAATCAAATAACACTCTTGGTAAAACTGAGTTAACAGAAAACATACCCAGCACAACATCTGGCACTTCCTGGGCTTCTTCAGCATTCATGTGGAACAGACGGCCGTTGCGGTTGAGCGAGTTCCCTGGGGCAAATCTCCTTCCAGGCTAAACACGGCGATATTGCTGAGCGGGTGCATTCACATTGGCGGCGGCTGCAAGCTTCTTGGGGCACTCATTGGAGTAGTGAACCTTGACTCCACATTCAAAGCAAGTAATCTGGAACTTGTCTTTGGCTGCAACAGGTACAACATTGCTTCCAGTCCTTGGGGCAGTATTGTTGTTGTTGTTGTTGGACTTGGGCGGTGCACGGTTGAAGTTGTTGGAGTTGCCGAGGTTGTTGTTGTTTCCTCTAGACTTCAAGTTTCCTCCTCTACGATTGGGGTAGCTTGGACGGTTCATCGGTGGTCTATTGTTTCTCGGGGCATATCCTGCAGACGGGTGTGGCGATACTTCTGAGGGTGGTTGGATCCACTCTGGTGCATCATTCTAAGCTTGCGGTTGTCATTGGCTTGGTTAATCTTCCCTTCCATCTGGATGGCGGAATCTACAAGCTCTTCAATATCTTCAAAACGGATGTTGACTAACACCATTTGCATCTCATCATGCAATCTGTTCAGAAATATTTCCTTCTTCTTGGCTTCAGTGTTGATCTCATGAGGGGCATATCTAGCTAGCGACAAAAATTTGTTACGGTACTTCACTACTATCATCCTTCCTTGCGTTAGTTCTCTAAACTCATCTCTCATTCTGGTGACTAAACCTTGTGGCACATGGGTGTGGCTAAACTTGATCTTGAAAGCTTCCCACGTCATCACTTGATCGTGGTTCATATTACGGGTGCTATTCCACCAGGCTCTTGCATATCTTGCCAGATAATGGGTGGCAAACAGTACCTTCTAGTTGGCGTCAACTCCTGCGAGTTCCAGATTGTTTTCCATGGTTTGCAACCAATCATCAGCATCTAAAGGTTCTTCAGACTTACTAAAGATAGGGGGATTGGTATTCTAAAAGTTCTTAAGCTTGGATCCATCATGATCCTTATTTCCATGGCCTTGACTATTGTGGGCCATCTGAGCTATCTGTTGCAGGGTGGCTAGGTTGGCTTGGCATTTTGTTCTACTAGCTTCACGGTCTGAAACTAGCATCTGAAGAATCTGCAACATTGGGTCCTGCGATGAGCTGTTGCCTCTAGGGTTTCCACGAGTCATCTGAAGATTGAGATAGATAATGAGATAAGAGGGAAATTTCTAAGGTTCATGGTTTTGTTTTAAAAAGCTTTAAACTTTGAGTTTGACTCAGGTTTTGCAAACTAACTTCTTCTCATTCATTCATTCAAGCACACAATACAACACACACCACAAGACAACGGAAAATAGATGGTTTTAAGAACCATTCTGTGAAACTACGATACAGTGGGACCAATACAACTCCTTCCTACGGTAGTGATCAAGTGCATCTACTCATCATCAATGAAGTATGAATCATCATCATCGGTGTAGAAATCCATGGCATCATCCTCCAGGTAGTCATTGTCATCACTGAGGTACGAGTGAAGATCTCCCTGGATGTCTTCACCTTCTTCCTCTTCCTTTGCTTCCAGTTGGATTTCCTGGTCATGGATGGTCTTCTCGAGGTCGGCTATCTTCTTGCGAAGACGAGCGATGGTCCGATCCTTTTTCTCGCATTGACGACGAAGTGATTTGCGATCCTTGACAAGCATGGTGAGAGTCTGGTCCTTCTGGGCGACAATGGCAAGGTTGTGGTTGGCGTAGGCTCGAGCATTGTCCAATTCTTTCTGCCTATCATACAGCAGGAAGTCATTCTCCACTTGGTGCTTCATCTCTGGGTGACTTGGCATCTCCAATGGCATTCCCATAGAATCACGCCTTGCGAAGTGCACAAAGCGAGTTCCCTGGATCAAGTTGATGTTCTATCCGCAAAGACGGGTGAGAGCTTCATGCATTGCCTGGCTAATCCATCTAGCTAGTTGTTCTCGCACAGTGAATTGAATCTTCTCAGAAAGGGGTGCTTCCATCTTGCCTCGAAGGTCTGCAACTATTAGCCACTATAGATCTCCTCCTAGGTGATCATTGAGTTGAGCTCCAAAGAATTTTGGATTCGGTCGTTCCAAATACTCTAACTATGCATCGAGATCCCTCTAAAAGATCAGTTGGCCTCTGTTGCCCAACTGGTAGAACTTGCAATACTGAACTTCCGTCTATAAGAATTTAGGATGAGTAAGTTAGTGAGGTGATCAAGTGTGTTAAATTTTATGTAGGAATGTAAGAATTTTTGAGGAACATGAGTTTTTTTTCGAAATAATCAAGGATAAGAGTGGGAATAGGTTTTCATAAATACTCACTTTTTTGGTTTTGAAACTAAGTTTTTGTTCGGACGTACATTCTAACTAGGGTCTCCTATGGTCAGGATGGCTCTGATACCAACTTGTCAACACCCAGATTTTTAATCCCAGATGCCTGTTATGCCATACATCGCAATCCCAGGATTACCATTTTTGCGAGACATAACATATTGGATATCACAGTACATCATCCATTACAAACCATAAAGGTTTTACACAAATAAAGGATCTCATGATCTAGTCTTAATATAATCA
Organism: Avena sativa; assembly: GCA_916181665.1. Classification (NCBI taxonomy): domain Eukaryota; kingdom Viridiplantae; phylum Streptophyta; class Magnoliopsida; order Poales; family Poaceae; genus Avena; species Avena sativa. The sequence goes on along the minus strand of OV702292.1, from coordinate 430,795,763 downwards.
AGCAGCGGAATAATAAGCATAGTAGTGGGCCCCATCTTCATGGTCACAGGCAATACTGACGATGGGAGATGATCCTGGTTGTCGTGGCCGTCCTGCTGTCCATCTTCCTGATAGTCCTCCTCATATTCTGGCCACGAGAATATCCAGGGAAAAAGCCATGAGTACTCTTGAAGTACTCGCAAACTATTACTAACAAGTAAGGTAGTTCTAGTAGGAATACTAAGCTCTAGGTTTATTTGTAAAAGCTAGATTTATCTTAAGCTTAGTTCAGAAGTAAAGAAAGCTAATTTAATGTTCTAAAATCACCTAAGTGGGAACTTAGTTTTCATAGTCACAACCCTGTTGTGGTCAAGTCAAAGTCACAATTCATTTCACAAGTCATTTGGAAAACATCTGATGACGGATCAGTATAGCCACTCCAACTGTCCATGACCGCAGACGCAGCTATTCAAATAGTTTGACACTCTACAGAGGTGGTACACTTTCACCACAAAATTCGATACATCCGTTAGGGATAAACCTGAATCATCATACTTAGTATGCGGATAATCAATCATAACTTTTCAATTACACACTCTAGTATAGGCACCTCCCCTATGAGCTTGGCCTCCCAGGCATGGCCATCTGCCATCCTGGGCACTCAATAGGTGGACATCATCAAGAGGTAGCCTCATCTCAAACCTCTCCCGCGAGGGAACCCATACTAATGCATATAAACTTCCGGCTAAGCCCTACCCAATTCAAGTATTGTGGTTGTCCGGTAAAATTGGAATGGTATCACATCCGAACCCAACCATCAGTTTTTTAAAAGGGCTAAGGCTCATTCCTCAACATTCTCATCATCAAATTATTTATGTTTCTCAACACATGTCAAAACACTTCAATAGAATGACTCATCATTCCAAGGTTTTCATAATCATTTTCACCAAGTATTCCCATCTGAAGTGATCAAGTTTTATGCTTAGCACTAGCCACTAAGGTTAAGAGTGTTCACTAAAGAGGGGTGCTAATCTTCAATCTCATGCCACAGAATGACATCTAAGTATAACTAGATAGGCCAAGTTTTATACTCTTTATGCTATCTATACTAAAAGTAAAGAACTTTAGTAAAGTAAAAAGAATAAATCTTGCAAGTAAAACTTGGCATTGGTATAATCAAAATGGTATAACCCAAGAATGCCTAATGCATTTTTGCTTAGGTTCTCAATCTTGCAAGTATTAGCTTGCATTGTTAATGATGGCTTGCCTTGGTTGGTGCAGTGATTGAACTTTTCTTCGTCTTCTTCGGGGTAGAACTCCTCCTTCTCGTAGACTTGGTCGGTACTATCGTCTATAAAGGAATACGAGGTACAAAATCACCAAACAATACTTAACTAAGTCTATTTAGCACACTAAGGCTCACACTTGATGATCTAGCATCATCACAAACATCACATGCAATAAAGAACTAGTTTTATTCATTTTATTTTAGAAAAGTAATTTCTACTCATTGAAATTATTTAAGATTTAATCTTTTCTAATTAAAATATGGGATCATGTTAACACATGTCATCCCCACATATTCTAATACATGGGAATGTGATTTAAAGTGTTGGTCACATTTTATAAAGTTTAAGACTATTATTTAATAAATTGAAAGTGACTACAAATGCCCTAATAGCATTCTTTTTGTACTAGTCCAATGTAACTGCATGCAATCCTAGATATTTTTACATACTCAGATAGGTACTATCAAATGTGATTTTTGAGAGTTGGAATCAACTCAAAAGCTATTATGGTTGATTTTTGAAAAATGTTTAAGTTGCAAAAGTCTCTATCTTGTTATTTTTGCTATTGATCATCTCTAACTCCACATGATTTAAATCCAACCGGTTTGGATAGATATTTTAATTTCCTTTCTAGCAAAATTTGAATCATGCAATTTGGTTAAGGGAAACTCGCTGAAATGATTTTTGAATAAGTGGACAGAATAGGATTTCAACTAAATTGGAAAATAAATTATTTGAGTTTTTGGGCCAGCGCGGGAAAGCTAACGGGCCGGCCCAGCTGCACACCACAGTGCAGCGCGCGGCTGACAGAGGGGGTCCACTGGTCAGTGACTCACTCTATGCAAAATGATATAGTTTAACCTGAGCCCTGCGATCTAAATCTAATCCAACGGTCGTGGCTCATCGTTGACGATGAACTACTCCGGCGAGGAATTTACCCTAACGCGGTGGTGGGAGTCTCTCGGGGCTCACCTGGGCTCTAGCTAGGGTCAGCGATGGGGGCAAACGACATGGTAGACGACGGCAGGGCGAGGCGTGCTCACGGCAGGGCTCGGGGTGGTCGCAATCGACGGCGCCCTTCACCTCCAGCAGCGGCGGGCTCCGGCCAAATTCCGGCAGGGAGAGCTCGCCTTGCTCCGGGAAGAGGTGGGTGATATGGGGTGGCCTGATCTTCTCAGCAAGCTCTTGTCGATGGTGATGGTGGATGATATATAACTAGTGCGTAGCTATGATCTCTCCCGCTCGATCCCTGATGCCACTGCAACAGCTCTCAAACCTTGTAGGATATTCACAACACCACACTTTTACGCACGCAGCCATGACCATGAACAGTAGTATGCAATCTACTAATTTCCAATGGAACAACAGATCACACTCAATTATAGTTGGTAAATTCGAACACAGGGTAATTCTAGAGGTTCTATGAAAGAAACAACTCCAAAATATTTTAACGTGGTCTAAACCCTAACTAGAGGTCGTCCCGGGGCTTATAAGGGCGGCTGGGCGGCCAGAAACCGAAACTAAACGCAAATGACTCAAACTGATACAAACCGACTCGAACTAGATTCGGTCGGCGGGCGGACACTCCGGTCGAATTCGGCCGGACAGTCCGGTCAGGCCAGACACTCCGGGTGAAGTGTGCCGGACAGTCCGGTCTGGCCGGAAACTTTGAAGTTTCCGGGTGGTGTCCGGGTAGTGTCCGATCTGGCATACAGAATGTCCATGCCAGTTTGCCTCTCGACCAGGCCGGACAGTCCGGGTGGACTCAGCTGGACACTCTGGTCGTGGAAGATCTTTTTGCCTCCGTCTTGATGATCTTCTCCTGTGCCTTCCTCCCGCTCCTCCCTCGCGCATCCTTGGGCGATCATCATGTTGGGCTTCTCTTGTAGCCCTTCTCCTCCTCGCGCCATGCTTGTTTCTCCAACGAACCTAATCATACATAAATACATAGACTTAGGCAGTATAAAGTTCTCATCAATCAAAGTACCAGATTCGTTTAGGAGTAAATTCACTTGTTGTTCAAGTAGCTTAGCACGAGCTCTTGTAATAGGTCCAATCATAATCTCATTGGACTGATCCTTCCTTGCAACAGTTGGAGCATCTTCAGTAGGTGTAATCGTAGGGACATCCTCATTAGTGGGGAAGGTCAGTGAGGAGTAGGGAGTGGCTTGGTGTGAGGAATGGAGGCTAGGGTGGCCTCCTTTTATAGATCGGCGAGGGGACCGAGCGGTGCGGCGGTAAGCTCGATGGTGGCGTCTCTACAGGCTGCTATCGGCATGGGCGAGGGCGTAGGACGGTGTGGTGTCTCCTGGCGGTTCTCACGGACTTAATGGTGTGGCGTGGGGCGGCTGGGTTTGGTCTGGCGTGTGCGGTGCTCTGAGCGCGAGCGGCGGTGTTTGCGATGGCGTGCGGATGCTACGGGTCGTGCGGCGGCGAACAGGGGTGTCTACCGGGGTAGGGTGATCATGGCGAAGCGGCGCGGGCACGGTGAGGGCAAGGCGCGGGCTGGCGGGGCTGGTCGGGCACGACGCACTAGCGCGCTCTAGACACGGCACAGAGAGGTGGTGCACGGCGGTGCTAGTGTGGTCCAGGGCTAGGCTTCGACCGTGGGGTGGACAGGGGTGGCGGTAGGAGCTCGTGTGACTGGTGCGCGTCTTGGGCGAGGCTGGCATGGCTCCTAGCATGCTGCCCGCTGTCAGTCGGCGATGACCAAGAACGGGCGGCGCTCCACTGTGCCAGCGGCTAAGGTGCAAGCTGGTCTGGTACTGCTAGACACTCAGGGGCACAAGGGGGGTTAAGAGGGAACCATTTGGTCGATGATCACTGTACCAAATAGTGAAGTTAGGCTAGAACTTTCTCCATGCATGCCAAGTGTTTGATGAAATGGCCGCATGAAATTTCTTTTTGAATTTTTGATTCAAATTTTTTGAGTGATCTTAAATTAAGCTTGAGAGACTAGGTTTGCTTGGATAAGCCAAGGTGAATTCATTTGATGGGTTTTTTAAAAAGTGTGATCTTAACACATACACTTGATTCAATTTTCAAATGTCCATGAAATTGTTTTGCTAGATGTTTTTTTAAGTTTGTAAAGTGGGCCTTGATACACTTTTACTTGGTCTAGCAAGGGGTGAAAAGAAATAGAATTGTTTCTATTAGAAATTGTCTTCTAGGAACACCTAAAGTGACCTAGTGGTTTAAAATGGTCAAAATGACCATTTGGTTTATTTATTCTTATTTGATTTCTTTCTCTTTTGATTTTGTCTGTAAATGGTCTAGATGATGTGGCATTCACCTTTAAACCATTACATAACCTTTAGAACAATCAAGCATGGCATATACACTCAATTCTACACTAATGCAAACACACATGCATTCATATGCTTTTTCTTAATAAAAGTTTTTGTTAACCCTAAATTAGGTGATTACGATTTGATAACCTTGATTAAAGTTTTGGGATGTTACAATATGCCAGACTTCTATTATCTGAGCCTCATGTGCAGGGCACGTGCAACTTACTAATATCTTATCTTACCACTATATAGTGTACGGATAACTTTGAATGTTGACCGTTGGATCAAGACTTGCGAATCCCAGCATTTCTAGCCGTTGGATCTTCTTGTCCATTCTAGCATCTAGAAGATTCTATTGATAGTATTGAACACAATGAATGCACTATGCATAAACCTCTCAAAACACATTTCTCCATCATACTAGAATCTTCTCCCTCGTTTCTCTAGACCATGTTACCAAAAATTTCAAGTGTTAGGTAGCTAATAATATTTGACTTTTACACATGATGATACAAAGTACAAGGACCAAATATACACCCATACTTTATAGATGTTGATCAAATTTATAATTTTTTGTGCTTTACTAATTATAATTTTATATAGTGATGATATGTCATACGATTTACTATCTGAGCCTTATTAAGGTGTGATTTTTTACACAATACTGGAGTAGTATATTTCTTTGCTTAGACATATGGTCACCTCTATCCACGCGCTGTACATGCTGAGAGAATAAAACGTTGGCAGGGGAAGAGGGCGGCAGCAAAGAGAAGTTGAAGGCGGTTCCATGTCAGAGCAAAGTTATGATGGGTTTGTGACACGAGGTACTCATGCGGCCTTGTAGTGTACACTCTACTAGTAGTAAATTTCAGGACCTATGCACGCAAAACAAATCGTGTGTTTTCTCTCTCCTTCCTGATGCTCCATCTCTCCTCCCCTTTCCCCTCGTGCACCAGTCCGACTGATCTCTCTCCCCTTGTCCACAGCGTGGCGCTGCGCACGTGTGCCTTGGTACGGTGGCTCCGTGTCTCTGGCGTGTTCGGCAGTCGCATGTTGGTGTGGAGTAGGGACGAGGAGTACATAGGAAGGAAACCACTTTGGTCCTTGGCTGCACAAAAATTCAAACTTTTCCGGTTTTCAAAATTTTCACTTGCTTCCCAAACATCGGGAGGGATGGCAATTTTGAACCCATTTTGAACATTGACCGTTGGATCAAGACTGGCAAATCCAAACTTTGAACATTGACCGTTGGATCAAGACTGGCAAATCCAAACTTTGCTAACCGTTGGATCTCCTTTTCCATTATTAGCATCTAGAAAGATTCTACCGATAGTCTTTAGCACAATGGACGCTAGTATGCGGAAACCTCAAAACACACACTTCATTGCTCAGTTTTAGGGTCCTCGTGCTAAATGCATGCATGGACTTGGATGCAATTTTCATTTTTATGAGGTCCTTGATGTAACTTGTACTTCCACTGACCGTCTTAACTCTCAAGCATGTAACATCCCAAATCTTTAATCAAGGTTATCAAGATCCTAATTACCCAATTTAGGGCTAACAAAAAGTTTTTCTCATTTAAAATAATTAAGCATGCATATGTGTGTTGGATTAAATAGAAATTGTTTGGGATTGCCATGATTGTTTGTTCTAATGGTTGTAAAATGATTCTAAGGTGAATTACACATCATCTAGATCATTCCCAAGCAAAAACCAAAGAAAAAGAAATAAAAAAGAATTAATAATGGAATTTGTCACTTTTGCCATTTTAATCAACTAGGACACTTTGGGTGTTCCTAGAACTCAATTTCGAACAGAAACAATTGTGGATCTTTGCACCCCTTGCTAGTATAAGTTAAGTTGTACCAAGGCCCACTTTGTGATTATCCAAAAATATTCAAACACTAAATTTAAATGACATTTGAAAATGGAATCAAGTGTAGGTATCTAGATCACACTTTTTCAAAAACCACTCAAATAGAATCAATTTGAAAATCCCAAGCAACCAGAGATGCTCAAGCTTAAGATCAACAACTCCACCAAAATTCATTCAAAAATTCAAAACTTTTCTTCATGCGGCCATTGTGTCGAGCACCTTGTGAGCATAATCAAACTTGCCTCACTAATACTGTTTTGATCAAATTTGGTCTAGCCATTTGAGCACCATTAACCATCTTGGTCTCCCGTAGCCCCAACCAGGCCATAAACCAGCCACTACCTAGTCCCTAGCCACATTGCAGCGCCACCCCGATGCCATGCCCGCCGGTTGAGCACGGGAAGCTCGCAGGAGACCACCAGCCCCTCTCCATCATTCCAGGAAGGAAGGCGTGATCACACCACCGTCCCCTGTCCAACCCACGGCCACAGCCATCCCCTAGACCACCAAGGACAACCCCCGCACTAAGCCTCTGTGCCACGCCAGCGCACGCCAGTGCTGCCATCCCCCAGCAAGGCAGCACACGCCTCTCCACAACCATAGCCCACGTGTGTCGCTCCGCCTTGACCACCTCACCCCGCCAGACACGCCCTTTCCCCGCTGCACGGCCCACAGCCGCTGTGAACTGTGTCGAGCACCGCCTCTGCCGCGCAGAGTGCGAGACTCTCTCGACCGCAATCCACTGCCCCTAGCACCACCTTTAAGCCATAGCTGACTGTAGGGAACTGCCCACCGTCCGCCTACCTTGCCCACGCCGATAGCACCCTGTGCTGTTGTCACCGACGAGCTCCGCCCATGCCTCTCTGCCGCCTCACTGAGCCTATATAAGGGAGCCTCCCCAACACCATTTCTTCACACCACCCAGCTCCCCTCTCACCATTGGTCCTTCCCCACCTATCGCCGGAGCCGCTTGAGTAGCTAGCCGCCAGAATTTCGCCGGAGATAGCCGCAGTAGAGGAGGAGACGCCCCCGTCGATTTCGTCCACCCCCAGAGCTGCCGCGGCCTCGCCTGAGCCCGTCGTCGTCTCCACGTTTAAACACCCCCATCACCAAGCTTGTTGGAGCCCAGGTATGCCCCCACTACACCCCCACGGCACCGCTAGGTTTCCGTCTCGCCGGCGACGTGTCCGTCGTCGATGATGAACGTGAGCCGTAGATCCTAGTTTTAATCCTACGGTCCACGTTGCCCCGTACCGCTTCGCGTTTAATGAGCCACTGACATGCGGGACCCCCCGTCAGCAGTCCTCAGCGCCACGGAGTGAAACTGGGCCGGCCCATTAGTGTTCCCGCCTTAGCCCGTAGATTCAAATTTAGATTTTTCCTTTTTAACTAAATCTAGATTCTGTCCCTTAGTTTGAAATTCAATTCAGAGAGTTTTACAAATCCAAATTGAGTGATTCCAATTTTATTCGAAAGGTAATGAAAATATCTATCTAGGCCCGTTGGATTTAAGTCAATTAGAGTTATAGATATCTCCTAGAAAAAATAACAAGATAGAAGCTTTCTCACATTCAAACATTTTTCTAAAATCAACCATAATAGATTTTGAGTTGAATCCAACTCTCAAAAATCACATTTGAATATAACTATCTGAATATGTAATAATATTAAGGTTTGCATGTAGTGAATTTGTACTAGTACCAAAATAATGCTATATAGGCATTTCTAGTCACTTTAAATCGTTAAATATTAAACCTAAACTTATTAAAATGTGATCCAATCTTTAAATCACATTGCCATGCATTAGAATATGTGGTGATGACATGTGTCCACATGAGACCATATTTTAATTGGAGAATATTAAATCTTAGTTAATTTCAATGAGTAGAAATTACTTTTCTCAAATAAAGTAAATGAAACTAATTCATTAAACCTTGTGATGAATGTGATGATAATAGATCATCCAATGTGTGCCTTAGTGTGCTAAGTAGACTAGTTAAGTATTGTTTGGTGATTGTGTATTCCGTATGTATTTATAGACGATAGTACCGAACAAGTCTTCGAGGAGGAGGAGTTCTACCAAGAAGAAGAAGAAGAAGAAGAAGAAGAAGAGAATTTCAACCACTGCACCAACCAAGGCAAGCCATCATTAACAATGCAAGTTAAACCTTGCAAGCTAGATAACCTAAGCAAGATGACTTATGCATGCTTTGGTTATTCCTTTTGACTTATACCTACTCCAAGTTTTATTTACAAGCTTTACTTCCTTTTACTTTACCAAACTCCTTTACTTTGTTTATAGATAGCATAAAGAGTATAAAACTTGACCTATCTAGTTAGACTTAGATGTCATTATATGGCATGAGATTGATGTTAGTATCCCACATTAGTGAACACTCTTAACTTAGTAGCTTAGAGCTAAACCAAAAACTTGCTCACTTTAGATGGGAATACTTGGTGAAAATGACTTGTGAAAACCTTGGAATGATGAGTCATTCCATTGAGATGTTTTGACATGTGTTGAGAAACACAAATGGTTTAAGATGATGATGAAAATGTTAAGGCATGAGCCTTAGCCCTTTTATAAAAACTAATGGTTGGGTTTGGATGCGATACCATTCCAATTTTACCATACAACCACATTACCTGAATTGGGTAAGGCTTAGCCAAAAATTTATATGTATTAGTATTAGTTCCCTCGCGGGAGAGGTTTGAGCTGAGGCTACCTCTCAATGTTGTCCACCTATGCAGTGCCCAGGATGGCAGATGGCCATGCCTGGGAGGCCAAGCTCATAGGAGAGGTGCTTATACTAGAGTGTGTAAAGGAAAGGTTATGTTTGATTATCTGCATACTAAGTATGATGATTCAGGGTTACCCCTGACAGATATATCGAATTTTGTGGTGAAAGTGTACCACCTCTGCCGAGTGTCAAACTATTCGAATAGCCGCGTTCGTGGTTATGGACAGTCGGAGTGGTCATACTGTTCCGTTGTCAGATGTTTTCAAAATGACTTATGAAATGAATTATGACATGACTTGACCACAACATGGTTGTGACTATGACAATTAAGTTCCCACTTAGGTGATTTCAAACTTTATTTTATCTTTCTTTGTTTCTGAACTCAGCTTAGGTTTCAAACTTAACTTTACGAATAAATTTAGAGTGTAGCATTTCCTACTAGAACTACCTTATTTGTTAGTGATAGTTTGCGAGTACTTAAAGAGTACTCATGGCTTTGTCCATGGCTATTCCCGTGGCCAGACTATGAGGAGGACTACCCTAAAGGAGGACAGCAGGACGGCTACGACAACTAGGATCATCTCCCATCGTCAGCATTGCCTGTGACACTAAAGATGGACCCCACCGCTACGCTATTTATTCTGCTACTTGTTTGTACTAAGACTGGATCATGAGATCCTTTATTTGTGTAAGACCTTATTATGGTTTGTAATGGATGATGTATTGTAATATCCAATATGTTATGTCTCGCAAAAATGGTAATCCTGGGATTGCGATGTATGGCATAACAGGCATCTGGGATTAAAAATCCGGGTGTTGACAAAGCACCTCTCTCCTACGATACCAACCATTAGATCGGCCATTCGCGGTACTTCTTATCTTATTTTTATCTTGTCTTATCTCTTACAATATGATACCACCATTGTATAGTGTACGAGTTAACTTTGAACATTGACCGCTGGATCAAGACTGGAAAATCCAAACATTGCTAACCGTTAGATCTTCTATTTTCCCTTAGCATCGAGAAAGATTCTATTGATAGTCTTGAGCATGATGAACACTAGTATGCGCAAACCACAAAACACACACACTTCATTATTTAGTTTTAGGCTCATTGTGTTAAATGGATGGACTTGGATGCAATTTTCATTTTTTTATGAGGTCCTTGATGTAAGTTGTACTTCCATCGATCGAGTTAACTATCAAGAACCTCTCTACTACGAGACCTACCATAGTTAAAAGAAAATGCAACCACCCCAATTATCACACAAACGGGGCCAACAGTTTCTTATACGTAATGCCCAAGTTTTTAGTACTTGGATTTTTCAAGCTTCCTAGCAAACTTTGCACACTTCAGTGACTTCTTGTCGATTTAACGAAATTAGATCAAACTTGAGCTACAAGTAAGCGTGATAGATTGCTCTTGAATTAAATGTATTTTCGTAGGTAGATGGGTACATATTCTTCTAATAAACAATGTCGTCGGTGTGAGTTTCGAACTATGAGGAAAGAAAATCCTCAGTTTTCTGAGTGATGACGAGATGGTTCTTTTATGTAAAGAAAGTCTGAAGAATATGGATCTCAATGCCATAAGCCAAGCTTTTAGACATATTAAGTGGACCAACGTGTTTTACTTATGATTCCCATGTTTTATGAGTTTTCAAACTCCCTATGTAGCTAATTAACTTTGCCCCACTTGAATGACTGCATGCCTATATTTATCAAAATTTGGTCAAACTTGAACTACAACAACTAAATTATTGTAGGTTGCTTATAAAGAATTACAAAAAACTTTTGGAGGTGTACCCAGTGGGGGCTCAGTTATTATATCAAAAAACAACCGAGAGTTTTGACAATAGGTTTTTAACCCCTTTCTAATTAAGATTTTTCATCTTGACAATTTAACGAAAAATAGCTCAAATTTGAGCTACAAGTAAGCGCGATAGATTTTTCTTTAATTAAATGTCTCTTTGGAGGTAGATGGATGCATCTTCTTGTAGTAATCAGTACCGCCGGTGTGAGCTTCCAACTATCAGGAAAGAACATTCTCAATTTTCCAAATGATGATGAGATTATTGTTCGTTTTCATAAACAAAGTCCGAAGGATATGTACCTGAACGCCACAAGCCAAGCTTTCAGACATATATAGTGGACCATCATGTTGTACTTATGATTCCTGTGTTTTATGAGTTTTCAAACTTATTCCATAGCTAACTTTGCCCACTTGAAATTGATTTTATGTCGATTTATTGAAATTAGTTCAATTTTGTACTACAAGTAAATTGTAGGTTGCGTTGAAAGTTTTACGTTTTTTGGAGGTAACCATTGGGGGCTGATTTAATATATCACAAACCACCAATGATAGTTTTTACAACAAGTTCAACTTCTTGCTAAGATTTTGCATCTTGAAAATTTAACGAAATTATATCAAACTTGAGCTACAAGTAAATGCGATAGATTGCTCTTGAGTTAATTGTCTTTTCGGAGGTAGACGGGTGCATCTTCTTGTAGTAAACAATGTCGTCGATGTGAGTTTCCAAATATCAGGAAATATCATTCTTAATTTCCGAGTGACGACGAGATTGTTCCTTTCTGTAAAGACAGTCTGAAGAGTATGCATCTGAATGCCACAAGCCATGTTTTTAGACATCTTATCTTACCACTATATAGTGTACGAATAACTTTGAATATTGACCGTTGGATCGAGACTCGCGAATCCGAACTTTTCTAGCCATTGGATCTTCTTTTCCATTCTAGCATCTAGAAGATTCTATTGATAGTCTTGAACACAATGAATGCACTATGCATAAACCTCTCAAAACACACGTCTCCATCATACTAGAATCTTCTCCCTCGTTTCTCTAGACCATGTTACAAAAAAAATCAAGTGTTAGGTAGCTAATAATCTTTGACTTCTACACATAATGATACAAAGTAGAAGAACCAAATATACACCCATACTTTATAGATGTTGATCAAATTTATATTTTTTCCACTTTATCTATTATAATTTTATATGGTGATGATATGCCAGACGTCTATTATTTGAGCCTCATGTGTAGGGCACGTGCAACTTACTAGTATCTTATTTTATCTTATCTTACCACTATATAGTGTATGGATAACTTTGAATGTTGACCGTTGGATCAAGACTCGCGAATCCCAGCATTTCTAGCCGTTGGATCTTCTTGTCCATTCTAGCATCTAGAAGATTCTATTGATAGTCTTGAACACAATGAATGCACTATGCATAAACCTCTCAAAACACACTTCACCATCATACTAGAATCTTCTCCCTCATTTCTGTTATGGGCCTCCTTGTGGATTTACGCTTGGAGTGGCCCGATCTTCACGGATTTGAGGCGGAAGTGAGGGAAAACACGATGAACACAACTCTAATGCAAGGTAAAGATACAAACACATGCCAAATCACACCCAATTCGATTTGCTCCCGTTGGTTCGAACAACCAATCCAATAGAATCCTCGGCGAGAGACCTTGCGATAGAATCACCAAAGGAAAGATCGGCAAGCGGATGATAGAATCCAAACCTAGGAGAGAGTAGCAACCAAGTAGAATCCCAAAGGGGAGAGACCAAGAACTACTAGAATCCTTGATAGGGAGAGACCAAACACTTGAGGAGGGTCTTCACAACTTGGAGAAGGGCACCAACTCTAAGGCCTTGTAAAACTCATAGATTTACCATTGAGAGGGGGTTCCCATCTAGGGTTAGGCACATGCCTCAATTCATCATCATCTCTAGGGTTTCAAGGACAGGGTGGGGGCATATATATAGGCCAGCCATGAGCTAGGGGTAAAACAGGCATAAACAGGAAGTTTGGGGTGTTACATGGGCCAAGCCCAGCTTGAGGCGTGCAGGCCCACGATGCTCGGTCCGGAGACTCCGTTGTAGTGGTCCGGAGACTCCGATGTAGTGGTCCGGAGACTCTGGTCTGGACCGGAGACTCCAGTCAATCTCCGATTCAACCTTCGGAGGGGGTCACAGTGTAACACCCCAGCATTAGAGCTTAGAAATAAACTGAGATAAGGTGTCTGCATTGCATTCATGCATAGAAAATCCGGAGAATTTTTGCGCAAAACTAAAAGTGCATGGAGGGATCGAGATCTCTCTTGTTCTGATAAAAGCATCTGAGCAAGTGGGACATATTTCAGCATGATCTCTACCATATATTGGTGTTTAAGAGTGAGCAATTCAAAGTTGAAGGTTTGAAAGGTAAATTTGAATTCTAAAAGAGTTTGAAATAGAATTATAACTGATAGTTGAGTTACAATTATAAATATATATTTGAGATCTTGTTTACAAGAATGATACAAATAATCATAAGTATTTAAGTAAAAAGAGGAGGAATTAAATTATTCCATAATATAATCTTATAATACAATTAGAATAACTTAAACAAGGAAATACTTCTTATTTCTTTCCTTTAGTCAATTGCAACTATACAAATACAATTGGATACAAAAATTAATAGAAGAATTCAAATAAGAAAGTTTATCTCTTATTCTTTTCTTAGTCCATAATAATAATTCTTATATAAGTAAATAAGTAAGAAATGTTACAAAAACAGTTGTCACACAATCAAAAGAACTTTATTAAATAAACACTTATTACAATGTCTATACAGAAGGCAAAAGAAAAGATTACAAAGGTAATTAAATAAAACCCCTAGACTAATATCTAGCTATTCTCAAACTAGGTTCTCGATCATCAGTGCTTCTGTACCTGTAACATAAAGGAAAAAAACAAAAGAAAGGAGATTAGTGGGGGTTAGTGATACTCTCAGTTATAGCAGTGAGTTCAACTGCTTAATCACATCACCGAGTACTTAATTCAGGGTCTATGCATAGCATATGTTCTTATCAGAGATGTGCCTAAGACAATCTGCATCACAGGCTGGAAGGGGCAGATTAGCCCATGGCATCATAAGAATAAAGTCCAAGCCAAGATAATATCAAAACAGCTGAAGCACATCCACAGCACCAAGTTTCCCACATGTGGGAACTTGCACCCAGTGGGGCCTAGTTGTAAGCAGCATACACATCCATGCAAATAGATGTGTTGTCAATACAGCAACAGCCCCAGCAAGCTCATAAAAGAAGCACAACCGTAGCAGCTTCAGCTAGCTACTTCACTCTCTCCACATAGCCAAGAAAACCTTTCAGAGCTATCTCAAGAACACCACTAATTCATTCCCAGATCTACATCAATAACACCATAGCCACCATGACTCCATAGCAGAAATAGGCTAGTCTAGCAGATCAAGCACATCAGAGAAATACAAGCTAGGATCACTGGGAGGAAAGGCACCAATAGCAAAAAGATCAAGTACAATGACAAAGATAGCTGGTTGATTAAGCGCATCAACAGCAAGTTCTAGTGATTCACCCAGCATCAGGTTATTCTCTATTTCCATGATCAACCATAGTATCTGCTCTTACTTTATTTCACCGTAAGAAACAAGGGGATCAAATAGGATGTTACAAATCAATATCTATTCAATTACCCTGCAACTAGAACATATCTAGGAGGATAGGTGGATTGTTTCTCTTAGAACTGCAAAGATTGCTATGCAAAATCATCATAGAGAATTTAAAAGTCATCAAGTAATATCTATTCTTTAATGAAATCTTGCCTCAGCCTATGCATCATTGGCTGGGTCATAGTAGCAGGTCATGCTTATTAGGTCCACTGTTGTGCACTCACCTCAAGGGGGCACCACAGTAGTAGATCTAATGACAGTAGAAGACACTAAGTTACTTATCAGAGCAGCAAGATCATCTATGAAGGAACCACTAGAGCAATCACTTTGGCACACATTAAAACCACCAATAAGTATCCATATATGATCATGCAAGGGCATGATCAATCATGAGTAGTTAGGAAACAAGTAAAAACAAGTGGTTTTTACTTTAAGAAGGATCTCAAACCAGCATCATAGACTAAAGAGGATCTAGTATTAACTAAATATCAATAAATCACAGTTGCTAGCATAGAGGGAACATTCCCAGAAGGGTAGCACCTATGTACCTAGCAGATTCATTTTTTGTTTGAGCACTAGCTCAAGTACACTTTCTTAAACACACATAATCATCTTCCTAAAAGATTTTAGGAATCATTTATTCACTTTAATTAGAAAGAATAGCAAGGGTCAACACTGTCTAACACCAGGCTACAATATTGAGAACCTCGGCAATCAAGGGAATTAAATCATCTTCCTATAAGCATATAGGAATCATTCTTCTACAAGATCAATTCAATAATCATGACAAAGAATAGAATAAATATTATTCACCATGGTTCTACACAGTATAAAGATAGATTCCTGAGCAAAGCCATAGATTACATGGTACTTCATAGAAAAGTACCAAGTCAATTAACCAAGTAACATCAGTTTAGAATAGAGGCATCCCAACTCAAACCATAGTACTGAATTTACCACCAATACCAATAATAACCCGGGTAGCTGCACAATCCTAACCATGCATTTACAGGATGTTCTCTAATAAAGAACATGGTAATAGAATATGATCAAACAGAGTTTAGCAATACATATCAGTAAGATCATCTGCAAGAGTATTGCCCAGGAAACTGACCAAGAGGCTAAGTTAAACACCACTACAGGGGATGAACCCTAGAATTAGGGATAAACCCTAAATAGGGAAATCCATCGCAAGTAACCGCATGGCATGGGGTAGATATAAGATAGATCACAGAGAGGAGATGAGAGCACTTACTCGAGTTCCTCGTAAGATTATCAAAGAAGAAGCAGATAGGAGACCGGCGGCAGAGAGGTGGCGGCATGGGGAGCACCCCGAGGGGCTCTGCAACCCTCGCCTGCACACAGCAGTGGTGACCATGGAGGAGCAGCGCCACGAGCACCACAGCGTCGTCAAGGACAGCGCTAAAGCACGACGGACCAAACCCTATACATGAGGTGAGGGGTCACCGCGGCCAGCGGAGAGCACCAGCACCAGATTGAGCAGGACAGCATCGTGTGGCGTCGTCGTCCACACCGTCTTGCACCACAGCGGCGGTCGCAGTGGCCTGGGTCCGCCGGAATCATAGCAGCGACGGCATCGCCTTGGCGTCGCCAGGGATAAGGTTGAGAGGGAGAGAGAGGAAAGTGACGGGGCCGATTGAGGCCGGTCCAGTGACCCTAGGTTGGTTTGACCCAACCTAGTGGGCTGGATAGGGCCGGGCCAGCCCAGTAGGGCCAGACCCATGTTTAATAAGAAGGTTTGTTTAAAATTCTAATTATAAATATACCCCTGAACTTATTTTAACTCTAGAAAAATAAATAAAATCCTAAAAATATATATAATATATCAAAATGATCACAAAAATAATATCCACCTAAGAAAAATATAACTTAACTTATTTAAGTTTAATAAAATGCAAGTAAATAATAACACTATTAACTTCTAAATGAAATTTCATTAAATAAGTAAAAGTCCTAAAAACCAATAAAAATCATTTCTATGTACTAAAATAATTGTACTACCTTATAAAAATTATTAACTTTAATAATTACAAGTAAAACTTAAAGCAAATATTCTAAAGATATTTAATCCTTTGTGGAATTCTATAAAAATAAGAATAATACTTAAAATGAATAAAAATCATTTTTAAGATCTACAAAACATATAGTTTACTAGAATAATACTAAGTATAATATTCCATAAGTTTTTAAGATTTTAAAGTAATAAATTTTGATCTATCCTATAGAATACCATTCTATAAATGCTTTAGCAACATTTCTTAAATAAGAAATAATCACAATTTGGTGCTAAACCTAAACTCTCTTATATGCAAGTACTTGTTCTAAAGTCATAACTTAGATACACTTTAAGTATAAGATAATAATTTAAAGGAGAATTCATTATAAAATCTGAAATCCAAGTAAACCAACAATTTTAACTAAGTTTTAAACATCATACATTTATGATAAAAGTAATGCTCTTCACTTCTTAACCACACCATACATAACATGATTTTTTAAACCCTAAGACATTAATGTTATTAGCCAAAAATTGCTTTATCTAATAAGACAAGTCAAACTCATAATAACCAAGCACATTTAAACTCACCATTCACTTAAATCGGAAGTGAATGATCTCACAGTCTCGAACATGCTTATTATAAAGCTTAAAACTTTTAAATACTTTAAACACATCACACCCTAGGTCTATTTATGTTTTAAAATTAACTTTAATTCATAAAGTTATATAGATAATGTATAAAGTTTAATTATATTTGATAGTTAAATTTTGTCTGTTTCAATCAAATCATAAGGCATCTTAAATTCATATAATTCGAGCCAACACAAACAACATCGATTACATTCTATTAACCACATAAATTATTTAAACCTTGGCAAAGAAACCTTTTCTTCAAAAGTTATTCGTTCTGCCACTTCAAACGACAACTTTACAAATAAGTTCTTTAACTCTTACCAATTTATCACACCAACATCCATCATAATTACCAAATAGTAATTCACCTCAACCTCAAAGTGATATTACATTTCACTTGCACACTTTACATGTTAAACATTTAAATTCTTTGTAGTTATCTTGACTTGAGAAGTAAACATGAGAATTAGCTAATTCTTAAAAAGTGTCACCTAAAATAACTCATTCATGTTATTGGGGATTTATCTCGGGATCTTACAAAATGCATTACATTACTTATGCATCAGCATATTGCTTCTTTAAACATTAGTCCTTACCGGACCAATGATGTTATTTACATATTTTGGATCTTCTAGTATCTCGAAGACCGTGACTGCATAATCTTGCAATCATAGAAGGCAAGTTCACAACTTGCTCATGTCCTTTGATTATTTTCTATCAAATACTTGTAACTCAAATGTTGTCATCACCTGCATTTCAAAAAGGTCTAAAAACACTATTTTCCTAATAATATGGTTATGGATTATTTACCAGATGGTAATAATCTACTGATACAGTTCCAGTGGTAAAGGAACATAATATCTAGGACTTAACAACCAATGTCGTTAGTGATTCTAGCGCCGTATATTACGCGTCAACCATAAGACTTGGAATAGGACAGGAAAATCAGCTGTATCTTCTCCCTTTCGTATGGACGGATGACCTTATCGTGAGGCTGTTGATTTCTCATGGAGTTCTAGAGAATCCAGCACATGGGTGGGACCCCTTAGTTCCCCACGAGCTAGGTGTCTAGATTATCTGTGCATCTCTGACTGGGTCTGAGTTCACCATAGCTGATGGTGACCGCCAGACAGAGCTGCGTATGGAGTCTCCAAGAGGCTACCCAAAGAGTAACCGTGGTAGTTGTCTCGGGGGATCGTGTCTCATACTGGGTCGTGGAGAGGGCAGCAATTGGCTTGGATCTTAGACTGGGCCCCACATCAAGGAATTGTGGACGAGAATAAGCTGCCTGGTTGTGCAACAAGGCTAAGGTCTCTTGTGGGAAAAGTGACGCACCTCTGCAAAGTGTAAGAATTGTGACATGATACTCCCAGTTTTGGGAAGGAGCTACGAACGCGGCAGGAAAGGAACTCCATGAAGTTCTGGTCAACCTGCGAAGGCTGTCGGGCATAGTTTTCAGAATAAAAGCAACCTTTGGAGAAATATTTACGAAAACCAGCATTGCCTACGACTTATGGTCTATGGCTATAGAGATAGTGCATCATACACTCCTTTTTAGTGAACTTGCTGAGTACGCTCGTACTCAACCGTATCTTCTTAACCCTTACTAGATTCTAAGCCATTGAAGACGACGTCAACATCAATTTCTGCTCAAGAAACCATCATCGACAACTCAAGTTCTTCAATAAAGTCAATGAAGTCAACATATACATCAGCTGAAGTGAAGATAAAGTGTCAGTTTAGATAAGAGTAGATTCTCTAGCCATAAAACCTATTTCTGTAGAGCATTACGATAGCAGCAATGGCAAGCCAAATAGTTTAGATGCTAGTCTTAGATACTAGATATTTCTGAGTTATTGTTTCTGGTTCTTCTTTGTAAGAAGTTCTTTCTCTCTCTTTAACCTAGAGTGTTCTCTGGATCTTTTGTAAAGAGTCGAGTTGTAATCTATAGTCATGTCTTGGAGCTGCTGTGTTTCTGTTGTACCATCTGAGGGATGTAATACTAGTGAACGGTGTTTTATTGGTGTTATGTCAATGACTATAGTGTACTACATCATGCAGTGGTATGCTGGGTCACCACAGTTGGTATCAGAGCATATGCTTTGACCTTAGGTGGTAAACCTAGTAAATGGGTAAAACATGTAGGAAGGATGTTAGCAATCATAAAGAGTTCTCTAGAAATATGATGGATATTCAATTGGGAATAATCTTGTCATGTTCCTAGTGCGATGATTCTTTATTATGCAATTTTAAATGAGTATCGTGTGTTTTAACTCAATATGACTGATGATAATTTATTATCTATAGTACAAAAAAATGGCACCTATGTATCCACCTCGGAATGTTCAAGTGTTTCACAAGACCTTGGATAATTACAAAGATGCTTGGACAATCACTCTAAGACAACTTCTATGGAGTCTGGATTGTGAGTCTCGACTTCTGGTCAAGGTCTACAGTTTCTATGATGGACGGATATTGGCCAAGTACCGTATCCTAATCATGTTACCCAAGAAGTTGGGAGTGTGTGGAGAAATGCCATCGGGAGAAGCAAGATGTATGGCAACAGCCTACCAGATTACAGTAGTAGCAGCCATAACCAAGATAAAGGAACATAATTCCAAGGCACTGGAAGGTACTACCTATACTGCTATACCTCATGAAACTCCTAGTCCTGATCCAGAGTTAGATCATTCTGCTCTGGTAAGGACCAAACCTACTCTGGCAATAGAGTATATGGATCATTATAAGTCTTTACTGGACACGTTTCATAACACTCATCAAGTGCTAGTTCAGGAGTTGGACACTTTCATTGAGGATTTCACTAATCCTGCAAAGGCAAAGGCACATAGAAAGAAGTTTGTTAGGGAAGCAAAGCACTCAAAGCCAATCTTTTCTGGAGAGGTGTTCGAAGAAACAGAGTTTAATGACCCACACTCTGAAGTCTATGCCTATTACCCAGTCGAGCCTCGGCAACCAGTAGACCCATGGACCAAATACGAGGAGGAATAGAGGATATGTAATGCACCCAATCCCAATAATGACATTGGAGATTCTACCGGATGGGAAGGCCAGTCCTATGATGAAGTCATGGGACGAGCTACACTCAATAAATCGGGTAAGGGAGTATAAACTAGTTATAATCCTATAGAATCATATGGACCATATGGGGGTAATAATATTCCCATTGAGCTAGAAGAATGTCCTGGTAGTACCTATACCAATATGTACGACTGGATTGTGGAACAAGCAAAGAATACCTCTTACTTTGAGGATGCGCCCGGAGGAGGACAAAAGAATACTGAAGAAGGAAACGAGTATGATGGTCATTTCTCAATGACTAATCTCACTCTAGGTACTTCTACTCAAGGTTATGTACCTACTAGATGTTCTGATGCACCAGAAGGCAGTCGTCGAACTTCGGGTCATCGTGGACGAAAACACTGGAAGCCTAGAGGTGAGTGAAAAAGTAAGAATGGACGTAATCTAGATAGTAGTGTGCTTGAATAATGTACATATTGGGTAATGCGTATTGTAGTGCTTGTGAGGCTTGCTAAAATAAGTGAGGATATGCTCATTGGAGCAGGAAATCCCTTGTAATATAAGAAGGTAATGTACAGAGGGAGTGTCTTGCTATGGTTGGGACTTGTAAGACTTTGAAGACATATGTTTAATACATGGTATATGTTTGAGTATTTCTTGGTTTTTCTTGGACCTTCTTGATTGACTAGATCTATGCATGAAGTCTGACTTGATGTGTGAGTGCATGTTACACTATCAAGTTCTTACTTGATGTTATAGACCTAGATAGAAAAGTGAATTGGTGTAAGGGAGTGACGAGTTCCGAAGATCAAGATGAAGACTTGCAGGAAGAAGGAAGCTACATATAAGGTGTATCAAAGCTATTTTGAGTGATGGATAAATTCCAATTCACTATAAGCTGGAAATAAGAAGGACTAGTATTATTACAAAGGCGGTGGAGCAACATTAGAGGAATTTAAGTTCAACTGAGATAGGTGATGTTGCTCAGAAGCTAATAATATAGTCATTCCAAGTTCATGAAAATATCATGAATATGTGCCAAGGAGAAGTTTTGAATCCGCAGCTGGTATTCAAGCTCTGACAACTTAGAGAGAATGCCAGTAGTAAATCTAGAACTTATAGGGTAATCCATATGCCTAAGAGGATCCGTAGCTAGTATCCATAGCTGGAATCCTAGCGGTGTAGTGAAGTAGGTCATCTTTGTATAATTTAAAGAGTATAAAACTTGGCCTAAGTTAGCTTAGATCTAAGAAAGCATGAAATTAAAGATCGTCTTTCGAGACGCTTCACGAAATCGGGTTTATCAACGCGGAAATGTTCAAAAGATTAGAAGTAAGACAAATAGTGTTGGAAGATTCATTGCGAAGATCCAGTACCATGTGGGTGTACCGTAAATTCTTTCATGAGACCTTATATAGATAAGATTTAAGCTCGATAGAAACCAATACTTTAACCAATGGGCATTATGCATATAGATTGGAGAGCATTAGAAAACCCCAAGGGGAAAAGTAAACAATAAACACTGAAGTGTTGTTGTCTAACTTCCTGATTAAAGGTGGGGAAGAAATACAAATTCGTGGTGAGATTGAGCCTTATTCTCATAAGGTTATAAGAAATCACCTGTATAAGAGTACTCTCTAGAGTATGTCCGGATGAAAGATCGAAGGAGATATAACTGCTTAACCTAGTGGACTAGTTATAAAAGAGGAAACAGCTAGTAAGTTGTCCTGAGCCTACTAAAATACTCTAGTGTAAAGTAGTAGGAAGGCCTGATTGGAATAGATGAAATGTGTCCAAAACCAATCCTAAGTAGAATTATGAATACATAACCCAAGGGATTATAGTAGAAGGAGTCATGCTACATATAGGAAACGACAGACGGAAGTTGCCAAGTATAAAGAGAATCAAGGAAAGGGATCTGGACACGGGATACCACAATTATTCCCAATTATGATCACAATGGATTTCGAGAAATGACGTGATCAATACAAGTCAACTCCTCATTCCGAAACGCAAGAGAGTACGAACTTCGGGGACAAAGTTTATTTGAAGGGGGAGAATCTGTAACACCCCAGCATTAGAGCTTAGAAATAAGCTGACATAAGGTGTGCGCATTGCATTCATGCATAGAAAATCCGGGGAATTTTCACGCAAAACTAAAAGTGCATGGAGGGATCTGGATCTCTCTTGTTCTGATAAAAGAATCTAAGCAAGTGCGACATATTTCGGCATGATCTCTACCATATATTGGTGTTTAAGAGTGAGCAATTCAAAGTTGAAGGTTTGAAAGGTAAATTTGAATTCTAAAAGAGTTTGAAATAGAATTATAACTGATAGTTGAGTTACAATTATAAATATATATTTGAGATCTTGTTTACAAGAACGATACAAATAATCATAAGTATTTAAGTAAAAAGAGGAGGAATTAAATTATTCCATAATATAATCTTATAATACAATTAGAATAACTTAAACAAGGAAATACTTCTTATTTCTTTCCTTTAGTCAATTGCAACTATACAAATACAATTGGATACAAAAATTAATAGAAGAATTCAAATAAGAAAGTTTATCTCTTATTCTTTTCTTAGTCCATAATAATAATTCGTATACAAGTAAATAAGTAAGAAATGTTACAAAAACAATTGTCACAAAATCAAAAGAACTTTATTAAATAAACACTTATTATAATGTCTATACAGAAGGCAAAAGAAAAGATTACAAAGGTAATTAAATAAAACCCCTAGACTAATATCTAGCTATTCTCAAACTAGTTTCTTGATCATCAGTGCTTTTGTACCTATAACATAAAGGAAAAAACAAAAGAAAGGAGATTAGTGGGGGTTAGTGATACTCTCAGTTATAGCAGTGAGTTGCACTGTTTAATCACATCACCGAGTACTTAATTCAGGGTCTATGCATAGCATATGTTCTTATCAGAGATGTGCCTCAGACAATCTGCATCACAAGCTAGGAAGGGGCAGATTAGCCCTTGGCATCATAAGAATAAAGGCCAAGCCAAGATAATATCAAAACAGTTGAAGCACATCCACAGCACCAAGTTTCCCATATGTGGGAACTTGCACCCAGTGGGGCCTAGTTGTAAGTAGCATACACATCCATGCAAATAGATGTGTTGTCAATACAACAACAGCCCCAGCAAGCTCATAAAAGGAAGCACGGCCGTAGCAGCTTCATCTAGCTACTTCACTCTCTCCACATAGCCAAGAAAACCTTTTAGAGCTATCTCATGAACACCACTGATTCATTCCCAGATCTACATCAATAACACCATAGCCACCATGACTCCATAGCAGAAATAGTCTAGTCTAGAAGATCAACCTCATCAGAGAAATACAAGCTAGGATCACTGGGAGGAAAGGCACCAACAGCAAAAAGATGAAGTACAATGACAAAGATAGCTGGCTGATTAAGCGCATCAACAGCAAGTTCTAGTGATTCACCCAGCATCAGGCTATTCTCTATTTCCATGATCAACCATAGTATCTGTTCTTACTTTATTTCACCGTAAGAAACAAGGGGATCAAATAGGATGTTGCAAATCAATATCTATTCAATTACCCTGCAACTAGAACATATCTAGGAGGATAGGTGGATTGTTTCTCTCAGAACTGCAAAGATTGCTATGCAAAATCATCACAGAGAATTTAAAAGTGATCAAGTAATATTCTTTAATGAAATCTTGCCTCAGCCTATGCATCATTGGCTGGGTCATAGTAGCAGGTCATGCTTATTAGGTCCATTGTTGTGCACTCACCTCAAGGGGGCACCACAGCAGTAGATCTAATGACAGCAGAAGCCACTAAGTTATTTATCACAGCAGCAAGATCATCTATGAAGGAACCACTGGAGCAATCACTTGGACACACATTAAAACCACCAATAAGTATCCATATATGATCATGCAAGGGCATGATCAATCATGAGTAGTTAGGAAACAAGTAAAAACAAGTGGTTTTTACTTTAAGAAGGATCTCAGACCAGCATCATAGACCAAAGAGGATCTAGTCTTAACTAGATATCAATAAATCATAGCTCCTAGCATATAGGGCACATTCCCAGAAGGGTAGCACCTCTGTACCTAGCAGATTCATTTTTTGTTTGAGCACAAGCTCAAGTACACTTTCTTAAACACACATAATCATCTTCCTCAAAGATTTTAGGAATCATTTTCACTTTAATTAGAAAGAATAGCAAGGGCTAACACTGTCTAACACCAGGCTACAATATTGAGAACCTCAGCAATGAAGGGAATTAAATCATCTTCCTATTAGCATATAGGGATCATTCTTCTACAAGATCAATTCAATAATCATGACAGAGAATAGAATAAATATTATTCACCATGGTTCTACATAGAATCAAGATAGATTCCGGAGCAAAGCCATATATTACAGGGTACTTCACAGAAAAGTACCAAGTCAATTAACCAAGTAACATCAGTTTAGAATAGAGGTATCCCAACTCAAACCATAGTACTGAATTTACCACCAATACCAATAATAACCCAGGTAGCTGCACAATCCTAACCATGCGTTTACAGGATGTTCTCTAATAAAGAACATGGTAATAGAATATGATCAAACAGAGTTTAGCAATACATATTAGTAAGGTCATCTGCAAGAGTATTGCCCAGGAAACTGACCAAGAGGCTAAGTTAAACACCACTACAGGGGATGAACCCTTGAATTAGGGATAAACCCTAAATAGGGAAATCCATCGCAAGTAACCGCATGGCATGGGGTAGAGATAAGATAGATCACAGAGAGGAGATGAGAGCACTTACTCGAGTTCCTCTTAAGATTATCAGAGAAGAAGCAGAGAGGAGGACGGCGGCAGAGAGGTGGCGGCACGGGGAGCACCCCGAGGGGTGCTGCAACCCGCGCCTGCACACAGTAGTGGCGACCATGGAGGAGCGGCGCCACGAGAACCACAGTGTTGTCGGGGACAATGCCAGAGCACGGCGGACCAAACCCTAGCCATGAGGTGGGGTCACCGCGGCCAGCGGAGAGCACCAGCACCAGATCGAGCAGGACAGCGTCGTGTGGCGTCATCGTCCGCACCGTCTTGCACCATAGTGGCGGTCGCAGTGGCCTAGGGCCACCAGAATCGTAGCGGCGACGGTGTCGCCAGGGGTAAGGTCGAGAGGGAGAGAGAGGAAAGTGACGGGGCCGATTGAGGCCGGTCCAATGACCCTGGGTTGGTTTGACCCAACCTAGTGGGTTGGATAGGGCCAGGCCCATGTTTAGTAAGAAGGTTTGTTTAAAATTTCTAATTACAAATATACCCCTAAACTTATTTTAACTCTACAAAAATAAATAAAAAACCTAAAAATATATATAATATATCAAAATGATCACAAAAATAATATCTACCTAAGAAAAATATAACTTAACTTATTTAAGTTTAATAAAATGCAAATAAATAATAACATTATTAACTTCTACATGAAATTTCATAAAATAAGTAAAAGTCCTAAAAATCAATAAAATCATTTCTATGTACTAAAATCATTATACTACCTTATAAAAATTATTAACTTTAATTATTACAAGTAAAACTTAAAGCAGATATTCTAAAGATATTTAATCCTTTGTGTAATTCTATAAAAATAAGAATAATACTTAAAAATAAATAAAAATCATTTTTAAGATCTAGAAAACATATAGTTTACTAGAATAATACTAAGTATAATATTCCATCAGTTTTTAAAGTTTTAATGTAATAAATTTTGATCTATCCTATAGAATACCATTCTATAAATTCTTTAGCAACATTTCTTAAATAAGAAATAATCACAATTTGGTGCTAAACCTAAACTCTCTTATATGCAAGTACTTGTTCTAAAGTCATAACTTAGATACACTTTAAGTATAAGATAATAATTTAAAGGAGAATTCATTATAAAACCTTAAATCCAAGTAAACAAACAATTTTAACTATGTTTTAAATATCATACATTTATGATAAAAGTAATGCTCTTCACTTCTCAACCACACCATACTTAACATGATTTTTTAAACCCTAACACATTAATGTTATTAGCCAAAAATTGCTTTATCTAATAAGACAAGTCAAACTCATAATAATCAAGCACATTTAAACTCATCATTCACTTAAATCGGAAGTGAATGATCTCATAGTCTCGAACATGCTTATTATAAAGCTTAAAACTTTTAAATACTTTAAACACATCACACCCTAGGTATATTTATGTTTTAGAATTAACTTTAATTCATAAAGTTATATAGATAATGTATAAAGTTTAATTATGTTTGATAGTTAACTTTTGTTTGTTTCAATCAAATCATAAGGCATCTTAAATTCATATAATTCGAGCCAACACAAACAACATCGATTGCATGCACGTTGTCGCCTGAGATCGGCCGCCTCGGGGCATGCTGCGTTCTTGTTCTGGTCTTGTGCATGGAAGCAATCAACAACGCATCGACAACGCATGCGTGCCATGTTGGGGCTGGATGCATGTGGCTCGGGCTGAGCACAGAAGTGCAGAGAAGTGCGGTGAAGATCAGCAGCCGGCTAGCCTGCCGGCGCGCTACGGCCGTTGGTCCTGCCTGCTCCAAAGAACGTGGCATCCACATGGGGCATTGGGACTGCCATTGAAGAGCATCTCCCGGTGGTTCGATGAATTTTCAAGCTAGGTAGTGCAACATCGATGAATTTTCTAGTACGGTACTGATGTTATTTGGTTGGTTTGCTGCATGTGAGCATATCTGAATCACATTATTTTTTTTATTAAGTACTACCTAGATCGTCAACGCCATCCATTAGGACCTTCACCGCCAACTTTTCATGCCACATGAAGGTACTCCATTTTATGTTATTCAAGTTGAACATACCCAGTGCCCAGGTTTCTTACTTAGGCTATTATTGCTATAGCACCTAGGGTCTAATACTAAGGATTTTCTAGCTTCTAATATTTCCTAGGTTTTTGAAACTTTAGATGTGAGTATTGTGTTGCAATTTTTACTATCCATTCCTTTGCTTATATGAACATTGTATAATATTTAACCAATTTGGTTTACTTCTGACTTTCCAATTAATGCTTGCACTAAAAAGGATGAATCTAGTAGTGAAAAACAAGGAGATTAGGATGACGAGAGGCTAATGCACATTTAGTTCAACATCTTCATGAACAGTTCTGGTATTGTCCGCACTATTTCCTTCTATATTCCAGTAATGGATTTACAATTGCAGGTTGTAACTATTGCCACACTTTCTTTTGCAGTGCAAGAAAGTCAACTTCAGATGATGCATGAAACAAAAGTAAGTGGTCATAAGTAATTGTAAATCGCCTTATTTTTGCTAACCTTAGGGCATTGGCTAGAAAAATTGGTAACCTCTTTTAGAAACACAAATGTACATGCCATCCTAATACTAATTAATAATAGTCTATCTCTACATGCAACCTATCAATATCATCCACTATATTTGTAATTCAACTGTCCTTCATATCTTTTTAGTCATCAAGTACGTAATCATTCCACGCCGATTAAATTTAGCATCTCGATTATTTAAAAAACTAATTCCTGCATATTCGTGCAAACAACTTTATACTTGATGCGTATTATACCATTTCATACACAAGAGTTCTTAAAGAGATTCCCGCTGCAAGGTATATTTCTAGTTGTATTTGTATATAACAATTTATCCGGTCTAGTGTGCATTCAATTCAGGTGGACCATGCATAAGATATGCGGTTGTCGTTAGCTGACTTAGGATTATAGGTGATTAGAATAGATATAAAGAATTTTCAGATATAAACATAATAGTTTTCATGCAAACTACAGAACTAAGTTGCATGTTTTGTGCATTGCTCCGTGATTCTTTTTTATCATTAATCTCTTGAATTAATGATGTCTATTTTCAAGTTATTAGACTTAAGTGTAGAAAGCAATCACAATCTTATTGTAAATGGTTTCTTGTGTATGCTCCATTTACTTAATCTCCCATGATAATTTCATGCAGGAATAAGAAAATAAACTGTTTTACATGCAAGCATTGATCAGCGCATATCTGCTAATCAGGTAATCCTCAATAAAATATCCTATGTCATATCACATCATATAGCCGCCATCTCCAATTTGCTTGTTATTATTGTTGT
The DNA here is from genome assembly GCA_916181665.1 of Avena sativa. Lineage (NCBI taxonomy): Eukaryota > Viridiplantae > Streptophyta > Magnoliopsida > Poales > Poaceae > Avena > Avena sativa. The sequence continues at coordinate 430,767,250 of OV702292.1, read as the reverse complement.
TGGCCCGATGCTGGCTATATCACTGTTTGTTATTGTAATTTACGGAAAATTATCATTTTTAGAACATATTCTTATGCGTAATAATGAATCTGAACTAGTATTATATATTTGCTTCTTTTCAACCCAAACAACTAAGTTTGATTGTTCAAAGATCTGGCTAGATGGTGAGAGATAGGATTTGGATGTATAGGTATAGAGGTTACGTAGAGTGGCAAACGGGCATGAAGGAGTTCCTAGATTTTTCATTTGAAGGCGCTGATGATGACACTACTGTGCCATTTCTGTGTAGAAAATGCGTTAACATCTGTCAAGTACTCTAGCTTCGTTTGCAGGATAGCTAGCAGCAGGAGTAGCGAGGATAACTAGCAGGAGTAGTCTTTTTTTTAAGCATGGGTATATATTATTAATTAAACAACATTTTACGAAAAGCATGCACTCAGGCACGGTGCACACTGATATCACATCCGAGTTTAGACAAACCCCATTAGCTGAGTTTAGATATCTGAAATGTAAAGATCTACCCTGAAGCTTGTCGGGAGATAGTGGCTTTGTCTCCATTGCTGTTGTTCAGACTAGCTAGTGCTTCCTTTGGCAGCCTCTACCAAGTAGCAAGATAAGTGAGAGACAGAAAGTTTGTTTCAGCTCCTTTTGTCCCCCGCCAGACATTTTTTTTGTAAAGTAGCATCAGGTCTGCGCGCTCTTAAACTTGCTCGTTCAGAGCCCAATCTAAAGTTTTACTTGTCCTCTATTGAATGACTTTAAAAAAATGTGAAATGAGCAAACTAAGTTCAGGTCACAGGAAAAAAAGAACAATATAGTATAATTTAGAAGAGTTAACCAGTTATTCTGCTTTGTGCCTTGCAGGATGGAAATAAAGGCGTGAAGTGATGAATAGTGAGCTTAGTGGTGCCACTTTGGATTGCAGCTTTCGGATTAGAATGCTTACAGGAATCAAACTTGTGTTTTCTTCCAATGAATATTTTTTACATTATGAGTTGTATTTGTTATTCAAGATATTCATAGCGAGCTTTGACTTGTGTATGTTTGAATATTCACAGCCTAAATTATTAAATATATGCATGGTTTCTTGGATATATTTCTCTTTACAATTGTGATATATTTGGTATATATAGATTTGTATGATTTATTTATTGTATGACATGCTTGCTTGTATGTCATTTAAATGGTTGCAATAACCTATCGCCGTAGAAAGGATTACAACAACCTATTGTGATAAATCAACTTTTGGTTGCAATAGACGCTAATTACCACGAAGCGAATTTTGTTATGGTAGGATATCACCATGAAATTTTTTCTTGTTGCGAAAAGGTAATACCACAAGCATGTTGTCATTGCAAAAATTTATCACAACATTTTCATATTTTGTTCCGATAGGTTTTTGCCATAGTTAGAGCCTCGTCGAGTTAAGATAATGCGACAAGTATAACTGTGGCAACAAATGAAAATTGCCATGGGTAAAATTGTCGTAACATAGTGGAAAGTCATTGCAATATAGTCATGTATTGCAACAAATAAATTTTTGTGGCGATAGGTTATTACCATGCGTCTTATCGCAACGGCTCGCCACGAAAGTGCTTCCGTTGCAAAAGATACGTATTGCAATGAAACCTGATGTATTGTAACAATTTTTTCCGTTGCAATACACAGGAATCCTTGTAGTGGCTGAAAGACCCTGGATACACTCCGCTTATAGAGCTCACCACTTATTATTGTATAGGTTTTTGCTCGTCGGACAATATGTCGGCTCAGAACCTCGTCTTCAGATAATTTTCCATCTACCAAGAAATCAAGGCAGGGTTGAGTCCAGCTGGGAATTACAGCCAGAACTGCTACTAAAGATGAGTCGGATTTGCTAGGATACTCCTCATCAACTCCTGTGATAGAGGGAACTTTAAGGTGCTCCAAAAAAGCGCCATCCAGGACCTTTTTCCGCGCAGAGCCTATCCGAGATAGTGCATCTGCTTCCTTGTTTTCTGTTCGAAGGATGTGTTGAAATTCAAACCCGTCGAATGATTTAGATAATTCATCCATGATAGCTCTATATGTTGCCATGTGTTTATTTGCATTATAAATATTCAACACTTGTTGAGCGACAAGATCCGAATCTCCATAACACATTAATCTTCGGATGTTGATATCCTTAGCAATCTGGATTCCATGCAGCAGTGCTTCATATTCGGCAATGTTGTTTGTTGCTGTGAAGTGGATCTACAACACATAGAAAAGTTTATCTCCTTGGGGTGATTTGAGCACCACGCCAGCCCCTGAGCGCTTTAGACCCGTCAAAATGCAAGGTCCAGTATTCCGACTCTGGGAGGATCATATTCTCCGTTGTCTCTGTCCAATCAGCGACAAAGTCAGCAAGAATTTGGGATTTGATTGTTGTACGAGGCTTGTACTCAATGTTGAAAGCTGAGAGCTCTATTCCCCATTTTGCGACACGTCTTGTAGCGTCACTGTTGTTGATTAAAACATATGACACGGGGTTCACTATCAAAGCTCTTAGATCTCAAAGTGTGAGGGGAAATAAAAATCCAAAATGTCCACATCACGCTAGGCTTGAAATTCTTCTGGATTTAAGTTGAAGAGTTCAATACATTGTGCACATACAAACTCTAGCACGTTACATCATTGGAAGATCTTAATTGATGTAGACTTCTCATAGTTATCTAGATAGAGGATGTGTACAAATAACAACATGACTTGATGAAATCCAAATGCCAAATTGGTTGGCTAGTTTTTATAAGTGCGTCTATGTTGAAGTGAATGTTGATATTCCCTTATGGGAGCTGTGCTCACCACGGTAATTGGATGTTCCTGGAAATCATGTCATAGATTCCGGGATGTGAAGAACACACTGTAAGCCAGCTTTTGATAGTGCGGATACCGCTGCTTTGATTCAGTTAGGACTTCGCTGAGGTAGTAAGTCGGACGCTACACCAGGTGTTCCTATTTTTCCTCTGGTCTTTCCACCACCATGACGACATTGACGACTCTATTTGTCGTAGCGAGGTAAAGCAACATTAGTAGGCAAGGTTCCGGTGCTGTAAGGATAGGAGCGGATGAGAGTACTGCTTTCAGTTCTTGTAGTGCATCTTCAGCTTCATCAGTCCAAACGAACTTTTTGGTTTTTTTCAGGAGCTTGTAGAGTGGTGCGGCTCTTTCACCAAGCCAGCTTACAAAATGACTGACTGCAGCAATGCAACCAGTTAGTCTTTGAACATCCTCCAAGCGAGTTGGCCTAGAAATATTGAGTATAGCCTTGATTTTGTCACGGTTCACCTCTATGCCTCTTTGCGACACGATGAAACCTAACAACTTTCCGGCTAGTATTCCAAAGAAGCACTTCTTTGGATTTTGGATTATGTTGTATTTGCGTATATTGGCAAACGTTTCCTCCAAGTCGGAAATTAAAGTTTCCTTCTTTTTGGACATCGCCGCAATGTTGTCCACATATGCATGTACATTGCGTCCGATTTGATCGTGGAGGCAATGTTGCATAGTGCGCTGGTACATAGCTCCTGCGTTCTTGAGCCAAAGGTAGTTATGAATGAAGTTTTGACTTTGTCTGATTCCTTCATCCGTATTTAGTGATAACCGGAATATGCGTCGAGAAAACATAGGAGGTCCGAGTCTGCCGTAGAATCGATAACTTGATCAATTCTAGGCAGAGCGAACGGATGTTTGGGACAAGCCTTGTTCAAGGCGGTATAATCAACACACATCCTTAAATCAGTGTTGTCCTTTTTAGGTAACATTATAGGATTGGCCGACCACTCAGTGTGGATGACCTCTTCTATGAATCCTGCTAACTCGAGTTGGGCTAGTTCCTTAGCTATTGATTTTCGCTTTTCATCACCAAAACGTCGTAGGGACTATTTGACAGGTTTAGCATTTGGGTGTATATTTAGAGAGTGCTCGGCAAGTTCCCTAGGTACTTCGGTCATGTCAGATGGCTTCCATGCAAAGATATCTTGATTTGCTTAGAGGAACTTGACGAGCATGCTTTCCTATGTGCTATCTAAACCTACACCTATATGGGTCACCTTGGAGGGGTCATCATCCTTCAACGGTGTCGTCTTCGTCTCTTCTGATGCCTTGAACTCCGGAGTCGGCTTTGTAACCTCCTTCTTCATCGTGGGCATCTCGGACGGGTTTATGGTCTTCTTGATCTCCTGGTACTCTTGGGCGTGTAGCACGGCTTTAGCAAAGGCGACATTTTCGTCCTCGCACTCTCGCGCTTTCTTCGGGTATCTCCTGATAGTGATCACGCCGTTGGGACCTGGAATTTTCATCATATTGTAAATGTAACACGGATGAGCCATGAAAGCCTAGTAAGCTGGTCATCCGAATATAGCATGGTATGCACTCTTGAATGGGACCACTTCGAAAGAAAGTGCTTCCGTCCGGTAGTTCTTTGGAGTTCCAAAGGTAACATCCAAAGTGATCTCTCCCAGGGAATTTGCTTGTCTTCCTGGGACAACTCCGTGAAAGATCACAGAGCTATTCAACTGAGTTTCCGAGATTCTCATCCGATGCAACGTTTCGACATAGAGAATGTTGATGTTGTTGCCGCCGTCCATGAGAGTCTTGGAGAAACCATAGCCATCAATAAGTGGATTGACGACTAAGGCGTATTTTCCTCACCCGTGCAACTTAGGCGGATGATTAGCACGGTCAAAGGTGATTGTCACTTCCGACTAGTCCAAGAATTGAGGGATAGCCAGAACAATTGCGTTGAGCTCATGCAATACTGCTTCCTTGACCTTAGCTGGTTGATACCCAAGGAAAGTGACATAAGTGTCTTTCTTCGTTCGGAAGTTCTTCTTTCCATCCGACTTGGGATTTGAAGGCTCTGCTTCCTCCATGCCAGAATCTTGCTTGGTCTTCTTTTCTTTTTTAGGATTCTTCTTTCCTTTCTTCCGCTTGGCCCTGTAGCCAGTGGAATAGTTTTTCTTGATGTCGTCATCGAAACGACACTCGGCGTTTGTGTGGGACGAGCCCCCGTTGGCATCTAAGTGATGCACACACAGATTATTGGCAATGTCGACCCAAGAGTAGGTTTTGCTAGGTTGCTGGTCTCCTCTACCTTGGACCCTTGACATCCCACGACTGCGTCCGTGGCCGCCGCCGTGCTCTCCTCGTCCTCCAGGCCCAAAAGTAGCAGTGACAACCGTTGTTTCCACGTTGGGCTTTTCTTTTGAGGTATTCTTGCGCTTCTGAGCTTGTTGTTTTGGCTGTTTTGACGACTGTGGTATAGCTAGGACATTCAGTAGTCCCTCTGCATCGTCGTCGGTGTCTGCATATTTGGTCACTGTTTCTATCATCTCTCCCAAATCAGTGACCTTGTCGCACTTCAAGCAGTGACGCAGTAAACCAATTGGTAGTCCTGTAATGAAATTTCAATCGTAATTTGATCGTTTACCCCTTCATAGGAGTTCTTGGTGTCAATCCATCGTCTGAGATAATCTCGGCAAGTTTCTCCGGCTTTCTAGGTGCAACGCTGTAGGTCTCCTACCGTACAGGGCCTCTGATATGTGCCTTAGAAATTCCGAAAGAACATGCTTTGCATGTCATACCAATTATGGATGGTATTCTCCGGAAGTTCATTAAGACAGGATCGTGCCGTCTTCCGCAGCATAAGTGGGAGATACCGGGTCGTGACCCAGCTATTTCCGCCTTTGACGATGCAGCAAGCCTGGAAAAAATCCTGGGGCCAAGTATCTGGCCGGGCCACACCGTCATAGGCTTGAATGTGCCTTGAGATAGCAAATCCTTTCAGGAAATGTGTTTGTTGAATGCGTGGTCCGAAGCATTTTGGACCCACATAGATATCATCGTTCTCGTAGCGTCGTGCCTTTATGTTATAGTTGATTTGGTGTCTCGCATCACTTGGTGACAGAGAACGCCGTCTTAGTAGTTCGCTATGGCTGCGGTGCCTTGAAGCCAGACTTCTGCTTCTACCACCACCTCCTCTGCCACGACGCCCTCCTTGGCCTCCCTGAGCGTCGTTGTGATGGTTGCTTGGTGGAGAGGGTGGTGCAGGTGGATTGTTTCCGGCTGATCGTGGGCCTCCATCTGGAGCGTCATTATTCTGGTATTAGGGAGGGTCTTGACTACGACGAGCCCCCTGTCGGCTTGACTCGGCACGGTGTCTATCGTTCCTTCGTCCGTTGTTTCCCTCGTTACGATGGGGTTTAGCCGGATGGCTTGTATGCCTAGGAGGTGGCATCCTTTGTCGGTCCTCCTCCCGACATTGTTTGTTTTCGTCTTCCCTATGATTGTTTGACTCTCGCCGGGGAGGGTGTCTCAGAACTAGTGCAGTAACTACGTCTCGCTCCGTGGCTGGAGCGACGTTGCTCAAGTTGCATGCGGTTCTGTGCCATTGTGCCGAAGATCCGGTTCTTGAGTAGTTCTCTTCCTGACAGTCGGAACGGTAACGTTGTTCTGGGTCCCATTGGGGCCTAATGTCATCCCAGGCCAGATTCGTGTGATATTGGTAGGATTGAGAAACCAGTTTTCCGCTTCCAGACTTCGCGACCTTCTGTTGCTCCAGACCCTTGGTAAGCAGCTTTACGCCCAACCGGACTTGATCTGGGTTTGGATTGTTCGCCAGGATATCTTGAGCCACAGCGGTGTTTTCCACTGGTGTTGAGTACACCAGATCTCCCTTGCTATCGATCTGAGGTGCTCCTGGATCTCCCTCAAAGAGGATCTTGTGGACCTCCAGAAATTTGTTAGCCCGCGTGTGGCCTTTCCGGGTCTTCTGATGCTGCAGAGAGATGAACTGCTCCACAATGGCGATGTGCTTCTTCTCTTCCTTGATGTTGTTAGCTTCATCAAGGAGTACTTCACGACGTGCTTCTAGGGCTTGGGCCCTTCCTTCCAATTCTGCAGGTGTAAGCTCTGCAGTAGTAGGGATTGGCGTAGTTAACGCATCTCTGATGAGTTTACGAGCACCAGCAGTAATCACATATCCATCAACCGGAGTTTCCTTTGGCTCGTCTAGGATTAGAGCTCCATCCGAGTCTTCCTCATAATCTTCGGCAACCACTTCCTCTATTGGAGGATCTTTTGCCAGAGTCTTGTTCTTCTTCTTCTTCTTTAACTTCTTGGTAGCGCCGATAGCAAAGACGGCTTTGGGTCCATTTCCTAGAGTCAAGCTCTGATCAGTACTTTTGGACATCTGGATGTCGGGATTAGCTCCGAGATCCATGTCATCATGCGCTTTGGGAGAGTTTTCCCCGGATCCTTCATCCATGGCTTCTCCTTCTGCAGCTTTGGAGTTGTACTCCTCTTCATACTCTTTGGAGAACTTTCGATAATTCGTCGACATCATTGAATCATCTGAAGATGTCGATAAGTCGGTGTTTGTTCCGATCGCCTCCAGCACCGAGTCATTGTTGTCTCCAACATCGGCAGAGCCGGATCCGGATCCAACATATCTGACAAAGTGCGATGCGTGTGTCCTGAGGTAGTTGCGGCTCTCCTCGTGGGCTTCCTCGAAATGTCTGATGGTCTCGAGAACCTCATCCACGCTTACGCCTTGCAGCATTATACGCCTCAACGTATGCCTCAGGAAAGGTTGATCTGTTTTGGCATTAGAAGAGCCCGAACCAGAGTTATTGTCTTGCTCCTCCTGGATTTCGACCTCGATGAGAAGATCGATCTGGGATTCGACCTTGCTAGGGAGATCCATTCCAGATCCGACATTCACCGTCAGATCCTCTTCAGGCTCAGCTTTCTCCACTATCTCCATGTTAGGTGCGGGTTGGGTGGGATTGGGGTTTTGCGAGATCCAGAACTCTGTCGCCTCCGTGGACAAAGTGGACCCAGAAGCTTCTTCTTCCTCTATCATCACCGCTGGGTTGGGTAGGGCAGGTTCAGCAAAACCGATGTAAACATCGATCTCACCAAAAGACATGATGGTGCAGGAAGTCATGACCTCCCTAGCCAGAATAAAAGTCTCGTCGAGAACGATGAGAGGGACGTTGCTGGCATAGAGGCCACGACCGATGGTGATAGTCTCGCCGATTCCGATTCTTGCAGATTCCGCTCGGAACGCAGATCCGAAGCTCACTTGCCCCACGGTGGGCGCCAACTGTCGTCGGATTGATGACAAGTATGCCATGAGGGGGTCCTCAAGGCATGCGGAAGAGAGGGGTGTGAGACGTACGGTATTCCGGGACAGTGAGCACACAAGTTTACCCAGGTTCGAATCCGCTGGCTTTGGACGGATCCTACTCCTGCTAGCAATCTAGTAATATAGCAGAGCCGGAATATGGGTTACAAGGGTTTCTCCTGTGCAAGTTGAGATTGTAGACTATTGTGGGGTTCCCTAAAGGCTTGTCCTAGGATGGCTTATATAGATATCCGGCCTAGGGTTTACAGGAGAGACCTATCCGGCTACGACTAAGAGTCGGTTACAGAGTACATCTTGAACTACAAGTAACACTACAGGCCTATGTCGGTAAGTCTTCTAGGCCTTCCCGTAGCCGGACTGGACTCTGTCTCTTCTCTCTGACTAGGCCACCCGTGAAGCAAAGCTCTAACCCAAAGTGGGCCACCCCGGTCAGTGAGGCACAGTGAGGATACCTGGAAAGTATATCCCCAACATTGCGTGGATCTCAAGTTATAATTAAGAATGGAGCCTAATTTCTAAACACGTTCAACTCTTCCTTCTGCAGAAAGCGGAAACCGAAGCAGCTATGGGCTCCTCCTAGGGGTCAACGGAGCCGTGGGACGGTCTTTTCAACAGGGCAACGAATCGTTGCAAGAAAAGGGAAATGTGGATGCCACCAACATCACGTGGTCATGTGCCTATATTAGGCATGACATGAAATGAGGGACTACTACAAATAGGATGCCAAGGCTAGAAGCGGGAAAAAGTTACGGAAGGAGGCCAGGGAGCAACGCGAGTTTCAAGAGATCAAGAAAAGAATGGATAGTATGCCGCAGATGATCAATGACCGATTAGGACATAGGATCATAGAGATTGTTCCTTCTTTTTTGGAAGGTCTTATGCTTGGAACCTGGCAGGTCGATAGGGGCCGATACCTCTGCCCATCTTGACCGGCAGCAACGCGACTAGCCAGATGTCGGCGTAGTTCACATTGGTGACCCCGCCCGCGGATGCCATGGGGATCCTGGCCTTCACGGCGGTGATGACCTCGGCCACCAACAGCGTCGCGCAACCGGTCAAACCGGTGATGAAGCCACCCAGCAACAATGCGGCACAATTGGTCGCACCAGTGATGACGCCACCCAACAACACCATGGCACTGCTGGTGCTTCTTCCTAGTGAACCCCAGCTGGAGGCGGAGCATACGCCAGCCAGCACGGCGGATGCAAGCAGCCCCTCTATCACTTGCATGCCCGCCACCGTCGATGGTGCGTTGACATTAGCCGAGCTCGACGCCATCACCAAGGTAACTAATTAAGTGTCTCGGATGCTCATCTCATTTTCCTTTGATGATGGCCATATCTCTTATGATGCCCAACAAGCATGTTTCTTCACAGGACGTTGCTTGCACCCTCCTACAGTACGTGGAGGGCGAGTTGAAGGATATTGCCAAGGGCACTATCGTTCAATCGAAGAACTACATGTTCCACAACAATACCATGCGTAATGGCATGTTCATGGTTGCGATGGCTCAGGTGTTTCTGGGCTGCAACGATGTTGACCCCCCCCCCCTGTTCAACCCGAAGGAGCCGATGATCACTTGAACCTCAGAGGATTCCATGGCTGGCCCTTGGTATGGCCTAAGACCCAGATTCGTATCGGGGAGAGGCACCACCCCAAGTACAACACCTCCGCCACCACTACTCATTACCACCAGCATAAGCCATGGCAAGGCCATCGCACGTCCATCATCGCCACCACCACCAGTCATCGACACTAGCATATGACATGGCAAGGTTGTCGCACCGCCATCGCCACTGCCACCACCACTAGTGGATATGACACACGACGATAGCGATGATGACAACCTAGATGCATTCCTAAACATAGGCGTCGATGATGACCTTTATATGCCTTCTATTGGACCCTTCAGCCACACTCACAACGATCTATCTGGACCCAGTACAGCGTGCACGCAGCATCTGGTCTTCGGCAGTTCTCAAGAGATGCCTTCACCTCTCACCGATGTTCTAGAAACCCAGCGTGGAATTGTTTTTAGGCCTAACACACTACACCAGGTGGCCAGTAAGAAGTTAGCGGTCCCTATTCAACAGATCAAGAAGGGTCGAAAAAGAAGTAAGAAGCCGAAGGCTGCGAGCCAGCCGGCTCCGAAGATGGCGAGGACAATCCGGGCTCAGGATGGCATGCCATATGCACCCAAGGATGTCCTGTGGAAAATGCATATAGCGGGTAAGCCGATGCTGGAAAATAGGATGCTAAAAGTGGGAAGTCCACCTATGTAGAGTCTGTATAGAAATATCCTGTATCTGGAGACTCAACTTCTGAAAGAAAAAATCCATTGCACCTTGTTTTCATGGTCAAGGTTCCAGAGGGTAAGGGCTTTGTCGGTACACCCCCCGCGGATATGTTCTTCCTGTGGTTCGAAGACATCTTCGATTTGTTTCACTCGAAACGGTTGCACTATACCCTAGTCCGCCTATACTCACTCAACCTAGCGATGAAGGTCGAGAGAGAGAGAACCGAGGACATCACGATATTGTACCCCTTCTACATGCGTTGAAGGATCTTGTTGAACCCTAGGGACCGGTCACTCGTGCGGTATTACCTCAAAGACTCCATGCTGAAAAACAGAAAGAAGAATTACCTTCTCGTGCCTTTCTTTCCCGAGTAAGTACAGTACTTACTCGTTGGCCACCCGTAACATGTTTTCTTAGATTTGCATCATTCATTTCCAATACATTTATGTTTGAATTGTTTTGTGCTTGAGACAAATATTGCACACTCATCAATATTTGCTCGAAGCTTTCGCAAGCCACGAACTTCAACTCGAGCAGTTTTATAAAGAAGAAAGACTATGGCAACATAAAGAGTGTTCTAGATGATGCTCTCGACGCCTACGCCTTAGATGGAGGCTACATCGACAAGGGGGGAACATGTCATCAAGGAAGGCAAACACGTGTTTACCCACATAACAGAATTCCCCTGCATCAAGTAGCTAGTAGATAGTCAAAAGGAGGCCTTGTACAGCCTCTATCACATGAGCGGGTTCGTCCGGGGTCAACAGTTGCTTAAGCTGCCATCACATCTCTAGAAGTGGGCCCAAAATATGTTGAACATCGCGGATGATGATCTCAGAGAACAATTCTTTCGCATCCGGACTCAGTTGTCGGAAATCATCAATGAAGATGTCTTCAGAAGTGGGGGGGTCTTGCACTACGCCGGCATTAAATTACGAAATGTTGAGGTAGATGAACGCCTCAAAATGCAGGGTGACGATAGAAAGTTTATGACGAAAGACGGCGTAGTAACGTTCCCTGCACCGAGTCAGAAGTCTTGATGTTTGCATTTACCAGTTGGATGTAGTTTCGAACTATCATTAGATGTTTGTGACGTTGTAAACTGATTAGTAACTTGCCTACATCAAAACTGTATGGTCGTTGAACTTAATTATTGTAGGGGTTCGAGCTTGAAAACAATAAAAAAATTCCTACGACCAGAACCCTAGTTGCTAGGACCTATCTATTAGTAATGCAGTAATAGGAGGAGCTTTTTGTGAACTGACCCTTGAAGACCAAAAAGTGTTGTCAACGCTCAGAGAGTGTGGTTGATGTAGACGAGCCAAAGTTGTCCTCAAGGTTGTGATGAAGTCCTGACGGCTCCTTCAGCTCCAACGACTCCTACTGCCCCAAGTGTTGCACCTCGCAGGGAGTTGCACACATCCGGTGCCTGGCGATGACTCCCGCTCCTCCAATCCAGCAGCAGTTGCAGAAGTAGAGCTCCTAGATCCGAATCCCACAGCGCAATGGCACTCCGTGGTGAAGAAGACTCCTGCTTGTGCGATCCGTACTTGGGACCACAATCACGAGAGAGAGAGAGAGAGAATCAACTAGAGGTCTCCCCAAAAGAGAGGAAACCTTTTATTGATTATTGTGTATTTAATTTGTCATAATACCTCTCTTTATATAGGTAACCCCCCCCCCATAGCTAACTACCTTAGCCATGTGGGACTAAACAAGGGAGAGGGGAGAAGAGGGGTTGTCTAGCGGCCAAGGCCCTTGTGGGGCCTGCACAGGGTGCCCAAGGCCCATGCGGCTACCCCCTCTCTCCTTCCTCCCTTCGGTCTTTCCCTCATGGGCCCTTTTCCCTTCGGATTTGGCCCATTAAGGTATTTGACCCTTTTTAATTCTTTTTTATTTTATTGAATAAATATAATTGAATGATTAAATCAATATTCAACATTCACTTATATATTATTCAATCCTTGTTGATGTGGAACTCATTCCCTCTCATTCCGGACATCCTCCGGACTTACGGAAACCCTTCTTGTAACAATGATCAACAGAGGGACCTAGATGGCCATGTGACCCCTGTGCATTCCACGAAATCTTTTGTCATTTGAACCATGAACGTCGTGTCTTATTCTTTTTTCTCTCAATACTTGCATTGTTCGAGATCTGATCAATGACATCACCATGTCGTGTTCAATCTCGTTATCAACAAATGCTACTTGAATCGTTCTGACAAGTGATATCCCCGTGATCAGATCACATGTTGTGTAGCTATTGGATATAACTTCTCCGAGTGGGCCCTCGAGTATCTATTCCGTCATGCGGATGGAAAAATCTTGCTCTTGACACATATTGCCTCAACTATTCCTCTGAATACCTGAACACACCTTTATGATCATCGTGTCACCGAGTGATGTTTGATGTTATCAAAGTACCCTCGGGTAACAGTGATTGATATGGCCTCATGGTCTAAGAAATAGTACACTAGGTCTATTATAATCATCGTAACTTGAACATCATGACATGATCGAGGCACGATGCTTAGGTTGGGTATAGCTCATCATCTCATTCTCACAATGAGGTGACTCCATTGTCAAATGGTATAAATGCCACATGATCAGGAAACCTTGATCATCTGTTGACCAATGAACCAGTGACTAGAGCTTCACCAGGAACTCCTGGTTGTTTATATATCACACGTGTATTGACTTTTCCTTTCAATACAGTTATAGCATGATATAAAACTTAATCATAAACTTTATGAAATATGATAATAATCCATATTACTATTTGTCTCTAGGGCATATTTCCAACAGTCTCCCACTTGCACTAGAGTACGAATAAATTGTTGCATTTGTTCCTAATCATTGGCACCATATAACCCGGTACCTTTGATCATGCTTGCTCATGGAAGAGGTCGAGTCTTGGGTCTATACTTTACAGCCCCAAATCCTTTGCAACTTATTAATCTCACCTTTATTGACATTAATACTTTATCATCTCAGGATAACATCATTGTGTATGCATCATAGTTATGGCAGCAGAATGAGGTCGGTTTCTAGGAGCCTATAGTGAGTTTAGATCAGCCATTTCGAGCTTTCTCATGGGCACTGTGCCCTGGGACACACCTTCTGCGTAAAGACAAACTAGTCCCGCCATAACAATATACATCACTTTAGATGGTACCCTTATCTATTTATAAATGTAATCATAGAAACAATAGTGCACTATGTGCAACTTTCTATGTTTTATCACCTCGCTTCCTAATTGACTTTAGTCGATATTATCGATATAGGAGTTTCCAATTTTCTAAGGTTAACACATGCCCTTATAACATAACCCTTTATGTTTTAAGATATGTCATCCTCCATAGATCTGGAATCATGTCTACAGTTTTCAATTAGACATTATGGACAAACTTAGCTCAATGTTCTGTAATTCATACTTAATCACTTTCCTAACGTTCCTTCTTGGATCACATATCATGTTAAGTTGTCATCTTGGTTTTCAAGATAGAACCTATGTCTCAACATAGTGGATGATGATCATCCTTTTCTTTCTTTTAACCATTGATGTTTAACTTAATGATATTCCTAATTCGAGTGATCAAGGACCAGTCCATAATTTGTTTCTATTCCGAAACTCTTTTCAGAATCCCTTTTAGGAATACTACATAATATCGTAATATACTTATTATCAACTTATAATCCCTATAAATCATTATTTATTGGTACTTGCGCTTTTATTCTTAATGTGTCGTACACACTTAAGAATCATTCTTTTAAGCTCCCACTCAAAATATGTTTCCAACATATTTGAGTATGAGTCATCAAATGCTGCCACTCAAAATATGTTCCTACATATTCGAGTTCGAGACTTATATTTCTCCCACACAAAAATATGTCATACACATATTGTTTTAGGAAGAATGTTACAGCTCCCACTCAATTTCATGCAAATTGCATATCCTCTCACTATTTTGAATAACTCCAAAATCCTTTGATCAATTACCAAACTTGAGATTTTTATTATGATACACTAGTATCTTACTAGTATTAAATCCATTAGACTTTTAGCACTTTTCAATCAAATTCTTTTGAATTTGTCTAATACACTATTCATGACAAATCGTGCCTTTGTCACTCACCTTTTCCTTCATGACTATGCAGTCGTTTGGAAAATTCAAGTAACCCATTACTTGTTAAGATTCATCAATGAATTGCTTTCTAATCTTAAGTGAATTTTGCCTCTAGGATTTCTCATAATTTAAGTTTACCATTACTTTCCTTCATAGTTCGTAGGTATGTCATATCCTGGTAACATGACAAATGATTCACAAATGTCTCCATACAAGATGTCGAGTACATTTTGAATCCTACTTCATGTAGTCAAAACACTAGTGGGGAAAACACAATGATCATTATCATTGATCCTTTCCTTTATGAAGAGAATTGTTCAGGAATGCTTTTCATTGCGCTTCTCAACACTCTGATGTAGGGTTTTGAATCCTCATCGTGTTTTCACTATATTCCATAAGCTTCATAGCCGAGAACATAAACTTTCTTGAGAATGCATCAAAATTCAAGCAACACTAGTTTTGCCTTTCTTTTGGTTCTAGCCATGGCTTTTATATTCAAAGTTTCCAATGAATACTCTACAAGGAGTTGTTTGCTATTTGTTTTGGCGATATTGAATAACTCCAAAACTTCCACGACGATCCATACAAGATATGGCGTTGATCTCATGAATTCATATGGTTCACTATATATATACTAATTGAGTGTATACCATTTCTAACTAATGGTCTTTACACTTACACTACAACAATTTATTCGGCGCCATCTATTCACCCACTTGATATCAAATATCACATTGTGATGCTTTGCACTTTGAGGTATCAAAATGCATTGCATTTCACAATTTCTTATGCCAATCTTTATAACATCGAATTTCATTACTATTGATCAAATCGTAGTAATTAGATTCTCTTTTATCTTTAATACCCTTGGTTGATGAAATATTTTGATCATATCAAATAGTTTCACGCTCATGTTTCCTTTGGTAAACCTCTTTACAAAATTCAAACAATCATATAATGATAATCACCATTTTGTTAGAACACAATACATCAAATATGTATTGTCTTTCAACAATGCATAAAACACTTTGTATTCATGCAATACACGGTGTTTAAGTGATATTGCCAAATTAGGCATGATTCATATGTGACAAGAAATCGAATGTCTTTCACATGTTATAAACATAACTATGAATTTAAACAATGGTTTCATTCAAAATGAATATATCATTAAGTTGGGTATTATTCAAAGCATTTTTAATATTTTAAAAATGTTCATGCATTATCAATTAGTTTCATAACCAGGATAATTCACACAAAATCATTAAAAATATGAACGCAAATAGAAATCATTCATAAAAGTAGAACAACTGTTTGTTACAAACTCATATGAATAACCATCTCATGAAGTGTGAGACACACTAAAGAAGTTCACAATCTATTGATTACAATAATCAACCATAAACGATAAACTAAGTGATAAATGTTGAGAGAGAGTGTCGTTGGCCATCATCATCATGCTCGCCATCAACACGCAACGTCACCTACTCTCTAGCAAGCAACTCTCATGTAGAAGGACCTGTTTTCACCAAAACAAAACAAGTATCAAATACTTTAACATTGCAATATTTGTTTGCAAGATTATAACATTTATAAAACTGTATATCAAATATATACCTTCGTCATCGACGACCTCTCCGGCGATTGGTTCAACCTTTACGTTTCTGAAACGTAATATGAAATCCTAGAAATCCAATGTTTTCGTATCACCACTCATAATGCTACTCCGGACATGTCATTCATAGCTGGGAGGCAACGATCGAAGCAGCACGCCTATCGCAAATCACTCAGTCATCCAGTAATCCACAAAGTAAACCAGTCTCATGTGTGCATCAAGCATGCGCTCCAAGTGACTCTTCAGACAAGTGTGTTCCTCCATCTATATGGAAAGGAAATCTCCAAGCATCTCGTGCTTCCACATGCGCACATGGCTTATGAACTCTTCTCTCGACTGATCCACCATCGCAAATGTATCAGGATCACCCATGAGAGGATGCAGTTCATCCACCATTGTGTAATGCATTATAATATGGATGAAAGTTGACATCTCTTGGCAATAGTAGTGTTCTGCCCGCTCTTGTGGTCTCTCATAGCCATCAGCTTCGGCCAATTCCATCATGTGGCATATGTAATCTACCACCTTATTCCTAGTAAGGAGATCACGCAGGCGCACAAGCCAACTAGGGAAGTTTGATCCATCAAGTCTAAGTTTCTCACCAACTACCCACTCATCAACATCAAAGTAAGCTTCACGGTGAGCCATATCTACATTTATAATTGCAAAAAGGAATTTAGACTAAGTTTATAATTAAATGAGTTAAATATAATGACTCCACTAAAAACTCCTATCCCTAGAAGGGTTTTAGTGATTACACGATCCCTATTCACTACACCGCCCCCGATCGTCACGGCTGGTGATATAGTTGCAAAGGTGGACGCCTAAACATCGATCACATCATTCATGCGACTCGTGCTCGATCTTTTGACCATCCGTGTTCCGAGGCCATGTTTACACATGCTAGGCTCGCCAACTCACCCTTAGTGTATTCGTTGTGCAACATGGCTTACACCCACTGTATGTGAACATAGATATGCCTGACACCCGATCGTCATGGCCTGCCTCATACTGAAGAACTTTCTTGGTGGTGCACACTAAGGGAGAACACTTTCATTGGTATTTTAATTAGGCATCATATTATTAGGATACCGTCGAGTATCGAATACTAGCACACAATAAGATGTACAAACAATGAACATTGAATGTAACTGCTATGCGATATGGTCCTTCATGCTGTGATCTTCATCTCACGCCTCCGGATTCCGATGCCAGGGTTCCAGCGCCGTAGGCACCAGGGTACCGGTGCCTTCCGGCGTGGTAGTCCATCATCTCCATGGCCGTCTACTACTACTTAGCAACATAAAGTAAACTTACTTTACCTTTGCCACAACCATATCACATCACAACGCCCCCTGCAAAACAAAGTTAGACGCCTCTACTTTATCTTTGCATGTTTTACGTGGTTGTTTGGGCTTTCGCAGAAGAACCATTCTTACCTACGAACTTGCACCACAACGTTGATCAAGTAGTTGCCTATACTACACCCCTTTCGGGGCTCGCCATTGCAAATGGCATACCAACTAATGCGAGAGAGACAGACACTCCCCAAATCCACTTTATACGGTACTAGCCGTATGTCAAGTGTGGACCTGTCTCATGAATGAACGCGTAAAGTAGGTTGGGGGTCGCTTCATCAAGCATTACTGGGGTATACACAAGTACATGTGGGAGGGTAACAACTAAAAGATCAACGCCTACACGCTACAACTCGTGTGTTCTACCCATACTAGCAATACTACGCATAGATCTAACTCTGATACCACTGTAGGGGTTCACGCATGAAAACAATATTTTTCCCCACGCCCAGAACCCCAGTTGCCAGGACCTATCTATTAGTAATGCAGTAACAGGAGGATCTTTTCGTGAACTTACCCTTGAAGACCGAAAAGCATTTCAATGCTCGGGAGAGCGTGGTTGATGTAGACGAGCCGAAGCCGACCTCAAGGTCGTGATGAAGTCCCGACAGCTCCTACGGCTAAAACGACTCCTAGTGCCCCAAGTGTTGCACCTCGCAAAGAGTTACACACATCCAGTGCTTGGCGATGACTCCTGCTCCTCTGATCCAGTAGCAGTTGTAGAAGTAGAGCTCCTGGATCCGAATCCTGCAGCGCGACGGCACTCCACGGTGAAGAAGACTCCTGCTCGCGCGATACGGACTTGGGACCATGGTCACGGGAGAGAGAATCAACTAGAGGTCTCCCCAAAAGCAAGGAAACCTTTTATTGATTATTGTGTATTTAATTTGTCAAAATACCTCTCTTTATATAGGGGGACCTCCCCCCCTAGCTAACTAGCTTAGCAATGTGGGACTAAACAAGGGAGAGGGGAGTGATGACCCACAAGTATAGGGGGTGTATCGCAGTATTTTCGATAAGTAAGAGTGTCAAACCCAACGAGGAGCAGAAGGTGCTGGCTAGTGGTATGGATTAGGAATTCTCTGCAAATACTTAGCAAACGGATTTTTAGGGGTTTTTGATAAAGCAAGTAAACAAAGTACGAGTAAATAAAATATAGTAGGAATAAATGCAGCAAGTGGCCCAATCCTTTATGCAGCAAAGGACAAGCCAGTTGTATTACTTAAGATGACCAAACGTTCTCGAGAACAGATGGGAAGACTGTCAAGTGCTTTCGCTTCATATAGTTGATTAATCTTCTTTAGCTTGCTAAGTGTTGTGTGGGTGAACCTGTGCTAATGTACCGACCTTCCTAGGACTAATACATACTTGTGATTATACCCCTTCCAAACATCCGTAAGTACAAGAAAGTAATTAAGGTAGAAACCTAACCACAGCTTTAAACTCTAAGACCCTTACGTCCCTTGTGCAATGGTTTCCTAACAGGGGGTTCAGGTTTCTATCACTCCGGCAACCCCTACGATTAGTAGCCAAATACACAATGCATTCCCCTAGGCCCATATAGGTGAAGTGTCATGTAGTCGACGTTCACATGACACCACTAGAAGAAGTACACCACTACTTAAATATCAAACTATTGAATCTTTCTCAACACAATTCCACTACTAACAACATGACTTCTCCCATGTCCTCAACAAAAAAACGAACTACTCACAAGACATCATATGGATCATGATCAGAGATGGAATAATGATGTATAACAATCTGAACATAAACAATAATTCAATGGTTCACTCAATAGCATCAACTACAAAGAGTAATCAACACCGGGAAAGTTTCCCCTAAGACCTATGCAAGATTCAACCCAATTGTTACTGCAATATGGAGATGGTGATGAGTGTGCTGATGGTGATGATGATGATGATCCCGATGAAGTCCAGCTTGATGATGGTGTTGATGCCGATGATATCCCCTCTCCGGGAAGGAATTCCCCGGGCAGAAATCTGTCTGCCGGAGAGATCTTTCTCTATTGGTGTTTTCCGCCCCGTAGAGGCGGCGGAATCTTTCTATGGTCACTCCCCGAGTTTTAGGGTTTCGGGAGGATAATATACGCCAGAGGGGAGTGCCAGGGGTGGACCAGGGCGGCCACACCACCTGGTGGCGCGGCCTAGGCTGGCCCGCGCCAGGGTGTGGTGTGGGCCCCCTGTGGCCCATCTCTAGCCCCCCTTCTGGCTTCCTTCATCTTCTGGAAAAATAGGATTTTTCATATATTTTCCCGGATTTTCTGATCTTCGCGAATTTTGCCTCCAAACAGCACCTTTTCCATCAGAATCCTGACTGCAGCGGTCCATGCTCCAAAAGTCATCAACCATGCAAAAACAGATGAAATAACATAAGTATCACCTCTCAATACGAAATATATCAATGAATAACAGTGAATTATGACATAGAATAGTAATGCAAAATGGACGTATCAACTTATACTTTGTTTGTCCCCAAGCGAAACTGAGCTCAATACACATGGCCTAAAGTTTATGGACTGAAGAGTCAATAAAAGAATACGGACAAGAAGCATCACATTCATCAAATACATAGATCATAATAGAGGATAACTCACTATTATATAACTTAACTTGCAATGAGTAAAGGAAACACAATAAAGATACATAAAGTAAATCATACTTGGTAATGCAAACTTAGCTCTTGGTCGAAGAATAGTTGACAATTTGCTGGAGTTCACAAATAGCTGGTTTTTCAATGATAGCTTTCAAAGTAGCAAACATCAAGATAAGAGCAATGTGCAAAACAAGGAACATATGAAACATGATTGAATAAATCATCATATGAATGAATGAAACACAACAACTCAAAATACTTGCTGAGATAGAAGGGAGTAGGTTTACTGACTCAGCTACAAAGTAAAAGAAAGGCCCTTCGCAGAGGTAAGCAGGGATTGCAAGTCTCATAAAGAGCTCCCAAAAATTATGATACTTACTAGCTTTTAGCTCTCATTGCCCCTATCATAGGCATCTTTTGGTGATTAAGATTAAAGTGACACAACTAAGAGGATATGCTTGACAAGTTATAAATTGAAGTCCCGTGCCCCTTACTTACGAGTACCGAACCTCATGCTACTCAACTTCAGTCACGAGTAATCTCTTGTCATTGTAAATACATGTGTATCATTGAGAACCGCCAACGGGGTACCCCTTGCACATGACATAGGAGCTATCCCATAATCAAAATGACAAGGCAAGCAGACAGTGGGCATCACAGCAATCTTTTTATTTGCTATTTGCATAGGTTTTTATTGAGGATGCTTCATAGAATGCTCATTATAGTTACGCTGCAAGTTTCTACCATGATTAGGCATGGCTTAGGCTAGCGGCCTAGGCGTTTCTTTAACACACATATAAACTCCCTGATCTTACAAGTTCCACTTTTATTTCACACCGCCGGGATCCATAAGCAAAAGAACATGATATCAACTAGGTACAAAGTACCAATGAAGTGTTGAAAGCGGTCCCCATGATACATGGTTCTGCTAACTTCAACTCATAAAGTGCAAGCATATACGCAACAAAGAAGGACCCAATGGTTCAAGTTTATTAAATGCAAGAAAAGTAAGGTGTGCCATCAAGTTCGTGAGAGCTTTAATCACTAATTTTCACATAACAAGTTTAATTTGGAAGGTAGACAAAACAAGAATTTACTTGGAATAGCAATAATGCTACTAGGTAGGTATGGTGGACACAAATGGCACGGGTTTGGTTTAAAGGAGGTGGATGCACGAGAAGAATTCCCTCTCAGTACAGGTTTTTGGCTAGCAAGGCTGGGTAGCAAGTATAAGAGTTGAAGGAAACAACCAAACATACAAGTGATAAATACAAACATGCAATCTTCCTTGGAAGCACAAAATATCTTAACTAGAGAATACTAGACTTATGAGCAAATCAAGAAAGAAAGAAAGAAAGAAAGAAAGAAAGATGATGAAATTATTTTTCTTTAGAGTACTTTTATCTTTTTCATTCAACTCTTCAAAAATATTGTTGCTACTGACCGAGCCAGGTTTGCCAAAACCAACTAGATTAACTCAATGATCCCAAAGTGATACCAATACTAACAATAAGATCAATCATATAACCACGAATTGAAAACTAATATAAGCTATGCAAAAGAGTGAATGATAGAACTCCTCATTAATATTCCATAACGGCAACTCACACCAAGGGATACATATCTAATGAGAGAGGGGACACTTCCATAATGCAAACCATACTACATAATAACTTCTCTATTCATGATATGACTCTACTAATAAGGTAAAAAGATAGAAGATAGTGATGTGATACCGCGGCACTCCCCCAAGCTTGGAACAAACCAAGGGGATGCCAAACCTGATGATGAATTACTCCTTCGGTGGTGGTAGTGTCCTCTTGATGAGCTCTTTGATCAGTTTCCCCAAGTCCTCGATCTCAAAGGTGAGATTGCGAATAAGCTGTGAGTTTTGCTCAATGCGGCTCATGATCATGTCGGGTTGCGAATTCTAGCTCTTGTGATTCTTTCCCCACTCTTCCTCCTTGAAGTCTTCTTTTCCAGGGATCTGAACGGTGATGAGGAGGCTTTCCTCCAATTGACATAGTCCTGGCAGGGTTTGCCACCACTCTAATGCTTGCAATGGTAGTGCCGGTGTGCTTTGCCTCCTCTTCATCTTCACTCTTGATCTCCTTCTCCTTCCCGGGGTCTTGGAGATCTTCCTCCATAGGCTCCTTTCCATTATCCTTGGTGGTCACCATTGCACTTCAAAGCTTTCAAAAATAGTTCCTGGCAGAAACAGATCGAAACAAAAACACGACAAAAACACAATATACGAACCTCGGGGGATCCGGGGGATTATATATTATGAAGTTTCATGACAAAAGGAAGGTACTGGGAGAAAACGAGTCGGAGGCGGAGTCCGGGGTGGACTCACCACCTGGTGGCGCGGCCAAGGGAGGGCCTGCACCACAAGGTGGTGTGAGCCACCCTGGCTCCGTTTTCGTCCCTCTTTTGCTTCGTAGCTTTCCTTATTGTCTAAAAACTGCAAAAATATAGTTGGATAGTATTTTCGTGAAACTTTTCTTACCAGAACTTTTACCTTTTTTTAAAACGGACTCTGTAGGTCTCTGAATTTGGTATCTAGTAGATTCTTTCAGAGTCACCACTTGAATAATCATCAGTATCTTCATCTTCATACACTTATTACTTGAGTCATAAATCCTTTCTTTTCCTCATTACACCATTATATCCACTACCTGGAAATTTCTTTCACACAAAACTCCACACAGTTCACATTAGCAACATTAGTGTATAAGTAAAGTGATAAAACCATTTGAGTCCAACTTCAACTGAAAACCATCAAAACATAAGCTACTATAGCAACTCCTTCCGAAAACCCAAAAAGAATTCAAAAAGGAAATCGATTAAAGAAGCAAATGCAAGAGTGGCTAAATCTGTCAAAACAGACCAGCAGGTGAAGATCAATTTTTTAGAAAATCTTCTGTTACTCAAATCACAAATTGCAAAACTAACGAAAGTTAAATAACAACCTGGGGCAGAATCACAAAAAATTACAGCTCAATCCGATATACAGAGATCTCTCACGAATTTTTATGGTGAAGCATAAAAATCTGTTTCGGGACAGCAACTTTCCCAAATCTTACTTCTCTCTCATTAGAGGTTGATCTTGACACAAAAACCAAACATAATGGATAAGGAGCAGTTATTACAGAAGTAATAACTTCCAAGACTCAAATAAACAAAAACAAACTGAAAGCAGAAAACAAATTGGGTTGTCTCCCAAAAAGCTTTTTCTTTATAGCCATTAAGATGGGCATGATAATTTTGAAGATGCTCACTCAGGAATATAAATTGAAGTGAAAGGGAGCATTAAGAAGCAAAAATATACGCATTTAAGCCTAACCCACTTCCTATGCAACGGAATCTTGTAAACAAACAAGTTGTGGAAACTAGAGGCTACTTGCATAAGAAGGCAAAAGAAGTGCAACATAAAAACTTTCAGCATAAAACGAGGAAACTTGATATTATTGAGATGCATAAGAACACTTTTCCCTCTTTCACAGTAACTTTTAGTATCATGCATAAACTTAACAATATAACTATCACAAGGACCATCGTAACAATGATCACTTATTCTAACAGAAAACACAGAAATACTAGCTCTCATAACACTACTATGTGAAACAATATTAGGGATATCCTTACAAAGGATAGTGTGTCCCCCTTCTACATACTTAGTGACAAAGTCTTTCACATTTGCTATTATAGGTTCATCACCCATTTGTTTATCAGGTTCCACAGCTTTATTTGTACTTTCATTAACCATCTAGCTATCATAGAATGTTCCTTTATCTTAACTGGGAAAGGCATTTTCTCAATGTAAGGTTCAGGTAAAACATGATTAGCAGTATAAACTTCAGTATTTCTTACAGGAACACAGTTAGCAATATCTTTATAAGGTTCATGATACTTATTCCACTTCTTTTTAGGCACTTCAATGTAGGAAGCAAAAGCCTTAAAATAAGAAGCAATAGCTTGAGAGTCTAGACCATAAGCATTTTTAATATTTTGAAAGTCATCAATTCCCATAAAAGATTCAATGAATTCATAATCATAATTTATACCTGACTTTCTACCTTTGTCATTCTCCCAAGCTTCAGCATTGTCTTGAATACGGTCCAGAAGATCCCATTTAGCTTCTTCTTCCATGCGAGTGAATGATCCAGCACAAGAAGCATCCAATAAATCCTTATCATGAAGAGAAAGCCTTGCATAAAAGTTATTGATAATACTATTGTTGGGGAGCTCATGAATGGGACATTTGTGCATTAGTAACTTCAGTCTCCCCCAAGCTTGAGCTGTACTCTCTCCATCAAGAGGCCAAAAGTTGTATATTTGATTCCGATCTTTATGAATCTCACTAGGAGGATAAAACTTTGAATAAAAGAGAGGCACTATTTCCTCCCATTCCAGAGCTTGACCATTCTTCAGCAGCTTATACCATTCCTCAGCTCTTCCTTTCAGCGATAATGAGAATAACTTCTTCTTAACTTGATCTGTAGTAATACCTGCACACTTGAACAACCCGCATAATTCGTGTATAAAAAGCAAATGATCACCGGGATGGACAGTTCCATCCCCAACATAGTAGTTATCCATAACACGATCAATAATTCTTGTAGGTATTTTAAAAACATCATTCTCAGCAGGTGGTGGCTTATCTACTACCTTAGCAGTGGTAGTAGCATTACCAAATAAGAAACTCAGCGAATCATCCATAACGAAAATAAAGCAACTAGCAGAAGTGAACAATACTCACAGTAGAAGTTTCCTTTACCAGTTCAACTCTCCAATAGTGCTTCACTCCCCGGCAATGGCGCCAGAAAGTAGTCTTGATGACCCACAAGTATAGGGGGTGTATCGCAGTATTTTCGATAAGTAAGAGTGTCGAACCCAACGAGGAGCAGAAGGTGTTGGCTAGTGGTATGGATCAGGAATTCTCTGCAAATACTTAGCAAACAGATTTTTAAGGGGTTTTGATAAAGCAAGTAAACAAAGTACGAGTAAATAAAAGACAGTAGGAACAAATGCAGCAAGTGGCACAATCCTTTATGCAGCAAAGGACAAGCCGGTTGTATTACATAAGATGACCAAACGTTCTCGAGAACACATGGGAAGACTGTCAAGTGCTTTCGCTTCATATAGTTGATTAATCTTATTTAGCTTGCTAAGTGTTGTGTGGGTGAACCTGTGCTAATGTACCGACCTTCCTAGGACTAATACATACTTGTGATTATACCCCTTGCAAACATCTGTAAGTACAAGAAAGTAATTAAGGTAGAAACCTAACCACAGCTTTAAACTCTAAGACCCTTACGTCCCTTATGCAATGGTTTCCTAACGGGGGTTCAGGCTTCTGTCACTCCGGCAACCCCTACGATTAGTAGCCAAATACACAATGCATTCCCCTAGGCCCATATAGGTGAAGTGTCATGTAGTCGATGTTCACATGACACCACTAGAAGAAGTACACCACAACTTAAATATCAAACTATTGAATCTTTCTCAACACAATTCCACTACTAACAACATGACTTTTCCCATGTCCTCAAGAACAAAACGAACTACTCACAAGACATCATATGGATCATGATTAGAGATGGAATAATGATGTATAACAATCTGAACATAAACAATAATTCAATGGTTCACTCAATTGCATCAACTACAAAGAGTAATCAACACCGGGAAAGTTTCCCCTAGGAACTATGCAAGATTCAACCCAATTGTTACTGCAATATGGATATGGTGATGAGGGTGCTGATGGTGATGATGATGATGATCCCGATGAAGTTCAGCTTGATGATGGTGTTGATGGCGACGATCTCCCCTCTCCGGGAAGGAATTCCCCCGGTAGAAATATGTCTGCCGGAGAGATCTTTCTCTCTTGGTGTTTTCTGTGCCATAGAGGCGGCGAAATCTTTCTATGGTCGCTCCCCGAGTCTTAGGGTTTCGGGAGGATAATATACGCCAGAGGGGAGTGCCAGGGGTGGACCAGGGCGGACACACCACCTGGTGGCGTGGCCTAGGCTGGCCCGTGCCAGGGGGTCGTGTGGGCCCCCTGTGGCCCATCTCTAGCCCCCTTCTGGCTTCCTTTGTCTTCTGGAAAAATAGGATTTTCCGTATATTTTCCCGGATTTTCTGATCTTCGCGAATTTTGCCTCCAAACAGCACCTTTTCCATCAGAATACTGACTACAGCGGTCCATGCTCCAAAAGTCATCAACCATGCAAAAACAGATGAAATAACATAAGTATCACCTCTCAATACGAAATATATCAACGAATAATAGTGAATTATGACATAGAATAGTGATGCAAAATGGACGTATCAGGGAGAAGGGGGTTGGCCGGCGGCCAAGGCCCTTTTGAGCCCCGTGCGGGGTGCCCAAGGCCCATGCGGCCACCGCCTCTCTCCTTCCTCCCTTCGGTCTTTCCCTCATGGGCCCTTTTCCCTCCGGATTTGGCCCATTAAGTTATTTGACCCTTTTTAATTCTTTTTCTTTTATTGAATAAATATAATTGAATGATTAAATCAATATTCAACATTCACTTACATATTATTCAATCCTTGTTGATGTGGAACTCATTCCCTCTCATTCTGAACATCCTCCAGACTTACCGAAACCCTTCCGGTTTTCTCTTTTCTCTTTTCTTCGGTGATTCTACCGATCCTTAAACACTCTCTGGGCATCATCAAGCCTTTAAGCATGATACCCCATAGTTCGGGAACACTCTAGACATGATCAGGACCTTCCTGCACCAATGATCAACAAAGGGACCTGGATGGCCATGTGACCCCTATGCATTCCACGAAATCTTTCGTCATTTGAACCATGAACATCGTGTCGTATTACTTTTGTCTCTCGATACTTGCATTGTCTGAGATCTAATCAATGACATCACCATGTCGTGTTCAATCTCGTTATCAACAAATTCTACTTGACTCATTTCGACAAGTGATATCCCCGTGATCAAATCACAAGTTGCACAGATATTGGATATAACTTCTCCGAGTGGGCCCTCGAGTATCTATTTCGTCACGCGGATAGATAGATCCCGCTCTTGACTCATATTGCCTCAATTTTCCTCTGAATATCTGAACACACTTTTATGATCACCATGTCACCGAGTGATGTTTGATGCTATCAAAGTACCCTCGGGTAACAATGATTGATATGGCCTCATGGTCTAATAAATAGTACATTGGGTCTATTCTAATCATTGTAACTTGAAATTTGTGACATGATCGGGTCACGATGCTTAGGTTGGGTATATCTCGTCATCTCATTCTCACAATGAGGTGACTCCATTGTAAAATGGCATGAATGCCACGTGATCAGGAAAACTTGATCATCTGTTGAGCAATGAACCAGTGACTAGAGTTTCACCGGAAACTCCTGGTTGTTTATATATCACACGTGTATTGACATTTACTTTCAATACAGTTATAGAATGATATAAAACTTAATCATAAACTTTATGAAATATGATAATAATCCATATTACTATTTGTCTCTAGGGCATATTTCCAACAATTATTGTGATCGACGATGCGCCTAGCTCTCTATGTATAATATTGTTTCGACGGTCATTAGACTTACTTATATAATTGGTCCTTAGTACTTTATGTGCTCAATAATATTTTGGTCCTTGCTTGTTGCAACGGCTGATGATTAAAATGCTAGGTCGCTAGCGAGCTTTGTGATCATGGGGGTGGCATCAGCGAGCTTTGTGATATGCACATATAGATATCTTGTGCATCCTACATGACTCGATAATGCCATCCCTGAGATTTTCTATGTCCAACATAAGTATGAGGCCATATATGCACATATACATATCTTATGCATCATGTTAATCATTAATTGGATTTTTGTTGCATAATATTCTATCTATCTTGGTGTACACAGATGGAAAAGTGGTACGTGGTGTACAAGGGTGTCATTCCAGAAGTCTACAATGAGTGGGAGGACTGTCTGAAACAAGTGCACAGTTTTAGAGGCAACAACTACAAAGGGTACAAGACTAGAGAGATGGCGGAAGCTAGGTGGAGGAACCACTTGCGAGAGGAAGCTAGGTGGAAGAACCTGATGAAGGCCTTGGTCGTGGTCCCCTTCTTGCTCACTATCGTTGTGGTTCTACTGTATTTGATCGTAATTTAGGTTACCACCTGATATGTAATGTGATGACCAACTTGCTACTTGATCGGTCTCAGGACCTCAACTTATGCAACAATTAATCCATTCCTTACTCGGTCGGTCTTGGATTCAAATTAATTAGTGTTATTAAGTATTTTCATTCTGCGTACATATGCATGTATAATATATGTATAATACCTGTACAAATACGAGGACAGTGTATAAAAAAATTAAGCGAAAACATATCAGTGGCGCATGTTAAATAGATGTGCCACGAATAAGCCCCTAGTATCCGCTGGATGTGACCTATCTGAGATGCACATTGGAGATGCGCCACTGATTTATGCACTATCCATGGCGTACTTTAATATGCGACACTGATAAAAAAATACCAGTGGCGTGATGTCAGTGGCGCACGACTCATGCGCCACTAACCTTCAAATCCGTGCGCCACTGATAGTGCAATCTATAGTAGTGCGGTATAGGCACTCCATGCACAATAGTAAATAAAGCAGTAAAGCATGGCATAAGTACAGGATAGTAATAAAGCCCCAAACTAGTTTGTGGCCCCAAGAAATAAGATGTGAATCAAGCTCAGTCAAAGGAGAGTCTCCCACATGTGGATAGTGCGATAGTCAAGGAACATATATCAAGTACTCGGGTCCTACGGGACACAAGTGGGCATGGAAGAACCAAATAACAGCTATTGCACACCGGTGCCTCTTTCTTTAGTTATCCCATTACTACACAGTTTAAGTTGTTTAGATACCTCGTTATCCGAAGACTTGCACAAACCGTACACATGCAATTCTATGACTCGCGTGGCTCAAACAACTTCTGTAGTAATGGCTCATAGGATGGAGGTACAAGTTTCGGTGGGGTTTAAAAATAAAGGCTATGCAGTACTTGGGATTCTAATTTAATGCAATCGTGTCTCAATGATGCAAGAATAAGATAGAGGCATAGGTGCTATATGCATGCAAGCATGGATAAATGCTTGCTTGTCGGATCAGTAGTAGGGTAATCGGAATCCGGGTAGTACTCTTATTTCTCCTGATAGTTTCCTTACTCGACGTCTGTCCGGAATAAAAGCCAAACACACAAAGGGCCATAATAAATAAAGTGTGCAATCATATAAATATTGCAACAAGCAAACAAGGTATGCCATGATGGAATGATGCATAATTGCATGTATAACATAGCATGGCGTGGGTGAGGTGTGAGAACAATAATAAAGCACTTTAATTAATTATTTAGGCATGTTTTACTCCCATAAACCTCGTTGTTTTCTTAATATTTATATGATGCATGGTTCAAATTATATCATGGAATGCATAAACAGACGGTCTCGTCACGTTGATCGGTTTAGACATATTATTTATCAAATTTGGAATTACAGAATTAAAGTAATGATTTTATTAAGATAAAGGCATAGTAATGGTATTTATTAATTCGAAAATTGTAATTGCTCATAGAAAAATTAAATAGCATATTCATATTTCTGGCATTTTCCTGATAAGAAAACATATATCATTTGTATTATTTGACTTTATGAATTTAAAACATTATTTAAAACCAAAATAATTTAAATTGGGATAAAAGTCAAAGGTTTGACTGGTTTGAATTAGTTCTAAAAAGATTTGAATTTACATTTGAATTCATATACAAAAATAAAGCATATTTCATATTAAAAATTTATTCAAATTCAAATTTATTTGAAAGTTACAAAAGGATATGTATTTAAACAGAATAGAAATTAATTTGAATTTAAATTTGGAAAGGATCCAGGTTTTTCTGACTCGAGGCAGACCTACCCACACTTGCTGGCAAGTGGGGACAGGGGCTTCCCTAGCCCACTACGCGCATGGCCAAAGAGGCGGTGACACGTGGCCGGGCTGGGGGCCTGCGGGTTGATGTTTTAAATAACTTCGGGGGGGCTTTTTAGAAAATGTTCCGGACGCTGCCTGACGAAACTGAATTTAACACTCGAAAACCTGCTAGCTGCGCCCAAGTGTGGAAGACGGTGGCGAGCAAACGATTGAGAATTTCGCAATTCCGTAAAAACAAAAGTTGAAGAGGGATCTAAGGCCTACAGGTTTCGTGTTTGGATTTTCGACGTAGGCGCACTGTATGCACCGTAAAACGAGATGGAACAGAGGGAATTCAGTTTTGCAGGGAAACTCGTTAACGAGGCCGGGAGTTTGTCCGAACTTCGCCTGATGATTGCCTCGTTGGTAGACCACTGTTTCGAGAGCCATTTGAACCTTAGTGAAGAGGGCATATCCTGCTACGTATTTCTTCAAGGGGACGACAGCGGAGGAGCGGTAGTTGCGCCAGAAAAATGGATGGAACCGGCGGCGGCGAGCTGCTACTACTGATGTTGGCGCGCGACGAACAGAGCGGTGGCTTGCATGCACGGTGTGCGAGCGTCAGCAAGCGGGTGGCTACTGCGCGCGCGACAGGGCATGGGTCGGCCAAAGAGGGAGTGGGGTGAGCTGAGGAGCTCACCGAGGTGGTCAGAGGCGAGGTAGCCGGCCGGAGGACGACGAAGGCGGGATGATGGCGTCTACGGGTGCGCGGCACAGCGTCGGGGTTTCAGGCAGCGACATTGGCGTGCATCGGTGCTCTGGGACTCCTCCACCTCGCTCCATGTACCGTACAGCCCTAGCAGATCGCCGTGCAGCACTGGGTTTGTCGGTGGCTTCTCCGGTGGTAGTTCAGCGACGATGCGATGGAGCGGTGGACATGGCCATGGGGTCTAGGGTTTAGGGGCTGTTCCGATTTGCTTGGAGAGAGGAGTGCCCTCTAGATCTCGATCCGGGAGGGGAGGATGAGGCTAAGGTTGTCCTCCTGCTGTTGCTTTATGACCGGGAGAAAAAGGTGGGGGAAGCTCACGCGAAGGCAGGGGTGTTGGCAAGGACGGGCACGTGAGGTGAAGGAAGGAGAGGAACATGAACTGGGTCCGGTCCTTTCCCAGGAGGTCGGGTTGGACCAGGACAACAACGACGAGAGGAGGCCTCAGAGGGATCAGGTGCCGATGGGGAATGGTTCGGTGCAGCTGGGTAGGGTGCGGGTTTAGAGAAGGGGTCCAGCTTAGGTTCAGAGAAGGATCGTGCAGGTCAAACCAGACCAAGGAGGGTGGCTTCAGCAGGATGGTGGGGTGGTTTTGGGTGTGATGGATCTAGCTAGGTTAGAGTGAGGTTTATGTTTAGATCACAAGGTTTGATTTGTTTTAAAATCCAAAAACCTAGCTTCAAAGATTTGAATAAAACAACACTAAAAGAAATGGAAAAGGAAGGGTTTTTTATAAAGGCACCTTACCATGCTTCATTTGGAAACACTCAAATCAAAACATGGTTTATTTAAATAAAGACTAATTGAGTTCAAAAGTCCAACTAGAGTGTATTTGTCCTCTAGATTTTTTTAATATGGCCTTATGAATTCAACTAGGCCCTAAATTTGAATAAAGCATGACTTGAAATGAAGCTTCTACTTCTACATAGCAATCAAAAGATAACCATATAGATTTCCATATCAATATTGTGAAAACAATACAGATCATGTATGAGAGCAAGTAAGCAAAGAGAAGGATCCATACCCAACATGTATGAGCTAGAGTGAAATACCAAAGAGAAGCATTTGCTCATAGATATCTAGTATGGTGGAGATGGTGGAAGGAACCAAGTGGAGGTGGCAAAGTGGATGGTGGAATTTAGATAGAACCAAAAGAAAGGTGGTGGAGTTTGAAAAAATATGCCACCAACTCACTTGGGCATTAAGCACTACATCAAGAAGCAAATACAATATATCAAGAAGCAAATACAATTGATAAGGCAATGCATTATGAAGAGAAGAACCAAATGAAAGAGGGGTTTAATATGATGCTCAAATGCAATGTGGCATGGTGACCTGAGCATGATATTATGATGATGCAATATGACAAGTATATGGTAGGATTATATTTATTAAACCATGTAGCATTACAATTGTTAGGTAATTGGGATACTACAGTGTGGCAGCTCATCTACCGGAGGACATGACCGGAAAGCAAGGCGGCACCACCACCATCTTCATCGACAATTCAATTATGCAAAAACACCGGTGTTTCACGATCGGAGCAAACATGTCGAGGTGCGCTTCCACTTTATTGATGAGTCCATCTAATCTAGGAAGATCACCGTCAAGCATATCATTACAGGTGAGTAGCTCGCTGACATCCTCACCAAACCTCTCGCGCGTGTCCATTTCCAGGAGCTGTGGGCACGTCCTTGGCATGGTGGACATCAAGTAAGATCACAACTAGCTTAGGGAAATTTGTTGGGAATTAATTAGCTGTTAGTGTTTAGGTTAAGGTTCGTCAGAGTTAGTTTCAGTTTCATCAAAGTTAGTGTCGATTGTCGACAGAGATGTGGTATGCTTGATCTCGTCCACCAAAGTAAGATCAGCATGTGCATGTTCCAGGTCGTGGGATGGAACAACCTAGTCAGGGGCACGACAAACTCCACGGCATGATTTTATTTTCCACTGAATAAAGGGGAAAATATAGAGAAAAGCAGCATGTTGAACGCAGCAACCTATGATTCAGGAAGATCAACTCTGCGCTTAGGTATTGATGGTACCGACAAAAGATGATACTGATGCAAAAGATGGTTTATTCACGAAGGTAAGGTAGGTTAGGTATGGTCCATTGCAGGTATATACAAGGCGTGGATTGAAAAGACGTTCACATAAGGATCTTTTGGTTTTGATGCGACTATAGATCTGGATGGTAGGTACCAAACAATTGCTCCAGAACAGAACACGATTTAGTAAAGGGTCACCTTCTCATTCTTTCATAATTTTCCTAAGATTTCTCCTTCTCACCCAAGATAAAACACTAGACAAACTATACTAGTACGACTGACTGCCTGCCTGGGGATACATCCACAAAATTGGATGGGCATGACACGCCCACTCCATCCCCAATCACAAAGGTCGTCTTCTCCTAGATACTACTAGTACCAAGTCTGGGACACAAAACTATGAAAGATCTACTGTACATTATCTTGGAAGGTAAGTTCGTGCGCGCAGCTCATTTGAACAGCATCTTGAGCTGCTCGATGCGTGAGCTGCGGACCTCCTCGTCCGTCAGCGCCCCAGAGATCATCCGCTGCTTGCGCGCCTGCACCTGCTGCATCCGCTCCTCCACAGTATCCTAAGACAAGCAGGGCAAGAGATTTGAGTCCTTTCTGTTACTACCTGAGAATTACAGGTGCATATGCATCTCAAGATGATTACAGATTTTTAATTACCTTGACAATGAATCGCCTGACTTGGACAGCTCTTTTCTGCCCGATGCGGTGGATCCGCATGATAGCCTGCTCCTCCACTGCAGGATTCCACCACGGATCCTATATCAACACAGAAATAGTAGGTTCATCAGCAGAGGGAGAATGTGCTTCCAATTGGCTATCTTTTTGGTTTTAGCAAGTACTAGTCTTCTTAATGAATTGACACGGTATTGCAGAATTACCATGAGAAAGACATTGGAGGCAGCAGTTAGATTCAGGCCTACTCCTCCAGCTTTGAGTGACATCAGTAGCACCTGTTTTCCGGGCCAAATGATCAGCAAATGTGCTGATGATTCAAGAAACTACTAGTAGTATTTTCCGAAACAAAAACAAAAATGAACATACCAGCTTGTCCTGGCTTTCACTGAACTCCCTGAGAACTTTCTCCCTGTGCTTCTGGCTCAGCTTCCCATCAAACCTCAAGAACTTGATCCCTTTCTGTTCCAAGGGGATCTCCAGGAGATCAAAGAAGGAAGTGAACTGGCTGAACACAATGCTCTTCTCCCTCTTCTTCCCAAGGTCCTCCAGGGTCATCATGAGCTTCGACACCTTGCAAGAATCCTTCCAGTTGTTCTTGGCGTCAACCTCGTAGCGGCACTGGCCAGGCAGACTGATCAGATCAGCCTTGGTGATGGGACTCCGGCACAGCGGGCATGGGCCCCCGGCTGGCGTCGTCCAGCTAGAAAGAAGGCACTCGCGGCACATGCGGTGCGCGCAAGGTGTGAGCACAGGATCATCAGAAGTTGACTCGAGGCAGATAGGGCACTCGGCAGTCGTGCCCTGGCGGATTTCTTCAACAACCTCCTCTACGTATGCCCGCGAGGGTACTATGGCATGCCGTCCAGGATCACCATGTACCCCTTCAAGGAACCGTTGTGCCAGCTCATCAAGGTCTGTGTACTTCTTCGTATCAGCTTTGCTGCACATTACAAGTTTGGTAAAGAAATTAGAGGATGAGACGGTGAAATGCAAGGCAGCGGTTCTGTTGCAATGAATGGCTAACCTGATGACCAGGAAAGGGTGATCACAGCACTGCCTTAGCCGAAGAAGCAGCTCAAGAATATTAGCATAGTTGCTAAGAACATTGCCCTCTGCCACAAACTTATCGAATTGAACCTGTTGGAAACATCTTTTTGAGTTAGACACGCAAAGAAATATGTTCATAAGGCTTTATATCTCAACAAGAAGGATTCTGTAACTTCCATTTGTTTCTTAGTAACTAAACAAAACAAAACATCTCTAAGTACATACCTTTGATCTCCTGAAAAGCGCTTCATAAAAATCACGTTCCTCAACAGTCTGTTCACATTCCACAACCTCAATATGAGCCGGTGGGAGCACCAATATGGGACTGAAACGAGCATCAGAGCCATGTGGTCAACATACTTCTAAGAGGCAAAAGGCATGATGCCACCTAGGGAACACCCAAGGAAAGGCAAAGCAAGAAAATGCATACTTTCCCATCTTGTCCTTTGTTTCCTTGGTCCTCCTCAGCATGAGCGGCCTAAGAATAGCCTTGACAAGTTTCAGTCCCCTCTCATCACCATTGTCATAAGGTCTCTGAATCAGCTTCTGCCACCTAGAGAAAAAGCCAAACAGCTTATGAATAAGGGTTTTGAAGTTTTCAACAATAAATATATGAAATGGGCAGTCTAATAAAGTCATACCAATTTGCATTGCACCATGGCTCCACGTGCAGGAAGCAAAGAAGACTGTACAGGTCTTCCAAATTATTCTGCAGCAAGTGGGGTCATATTTAGATAATGAAATGTCATCATAACAAGCTAGCATTCCTAGAAACTAGGAAAGATGGATAATAGTTTCCACAAGCAAGCACACCTGTAATGGTGTACCAGTAAGGCACCATCTGCATTGCGAGAATAACAAGTATGCCGCTTGGGCCGCTTTGGTTTTGGGAGATT
Organism: Avena sativa; assembly: GCA_916181665.1. NCBI lineage: Eukaryota > Viridiplantae > Streptophyta > Magnoliopsida > Poales > Poaceae > Avena > Avena sativa. The sequence goes on along the minus strand of OV702292.1, from coordinate 430,731,676 downwards.
TGATTGTATGTGCTTCATCAAGCACAATTCTATACCAATCTATCATGTGAAAGACACTTCTTCCATCCTGTGAAGGTATAACATTCATTAGCAAACTTATGCTAGGCATGTTTTTCCTAAAAAAAACAATGATCTTGAAACAGGAGATAAGAGCTCAGTGGGAAAGTCTTACAGCTTTGTGAGCTGCTTGAAGAACACCATAGGTCGTTAAGACTACACTATGCTCAGCCATCAATCTGAGATCGCTATTTCTATTACCACCATAGTATACACAAACAGAAAGAGCTTCTGGTGCTGAATGTGCCTCCAATTCATCCTGCAAGGAAAGCATGGTCACACTTTTTACTTCTATTGGGTGATGAAAAAACTACTGCAGGCAAACAAAAGTTGCATGAATGCATGTATAAGAAAAATGCTATCAAATTAACATCCAACACTGCGCTTTCAGCTATTACAACACTGAGACCAGACTTACATCAGTTCAGTGTTATAAACTACCCCCTCCGTTCCTAAATATAAGATGTTTTGGCAAGCTAAATTGGCTTGCCAAAACACCTTATGTTTAGGAACGGAGGACATACTGAACATCAACAGCATGATGGTAACTCAAAATATTTTGGCAGTTTTCAGGAATCCACTACATAAAAAAACAGCATACCTTCCATTGACCTAGTAATGCCATTGGGCACACAATAAGGGTACCACCCCTTATAGAGGGGGTCAAAGTGCGTGTTCTGGTATCACGACCTCTTACAGGCATCGTATCCCTTTCTATGTAGTTGGTATGCTCTCCCCTTGGATCTGAGAGTATTAGGGCAATAGTCATGACAGTTTTGCCAAGACCCATTGCATCTGCCAGTATCTACAAAGACATGGATAACACATAAGTACTTCTCATGGTAGTACCACAAAACTATGATTCAATTAAGCCAGCAGAAGCACTGTAACCATACATGAATACCATAAAAAAATTAAAAACCATTTCAAAGTGTTAAAATTTATCAATGTTATAACAATTGTCTCACCAAACAGGGTCACCAAATATGCACAAACATTACCACCTCCCTCTGTTAGACAACTAGACATAGATGTAACAAACAAACATGATTACAGGATCCTTTCAACAAAAGGCAATCTTATGAATTTGTTTGCTATAGATTTATTTAACAGGTAAATTTAAACACCATAGCAAATCTATTTCTAAGAAACAACACGAATCAAGGAACACGGTACAACATTATCCTCAATACAATATAACCTAAACCAGCCACAAACATGAGCAACCTTCATCAAGGACTTACCCCTCCTCGTGTAGTCCGACTTAAACTCGGAAACTTGGTTGTCGCTTCACCAGAGAAAACATTAATGTACACTGCAGGAGCTCTCCTGGAAAGACATGTCAAATTTATCAGTTGTTAGCTCTGACCAGAATTCTTCTGAATTATACCATTACCAGAATTATAGAAATAACTCTGAATTATAGAAATAACTCTGAAAAAACATACTTGTCAGCAATACTGTAGGCACTAAAACAGGGATCAATAGTTTTTTTTGCTTCATCATCAAGGCGCCCCTTCTCCAATTCAGACATCCAGAAGAGAGCCTCTTTCTGGTAAGGCTTGAGAACTGAAACAAGAGTATGTGGTGGCTCTGCTTCCTATTTTACCCAGAAGACACCAAACATAAAAGCTGTACATTACTTTCCATGCAAATGGCATAGTGTGAGTAATAGTGAAAACAGAAGTGCACTTCAATCGTTACCTTCAAGTCATATGTTTCAGCTGTACCAATAATTTTGTTCAGGGCAGCTTCTGAAATGGCCTGCTCATCAGCGCCTTGCTCTGGAAAAGTTTGGCCAGCTGTGCGATGTGTTTCAAGTCCAACAATAGGAGCAGATTCATCATCTCCATTAGCATCACCCTGGTTTACATGTCAAGCAAAATTATCACCAGCAGGCAGAATAACCAAAAAACAAACAAGAATGCCAAGCAAGTAGTTTTCTTGTAGGAGCTACAAATATTGTTGAGTTGCTAGAATGAGTACACCATTATGACAGTATTACATGAGATTTGTACATTACATAGGGAGAAATAAAGAAATGGAGAAGTTCAGATGAAGCTATCAACCCAGGGAGAAAAGAGTCAGACTTCTTAGCAATTAGGAATATACGGTAGTATTTCATCGGATACTTGCAGACTTGCTCTAAGATAGATGTTACAGATACACGTGCTTAGCAATTAGAAATAATAACACAACAAGAGGATTTTTTTTTGGCTCACCCTCAGATTCCATGATCGCTTTCTGGTTAGCTCATCAAGAGTGAAATCAGCCTGCGTGGCAAACACCAGCATCTAAACTGAATCAGTCTTTTTTTTTCGAGGAGAATCTGAATCAGTTTTGCATCAGTCTTTACTAAAATGATACCTTGATAGATGCCCTTAGCTTGAGTAATTTGAATAGGGCATGGAGAGGGTTGTCTGAATAATCGACATTCACAGGAGCGAGCTGGCTCAAGGACGAGTTGTCCCCTTCGGTGAACACGGACTTGTGGATGTAGAAGCTGTATGACAACATTTAGCATTAATCACAGACCAGACGATAAAGTTGTGTACTGTAACACAAACTTAACACAAATTAAATCAGCACTTGTATGACCAACGGTCATTACCTGACATAGAGCAAAATCTCCTGCATCAGCCTCAGTTGCATTGTTGGAAACACGATCTTCCCCTCGATCTTGACCTTGGAAGAGTTCACCAGCGGTACAAGGCACTTTGTCCACTCCGTCGACAGCTTCCCAATCTAGCAATAAACCCATGAAAAATTGCACAAGATTAGTGTAATTTTGGACACACAGATAATCAGCATATAATTTTGCAGAGCAATTCACCTCTCCAGCGCGCTTGGTGGAGAAGCGAACAATCTGCGCCAACGCCGCCGCCTTCTTTGCGGACACCTTGACGCCACCATGGAGCCGGCCGTACGACGGGAAGGCGAAATGGACGATCTCGCCGGCGTCGACCGCCCTCCTCCCGCTGTGCGTGGACAGGCCGGCGACGTAGGACTTCTCGACGAGGAACCAGTCGCTCTCCGACGGGAACTCGCCGAACTCCGCCTCCGGCGGCGCAACCACCATCCTCCACTCGCTCGACGGCAGAGCCGCGATGGCTCTCGCCCGCCGCGGCGCCGGCGGCAGCGGCGGGTCGTACATCTGCGCGGCCTGCTGCGGCGCAATAGCCCGGATGGGCCGCGGGTTGAGATACGGCAGAGGGTGCGTCGCCGTGAGGTCGACCGCTTCCTCTTCCCGCGGCCGCTTCTTCGACCTCAGCGGTGCGGCTGGCGCGTCGATGATCTGCACCTCGTCGTGGTCGACGGCCGCCCTCGCCGCCCGCGGCACGAGGTTTATGCCGCAGCTGCCGGCGCGAGGGCGGCGGCGGCTAGTAACCTCATCCTCGTCTTCATCCTTGACACGGCACGGCAGCTGCAGCAAAGGCGCTCCTTTAGAGTGTGGTGGCCCATAAGGCCGCTCCTTCTGCAAATCGTGGACGGCCTCGGACTTCACCTTGACCGGAAGCGTCGGCGTCGGCGTCGGCGTCGGCGTCGGGGTGGCTGCAACGATATCGCGCTCCGCCTTAACGCGGGCTTTCTCGGCGTCGAGCAGCGCGTCGATGGCGCGCTCGGCGTCTCCGTCGTCGGAGGGGTCGGCGTCGCCGTCCAGGAGAGCGTTAATGGCGCGCTCGGCGTTGCCGCCACAGCGGGCGAGCGCGGCGAGGACGTCACCCACCGGGAGGCGCGCGCCGAGCACAGCGCGGACGGCGGCGATCTCGGCGGCGAAGAGGACAGCCTGGTCGGGGGACTCCTGCCAGTCGCCGTCGTCGAACGTCATGGCGGCGGCAGGCAGCGAGGATATGAGTGGCACTGGTGTCCTGCGACGGCGATGATTGGCAGGGGCTGGAGAAGGGAGATTTGGATTATCTGCGGAGGAGGAGGGGGGTTGGATTGAGGTGGAACGGCGGCAGTTTGGGGGCGAGCTTTTATGGGGGATTTTCTTTTTGGCGCGAGAGGAAGAGCGGGGAATGGTTTTGGCGGGGGAGGGAAAGTAAAAGTTTAAGGAGAAAAACAAACGGTAAAAATTATTTCCGCGGCGCGGGAGAATGAAAAGTAAAAGCATTTCCAGTTTCCTGGATGGCCCGATCCGGCCCCGCTGGATGGGGCCTACTAGTATGCAGGAACGTTTGGGAGAGAAGTCTTTATAATCCCCTTAACTATGGTTTTTGGACACTTCCTCTTCAACATTTTGTTTGGTCTAGATTTTTGAAAAGTTCCTAAGTAAATAGTGAAGAATGAAAATAAAATCACAGCAAGGGGACACAGATTTAACATGGAAAACCCTCTCCAACAAAGAGAGGGGAAAAACTACGGGTGCCAGTCAGCAAATCTTTACTATAACGGGGAATGTTTACACAATGTCTGGGATTTCACATATACAACTTGTTCCAGCCGGTGGCTTATAAGAGGTATGTATAGCGGTGGTAACCTAGGTCGTCCCAAGCCTCCCGGCGACGGGCCTCGCTCCGCTCCGTTAGAAGTTAGCCTCCTTAATACAATTTGGATCATACTTCAACAAACTCCACCTTGAGACAATTTTTTTCTTGTAGCATCAACAGCAATCACCTCCCTGAATAAACAAAGAAAACACTTTTGATGCCAACATCCACTTGGGCTAAGCAGTTATACCAACTAAGCTTGAGCATAGCTCAAATTTAGCAACCGGAATAGGCATCATATCAGCAGGATTATCACGAGTGCTTATCTTGCATACCTTCAATGTACCTTGTGCAACAATATCACGAACATAATGGTACTTGATATCAATGTGCTTTGTTTTCTCATGGAACATCTGATCCTTAGTAAGGTAAATGGCACTTTGACTGCCACGGAACAGGTTAATGCAAGAATCATCCTGACAAAACTTAGCATACAAACCTTTCAATCAAACCGACTCTTTGCAAGCTTCAGCAACAGCCATATATTCTGCTTCGGTTGTAGATAGAGCAACAACTGGTTGCAGCGTTGCCTTTCAATTCACGGCACATCCACCTACCGTGAACACATAACCTGTGAGGGACCTCCTCTTATCCAAGTCGGCAGCAAAATCAGAATCCACATAGCCTGCGAGTCCCTCACCAGTCTTGCCAAACTTTAAGCAAGCATTTGATGTGCCACGGAGGTACCTGAAAATCCACTGAACAACTTTCAATGTTATTTACCAGGATTAGCCATGTAATGACTCACCAAACTCATAGCATAGGATAAATCAGGGCGAGAACAAACCATGGCATACATCAAGGAACCAACAGCACTAGAATAAGGAACTCGAGACATGTACTCAATATCTTCATCAGAACTAGGACATTGCAATGCTGACAATTTAAAGTGAGGAGCAACATGAGTACTAACAGACTTTGCATCATGCATATTAAAATATTGAAGAACTTTCTCAACGTAACTTTGCTGACTAAGAAACAACAACCTAGATTTTCTGTCCCGTTTATTTTCCATACCTAGGATTTTCTTAGCAGCACCAAGATCTTTCATCTCAAATTCACTACTTAAGTGTGCCTTCAAAGTAGTGATTTATTTCATGCTCTTGGCAGCAATTAACATATCATCAACATATAACAGCAAGTAAATAGGTGACCCATTAACAAATTTTGTAAACACAACTATCAAACCGAGACCTCTTAAAACCTTGTGAGATCATAAATGAACCAAACCTTTTGTACCACTGTCTTGGAGATTGCTTCAAACCATAAAGCGACCTCTTCAATTTGCACACAAAATCCTCTTTTCCAGGAACTATGAACCCTTCAGGTTGGTCCATGTAAATCTCCTCCTCCAGTTCACCATGCAGAAAAGCAGTCTTTACATCTAGCTGCTCAAGTTCAAGATCATGCATAGCAACAATACCAAAGAAAGTACAAATAGAGTTATGCTTCACAACCAAAGAGAAAACATCATTATAGTCAATACCTGCAATCTGGCTAAAACCTTTTGCTACTAACCTTGCCTTAAACATTGGAGGCTCATTAGGAGACAAACCTTCCTTTCTCTTGTATATCCACTTATAGCGGACGATCTTCTTCTGTTTAGGCAAGCGCACAACTTCCCATGTGCCATTCTTATCAAGCGATTGCATCTCTTATTGCATAGCAGAAACTGTAACTACCTTGGTGAATTACGCTCCTAGTTACAAGCCTGGATGAGCAGAAATGGTTGAAATAGTACGGTGGGGCCCAAATGCCACTCACAGGTAGACCTTTCGGCCCTCCCAACCATTTCCAAACATCGAGACAAGAACGGGCGGCGTAATCGGCAGGCGAAGGGATCAACTACATACACAAATGAGTATGTATGCAAGCCACCATACAATGGTTCTCAGAGTCATTCCATCTAAAAAGAAAGGAAATATTGCAACGCCATACGGCAAGATCCAAATATCCTAGATAGATATAATAGTTTAGGATATCTCCTCATACATCAAACATCAGAGTATCAGGCGGAAGCGGAAGACAAAATCCGAGTACGGATAAGAAGCAAATCGGCATAAGATGCCCCATAAATAAACACATACCGCCCACAGATCTCACGGATCCCCGTTCCCGGAATCTCTACACCGAATGATCGTTGCCCACATCGTCCGTCTCCTCCACCCAGTATCCATCTTGTGAGTTTACCTGTTCATCTGAATCAAACAATTTATCGTGTGAGACCCTAGGGGTACTCAGCAAGTCTTTATGCCGCTAAAGGGGACACAACCTGGGGTGACGCAATTGCAGCAAAAGATAAACCCTAACAATTCTATAGATACTCGCTAACCATCCGCCTAACCATAGATAGACGGATGTTCGTGAATTAATAACAATAGTTATAATGGTAATGTCCATAGATCCATCCTCCTCCTCGCTTACCGACGAGGAAGCGGACGAACAACCCCCCCATCCGTTGGCAGTTTTATTAACCATTCCATGAGTGTTGCACTATTTACTAGTCAGTTGTTTAGTCAAATTAGAAGCGGTACTTTAGTTATACTTGTCTATGATCGAAAAACTGTGCTCCAAGTCGTCCATAACCGCGGACACGGCTTTCAGAAAGTTTTACCCTGCAAGGGTGCACAAATAGCAACACACACTCGATCAATCTCGGAAAAACCAAATCAAAACCCAACGAGGCAGTCACGACAAAGCGATCACAGGATTCAGAAATATTTCAGAGGGCCACCCCATTAAGCTACCCGCGACGAAGTTGGCCGACTCCGAGACGGACTCAAGGTTTGCGTCAATGGCTGTAAACGACTGGGAACCCGAAAATGTGACTGGGCTTGTCGATACCGCGAAAACACTCCGCTTATCTAAACAGTACAGTGTGTAGTACCTCGCACAATCTTAAATAAAGCAGTAAAGCATGGCATAAGTACAGGATAGTAAATAAAACCTCAAACTAGTTTGTGGCTCCAAGAAATAAGAATGAATCAAGCTCTGGCTCAGGGGGGTTCATAAGCCTCCCGGATGTGGATAGCGCGAATATTCAAGGAACAGGAATCAAGTACTCGGGGTCCTACGGGACACAAGTGAGCCTGAAAAACCAAATAGCAAATATGGCTCACCGATGCCACTTTCATTAGTTATCCCATTACTACTCAGGTTAAGTTGTTTAGGTACCTCGTTATCCATCAGACACTCACATACCCTACACATGTTGTTCTACGACTCGCATGGCTTAAACAACTCCTGTAGTAATGGCTCATGGGATGGAGGTACAAGCTTCGGTGGGGTTTTAAAAGTAAAGGCTATGCAATACTTGGGATTCAATTTAATGCAATCGCGACTCAATGATGCAAGAATAAGAAAGAGGCAATAGGTACTATATGTATGCAAGCATATGGTAGTGCTTGCCTGGCAGCTCAGTTGAAGCGAGAGAAGGATCTGGGTAGTGCTCCTGGGTCTCTTGATATATCCCCTGCTCAGCGTCTATTCGAAGAAGAACCAAACAAGCAAGGACCAACATAAATAAAGTGCACAAGCATATGAATAAAATGCGACAAGCAAACAATCATGCCATGATGAATGATGCACAATTTGCATGGCAATAAAGTAGCATGGCATGGGTGAGGTGTGGGATACAAGATTAAATCATTTTATTGAGTTTTAACCACATTTTAACTTCATATTAGTTGCTGTATACTTTATATTTATATGATGCATGCTGCAAAACAAAACATGGAATGCATAACTAGAAAGGTCTCGTCGAGCTAATCATTTTAGACATATTATTTGTTAAATTTGGAGTTATAAATCGAAAGTTATTAATTATTTAAGGCATAAGGGCATTTTATTGTAATTTTAATCAACTAGGAAAATAAAGTGTTCAAAATATATTTTGAAGGCCATATTTGAATTCCTCACATTTTTCTGATTTGAAAACATATATTATTTGTATTATTTGGATTTGTGTTTGAAAAGTTATTTAAAAACAGAATTAAAATTTGAATTTGAAATAATTTGAAAAAGGTTTAAATTCAAACAGACAGACAGAAAACATTTTTGTACTCAGGCAGAGCCAGCCACAGACGCTGACGGGTGGGCCACGCGCTGACTCAGCAACACAGCGTGCAGAACAGGCTTTTCTCACCGCGGGGCTTCCTAGCCTATGCGACTGACGGGTGGGGCTGGCGGTCTCGCGGGTCCACTGCGCGCACGGCCAGCTGGTGGTCGACACGTGGTGGATCCGGGGACTGCGGGTTGAGGAGTACAAAACTCCGGGATCCTTTTTGCAAAATCGCCACGGAAGGCTGACATGTGGGCCTAGAGGGAGCGCGGGTTGAGCGAAACGAAAAAGGAGGGCTAAACTGCAAAACAGCGCCGCGGTACTGTGGATCTTCGTCTCCACGGTCTGACGGAAAAGATCGCGCGCGGTGCAGAGCGGGGGGATTCGAACGCGGGACCTGGCGTGCGCGCGCGGAGGCGGCAACCACTGCGGTGGACTAGGGTTAATGTTAGGAGGGCGGACGGGGCCTAGATAGGGTTTCTGCGCGTCGCGGGAGCGAGTAGACGCTGCGGCCGACGGCGCGCACAGTCTGTTCGACGAAATGATCGGCGAGGCTAGGGAGAGACTGCGACGACGAGGATGTCTGGGGGGTTGGGTAGCTCACCGAGAGTTGGTTGACGTGGTCGGATCAGCTCGGGGCGCAGGGGATCGGCGACAACGCAGACAGACCGGAGGCTAGGGTTTGGCGTCGGGCTCGGCGTGATGCAGCGGTTCTGGGGCGCCCCCTTCTCGGCTCCGGGTACAGGGGCGACGCTGGTGGTCGGCTTGGTTTTCCCCAACGCCCAGTCACCGCGCCCTCCTTCTGCTACGGTGGTGGTGGGGTGATGCCGACGGTGGCCGGCGATGGGGTAGCTGGCGGTGATGGAGAAGAAGGGAGGAGGGGAGGTAGGCTTGGGCGGATCTGGAGAGGCCAGAGGAGGCGTGTGGGAGGAGGGAAAAGTAGAGAGGGAGAGGAAGGTGCCGTGGGGAGGTGGGTAGATGAAAAAGGTGGACTCGGTGCCACCTTTCTCCCCCTCCTTCACGTGCTCGAGCTGGGAGGCCAGGGCAGGCACGGGCAGGGGCTTCCAGGTGGGGCAGGGTGAGGCCAAGGAGGGTGGTTCGGTGTAGGGCATGCAGGACAGAGAGAGATAAGAGAGAGGGAGGGAGAGAGGGGGCTCGGGTTGGAGCTAGGGTTGGGTAGTGGGAGGCTCGGGCTAGGGTTTCTGCTGGGGATGGGGTAGCTAGGTGGGGCCAGGGTGATCAGGTGGCCAAGTGGGGCCAGCTAGGTAGAGAGAAGAGAGAGGCCGAGAGAGAGTGGTGGTGTGGTAGCTAGGGTTTGGTTTAGATGGGGGTGTGGTTTAGAGAGGGGGTGAAGAGAGAGGAGTGGTATGGTAGCTAGGGTTTGCTTTTGTCAAGATCAAGCCAAGCACATGCCAAGCTCCAACAAGATCAAGACAAGAAAAGAGAGGGATGTGGTGATATGGTTTAGGCAAGATCAAATAAGACCAAGCCAAAAGGAGGGAGAGAGAGATGAGAGATGAGATGGTTCACCCAAAAATCCAAAAACAAGCAAAGGAGGACAAAGTTGGAGATGGTTGCATGGCCCATGCAAAATACTTAATGCCATGTTTTAAACTTGTGAAACAAATTAATAAACATGGCATTATTCTTATGCATTTCCTAAAGTGGAATGAAGCCAAGCAAAAACAATTTAAAAGAGAGTTCCAAGTGGAGTAGATGGAGATGATCACATTTGATTATAATTGGGACTTGCTAGTGTGTATATTCCACTAGATGATTACTAGTCCCAAAAATATCCCCACATGAGCATAAATCCATAATAATCCATATGGAAGCTAGGAAAAGGGTTCCACTCACAAGGCATGCAAAGGTGGCCATGTGGCTCTCATATATCAATAATGTGAAAACAACATGATGCTAAGGTGAGAGCATGTGGAAAATAATTGGATCCATCCCAACCCACATGAGCTAGAGGTAAACTCAAATAAAGTGCAAAGCTCATATTTAGTTGGATGGTGGAATTATAAGGTGGTGAAAGAAAAGGTGGTGGAGTTGAATAAAAGATATGCCCCCAACTCAACTTGGGCATTTAACAATATATCAACAACCAAATACAATATCAAGAGGCAAATACAATTAACAATGCATATGAGAGAAGAACCAAAACAAAAGGTTTTATATGATGCTCAAATGCAAGGTGGCATGATGACATGAGCATGATATAATTATGATGCAACAATTATATATATGAAGTAGCCATTATATTACTAGACCAAGTAGCATTACAATTGTTAGACAATTGGGATGCTACAGAAACCCACTTCTCGCGGTCAACGAATGCAACAGCCTCATTGTATGTAGCAGGTTCAGTATCATGCTCCACCTGTTCAGCACAACTCAAAGCATAATGAGCAAGATTACACTCTTCAATTAAATGACGAGGTGGAACTATGTTACGCCTCGGTCTATCAGCAGCAATAGTTTCATGTGGCTGCTGCAAAACAGTAGGTGAGTGCTGAACAACATCATCATCAAAATTTTCCTCATGAGTATCATCAATGACAACATTATTATCAACAGTTTTCTACAGGTGCTCCACCTGCACACTAACTCCCTCCTCTCCAGTAGCAACAGGAGAGGGATCTGATGGCAAGCTGTCATGATACATAACGAATTCATTGAAAACAACATTCCTACTTAACAAAATCCTTTTAGTTTCAGGATTCCATAATTTATATGCCTTAACTCCTGAACCATAACCAAGGAATATGCACTTGACATCTCCAGGCTCTAACTTTCCATTATCAACGTGAGCATAAGCAGAGCAACCAAAAACTCTCAATTGTGAATAATTAGCAGGCGAACCTAACCATACCTCAATGGAAGTTTTCTTCTCAAGTAGAATAGAAGGTGACCTGTTGATGAGGTAACACGTTGTGTTGGCTGCTTCAGCCTAGAAACATCTATGTATACCTGCATTGGACAACATATAGCGAGCCCTCGAGATGATGGTTTTGTTCATGCGCTCAACCACGCCATTTTGCTGAGGAGTGTAAGGGATGGTGTGGTGTCTGATCATACCATCATTACTGCAAAACTCCTCAAACTCATTTGAACAGAATTTCATACAATTGTCAGTGCGTAGTACCTTTACCTTCTTTTCAGTTTGCTTTTCTACCACAACTTTCCACTTCTTAAAAGCATCAAAAACATCAGATTTATGTTTTAGAAAATATCGGCACACTTTTCTTGAGTAGTCATCAATAATAGTAAGCATATAATTAGTAGCACCATAGAAGTCTTATGGGAAGGTCCCCATACATCAGCATGCACATAATCTAATATGCCTTTGGTGGTATGAACGAAAGCATTTAATTTAACTCTTTTATGCTTACCAAACACGCAATGCTCACAGAACTCAAACTTACCCAAGTTGCAACCATCAATCAGCTCTCTCTTAACCAACTCTGCCATGCCATGTTCGCTCATATGCCCAAAACGCATATGCCACAAATTTGTTTTACCATAATCATCAGAATCATTAGAAGTAACAGCAGCAATACCAGACAAAGTGATACCTCTAAGAACATATAACTTAGCAGAATTCATATCACCTATCATGTGAATAAGAGAACCTTTTGATACCTTTAACAATCTACGCCCACCGGCGTACTTGTATCCATCAATGTCCATGGTACTCAGGGAGATCAAATTTTTGGCCATGCTTGGTATGTGCTTCACCTCAGTCAACATACGTGTCACGCCATCATGTGTCCTGATCTTAACAGATCCAACTCCGACAATATTGCGCGGGTTGTCATTCCCCACACGTACAAAATCTCTAGTCTGCACCGACTCATATGATCTGAACCAATCTTTGTTACAGCAAATATGAAATGAACATGCAGTATCAAGTATCCATTCATCATCATGAGAAGCACAAGCAGCAAAAACAGCTAAACATTCACCATCAGAACTATCACCAGAAACAACAGCAACCTTACCAGTACCTTGATCCTTATCTTTCGGTTGGTAAGTTTCGTTCCTTTTCTCCTTATTCCGCAGCTTCCAACAATCATCAATAACATGATTAGATTTCTTACAATACCTGTAGAACTTGTCCTTTCCCTTGGACTTCGAACAACTTCTGCCGTCTTTGCTCCTATCTCGGTTGCCATGGTTGTTAAATCTCTGCTCGGTCTTGCCACGAACCTGCAGAGCTTCAGCCTTGGAAGACACCCCATCTGCCTGCACCATAGTTTTCATCTTTTCCCTCTGTTTGAGGGCATCTTGTACTTCATCAAGGGTTATCTTATCACGGCTCAACAACATTGTATCACGAAAGTGTGTATAAGAACTAGACAGCGAGCATAAGAGTAATAGAGCTAGATCCTCATCATCATATTTTACTTCCATAGATTGCAAATCAGAAATAATCTCTCTGAAAAGAGATAAGTGATTTATTACCGATCCACCTTCCTGCAATCTATGCGAGAACAACTTCATCTTCGCATGCATCTTACTGGTTAGATCCTTTGACATGCAGATTGATTCCAGTTTCCCCCAAAGAGCAACGGCAGATTTCTCTGCCAAAACTTCCTACAAAATATTATTGGAAAGATGAAGTTGAATCATAGATAAAGCCTTATGCTCCTTCCGCTTCTCTTCATCAGACCAACTCTTAGCATCCTTTTCCCTGAATCCATCCAGCGCTTCATCCAGATCTGAAGTTTGGGCGAGAATTCCCCGCATCTTCACCTGCCACAAGCAGAATCTTGTGGAGTAGTCCAGTTGCGGTAGATCAAAGTTCAATGACGACATGTTGCAAACCCTAGATTAGAACCTGGGGCTCTGATACCACTTGTTAGCTTTGCGACAAGTAAATAACAAAGAACGATAACAAAATCACAGCAAGGGGACAGAGATTTAACGTGGAAAACCCTCTCCAACAAAGAGAGGGGAAAAACCACGGGCGCCAGCCAGCAAATCTTTACTATAATGGGGAGTGTTTACACAACGGCCGGGGATTTCACAGATGCAACTTGCCCCAGTTGGCGGCTTACAAGAGGTATATATAGCGGTGGTAACCGAAGTTAGCCTCCTTAATAGAATTTGGATCATACTTCAACAGTTCCGTCTAGGGGCGAGTGTATTCTTTGTCTTCCCTGATTCCGGTGAGGGACCTTACTATTGTGTTTGGGTTGATCACGGGGAAAAATCATTTTGCTACTCAGTTTCGGGATCTCGCAAGTGTTCACTCACCAAGTGTCAGGGCGTTTGTTCACTTGGTTGGTATGAACCGATATAGGGATTTTCAGCAAAAGTTGATCAGGCATCTGGTTCAGGGGAGAAAGCGATGTAGGAACATGGCATGGATGACCTTGTAGTGTGTGATGAAGATCTAGATGGTGTGGTTTTTTAGAAGAGGGTCCTCTAGTGGAAGACCTACCACGATGGATGGTGGTGGCGACTCGTACTGAAACTTCTTATAGTTAAAATTAGTTTTTTACCAACATGAGATCTGACTGGGGTTTGGTGCAAGATGTGAAATTCATAGCTATAGAGAGTAATCTTTATATACTTCAGTTCTTGATACGGCCCAGAAGCCATATGACGTGTCTCGGGATGGCCCGGCCTCATGGATTCGTGGGATTCGAGGGGGTGGGGAACACAAAGAACACGGTGAACGACACACACATGTGTGGAGATTAATAGTGAAGTAGACCCGTAGAATTGATCTCGGCAATAAAACCCCAATGAAGTAACCTCTGGAACTCAAAATACAAGCCAACAATCGCTTGCTGAAACCGATTCATTCTTACTGGCATGTCCACCGATCCAATAGAACCCTAGTAAGAAATAATAGCAACCAATATAACACTATGAAAGATTGACACTATTATAACCTATAGTGAAGATTAGCACATGCATAATCCACAATGGGAAAGATTATTTATGCGAAGAACCTGAATCATTGACATAGGAGTTCCACACACAAGGAGGGAAAGGAGCAATGATCTCTCTAATTCATCATTGTCTCTAATCTCATATGTGAGGCACTAGGGGCTATTTCTAGTAGTAGGGGCAAAGGGATAGGTGAGTGGATTAGGTTAGATGTCCAAAGGCTAAAACACCACGAAAAACACTTCATCCGGTTATAGGTCGGTTGGACCGGAGTTGAGACCGAACCGTCTGGTTCTGGTTTATTTACAGGGTCGGTTCAAACTAGAGGGCATCCTAGAGGTCGTTTGGTTGGTGTACAAAGCGGGGTTGGGTGTGCGTGGTACTCCCGGCAACCTTAAAAGCCCGGGTGTGAGTGGAGGTTCCCCCGGCAAATGAAAGCCCAGTAGCGTGTGTGGTGCTCTCACAAACCTTAAAGCCCAGGAGTGAGTGTAGTACTCCCGACAAATGTGATGAATACTAGCGTATCTGGCCTGGCACGCCTATGTGTAATCCTCTTGTACCCCAGGAGCTGCCCCTGTTTTTGGAATGAAAATCCCATTGCTCTCGTTCTTCCGCCCGTTTTCATTTGCCGAGCCTTTTCGGGATTTTGCATTCCTTTGGTTTTTCTCGGGGTCGGACATGGGTAACGAGAATGTCAGGCCAGCAAACATCATACTCTCATGATCCGCTTTGAGGTATGAGCGTTGTGCTCTAGGCATTCCCTACAAGCACTAAATCGCGAAGACACACCTCCCACGTCAGGCCCTTGAGTTGGCTATGACGTGCGCCCTGATCAAGCGCACGACACCCTATTTTAAACTTGAGGCATGGGTAAAATGTCGTAAGGTGTGTTCATCGTGTTTCAGGATGAGCAATGGATGGATGAACAAGGAGAGGCCAGAGCAAGGTCTCGGCAAGAGTATAAGGCCCACCGTCGGATAACAGTGGTCCCGCGGCTTCCGGGGGAGGCCAGCCTCGTATGCAAGTTATGAGTTGACTGCAAAGCTGGAACTAAGGAGCGGGCGCAAGGCGCATGAGAAGATCAACAACGCTCCTACGGGCCATGCGGAGGCGTAAAGGCGGCAAGGGACGAACAGATCAAAGGGAAACCTTAAGCACGATGCGGCATGAAAAAGAGCAAAGAACGTGAAGGCAAAGGTAAATTCATTGATACTGGCCAATTGGCATTACATTTGGGAAATGTACAATGCAACAACTGGCTCGGGAAGGACCCCGGGCATAAAGAAGAGAGTAGAGAGTGAACGGCACGAGGGAGGAACACTCACACCCTCCTCCACCGCGTGCGTGACTGCGTCACTCGCTCAGCGCAGCGCCCCGCCTCAGGCGTCTCTGTGGTCCGAGTCGAAGACAAGCGGCGGGTAGTAGCTTCTGCGGTAGAGGGTGTCGTCGAAGATTTTCATCGACATGCGGCCCCCGACATGGTAGAGAAACTTCAGAGCATCGCCAACCTTCAGCTCGTAGTGGTCCACGAAGTCCGACCATCGTCACTCAGGTACGGGCTGCCGGCGCCATCCACCCACCTCTAAAAGTCCCAGATGGGCTGGTTGTCGCTAGACTCGTGCACTCGGAGCTCGCACGAAGGGCGCTCTATGAGCTCCTCGGCAAACAGGTCTGGCAGGCGCGACCACCACTTGAAGTTCACCGAGAGGAAGACGAGAAACTCAAAGCCAATGAGGCCCGCCGTTTCATCGTCACTTTCCTCGTGACTGAGGGGCGTGGGAGGAGAGTACCCGTCGGGCTCCCTCCATCCATAGTGAACCTGGTGAGGGGGCACGGCCGCGCCTTGTAAAAGGAGAACGACGACCGGGAGGGCCTTCCCATCCGCTGCCACCTTCCCGGTGGTCGCAGCGGGGCGGGGCCTCAGTGTGCGGTTGCGGGGGACCCACGCCAGCGGTGGAGGAGACGTAGTGGCCTCGGCACTTGCGCCTATGCCATGGCTTCTCCCGCGAGGCCGGGGCCATCTCCCTCAGAGAAGGAGGATCATCATCACCGGAGTTGCCCGACGCCATCGCCACTGAACATGGAGTTGGAAGGGAAAGGATGCAGGGGAAGTGGAGAGTAAGCCACACCCCCGCGCCTTCCCTCCCCTTTATAACCTATGTGGAGGGGAACAGTTGCAGCTCACCCTACCGGCTCGCGAGAGGGCAACAATCACGCCCCACCAAAGTTGTTTTGCAGGAATTGAAGCGAGCACAGTCAATGCGAGCTGTCGTGGAAGCCAAGGCGTGGATTGGCAGTCCCACAGCTACTTGAGTGCGCGAGCACGCGCATGTCAGCTCTGCAGGATGGAAATCATACCATCCAGTCATGTCACGCTTCCTGCGACATGGACTAGGCCCACGCGCAAGTAAAGGGCGAATCCCGGCAACAACCTCTTTGTTAAGCACGACCAGCGTTGCAAGTTGCCAGCTCTCGCCTAGGGGCTTTTGTCGGCGTAATGAGATCGGGGGTCCCTCACATTGCACCGAAGCGCGTGGGCCAGGACCCACCGGTCAGCGACTCAACGGACGCGTAGCCTGGCCAACAAGGGCATCGCAAGGATATGAGCACCGTGTGCTCCAAGCAGGTATGGCCTTGGTATGATGATCCTATGGAGACTAAATGTCGGCTATGGTGTAGGTTCCTATGGATGATACGAACACCACGAGACAAGCCTCGACCCGCCAGCCAGGCGCGGACATGAAGGAAATGACAATGACGTGAGAGACGATCTGATCCCTCCTTCTGGGGGCTACCCGGAAGGAGGGTAAGGACGCGGTTGGGGCGCAACGAAGCTAAGGAGTAGCCTCAACTGAGCCCCGGAAGGACCATGGAGCACTTATCCTAGGCCGGGTGCGACCCGGGAACCGGAGTCTGACAAGGCGTGTCAGGCCCAGCCTTGGGAACTGGCGATGTGCCAGCTGCTGGACATCATCATGGCGCTGTAGTCCTCTACCGTGTGCCACCGACATGAGTGATAGCTCGGAGCCTGAGCTGTCACTCAGCCATCGAGTGCACCTGTGCACCGCCCCTAGCCATCCATTGGACACAGGCGTTGCATGTCTGCCTAAAGACCGCGTGGCACCCCACGATTGAGCCCAGCAACGCCCCGGATGGTGTTCCATGCTGGCCTTGTAGTGACCCCTTAGTGTATAAAAGGAGGCACCTGGCCAAGAGTTGGGGGAGAAGTTTTTGGCAGAGAGATCTGGAGAGGTTTTTTTGGCAGAGAGATCTGGAGGGGTTTTGGAGAGGAGTTTGGGAGAGCTTGGAGGGAGGTAGAAAGAGAGAGAAAAGAAAGAAAGTGGAAGTCCGGAGAGTGTAGAAGCTAGAGAGAAAGCATCTCCCCGGCACAGGAGAGATCATCTTTTTTTACCTCGATCCACCCCAGATAATCCACCAAAGCAGGACGTAGAGTTGTTAGCCGAAGGACGACCCGAATCTAGGTAAAAAATGTTTGTGTGTGGCGTGTCCTCGAATCAACAAGTTCCTTCGTCGATGTTGACGCTGGAACGCCTTCGTGCCCACTACCGAACAAATAGGAGGTGTCCAACATCCTCAATGTCAGCGTAGGCGAGATGCGACAAACGTTAATTACGATTAGTAAAAAATAAAATATTTGACCCATTTTTTCTTTTTTTGTTGGACATGTTAATTGGACTCATACATTAGCATATATTAAGATATAAAATTTCATTGATAAAAGTAATATTATATTAAGTGGAACTAGACTCCTATTTGTACCCCCCAGACGCGGTTTGAAATAGGTCGCCTCTGACAAAGACGAAGCAAATCAATTGTCCTAAAACATACGTGTCTACCGATTTAGCAGCAGCTAGTACCCACGTGTCGCGTACATTAGTCAAAATGGTGGCTAATTTTTTCCAGCCAGATCTTTAAACAACAAACACTGAATGGATACATACGTCGTCTGAGAAAAAGAAGCGAAGTTGGTGAGAATTACTCTCAATTATTTCATACAATGCAGGATGCGATATCCAGGAACTTCATTTTACAAATACATACTTCTAGATTATTCGATGAGAGTAAGAACTACAATAGTAGCATGCTTTTGAATAAATTACTATCTACACCTTCGGTAAGAGATTTTTAGTCGAAACGTCTGATAGTAATCATTCACATGCAGTTCCTACGAATATATATTGATATCATAGATGATGCACCAACTGTTTTCGATTAAAGTGAAACACAAGATTATTTACAACACAACGCAGTAAGAGACTGTAACTACCTCGGTGAATTACGCTCTTAGTTACAAGTCTGGATGAGCGAAAATGGTTAAAATAGTACGGTGGGGCCAAATGCCACTCACGGGTAGACCTTTCGGTCGTCCTAACCATTTCCAAACATCGGAACAAGAACGAGCGGCGTAATCGGCAGACGAAGGGATCAACTACATACACAAATGAGTATGTATGCAAGCCACACACAACAGTCCTCAGAGCCATTCCATCTAAAAGAAATAGAAATATTGCAATGCCATACGGCAAGATCCAAATATCCTAGATAGATATAATAGCTTAGGATATCTCCTCATACATCAAACATCAGAGTATCAGGCGGAAGCGGAAACAAGATCCGAGTACGGATAAGAAGCAAATCGGCATAAGATGCCCCATAAATAAACACATCCCGCCCACAGATCTCACGGATCCCCGTTCCCGGAATCTCTACACCGAGTGATCGTTGCCAACATCGTCCGTCTCCTCCACCCAGTATCCATCTTGCGAGTATACCTATTCATCTGAATCAAACAATTTATCGTGTGAGACCCTAGGGGTACTCAGCAAAACTTTATGCCTCTAAAGGGGACATAACCTGGGGTGACGCAATTGCAGCAAAAGATAATACCTAACAATTCTATAGATACTCGTTATCCATCCGCCTAACCAAAGATAGACGGATGCCCGTTAATTAAGAACAACAGTTATAACAGTAATATTAACAGATCCACCCTCCTCCTCGCTTACCAACGAGGAAGCGGGCGAACACCCCCCATCCGTTGGCAGTTTTATTAACCATTCCATGAGTGTTGCACTATTTACTAGTCAGGTACTTAGTCAAATTCAAAGCGGTACTTTAGTTATACTTGTCTATGATCGAGAAACTGTGCTCCAAGTCGTCCATAACTGCGGACACGGCTTTCAGAAAGATTTACCCTGCAGGGGTGCACAAATAGCAACACACACTCGATCAACCTCGGAAAAACCAAATCAAAACCCAACGAGGCATTCACGACAAAGCGATCACAGGATTCAGAAATGTTTCAGGGGGCCACCCCACTAAGCTACCCGCAACAAAGTTGGCCGGCTCCGGAACGGACCCAGGGTTTGTGTGGACGGCGGTAAATGACTGGGAACCCAAAAATGTGACTGGGCTTGTCGATACAGCAAAAACGTGTCACGGTCCTAAACAGTACAGGTGCTCCACGCACAATCTTAAATAAAGCAGTAAAACATGGCATAAGTACAGGATAGTAATAAAGCCCCAAACTACTTTGTGGCCCCAAGAAATAAGAATGAATCAAGCTCTGGCTCAGGGGGGTCCATAAGGCCTCCCGAATGTGGATAGTGCGAATAGTCAAGGAACAGGAATCAAGTACTCGGGGTCCTACGGGACACAAGTGAGCATGAAGAACCAAATAGCAGATATTGCTCACCGGTGCCACTTTCATTAGTTATCCCATTACTACTCAGGTTAAGTTGTTTAGGTACCTCGTTACCCATCAGACACTCATATACCCTACACATGCTGTTTTACGACCCGCATGGCTCAAACAACTCCTGTAGTGATGGCTCATGGGATGGAGGAACAAGCTTCGGTGGGGTTTAAAAGTAAAGGCTATGCAGTACTTGGGATTCAGTTTAATAATGCAATCGCGACTCAATGATGCAAGAATAAGATAGATGCATTAGGTACTATATGTATGCAAGCATGTGGTAGTGCTTGCCTGGCAGCTCAGTTGAAGCGAGGGAAGGATCTGGGTAGTGCTTCTGAGATTCCTGATATATCCCCCGCTCAGCGTCTATTCGAAAAAGAACCAAACAAACAAGGGCCAACATAAATAGAGTGCACAAGTATATGAATTATAATGCGTCAAGCAAACAATCATGCCATGATGAATGATGCACAATTTGCATGACAATAATGTAGCATGGCATGGGTGAGGTGTGGGGTACAAGAATAAAGCATTTTATTGAGTTTTAATCACATTTTATACTCAAATAAGTTGTTGTATACTTTATATTTCTATGATGCATGCTGCAATTCAGAACATGGAATGCATAGATAGAACGGGCTCGTCGCGCTGATCGATTTCGACATATTATTTGTCAAATTTGGAGTTATAAAACTAAAGTTATTAATTCATTAAGAAAAGGGCATTTTATTGTAATTTTAGACAATTTCGAAATTTAATTTGCCCAAAAGATATTTTGAATGGCATATTTGAATTCCTCACATTTTTCTGATTCCAAAACATATATCATATGTTGCAAAAGGATTTACATTTTAAAAGATATTTAAAACAGATTCAAATTTGAATTTAAAACAAAATTTGAAAAAAATTACATTAAACAGCAAAATAGAAAACCTTTTGTACTCGCCCAGATCTAGCCACAGACTCAGACAAATGGGCCCAGGCTGACCTGGCGGAAAAACGACGCAGAGAAACCTTTCTCACCGCGGCTGAGCTAGACCATGAGGCTGACAGGTGGGGCCGGCGGTCTCGCGGGTCCACGGCACGCGCAACCAGCCAGTGGGCGACACGTCACGGATCCGGAGGACTGCGGGTTGAGGGGCTGGAGAGCTGGGGGGTTTCCTGCAAGATTGCCCGGGCGGCTGACTAGTGGGCCACGAGGTACCGCGGGTTGAGAGCGAAAACAAAAAGGAGGGCTTTTGCAAAGTTACCACAGGCCCGCGGTACTGTACTTCTTCTCTGCGTTTACTAACGAGGGATCGGTGTTCGACGGGGCAGAGCGCGCGCGCAGGGATCGAACTCGCGTCGCGGGCTATCACGCTGAGGATGGCAGCCGGTGCGGCTGGGTATGGGTTGGTGATAGCTGGGCGGCTGGCGGCTAGATAGGTCTCTGCGAGGCGTGGCACGGAACGGTCGGCAGCGTCTACCATGCACCGAGGGCGCTCGGCGGAAGGGACGGCATCGGTAGGGGTCTCCGGCGAGGAAGAGGGTGTCAGGGAGGGGGAAGTACTCACCGCGGAGCGATTGCAGTGGTCAGAACGGGCAGGCGTGTAGCGAAACGACGACGAGGCTGGCGGCCGGCGATTTAGGGTTTCCGTCGGGGCGTCGGCGTGCAGCTCGACATGGGACGTCTCCTCCTCGTTGGCGTTTACAGGGCGACGCAGGGGAGCAGCGCGATCGTCCTCGACACCCGCGTTCGCCACGCCACCGGCTGGTTTAAGAAGGGGCGGTGAAGGCCGACGGTGAACGGCACGGTGTCAGGATCTGGCGACGGTGGAGAAGAAGGAGAGAGGGCAGAGCTAGGGGTGGATCTAGAAGCATAGGAGACGTGTGGGGTGAGGTAAAGCGAGAGAGAGGGAGGGTAGATGCCGTGGGGCTCGGGGTAGATAAAGGTGGCTTCGGCCACCTTTCTCCATCTACCCCCTCACGTGCTCGGCGTGGGGCTCGGCCTGGTTGGCTGCAGGCATGGCAGGTGGGTCAAGGGAGAGGCAAGGCTCGGCAGTGGGTCCTACTGGCAGCGAGAGAACGGGAGAGGGAGGCTCGGGTTAGAGCTAGGGTTAGAGGAAGGGAGTGTCTCGGGTTAGGGTTTAGATGGGGTAGAGAGAGTGGTAGGGGTTAGCTGAGGTGGGCCAAGCATGGCAGGGAGAGAGAGAGAGGCTAGGTGGGACCAGCATGTTAGAGAGAGGAAGAGAAAAGAGAGAGGTGAGATGAGAGAGGGGTGGTAGGGATTAGGGTTTAGCTTATGTGTTTGGATTTTAAACATGTTGATAAGATCAAACCAAAAGGAGAAACATGAGGGCTTGAATTATCAAGAGATGAGGTGGAGGAGTAGCCAAGAAAAAGAGAAAGAAAAAGATGTAAGAGAAGATGCCCTCATTTGATTCATGCATGGAGATAAATAAAAGAAAAGATGTTGATGAGAAAAGGGAATGGTGGAGAGATGATGTAGAGGATTCCCCAAAGAAGAACCACTAAAACAAAGGAAAACAAAAGGGTTAAAGGTGGTGATGGTGGTTGCATGGCCCATGCAAAAATAATAGATGCCATGATTTATTTTGTGAAAACAATAATAATATGGCATTATACTTATGCATTTCCAAGAAGTGGAATAAAGCCAAACAGAAGAATTTATCGAAGTAGGTCCATCCTATCTCCCATGAGCTAGATTAAATACCAAAAGAAAATAAAATACAAGCTCATGGATAAAGGGATGGTGGAATTATAAGGTGGTGACAAAGAGAGGTGGTGGAATTGGAATAAAAGATATGCCCCCAACTCAACTTGGGCATTTAAACAATATATCAATAACCAAATACAATATCAAGTGGCAAATACAATTAATAATGCATATGAGAGAAAAATCAAATGGCAAAGGATTTTATATGATGCTCAAATGCAAGGTGGCATGATGACATGAGCATGATATAATTATGATGCAACAATTATATAGGAAGTAGCCATTATATTACTAGACCAAGTAGCATTACCATTGTTAGACAAATGGGATGCTACAACTCTCCCCCACTAAACAGGAATCTCGCCCTGAGATTCTAGGAAGAAGAAGAAGACTCGAAGAGGGTAGGATACTTGGCACGGAGCTCATCTTCACATTCCCAAGTGGCTTCATCAACAGAATGGTGCGACCACTGCACCTTGCAGAACTTGATGGACTTGTTGCGAGTCCTTCTTTCTGCGACTTCAAGGATTTTTGTGGGGTGTTCTTGATAAGACAAATCTTCTTGGAGGTTGATGAGCTCATGGTCCACGGTCCTGCCGGGATCCTTGAAGCACTTCTTGAGTTGAGATATATGGAAAACATCATGGACCTTGAGTTTTTCAGGGAGCTCAAGAGCATAAGCAACTTCTCCTCTTCTTCCACGAATTTTGAAAGGACCAATGTATCTAGGAGCCAGCTTTCCTTTAATACCAAAGCGGTGCGTGCCTCTCATGGGAGTGACACGAAGGTAAACGAGATCACCAGGGACATACTACATGTCCGTGTGCTTTCTGTCATAGTTGCTCTTCTGGCGACTTTGAGTAACCTTCAGATTTTTAAGAATGATGTGAACCTTCTCCTCCGCTTGAGTTACAATGTCGGGGCCAAACAATGTTCTTTCTCCTGCGCCCGACCAACCAATCGGAGTTCTGCATTTGCTACCATAGAGAGCCTCAAATGGTGCCATCTTTAGACTTTTCTGGAAGCTGTTATTGTAAGAGAATTCAGCATAAGGAAGACATTCTTCCCATTTCATGCCGAAAGAGATGACGCAAGCACGGAGCATATCTTCTAGAATCTGATTGATCCTTTCAACTTGTCCTTGCGACTGAGGATGGTAAGCTGTGCTGAAGTTCAATTTTGTCCCCAAAGCATTTTGGAAACTTCCCCAGAACTTGGAAGGGAAGATGCTTCCACGGTCTGAACTGATCTCAAGAGGAACCCCATACAGAGAGACAATTCTGTTGATATATAGCTCAGCCAACTGAATTGCAGAAATTGTTTCCTTGACTGGAAAGAAGTGAGCCACTTTAGAAAGCCTGTTAATGACAACAAAGATTGCATTGTTGCCCTTCTGTGACCTTGGAAAACCAGTGATGAAGTCCATCTCTACTTTCTCCCATTTCCATTCTGGGGTTTTTAATGGTTGTAGAAGACCAGAAGGTTTCTGATGGACAGCTTTAACTCTACGGCAGACATCACACTCTGAGACATACTTGGCACAATATCGTTTCAATCCAGGCCACCAATACTGTGTTTTCAAGTCCATGTACATCTTAGTGCTGCCAGGGTGGATAGAAAGAACAGAATCATGCGCCTCCTTGAGAACTTGCTCTCTCAAACCCGGGTAGTTTGGAACAAACATCCGGTGTTCAAAGAAAAGAGTGCCTTGGTCATCGACGTGGAAGGACTCATACTTTGGAAGCTGAATGTTGGAGATGATCTTTTTGGTGTACGGATCACCAAGTTGAATGGAGCGAACCTTTTCTTCCAAGAGAGGGGTTGCCAGAAGGTTCAGAAGATACCCTTGATCCACAATTTCAAGGTTGAGATGACGGAATTCCTTGCACAAGAGAGGCTGTTGTTCTTCCACCATGAGGTTGCTGACATAAGCTTTGCGGCTGAGGGCATCGGCCATGACATTAGCTTTGCCCGGAGTGTAGTTGATGGTCAAATCGAAATCATTGATTGCTTCAATCCACCTCCTCTGATGAAGGTTGAGATCAGGCTGTGTGAAGATATACTTCAGACTCTTGTGATCAGAAAAGATTTCACAACGGTTGCCAAGCAAGTAGTGCCTCCATACTTTCAAAGCAAAGACAACTGCTGCAAGCTCGAGGTCATGTGTAGGATAGTTGATCTCATGCGTCTTCAATTGTCGAGAGGCATAAGCAACAACTTGTTTTTCTTGCATAAGGACCGCACCTAATCCTTGCAAAGAGGCGTCACAGAATATATGGAAAGGCTTTGATGTATCTGGAGGAATCAAGACTGGTGTGGAAGTGAGCTTCTCTTTGAGTGTTTCAAAGCTTGCTTGACATGCAGGAGTCCAAAGGTATTTCTTGCCTTTCTTAAGGAGATCGGTAAGAGGCTTCGCAATCTTCGAGAAGTTCTGAACGAAGCGACGGCAATAACTAGCCAAACCCAGGAAACTCCGGACTTCTTTGACATTTACCGGAGGAAGCCAGTCAACAATTGTCTTTATAGTTTCTGGGTTGACGGCAATGCCCTTGTCAGAGATGACGTGACCAAGATAGGTGACTTGAGGGAGCCAAAACTCACATTTGGAGAACTTTGCATACAAGCGGTTCTCACGAAGTTTGTTTAGGACACACCGAAGGTGTTCTTCATGTTCTTCCTTTGACTTAGAATAGACTAGGATGTCATCCAGATAGACCACAACGAACTTATCAAGATACTCCATGAAAACCGAGTTCATAAGCCTCGAGAAGGTGGCAGGTGCGTTGGTGAGACCGAAAGACATGACCGTGTACTCATACAGGCCATAGCGGGTGGTGAAAGCTGTTTTAGGAACATCTTCCTTGCGAATCTTGATTTGATGATAACCACTTCTCAAGTCAAGTTTAGAGAATACCACAGCTCCAGCTAGCTGATCGAAGAGATCATTAATCCGCGGAAGGGGATATTTATTCTTGATGGTTTTAGCATTGAGAGCCCGATAGTCAACACAAAGTCTATCAGTCTTGTCTCGCTTCTTCACAAAGATGGTTGGGCTACCCCAAGAAGAAGTACTGTGCTGAATGAAACCCAACTTCTCTTGTTCATCAAGCTGACGTTTGAGTTCAGCCAACTCAGCAGGACCCATTTTATAAGGCCGCTTGGAGATAGGAGCTGTTCAAGCTCAATTACAAACTCAACCTCACGATCCGGAGGCATACCTGACAACTCTTCAGGAAAGACATCTGGGAACTCACAGACCACCAGAACACTCTGAATAGCTTCCATAGCATCAGCATTCAGAGCCGCCAAAGAGAAAAGCTGAATAGCAGGAGTCAGACTTGGAGAATAGACTATATGGCCTTCAGGAATTTTCAGAGAAACCGAGCGTTCAGCACAATCAATCACAACTGCATTTGCTGTCAACCAATCCATGCCCAAGATGACATCAATGTCAGAATTGCCCAGAATGATCAAGGAAGCCAGGAACGAAGAGCCACCAATCTCAATTTGATTGTCATGGCTGATATGAGCAGCCCTCATGTTTAAGCCAGGAGATTGTACCACCAGACGATGCAATAAGGGAACCATATCCAGATCATGCTCATGAGCAAACTTATGAGTAACAAAAGAATGCGAAGCTCCAGAATCAAACAAAACTCATGCAGAGACTGAGTTAACGAGAAGCATACCCATCACAACTCCAGGTGCATGCTCAGCTTGAGCAGCGTTGATGCAGTTGGCACGAGCAACAGTAGACTCGGGATTGGTGTTGATGTTGAGAGCCCGAGGTGGTGGTGCACGAACCATAGGAGAGCTTGCCGCTGATCTTGGAGGTGGTGGAGGAAGAGCCTTGTTGTTCATTGGACAGTTCCATTGTTGATGCCCAGTGTTTTCACAAGTGTAACAAGCACCAAGTGGACGTGGAGCAACGTAGCCAGGAACTCCGCCAGGCGCTCCAGGGTAGTTGTGGTTGTAGCCCCTGGGAGCAGCAGTGAGGAAGTTTGGTGGCCTTGCCGCATAGCTTGAAGGTCTTGGTGGAGCCAGGAGCGACGGTGGGGTGTTAGGAACCCAGACGCGACGCTTAGAAGGAGTTGACATAGCTGAAGAGCTTGCTGCATCACGGTTGTGTTTCTTTGACTCCTCAAACACTTGCCTACTTGCTTCTTCCTGCAGAGCTGTATGTTGGAGTTCCAGAAAAGACGCCGGTCTTGCATGTGTGATTGCATATTTAATCGATGCATTGAGCCCTTGTCTGAACCTCTTTTGCTTCTTCTTGTCATCAGAGATCTCATCGCCACCATAACGAGAAAGGTTCATGAAGTTTCTGATGTAGGTATTGACATTGTCATTGCCCTGCTTGAGGTTGAGAAAACACTTCCTTCATCCTCTCCATGACAATTTCTGATAGATATTGCTCTTTGAAAGCTCCAGTGAACTGTTCCCAAGTAGGCTGAAAACCAGTGTAGTTTGCCTTGAGGTAATTCTCCCACCATAGAGATGCATCTCCCTTCAGAAGGTGAGTGGCACACTTTACCCATTCTTGCTCAGGAACATCAGCAGTCACCAGTAACCTTGACATCTCACGCAACCAACCATCAGCATCAAGTGGTTGATCAGAAACATCAAATTGGCGTGGGTTGAACTTCAGGAAGCTTTTGATGTCTCCTCGCTTGGGAGGTGGAGGTAGCGGAATAAACTCATTCCTCCTGACACTTTCTTCAAATCACTGCTGGTTCTGCTGCATTGCGGCCAAGGCATTGGCGATGCTTGACAACGCAGCCCCCAGTTCAGGTTGTATGTCCTCCTCAGAACGGCGTGGTGGTGCCATCCTGTGATTGATATAAAACACAAGTTAGTACCATAATGGAGAATAATAATAATCCAAAATAGTACCAAAATGGAATTAACCAAGATTAAAGGATACAAAGTACTAAGATGATATTAAAATATCAACAAAGTTCAAAGCACCTAGAAGATATTAAGCATATCGCACACGACTGCACAAGGAGTGTGGTACACAAACTAACAAAGAAAAAATTTCCACAAATTTCGGCATTAAAATACCACTATATGTGCAAAACCACTTAACGAATCAAGATTAGTAACTCTACCAATTCAATATACAAGAGCGAATGAGAAAAGTAGTGGTATGGTCGTGACTCCATCCCGCACTTAAATCATTACTCCGCACATGAATAAGCAAAACACATATCCCAATACCTTCATGTTAAGATGAACCTAAAGATTAGTAACTACGGAAACGAACACTCCAAACAAGATAGCGTCGGATAACAAAGAGTAAGACATATCGCGTCGGTATACAACGAATCAGATAGATCGCGTCGGTTTGCAAAAGCCTGTCGGTATGGAATGTACCAACAGTTGATAACCAAAAGGCAGATAACGATAACATGTTGGATGCAACAGATAGACAAGGAATCCACACACACACGCACACACACACACTTTCTATGGTACTACGGAAACCCAGAACACGTGAATCCTAGTTTGAATTTTTTAGAAGAGGATTGAAAACGTTACACTTCCTTACCAGAAAAGGGTGGGTGGGTGGGTAAGAAGAAAAGTGGAAGCAGTCCTACTCTCGCGTTTGGTTTTTCCCTAGTATACATAGCTACCAAAATATTTTCTAGACTGACAACGACCATTTGGCTGAGACCCTGAAGGGCGGGATGGCTCTGATACCAATTGTAACTACCTCGGTGAATTACACTCTTAGTTACAAGCCTGGATGAGCGGAAATGGTTAAAATAGTACGGTGGGGCCAAATGCCACTCACAGGTAGACCTTTCGGCCGTCCTAACCATTTCCAAACCTCAGGACAAGAACGAGCGGCGTAATCGGCAGGCGAAGGGATCAACTACATACACAAATGAGTATGTATGTAAGCCACATACAACAGTCCTCAGAGCCATTCCATCTAAAAGAAATAGAAATATTGCAACGCCATACGGCAAGATCCAAATATCCTAGATAGATATAATAGCTTAGGATATCTCCTCATACATCAAACATCAGAGTATCAGGCAGAAGCGGAAACAAGATCCGAGTACGGGTAAGAAGCAAATCGGCATAAGATGCCCCATAAATAAACACATCCCGCCCACAGATCTCACGGATCCCCGTTCCCGGAATCTCTACACCGAGTGATCGTTGCCAACATCGTTCGTCTTCTCCACCCAGTATCCATCTTGCGAGTATACCTGTTCATCTGAATCAAACAATTTATCGTGTGAGACCCTAGGGGTACTCAGCAAGACTTTATGCCTCTAAAGGGGACACAACCTGGGGTGACGCAATTGCAGCAAAATATAATACCTAAGAATTCTATAGATACTCGCTATCCATCCGCCTAACCAAAGATAGACGGATGTCCGTTAATTAAGAACAACAGTTATAACAGTAATATTAACAGATCCACCCTCCTCCTCGCTTACCAACGAGGAAGCGGGCGAACAACCCCCCATCCATTGGCAGTTTTATTAACCATTCCATGAGTGTTGCACTATTTACTAGTTAGGTACTTAGTCAAATTAAAAGCGGTACTTTAGTTATACTTGTCTATGATCGAGAAACTGTGCTCCAAGTCGTCCATAACCGCGGACACGGCTTTCAGAAAGATTTACCCTGCAGGGGTGCACAAATAGCAACACACACTCGATCAACCTCGGAAAAACCAAATCAAAACCCAACGAGGCATTCACGACAAAGCGATCACAGGATTCAGAAATGTTTCAGGGGGCCACCCCACTAAGCTACCCGCAACGAAGTTGGCCGGCTCCGGAACGGACCCAGGGTTTGTGTGGATGGTGGTAAATGACTGGGAACCCGAAAATGTGACTGGGCTTGTCAATACAGCGAAAACATGTCATGGTCCTAAACAGTACAGGTGCTCCACGCACAATCTTAAATAAAGCAGTAAAACATGACATAAGTACAAGATAGTAATAAATCCCCAAACTACTTTGTGGCCCCAAGAAATAAGAATGAATCAAGCTCTGGCTCAGGGGGGTCCATAAGGCCTCCCGAATGTGGATAATGCGAATAGTCAAGGAACAGGAATCAAGTACTCGGGGTCCTACGGGACACAAGTGAGCATGAAGAACCAAATAGCAGATATTGCTCAACGGTGCCACTTTCATTAGTTATCCCATTACTACTCAGGTTAAGTTGTTTAGGTACCTCGTTACCCATCAGACACTCACATACCCTGCACATGCTGTTTTACGACCCGCATGGCTCAAACAACTCCTCTAGTAATGGCTCATGGGATGGAGGAACAAGCTTCAGTGGGGTTTAAAAGTAAAGGCTATGCAGTACTTGGGATTCAGTTTAATGCAATCGCGACTCAATGATGCAAGAATAAGATAGAGGCATTAGGTACTATATGTATGCAAGCATGTGGTAGTGCTTGCCTGGCAGCTCAGTTGAAGCGAGGGAAGGATCTGGGTAGTGCTCCTGGGATTCCTGATATATCCCCTGCTCAGCGTCTATTCGAAAAAGAACCAAACAAACAAGGGCCAACATAAATAGAGTGCACAAGCATATGAATTATAATGCGTCAAGCAAACAATCATGCCATGATGAATGATGCACAATTTGCATGGCAATAATGTAGCATGGCATGGGTGAGGTGTGGGGTACAAGAATAAAGCATTTTATTGAGTTTTAGTCACATTTTATACTCAAATAAGTTGCTGTATACTTTATATTTATATGATGCATGCTGCAATTCAGAACATGGAATGCATAGATAGAACGGGCTCGTCGTGCTGATCGATTTCGACATATTATTTGTCAAATTTGGAGTTATAAAACTAAAGTTATTAATTCATTAAGAAAAGGGCATTTTATTGTAATTTTAAACAATTTCGAAATTTAATTTGCCCAAAAGATATTTTGAATGGCATATTTGAATTCCTCACATTTTTTTGATTCCAAAACATATATCATATGTTGCAAAAGGATTTACATTTTAAAAGATATTTAAAACAGATTCAAATTTGAATTTAAAACAAAGTTTGAAAAAAATTACATTAAACAGCAAAACAGAAAACCTTTTGTACTCGCCCAGATCTAGCCACAGACTCAGACAAATGGGCCCAGGCTGACCTGGCGAAAAAACGACGCAGAGAAACCTTTCTCACCGCGGCTGAGCTAGACCATGAGGCTGACAGGTGGGGCCGGCGGTCTCGCGGGTCCACGACGCGCGCAGCCAGCCAGTGGGCGACACGTCGCGGATCCGGGGGACTGCGGGTTGAGGGGCTGGAGAGCTGGGGGGTTTCCTGCAAGATTGCCCGGGCGGCTGACTAGTGGGCCACGAGGTACCGCGGGTTGAGAGCGAAAACAAAAAGGGGGGATTTTGCAAAGTTACCACAGGCCCGCGGTACTGTAATTCTTCTCTGCGTTTACTGACGAGGGATCGGTGTTCGACGGGGCAGAGCGCGCGCGCAGGGATCGAACTCGCGTCGCGGGCTATCACGCTGAGGATGGTAGCCGGTGCGGCTGGGTATGGGTTGGTGATAGCTGGGCGGCTGGCGGCTAGATAGGTCTCTGCGAGGCACGTCACGGAACGGTCGGCAGCGTCTACCGTGCACCGAGGGCGCTCGACGGAAGGGACGGCGTCGGTAGGGGTCTCCGGCGAGGAAGAGGGTGTCAGGGAGGGGGAAGTACTCACCGCGGAGCGATTGCAGTGGTCGAAACGGGCAGGCGTGTAGAGAAACGACGACGAGGCTGGCGGCCGGCGATCTAGGGTTTCCGTCGGGGCGTCGGCGTGCAGCTCGGCCTGGGACGTCTCCTCCTCGTTGGCGTTTACAGGGCGGCGCAGGGGAGCAGCGCGATCGTCCTCGACACCCGCGTTCGCCACGCCACCGGCTGGTTTAAGAAGGGGCGGTGAAGGCCGACGGTGAACGACACGGTGGCAGGATCTAGCGACGGTGGAGAAGAAGGAGAGGGGGCAGAGCTAGGGGTGGATCTAGAAGCATAGGAGACGTGTGGGGTGAGGTAAAGCGAGCGAGAGGGAGGGGTAGATGCCGTGGGGATCGGGGTAGATAAAGGTGGCTTCGGCCACCTTTCTCCGTCTACCCCCTCACGTGCTCGGCGTGGGGCTCGGCCTGGTTGGCTGCAGGCATGGCAGGTGGGTCAAGGGAGAGGCAAGGCTCGGCAGTGGGTCCTACTGGCAGCGAGAGAACGGGAGAGGGAGGCTCGGGTTAGAGCTAGGGTTAGAGGAAGGGAGTGGCTCGGGTTAGGGTTTAGATGGGGTAGAGAGAGTGGTAGGGGTTAGCTGAGGTGGGCCAAGCATGGCAGGGAGAGAGAGAGGCCAGGTGGGACCAGCATGTTAGAGAGAGGAAGAGAAAAGAGAGAGGTGAGATGAGAGAGGGGTGGTAGGGATTAGGGTTTAGCTTATGTGTTTGGATTTTAAACATGTTGATAAGATCAAACCAAAAGGAGAAACATGAGGGCTTGAATTATCAAGAGATGAGGTGGAGGAGTAGCCAAGAAAAAGAGAAAGAAAAAGATGTAAGAGAAGATGCCCTCATTTGATTCATGCATGGAGATAAATAAAAGAAAAGATGTTGATGAGAAAAGGGAATGGTGGAGAGATGATGTAGAGGATTCCCCAAAGAAGAACCACTAAAACAAAGGAAAACAAAAGGGTTAAAGGTGGTGATGGTGGTTGCATGGCCCATGCAAAAATAATAGATGCCATGATTTATTTTGTGAAAACAATAATAATATGGCATTATACTTATGCATTTCCAAGAAGTGGAATAAAGCCAAACAGAAGAATTTATCGAAGTAGGTCCCTCCTATCTCCCATGAGCTAGATTAAATACCAAAAGAAAATAAAATACAAGCTCATGGATAAAGGGATGGTGGAATTATAAGGTGGTGACAAAGAGAGGTGGTGGAATTGGAATAAAAGATATGCCCCCAACTCAACTTGGGCACTTAAACAATATATCAATAACCAAATACAATATCAAGTGGCAAATACAATTAATAATGCATATGAGAGAAAAATCAAATGGCAAAGGATTTTATATGATGCTCAAATGCAAGGTGGCATGATGACATGAGCATGATATAATTATGATACAACAATTATATAGGAAGTAGTATATTACTAGACCAAGTAGCATTACCATTGTTAGACAAATGAGATGCTACAGAGACAATATTACATAGATATTTTATCACTAATCAAATATCTAACTCTAGAGCGACGATACACTAGAGGAATAAGCACACGTGAGCAGTTTTTTGTGTCATCGAATGGTAGTTAGCAGTCACTTTCAAGACA
This sequence comes from Avena sativa, assembly GCA_916181665.1. Taxonomy (NCBI): domain Eukaryota; kingdom Viridiplantae; phylum Streptophyta; class Magnoliopsida; order Poales; family Poaceae; genus Avena; species Avena sativa. The sequence continues at coordinate 430,698,412 of OV702292.1, read as the reverse complement.
TAAGGCCTAAGCACCTTGAACGTCAGAAAAATCTAGTCCTAATATCATGAGCAGTCACAAACTCTTCCCAATCAATGTCCATAATCACCTCGTTTGTATTCATAGCTCGTGATCTTCATATACTAGGTACAACCGCTATCTATTTTGAGCTTTAAGCTCCTAAGTTTCCGAGGACAAAACAATCGGAGGAAAGATCTCGGTATACGCAAGGTTGTTAGACCATTATCGCACGACCCCTTATCCTATAGCACCATGGCAAACGTATTAGGGGTGTCGTCTTCAACATAGTATCCAATCTTCGATCGATGTCGTCTCTTGGTAGCGACACATTCATCCGCAGCGTTAGCATCCTTACATAGCAAGGCATGATAAATAACCCGCGTCGGAAGCTCTTCTAGAAAAAACATCGATCTTTTTACCTTCGTCAAGTCTATCTTGGAACATACTGTAATCGCTTCTTCATTTACCAAACTAAACATATTGGTTGCCATCACCACCTTGTTCATGCAAGGTGTCGTTGCTTCATTTCTGCTCTGTTGTAGCCTAAAAGAACTTCTGACAGCGGCCTTGGCCTGTATAAGCGACACTCCCATGCATGTTTCTTCCATGCGAGTCGTTTCCATATGTAGCCTCGTCTGCTCTAGCCTCGGATACCTTATGAGGGCGACCTTGGCTTGTAGAAGCGACACTCCCGTATTTGTACTCCTCGAAGCTCGAACCGTCTGAGTCTTTAATTTAGCGTGCATTGTATCTGTCTGAGAATTAAAGCAAACCTCAAAGATAGAAGAAGCATGTCGTTAGATAATCATACAATAATCGCACGTAAAACTAGAACTTGAAAATCGCGAACCAAGCTCTCTTAAAGATAGAACGGGAATTGCGACCGAAATGAGATGGAATATAACATAGAAGAATGGAAATATAAGTGGGGAAGCAGACTCTGATGACTCCACAAAGGAGCGATGGTGTGGCTAACAACGTGGAATAGGTGAAGCGTCTAGAAGAAGAGCCCAGCGGACAAAGCAACGATGATAGTAGAAAGTACGTAGGATAGAAAGTACTCACCTCCATAATAGTCGAAGAATGACAGCCTCAGTCGTCCAACATTCACACACCCAAGGTTGAAAAAAAATGGCGCATAAGAGCAGAAACGTGGCCTAGCTGTTGGCCTAACACGACGTGCTGCTCACAACCTGAGATGCAATGAAATCTGGGAAAAACGGAAACTGTAAGCATCATTGTCCGACGAACACATATAAAAATAAACAGACACGCAAAAAAACCTAGGAGAACCATCAAAAAAAATCGTAAGAAGTATTACCGGATGAAATCGTGTTAGAAAAAGTAGAGCGAGGCTAACTTACCACGTACACAGAGCTTAGAGTTCATAGTCCCAAGTGGAAGTAAGCATACTTCGCTGAGAGAAATACCGAAGCAAAAGAATAAACATCAGAACATACCGAGTATGACAGTAAGCAGGCATAAAATCTACAAACGAGGAAAACAAAATTTTGAAGTACAGTGCATCGAGGAAACAATACCTCGCTATCAGATTAGACGAGCGGAGCGCGCGACAAAGTAGAGGATGCAGACGTGTGAACACGTCCATGACTAAGATGACGATGCTGTAGAAAAGGGACAAACAATCAAAATAAGCAGTGACAAATGCAGCCGAACTAAATACACTAACAAAGTGGTGTATAAAAAGGAGATGAGACCAAAGAAACGCGAGCAACGTACCGTTCATCCAAATGAAGAGGCAGACGGAACCCGAAGAGAAAAGTGTGTGATATATTTCTCTCTTTGAAATAACAAAACATACACAATGAAATAGTCGAATAAGAAGACGATTTAGGAAAAAAGAAAAACAATAAATAAGAGAAGGCGACTTATGAAGGAATACACATTGTTTTGAAGAGCTCAGACCGAGAATCAGAAACCTTGCAAAAGCAAACATCCCAAGTCGATCTAAAAAGGGCATATATATATATATATATATATATATATATATATATATATATATATATATATATATATATATAGATATAATAACATTACATGTGTTCATCCGATAGCATGCAGGTGGCTGAGACAGTTGACCCCATGGCACGAATCGGGACAATGGAGGATGACGTCGTCGCCATCGACATATTGTACGCTTCGCACATGCCGATAGTAGTCGAAGATGGAAGGAAGGAGATAAAGAAGGAAGCGTCCTCAAAATACGAAATAAGGAAGAATGGACGGAAGGATAAATCTAATGAAGTACCCTCCCGACATAAAATCATAGTGGAGAAGTGTGCAACGCGCTTTATCTCTTCCGCGCCAACGAGATCCACTTCACGAACTAACCACAAGAAACCATGGTCGGGGAGGGATAACACTCGTAGGCCTGCTCTGGACAGGCACCATAGTACGACCTGGCCGCGTAAAAAAGTGGACGCCTAGAGTATACGCTGCTAGGTGGGCCCTCCACCACAAGAATATGTGTTTGCCCATGCTTTTAGATGCGACCTCAGCTGCCATCTCAGCTCACCGTTGTGAGAACATGCGTACATCTAGAGCATAGGTTGCCATGCTGGCCCTAATCGGGCCCCACGGCCACGAGGATTAGCCGTCGTCACGGGCTCACGCCGCAACATCCACTATGTGTGGGCCCCATTTTTGTGATAACCTATGTCCGATCATACTATACCTTGCCACGTCAGCTTTGGACAGGACCCACGCCCGCGAGAAAACGCTGCCGCCTAGGGTATACGGTACCATGTCATCTCAGAGCAGGCCACACGACCGCGGGAATCGGCACCTGGCATGGGCTCATGGAGCCATGTCGACTCTAGGTGGGTCCCACCACCCGGAGGGTGCAGATCATTGTCGCCCTAGAACGCCTCTCACAGAGCGCGATCTTGCCCTTGTACACTGATGTCGGACCCATGGCGCGTGTGTGGCCCACAATTCATCGATGCGGGTATGATGCCACGCATGACACACATTCGTGCTCTAGAATCTTTCGCCTGGGTTCGCAGCAGGACCCACCTCATGGGATAACAACGCTCCGTCACGACATTGTCGTGTGTCCTTTTTATCATCCATCCCACGACCGAAAAGAATCGAGACGACTTGGATAGCATTTTGAGTTGAAACAATCTAGCACTATTATTTACTCCTGATACATCTTATTTCCTACAGATCTAATAAAACAAAAAACAAAATCTAATTATAAGATTTTGGGGTATCTTTTCCTCCGGATCTGTTCCATCCGCCGGGGACCATAGGTGGACCATACGATAGCCATGGAATGATGGCCTCCTTAACGCCATTATCCTTGTGGCATGCGGTTATGACCTCGCCGATGATCTGGCCTCCATTATCGTCGCGGCATGTGCTGATGACCTCACCCAAGATCCGACCGCTGCCCTCGGTGAGCCTATTCTGGCTGGCCTGCTAGTCGTGAATCTGCAAGAGAAATGAATGCTAGATTAGAAAAGGTGAACCAAAAAATCAGGGAAATGCAATTTGAAGATGGGATAGCGAACATGTACATGAGCAGTGGAGGACTATAGCACGAGTTGAGTAGATTGGGCAGGACCGACTAACTACCCCTTGGGCATATCTATGTTCGGAGTGGACATAGGGAGTGCCTTATAGAGATAAATCCTAATGAGATCTAGGTTTCGAAGTGGAAAGAAGGAGAACCTGAGATATAGGGTTAGCAATGGAGGGAGTGCGGCAGCGTGGGGAGACTGAAGGGTAAGTGTGTTACCTGTATTATATAGGGTTGGTTTTCTAGGCCATTGAGTAACTGAGGTTGTATGGGTCTCCACTGCTTAAAGCCATGTAGTGATCAATCGGTACAAGACGAAGAACCTCAGGAACATTTCACAGATCTTAACTACCTTAATAATTTGGTACAATCAATAAAGAAAATGGTAGTAATTAAACAATTTACACATCTTAACTAATACCTTAATTACTATAGAAAACAGTAGGAAACACTTCACACATATTAATTATCGAGTAATATGAAGAACAACCAGGATCGAATGACATCAATCATCTTTAGCCATGGCCTCTAGCTTCTCTTGGATCAGCACTTGCACATCTGATAAAGCCAAGAATGACCACTTAATTACGTCTACCTTGTTTATATCATCATGTTGTTCTTCTTCTAGATGCTTCTGAAATACCTGGTCGGATATCACAAATTTCTTGGTTGGGCAAGTCTCCACATCGCAAGCAACATACGCGAAAGCTGAGGCGAGTGTGAATCATTGATTCATTCAACCATCATGCACTCATGTGATTTATAGTGGCACCCCATGAACTTGCGGCCGGTGTCCATACCTTCGTATCCCATGAGTCGATGCGGGAGTATGACACACTCGCACTTCCGCCACGTATCATCGATGCCATTCCAGTGCTCCTTGTGGACTCACTTGGGCACTTTATCCTCCTAAGAAGAAAATCCCCAATTGTTTCTGGCCAATATCGAAAAAATGAATAGTAACAATTTTTGATTGAAAAAACCAATAGCTAGAGGGTAACGTATGATGCCTCCGTTGTGCTCAACCACATTATCGGCTAGCATCATCATGTTTTGTCACTAGCACCGCCAGCGCCGCCGATACAGTCGCTACCCCCATTGATGGGTTCCAACATCCACTTCGCGAGGTTGGTATGGTGTAGAGACAATGATGAGTGGCTCAGGACACGTCTGTGAGTGCTGGTGGATGGTGATAAGTAGGGGGAACAACTCCTCATGGTGGGACAAAAATGTTAGCGACACGGGCTTGACCAGTCATCGCAGTGAAGATGACAATTGTCTAGTGGGGACCCACATATAACGTCCTACACCTAGCATGACACACAAAATAATGCTTGTATTCTTCTAGCATGGCAATACCGAGTGTCGTTTTTTCATGCCACCTACCGCCGCACCTGAACCAGCATCCTGTGTACCATGACGGATATGAAGTCGCTAACTTAATTAGCCGTCGAGGAAAGCATGTCTGCTGGCTAACCTACTTTTCGAGGTACTTTTTGCTTGTGTTGTCCCCAAAAGTGTCGAGGACAGGGGTATTTTTATAGTGAATATTGTTTCTTTCTTAATAGTTTGAAACTTTCACCCAACAACATTGTTTACTACACCAAGATGCACCCATCTACCAAATGTGCAAACTATATCATAAACGATGATATTGATATGGCCATGACCTTGGTTTTCGGGTTGAAATCGAAGAATGTTTATACATGGTAGCACAATGTTGTGAAGCTATTTTTTAAAGTTGAAAAACCTTATGTTTATCGTTTTCATGGAAGATAGTACATGTGATAGGATGCCATGCATACGTCTTTTGTTTTTCTAATTTTTTATTTCATTCGATTGTTTTGAAAATGGAGTCAAATTTATTGGCATGCAAATTCTTAGCAAGAAGTTAAATCTTTTAAAATTCTCGGTTGTTTTTTATACATTGATTCCATGGGGGTACCCCCAAAAGTTTTTTGTAAAACTTTAAAAGCAATTTACCGATTACTTGTAGTTCAAATTCGACTTAATTTCGATAAATTGACATAATATCATTTAAGTGAGAGAAGTTAGCTACGAAGGTTGAAAACTCATAGGACTTGGGGATCACAAGTAAAACATGGTCCACTATGTCTGAAATTTAGGCTTGTGGCATTTCGAGCCATATTCTTCGTACTTTCTGTATAGAAAAACATTCATGTCACATGAAAAATTGGTAATGTGTTTCCCCAACGGTTGGAAACTCCCACAAACAACATTGTTTACTACACCGAGATGCATCCATTCTAAATGTGAGAAGTGTATCATAAACTATGACGTCGACATACCATGAACATGATAGTTCAGGTTGAAACCCAAGAATGTTCATACATGGTAGGCCGGTATTGTGAACCAGCCAAACGGTTTTTAAAAAAATTATCAAAATAACATGTTTCTCATTTTTCATGGAAAGTAATAAATGTAAGAGGATACCATGGGAAAGCATTTTATTTTTATTTTTCTTTACTTGGTTGAATATTTTCAAATAGGGTCAAATTTGTCGACATGTAAATTCCTAGCAAGAAGTTTTTTTTTTAAAACTCTCATTCGCTATATATATTGACAGCTTATGTATATTCAAAAGATATTTTGGAAAATTTTAAAAGCAACCTATCGCGCTTACTTATAGTTCAAATTTTACCTAATTTTGTTAATTGACATAAAGACATTTAAGTGGGGGAAGTTAGCTAGAAAACTTAAACAATTCTTAAAACCCGGGACTTGTAAAAAACATGTTCCACTTTATCCAAAAATTGGGCTAGTGGTATTATTATGTTAATTGTTGTAGGTCCCGAATGACTAGCAGAGATGCTTTGGTGAAAGTACATGTTACATCAAGGACCTAAAAAATAATAAATTAGTTCCAAGTCCATACATTTAGTACAAAAGACCCTAAAATTAAGCAAATAAAAAGCAATCGAATCTGGATCCTCCACCTAGAAGCTAAGCCATACTCTTCTTGTACTACTACTGTACTTGCTTCACACAAAAAACACAGAGCATTAATCACTTTCAGACTAGCTTGCTATGAGTATTCTTCCCCTCTCCTTTTTTCTTTTATTAATGCGGGCGTGTTTGTGCTTCTTCTTCGTAGGGTGTGAAATGGAGAACCTGGAGCATGAAGTAGTATAAAAATATTGGAAGGCTGGTCAGGTCTCGATGAAGTGCATCGAATGCGATGTGACATATCAACAATCCTTTGTTAGTAGGAGGGGTACATCGAATGTTGATCTTTGGAATAACCTTCCCTCTTGATGTTTGTGAAGTAAGTAAACATTTTGAAACTAGAAAAGTTTAAATGTTTGAATTGCTAGTGCTTTTCCGCCAAGGCCCAAAATGCGCACACGTGCACAACACCACATCGTAGACTAGGGAGAGATCATTCACCGATGCGGGGTTGCAGAGATGGGGGAATGGATGGTGGAGGAACTAAGGGAGAGAGAAAACATAATTTTTTGCGTGCATATATAGGTCCCAAATTTTACTATTACTAGTAGAGTGTATCGTGTACCTCGTGTCAGGAACCCATCATAGCTTTGCTCTGACATCGCACCACCTTCAACTTCTCTTCGCTACTCTAGCACTGCCTACCTTTTATTCTTTCTGCTCAAAGTAGCCTCTTCTTGATCGCTCTTTGTTTTTTCCACAATTTCGACCCATAGTTTTCGTACTTCTTGCTTTTATACAATAAACATTCGTGTCACTTGGATTTTTTTATTTTCCTAATAGCTGGAAACTTCCGTTGGCAACATTGCTTACCATACAAGATGCACCCATCCACGGTACCAAGTATGGGGACATTATCATCAAATATGAAGTGTATATGGTCACAACCTTGGTCGTTCAGCTTGAAACCCAAGATTGATCATACATAATAGACCAATTTTGTGAAGCAGATTTTTCAAAAGTTTTCAAAACATATGTTTATCATTTTTCATGGTAGGTATTACACGCAACATGACTCCATGAGAAAGTCATTTGTTTTTTCCGTTTCATTTATTTGCTTTGATGTTTTTTAGGTCAGGATAAAATTTATCGGAATGCAATTTCTCTACAAGAAGGTGAATATTTCAAAACTATTGGTTGTTCTCGATATATTGACTTCCTGGTGAGTACCTTCATAAGTTTTGTATACAATTTTAAGAGCAATATACCCCTTGTAGTTCAAATCTGGCCTAATTTCGATAAATCAACATGAAATCAGTTAAGTGGGCGGAGTTAGGTAGAAAGCTTGAAAGCTTGCAAAATATGAAATCACCATTGAGAGAGGGCGGTGGTGCGTGTCGTACCATATGACTAGGCCTAGCATATCCTCGACCGCAACCAACTTGTGCTGCTAGACTAATTATTTTTGTGTATATTCGTACCTTTTTTGTTCATAACACTAGTAGTTCTACTATAAATCATTGGAAACAGTTGTTATGTCCTGCTTAATTCAGGTGTAGTGCTGGTTTTCAACTGCTCATTTTGGTTGCTGTGAATTATCGTTGCATATGTTATGCATCACATAAATGAAAAGAGTGTGTTTTAGAGAGATGTATAACGTAAAGACAAAGGCGTAATTGCAATACAGAACGACTGATAGTAGTAGTACTACTACGAATACGATAAATTAATATCAACACAATAAAGTTCCAAACTCACGTGCATACATCGTATATGCACTAGTTAGAAACTAAGTTACCCATAAATCAGATCGTGAGATCATATTTAGTCACTATCACCCGTGGCATCTTAGACTGCATCAACTGTCACACCGTGATAGGATAATCATAAAGGTGTACATTGGGTATTATAGAGGGACATGTTGAGGCGTATGCATGAAGATCGGGATTTGTTCATCCGCGTGATAAGAAGATACACTGGGCCCACTAGGTGAGATTGTATCTAATAGGTTGCAACGAATGAGTAGGTCATGTGGATATGATATCACAGTAACGAGTTAAATAGACTTGTCGGTAACAATATTAGTATGTTCATACTAATGATTAAATCTCGAACAAGTCATGTATCAAAAAACCAAAGGATTTGGACTTGGAGTTTATGGTTCAAATGATAATGCATTATGGAATGCATAGGGGTTATTATGGACATCTCGGTCCCGCTAATGATCATTGATATGAAAGGGTTTTCAATCATGTTTGTCATGTTCCCGAACCATAGGGTAACACATTTAGGGGTCTTATGATGATTTGATATCATTTTGGAATCGTTGGGATCACCATTAGAACGAAGAGAGAAAACCGGAAGTGTTTCAGGTAAAGTCTGAAATCGTCCGGAGGAGTTTTTGATCATGAGGAAATGTCAAATATGTTTTTAATATTAATTACCAGAATTAATAATAAAAATAATATTTAAAAATTAATTTTAATGGGCCAAATCCTTGGAGGGAAAAGGCCCAAGAGGGAGCCACCCATGGGGCAGCAGTCGCCGCCTAGGGCATCCACTGACTGGCCTTGGTCCATCGCACGGGGTGGGTGGGCGGGACGGGTAGGGCCCACCCGGTCGTCCCCTCCCTCCTTGGTGCGCACCTCCCCGTCCCTACTCCTTTAGTCCCACATTGCCAGCTGGCAAGGTGGGGGTCCCTCCCTTTCCTCCTATATATAGATGGGAATAGGGGCATGAAAAGAACAATAAATAAATTGGGAATTTCCTAAGGCATTTTTTATTAGGGGATTTCCCCCTCTCTCTATCGCTGAATCTCATGTGTGTGGTTCCAAGAATAAGTGCATGAATGGGAGACTACACCACCCCGTCACGCTGCCACGTTGCTATATCCTAGTTCCAAAAAGTCTATTTACGCATCTCGGCTAGATCAGGGAGAACAAGGGTCGCCGTCGGACACCGGACGTGTGCGAGACCGTGGAGGCTCTACCACTTGTTGTGTCGAAGCTATAGTGAAAGGACCGGGAGGTGATGTGCGAGGAGCAATGCGACGTCTAGGTCGGCTATGAGTACGACTATATCACAAACATTCCCCACAAACGTAAATGCTTTTGCTCTATGAGGGCATGCCATCGAGACCTCATCTCTGTTACTACATTAACTCATATACAAATCTTGGCATAGGTGTTGCACGAGCTAGGATTTTTTTTGTTTTCTATCGTGAACCCCTCTAGTGGTATTAGAGCCTGTCTATCCATAGTTATGCTATTACGGGTAGAACACATGTTGAATATGGGCATTGATCGTCTAGTTGTTTCCCTCCCACGTGTACTTGTTTATATCGCAGCACTGTGATATGAAGTGGCCTGGACTGACCTTACGTGTAAGCTTACGCGATATTGGTATTTGACATACGGCTTGTACCGTATAAGTGTCTAGTATGTGTCTATCTCTCTCAAGGTAGTTGATATGGTATTTGCAGTGGAGGGCCCTGAGAATATAGTAGAGAACAACTATTTGATCAATGTTGTGGTTGATGTTTGTAGGTATGAATAGTTCTACCTCAAAAGTGCTAGCAACCACATAAAATATGCAAGAGAAAAAGTAGAGGCATCTAACTTTATTTTATAGGGGCAAGTAATGTGATATGTTCATTTTCTATTATTGTATCAAACACACTTTCATGTAAAGCAACTGGCAGGAGCCACATGGTTGTTCATTCTATTCTTATGGCTTGCGTGCCGAGACAATGATGTAAAGTAGTTTGCTTATTGTTACTAAGCTATAGTAGTAGTGGATCATGATGGACGACCAACTGACAACATCATGGACTTGGCGTCATGCTGGTAGGCATGATGGGGATCATGCTAGGGCATGTGATGGAGATCATGGCGCAGCGGACGGTGGTGATCAAGGCGCAGGACATGAAGGACCATATTATATCACACACATAATAAATTGCATGTGATGTTAATCCTTTATGCATCTTATTTGCTTGCTCGAATTAGATATGCGGTGGTAGCAATTATAAGATGATCCCTAATTAATACCAACATTAGTGTTCTCCCTAAGTGTGCACCACAAAAAAAATCATCATTACGGGGCGGGCCGTGATGATTGGGTGCAAACATCTCGACATTCGCATACGGTGGGTGCAAGCCATGTGTGCACAACAAATATACTTAGGTTAAATTGGCAAGCCTAGCATGTGTAGATGTGGCCTTGGAACATGAGAAGATCGAAAGATCAAGCATGAGTCACATGAATGATGTGATCGACACAATGTTGTCCACCATTGCAGCTATATCACCGGCCATGACGATCATGGTGGTGTAGTGAATTTGGATCATGTAATCACTGAAACAATCTTAGGGATGATAGTTTCAATGGGAGTTCATGTAATAATTTGATTATAAAACTTGAACTCTTATTATGAACTTAGTCTTATGTCTTTGCAAATGTCTTTGTAGATCATGGCATACAAACTTGTATGTTTCAACCATGGGTCCTTTTCTGTGATGAGATGCTTAACGTAGATGGGTCAAACTTCATAGACCGGTATCAATGCTTAAAAGATGTAAAAATCATCGCAAAGGATGCACTCTACACTATACAAGAACCACACTACAAGAAAAGTTGGCTTTTACAACGGACGATTTTCGTGGTTGAAGGCCCTTTTTTGTGGTTAAAAATTCCTCTACGACGGATAACCTCCGTGGTAAAAGCCTCGTCACAAAAGAATCTACCACGAGTTTATTTCGGCCATGGCAGATCACACCCTTCAGTCACGAAAACTTGTTCTGTCATAGATCTGTTCGTTAGCTGCGTTGACTGTTGACATCATGCAAACGACCACGTGGCAGCCGACGTTAACGGGCGGTTATCACGGTTAACGGTCACAAAAACCGTTGCAGAAGCCAGGCCTAGCCAAGGCATACTAAATATTAAGTGGGCCAGCCCATGAGGAGATCCCAAGAAGAAGAAGGCCCATTACTGTTTCGTCCTACACTATTTGAAATGGGGCAAAAATACAGGCAGTAGCAGCCCGCGAACTTTCAGGCCCAATATAGTTTCGGCCTACAGAAGGCCCACATTGTTTGAATACCGTGCGACCTGTTAATAGTCTGTGTCAAATCGGTTCGATATTGTTAAGGCCTACGATCGGTCCATCACTGTTCTCGTAGCTCCTCCTAGGCCGCCTACTAACGTCCCATCTTTGAGAATGTCCGAAATTGTTCTGGCCTTTCACTGTACCGTCTGTCAACTATTCAAGCCCACACACGACCCGCAACTGTTCTGATCTGGTACTGTTCTGGCCTGGCAATATTGCCGGATGTTACTATTTTTGCCTGGTAATTTTTTTGGTCTGCTACTGTTCTAACTTGTTACTGTTCTGGTCCATTACTGTTGTGGTCCTTTACTGTTTTGGCCTGATACCATTCTGGCCTATCACTTTTCTGGTATGTTACCATTCTAGCCCGTTACTGCTTGGCCAGTTACTATGTTGGCCTACCGCTATTTTGGCTTGCTGGTGTTATGGTCTGTTACTGTTATGGCCTGTTACTGTTCTAGCATGTTACTGTTACTACTTGCCACCTAAGGGAAGGCTCATTACTTTCACGGACATCTACAGTTTCAGCCTTTCTAAAGCCCATGCAATTATCATAAAAGGAGTATAATTAGCGAGCATATTTTACTGTTCATGGTAGGCCCAATACAAGATGGACAAATAACAAAGTCCTATACTCTTACCTGATCGACCTAGCTAGCGCAGTTATGGTACCGCCTATCGCCGTGCGTGGACGGCGTCAACTAAATGCCTAAATGGCCTATGCGAGTTATCTAGATATTACATCAGCTGCAAACTTCTTAAAAATATTACATAATATCAACTCAAGGGAAAGAAAATTCAACATTTTAGTTGACAATCAAGTTGATAGCAGAATCTTCAATTTGCTTTCTCAATCCATCAACTATATCTCCCTTTAAGTGTAACAATTACATTGGAAAACCACCTTGAGTCCTTTTAAAAAACACCTTGAGACATGACCTTGGAGCCCCCTCTTTGGTGGCGGTAGCAATAATTGCAGTCAACTAAGTAATAACAAATTAATACAGCAAACAAGACAAACTACTCATAGCTAAGAATAAACCAAATAGAAATTATAACTACATAATACGAACTTGTAGAGCAGGAATGCAAACCACGAATGAACTATATAATAGAGGATAGTTATGTTGTTGCTTAGGATAAACCAGAACCAGATACAAGATATAATGGCGTGGCTTGTGAACCTGTAGAACATGACAAACAAGCATTAGACAAGTATGGATACAATGAAATAAACAATCAAACAAAGTGTTTCTTAGAATTTAGCAAATATAAACTAGCCAGGTCATTTCGGCAAATATGTATGGAAGAAGTGGTATCTCCTGGAATGCAAGAGATGTTGGGTGATTCGGAATTTGTGATGAGCTACACAATGGCATGCAGTTATTATCGTAGCTAAGAATGAACCACATAGAAATTATAACCGCATCATACCAGAACTTGTCGAGCAGGAATGGAAAACACGAATGAACTATACAGTAAAGAATAATTATACCGTTGATTAGGACGAACCAACATCAGATAGAAAATATATAATGGCATCGCTGGTGAACCTGTAGGCTGTGCAAACTAACATGTTACCTTTTTTAGCTCTACGCAAAGAAAAAGAAAATAGTCGGTGTTGCAGCTTCTGAAGAACTAAATGGCAACAACAAAATTATAATCGAACTAGTATGAAGAGTTTGAATGGGTACTACAGGATAGCAGAACAATGCCAGGGAGGAAATAATAGCAGGAACTTAGCTCGGGAATAACCAGATAGATTCAGTAACTATGAAGCAGGAAACACACTAATATTTTCTACTGACATTACATTTTGCAAGAACTACACAATAGCAGGGAATTACTGTTGTATAGAGTAGGTAAGAACATGTGCACGACAAAATAACAGACATGTGCATGACTTGAAATTTGTAGAGCAGCGAATGCAAACTAACATGTCTAATGACCTTGTATGTACTAGCACGAAGAATAGACGTGCCCAGTAAATTGTATGTACTAGCACGATTATAAAATGCAGGTCACTGTGACATGCTTGAACCTGCTATACTGCTGACAAAACAAAAACGGGTTGGTGATTTGGTTACCTTGGTCGGAAAGGTGCCTAAGCATCATCGATACCATGCGGGTGACGTCCAGGTCAATGAGGGTTCTACGGTTGCGGTGGCTATTGGCATCGGGGAAGGAGATCTTGGGCGGTCGATGCCAGTGCAGTCAACGGTGATGCCCGTGCAGCTGGTCTGGAGCGGTGGACATGGAACTTGTTGAACTAGATCCCGTCTGGTGGACAATGGTGAAGCTGCTCTGGTACGGTTGGGTAGCTTTCGACGGTGGGAAAGCAGAACATGGGTGATCGACGATGACATAGGTGCGATCAGCAAGATCACAGCTCCGCTGGAGTGGCAGAGAGACCTGGTGAACTAGATCCGATGGGCTGGGCGTCGACGAAGCGGCTCCGGGGCGATGCGCGCAGTGTCCATGGAGGTGAGGGTGTGGGAGAGAAGCCTGAGATTTGGGAGGGCCAGCGGGAAAGACTGCGAATCAGGACTATGGAGGTGAACATAAAATAATTATGATCGTGCCCCCAAGCTACCGACTTTAGCATGCCCATAGGGCGTCTAAACAATGGGTAGAATGGGAATTTTAAAGTCAAAAGTTTTTGAAACAGAGGGGCATGAAATGCTTCAAAGTCGGTGTTTGATTTTGCCGCTCGATTAAGATTTTGAATTTGGATAATAATATAAAAATGGTAATCCCCCGGTGGGAGATTTTGCGTCAAGATTTTTGAAACGATGGGCGGGAAATGCTTCAAGGTCGGTGTGTGATTTTGTCCGTAGATTGAGATTTAAATTTGGCTACCGGACAAATAATAATAATAGAAAAATGGTACTCCCTGATGGGAGATTTTTCCTCAAAGTTTTTGAAATGGTGGGGCAGGAAATGCTTCAATATCGGTGTGTGATTTTACTGCTCGACAGAGATTTTGAATTTGGCTACCAGACAAATTATAATAGAAAAATGGTACTCCACGATGGGAGATTTTGCCTCAAAGTTTTTGAAATGGTGGGGCAGGAAATGCTTCAAGGCCGGTGTGTGATTTTTCCGCTCGATAGAGATTTTGAATTTGGCTACCAGGCAAATAATAACAATAGAAAAATGGTGCTCTACGGTGGGAGGTTTTGCAAAGTTTTTAAAACGATGGAGCGGGAAATGCTTCGAGGTCGGTGTGTGATTTTGCCACTTGATTGAGATTTTGTATTTGGCTACCAGACAAATAATAATAATAGAAAAATGGTACTCCATGGTGGGACATTTTGCCTCAAAGTTTTTGAAACGATGGGGCGGGAAATGCTTCAAGGTCGATGTGTGATTTTGCCGCTTGATTGAGATTTTAAATTTGGCTATAGGACAAATAATAATAATAGAAAAATGGTACTTCCGGTGGGAGATTTTGCTTCAAAGTTTTTGAAACGGTAGGGCGGGAAATGCTTCAAGGTTGATGTGTGATTTTTCCACTCGTTTGAGATTTTGAATTTGGCAAGAGTCTAAGTAATACTAGAAAATGCTACTCCATCGGTGGGAGATTTTGCCTAGAAATGTTTGAAACGGAGGGGCGCGAAATGCATATGAGTCGGTGGGGATTTTTCCATTCAGTTTTATGATTTTGAATTTGGTTAGCAATGAAGTAATAATAGAAAAGGATAGTTGTAGACTAGTATGCTATCTGGTCAGGAATTGAAGACATAGAGTCACATCAACTGATCATCCATTACATAATTGCACGGAACATTGGTAATTTTTGCCGCTCAACTAAGATTTTGAATTTGGCTAGCGTACACGTAAGAATCGGAAGAAAAATGTTACTCCCTCTATTTAGGAATAAACAAAATGGCCACATTAACTGATCATCAATAACAACCATTTCTGCATTGAAAAAATAATGTTGTCTCCATGTGCAAAATTGTTTGGGCTGTAGGTTTTTACCCTCGATTAAGATTTTGAATTTGGCTATAGTCCTAGTGACATGGGTATACCCTACAGGTACTCGAGCTTGGTATATATGGCCTGAATACAGTGGAAGCCCACAGTGTCGCCAAAACCCAAATAGAGAACTCGAGTAGCCTACGGACTCTTGATTGCTTGAAGAATAAGAAGAAGCTAAAGATAGAAAGTTCAAAGGGAAAAACCCTAACCTGTAACCGACTCGACCTGCTACCCGAGACCTGGCCTATCTATATAAAGGCCAGGAGGGGGCGGCGAGGAGGACACACGCAACCCTAATTTCCACAGCCCTCGCCAGATTGCATCTGTGCACCATTGTAATCCTCGATTCCTTCAATAATTCCACGAGCAGACAAGCAGGAGTAGGGACCTTTGTGAGGCCTGAACCTGGGTAAATCTTCGAGTCCCCTATGTGTTTGTTTGCTAGCCAATAGATGTTTCCAGCGCTCTCTCCTTCTCTAAAACCCAAGTCCATAACAATGGGCACTGATGAGTTAAACCCTTGTCACCTAGTAACAAAATTTTCGAGCGAACCCTGACACCTAACCCAACAATTTCACAATCGTCATTGGTCATTAGTACGATAGGTCAAAGTAATTTCATAATATTCGAAAGATTAAACATGGGGCCCAAATATTTCGGTGTAGGCGGGATCTTTTGCCTCTCGATTCAGAATTTGAATTTGGTGATAGTCCAAGTAATAACTGCTCATAGACCGTACTTCCCTCTGTTCACAAATCCAAGGCTTGGTCACATCAACTGATCATCCAAGACCTTGCTCAAAGTAGCCTTTTTCTAGATGGAGGGGTAGAAAATTGGATACCATGATCTCGGATTCAAAAATATTACAGGACAGCGGGAGGATTTGCCGCTTGAGTACAGTTTTAAATGTGACTAGTCCAAGTAATAAAACAGGAAAATTGTATAAGGTCTTTTTTTGTGGGTCGTACTCCATCTGTTCATCAATCTATTCAGATGTGAAAGAAAATGTTGAGCTCCGATTCAAAAATGTAGTTCCATTTATCACATGACGCAGAATATGATGTGCAACAAAGGGCTAAGACATTGTTTTGAGAACCTGAACCTTACGATCAATGATCCAGGACAACAACACTTATAACATAATGTACTGTATCATACTAGTACATATTGGTGCATCCACACATAGCCAGTTTGATCGCATCTACACGAGAAAATTGCAGCTAACACCAACATTTGTGGCATTTGTTGCACATAACACACAAACAAATTCTTTTTGCATCTAGTATAGTTCGTGGCTTAAATTTTTGCACCTAGAGCAGATGAACTGCTTAACTTGTTCACATGTTGGTAAAATAAATTATGGGGGATGCAATTTTTTACTATAATTCTACTTGTAACTATACTTTAAAAATATGAAAAGGTGTTTTAAGTATAAACGAATTATGAAAAATTGACAGGGATACATAAACATGCATTCTACATACATGTTACGAGCATTTTTAACCCATCCCCAAAAATTTAGAGGAGAAAAAGGCTTCCTATCCTTAAGAGAAGCAAATATACTCCTCTAAATTTTGCCGCGGAACCGATCCCCAATAATTTAGAGGAGTAAAAAAATTGAACAAGTTTGCAAATTTGAGAGCGTTAATACATGGAAACGTGTCACATAAAGATTCATAGTTCATATATATATATATATATATCAATAATTTAGTCATACATAGTAATAGCATCATCCTAATTTGCTAAAATCTCACGTTAGCTCATATTGAACAAGATGAATAAGAGAGAATATCAATGTTCACACACCATTATTCATACTTGCTAGCTCCATTTATTCATAGATTTCCCGCATTGGAGCACATTACTAGCAAAGTCCACATTTTCATAATCGATACTAATGACCTTGCATCTCCACTAGTTCTTTCATTGAAATTGGCTTGTATTTCTTCCCAAAATTGTTGGAAAGGCTGGTCGGCTCCAACGATTTGTTGATGATGCCAAGCAAATTACAAATCATTGTCGTCATCCTCGGACCATGGAGCTTCTCTCTTCTTCACCTTGCTATGAAGAATAATCTAGATTAGAAAATTGACGATCTTTAACCAAAAATGCTACGAAGAACCCTGAAGCTTATCTCTTCCTCACATTGTTCTGGCAGCGCTAGTATGGGAAGGTGTTGGTGCGGGTCCAAGGGCTGGTGCCGGTGCAGCTATTGGTGCCGATGCGGGTGATGGATCCGGAGAAAGTGGCGGCGGGGTGCTCATGGCGGCGCTCCTGCGAGCTCGGTTGGGGAGTTGCAATAACGTGTAGTCATGCCGGAAGGTGCTTGGCCTCGAGGATCCGTTCATATCCTGGCGACGGTGTGTCCAATTTGGCGAAGCTCGGCGGCACATTTGTGGTTGGGGAAAATGGCTCGTGGCGGCCGATTCCGGTGATGTGGGCTACCTAGAGAAGCACAGAGGGTAGCTGGCCATCGGCGGAGGATAGATCCGACAAAGGGCGGCGGAGAGGGTAGGTGGCCGGAGGCAGACGGGCAGGTGGGGGGAGAAAAACTAAAGGATTCGAGGTCATGATGGCGACTCCTATATTTATTCTCCTTTAAACGGTGATAGGGGTTTGGTTAGGTTTGGTGCGGCTTTGACCAATTTACTCCTCTATTGCCATTATGGGAATGGGTTAGAGATGCTCTAAAGGTTAAGATGTTTATTTGGACTAGGTGCAAAAAATTAAGCCACAAACCGTGCTAGCCACAAAAAAGGTCTTGTTTATGTGTTCTGTGCAACAAATGCCAGAAAGACTGGTGTTAAATGCAATTTTCTCCATCCACACATATATTAGTACACAACAATCCAACCTTGTAGCGTATAAAGCACCAATATTAAACAGGCTAGCAATCCACAGATCACACATTCAGGAACCATACTACTTCCATATTGGTGCATTCTGTTTAACAATAGTACCTCCACTCCAAAATTGATACTATAAGGATCTTTAGCAAGCTAAAACAACTTTGCTAAAAAGGATTATATTTTGAAGGAGAGGTAGTACATTATAAGGTACCATACAAATTATAGACATGTCACAACAAGGAAACAACCCAAGTTCATAACAAGTGGAGACTAGTGCTCTAACAAAATACTTTCAGCTTCAGGTTCCATTTCACGACAAAGGGAATCACTTGAGCTGTTAGTGCTCAACCACAGATACTGAGCATCTTCATGACCTTCTCCTTATTTTCTATGGAGTGCTCCAACCGAATTGAAATTTCTTCTAACTTTGCGATCAAACATTCATTGTATACACTTAGGGCAGATGATACCAATTGTTCAGCTTGGAGTTGTTCCTCTAGAACTTGAATATGCAAAGAAATAGCCTTAGAGTTGGACTTGAACTTGAAGTTGGACTTTGATGAGTTTGCTAGGAACCCAGCATTACACAACAACATAGTCTTGGCTATAGCACCGCATTGTAGTACCTTGGAAAATAAATCCACACATTTTTTTGGAGTTTTTACTGAACAGTCTTTCCCAGGATTTGCCAGCTCCTCTTTCAATTCAGCCTCGAAAGTTTTTATTTGATAGACATGTGTAAGAGAAGTGAAGTTACTAAAGAGAAACATGTAGACATGTTTAACATGTGCATGAACTGTTGTAATTGGCAATGTTGATAACATATCTTATACACTTTAGTAAAAATATCACTTTGTTGTGTATATTTTTTTGATGTCATTTAATAACAAGACTAAAAATGTGGCTTCCTGTGTACACAATGTGAGGTGTATGATATACCAACTATTTGTACAATTCAAAACTAAAACTTACTTTAGTTGCAAATTATGAAGGAAAATGAATACAAAACTAAGAAGCAGTCCAAGAAAGGTTGCATATCAAACTTATATGTATAAATCACTGCAAGTGCAACATCAAAAAATGCAGAGAAGACTTACAACAACTTTCTTTACGATGACACCATATCTATTCATCTAGCATCCCTCAAATTTCTCTAGCAGAGTCAACTATTTTTTGGATCCCCGTTAGACTTCGTCTGCATTTAGATGAACAAAAATAAATTGCATCACATAGTGGAAAGGAAGGATGAAAGATAAGATGCATACAGATTCCATAACATCAATTGAATACTTATTTAAAATATATAGTACAAAACAACAGGTCCCTACCAATTGGTAGAGGTGCCCAATTATGCTACGGGATCATGTACGACTTAGTACTAGTACTTTATTACAGCTAGAACAGTTCCTTTGAGCGATGGCCTACAAAATGAGACTTGTAAGACACATGAATACATAGGAATTGACAATGCGATCTAGTCTCATTCTTCTCAAAGCATACCTCTTTCTTTTGATCAAGCCAGTGGTGGAGAAGATCATCCCACTGATCATCAGTCATGTGATCCATAGAGACGTTCTTGTAACATCCTTAAAACACTTGCCATAGAAGTGTTGCTTCTTTATCCTGTGGTGCTGCTGGCGCAAACATGCGAAGAATATGCTTTTGAGAACAACCTTTACTTCCCCGCTATTATCATTGAACATGAAAATCTCTGTAGATAACAACGAGGAGCATATATAATAAAGGGCAAGCTAAGAAGACAAGGGGCAAAGCAACGAAGTATGTCCAAGAGACAAATGACTTACATGTAAGTTCTTCAATAAAACTTCAAAATGCTTGGGGGTATTTCGGTGATGTTTCCATGAGGCCAAGATGGGAATATCATTCCTCATGAAAATGCCTATGATCGATGCTATATAAGCAGATTCATGTGGATCCAATGGCCTTCTGAATCCTGCTATAGATGTGATCGTAAGTCTTGATTTAGTTATTTCACGCATCTGCTCAAGATTTTTTCCCATTGTCGGCCCTCTTGTTAATCTTCATCGTGGCGCAACTAAAAAAAATTACATAAAAATATCAATGTACACATATTACATATAAAATGGCATGCTACTACTAGTCTCTGAACACATAACAAATTTGGTGTCATGCTCCTTTGTAAGGGAGTATATGTCTATGTCAGTACTAAAGGTCGTTGGGAGATCATTACCAGTTCGTTCCTGAGAACCTGCTGTTGAAATTGGTTCTGCTGCCAATTCTTGTTGGGTAACCAGATTGCCTACTGGCGGCTGTGGGATGTGTATTTTTTATTTGCAGCCGCCAGTGCAACTGGACCAACTGGTGTGGGATTAGGACGAAACTTTTTATGCGGGTGTTTTGCATTATTGTCTTTTTTGGCCTAGTTGTCATTTTCAACTAGATTAAGTAGAGTCCGAGACCTTGTTCTGACTCCATTTCCTGCATTGGAAGCAAATAGATTTTGAGATTTATCATGGAATCGTGTGAAAAAAGAGCAAATTATTAGGAGTACTTGCAGCAGTTGACAACTCGAAAAGCAATGATTCCCATCACAACTCTAGTATAGTAACTTACTTCCGCTATGAGTACTCTAAACATATGTCACCATGAGTGAGAAGAAAACACATGAAGTTTCAATACAATCGACTAACCTACATGCTTGACTATAATACTAATAACATAACAAGTAGGGTGTAAAGTTTTTAAAAAACTGAACATATCGAATCAAACGGATTTTCATAGACGAAGGGCACTCGATGCCCGCCTGGTTATACTCTAAACAAGGATCCATGACATACTAATTCGGCTCAGGACATCAGCTAGAGTTGACGTATACCAACTGTGTTATCTATAAACCTTTACACCCCAACTAGAATCATCTGAGGAGATACTCCACAGATGTCATAGGAGCTTCATAACGATGGCAATGAAGGATCTAGCAAACTTTAGTAATGATCGAGTATATGAGCAAGAATGCAGTACTCTACAACAAGCGATGAAGTACTTTTGATAGTAATCAAGTGCATAACAAAAGGAAGCATAAAGTATGCAACAACCTTCATATGGGGAGGAGACAAGTTTACGCTTTGCGTTGGTGCGGTCGAAAGGGGGGGGGGTCGTTTTCCCATCTCTCCGATGTCAGAGACTAGGGAGTCTGTGAAACTGATGGGACTTTGCAGCGACCTTATCATGTTTGCCGGTGATGTTGTGCACGCTCCGACGTGGTTGTCGTTGGTGTGGGGAAGCCGCTCCGTCTTGCTAAACAAGGAAGTGGTTGCCTTCGGTCACAACGGTACCTGGTGAGGAGGTTGTGGTGGTGGGGAGGGACGGCGGTGCGAGGCCATATTCGTGGGAGATGCTCCAGCTCTAAGATCGAGTGAGAGCTGTGGGATACGTCGTGTTTTATATGTATCACAAGGGCGCCAGTGGTAGGTTTGAAACTTTTGAATTGCGTGGCGCCAGGTATTTCAAAGAAAAACCTACCAATGTCATGCAAATTTTGGTGATCTCACTTTTGAACGAGATGAACCTGCCAAAAAATTGTCGATCTCTACTCTATGATTATTGCTACACTATCTAGGAGTCGAGCTATAGGAAGTGCATCGAATGCGATGGGAGGTATTGATACGTCCATTTTGCATCACTATTCTATGTCATAATTCACTATTATTCATTGATATATTTCGTATTGAGAGGTGATACTTATGTTATTTCATCTGTTTTTGCATGGTTGATGACTTTTGGAGCATGGACTGCTGCAGTCAGGATTCTGATGGAAAAGGTGCTGTTTGGAGGCAAAATTCGCGAAGATCAGAAAATCCGGGAAAATATACGGAAAATCATATTTTTCCAGAAAACGAAGGAAGCCAAAAGGGGGGCTGGAGATGGGCCACAGGGGGCCCACACCACCCCCTGGCGCGGTCTAGCCTAGGCCGCGCCACCAGGTGGTGTGGCCACCCTGGTCCACCCCTGGCACTCCCCTCTGGCGTATATTATCCTCCCGAAACCCTAAGACTCGGGGAGCGACCAAAGAAAGATTCCGCCGCCTCTGTGGGCTGGAAACACCGAGAGAGAAAGATCTCTCCGGCAGACAGATTTCTGCCGGGGGAATTCCTTCCCGGAGAGGAGAGATCGTCGCCATCAACACCACCATCAAGCTGGACTTCATCGGGATCATCATCATCATCATCACCACCATCAGCACCAGCATCACCATCTCCATATTGCTGTAACAATTGTGTTGAATCTTGCATAGTTCATAGGGGAAACTTTCCCGGTGTTGATTACTCTTTGTAGTTGATGCTATTGAGTGAACCATTGAATTATTGTTTATGTTCAGATTGTTATACATCATTATTCCATCTCTGATCATGATCCATATGATGTCTTGTGAGTAGTTTGTTTTGTTCTTGAGGACATGAGAGAAGTCATGTTGTTAGTAGTGGAATTGTGTTGAGAAAGATTCAATGGTTTGATATTTAAGTTGTGGTGTATTTCTTCTAGTGGTGTCATGTGAACGTCGACTAGATGACACTTCACCTATATGGGCCTAGGGGAATGCATTATGTATTTGGCTACTAATCGTAGGGGTTGCCGGAGTGACAGAAACCTGAACCCTCATTAGGAAACCATTGCACAAGGGACGTAAGGGTATTAGAGTTTAAAGCTGTGGTTAGGTTTCTACCTTAATTACTTTCTTGTACTTAAGGGAACTGATGACTTTCAAAATATTAAAAATGCTTATGGTCTAGACTCTCAAGCTATTGCTTCTTATTTTAAGGCTTTTGATTCCTATATTGAAGTGCCTAAAAAGAATTGGAATAAGTATCATGAACCTTATAAAGATGTTGCTAAGAGTGTTCCTGCAAGACATACTGAAGTTTATACTGCTAATCATGTTTTACCTAAACCTTACATTGAGAAAATGCCTTTCCTAGTTAAGATAAAGGAACATTCTATGATAGCTAGTATGGTTAATGAAAGTACAAGAAAAGCTGTTGAACCTGATAAACAAATGGTTGATGAACCTATAATAGCAAATGTGAAATACTTTGTTACTAAATATAAAGAAGAGGGACACACTATCCTTTGTAAGGATACCTTTAATTTTGTTTCACAAAGTAGTGTTATGAGAGCTAGTATTCCTGTGTTTTTTGTTAGAATAAGTGACCATTGCTACGATGGTCCTTGTGATAGTTATATTGTTAAGTTTATGCATGATACTGAAAGTTATTATGAGAGAGGGAAAAGTGTTCTTATGTATCTCAGTAATATCAAGTTTCCTCATTTTATGCTGAAAGTTTTTATGTTGCACTTCATTTGCCTTCTTATGCAAGTAGCCTTTGGTTTCAACAACTTGTTTGTTTACAAAATTCCCTTGCATAGGAAGTGGGTTAGACTTAAACCTGTGTATTTTTGCTTCTTAATGCTCTCTTTCGCTTCAATTCATATTCCTATGTGAGCATCTCCAAAATTATCATGCCCATCTTAATGGCTATAAAGAAAGAGCTTTTTGGGAGACAACCAAATTTGTTTTTGCTTTCAGTTTGTTTTTATTTCTTTGAGTATTGGAAGTTATTACTTCGGTAATAACCTCTCCTTATCCATTTTGTTTGGTTTTTCTGTCAAGATCAACCTCTAATGAGAAAGAAGTAAGATTTGGGGAAGTTGCTGTCCCAAAACAGATTTTTGTGCTTCACCGTAAAAATTCGTGAGAGATCTCTGTATGTCGGATTGAGCTGTAATTTTTTGTGCTTCTGCCCCAGGTTGTTATTTCACTTTCTTTAGTTCTGCATTTTTTGATTTGAGCAACAGAAGATTTTCGAAAAAAATGATATTTACCTGCTGGTCTGTTTTGACAGATTTTGCCACTCTTGCATTTGCTTCTTTATTCGATTTCCTTTTTGAATTCTTTTTGGGTTTTCGAAAGGAGTTGCTACAGTAGCTTTTTTTGATGGTTTTCAATTGAAGTTAGACTGAAAAGGTTTTATCACTTCACTTATACTAATGTTGCTAATGAGAATTGTGTGAAGTTTTGTGTGAAAGAAATTTTCAGGTAGTGGAGATAATGGTGTAATAAGGAAGATGAAGGTTTTATGACTCAAGTAATAAGTGTATGAAGAAGAAGATACCGATGATTATTCAAGTGATGACTCCGGAAGAATCTACTTGATACCAAATTCAGAGACCTGCAGAGTCCGTTTTCAAATAGGTAACAATTTTGGTAAGGAAAGTTCCGCGAAAATACAATCCAACTATACTTTTGCAGTTTTCAGTCAATAAGGGAACCTACGAAGTGAAAAAGAGACAGAAACGGAGCCAGGGTGGCTCACACCACCCTGTGGCGTGGGCCCACCCCTGGCTGCGCCACCAGGTGGTGAGTCCACCCCGGACTCTGCCTCCGACTCGTTTTCGCCCAGTACCTTCCTTTTGTTATGAAACTTCGTAATATATAATCCCCCGGATCCCCCGAGGGTCGTATATTGTGTGCTCGTCGTGTTTTTGTTTCGATCTGTTTCTGCCAGGAACTATTCTTGAAAGCCTAGAAGCACAATGGTGTCCGCCAAGGATAAAGGGGAAAAGCCCATGGAGGAGGATTTCCAAGACCCCAAGCAGGGGCTGGTACCTTTAGTCTCTTGCCCTGCATCAACGGAAGCCCTATGAGTCACTAAGGAGTTCTGCGATAAGTACCGAGACTTGCAGAGGAAGGTGGACATGCTTCAATGGGAGAATAATAGGCTTCACAAGATGCTAGAAGATTTCCTCACGTCAACTAAGAAAACATTACCACCACTGAAGGAGTAATTCGTCATCAGGTTTGGCATCCCCTTGGTTTGTTCCAAGCTTGGGGGAGTGCCGCGGTATCACATCACTATCTTCTATCTTTTTACCTTTTTAGTAGAGTCATATCATGAATAAAGAAGTTATTATGTAGGATGGTTTGCATTATGGAAGTGTCCCCTCTCTCGTTAGATATGTATCCCTTGGTGTGAGTTGCCGTTATGGAATATTAATGAGAAGTTCTATCATTTACTCTTTTGCATAGCTTATATTAATTTTCAATTTGTGGTTGTATGATTGATCTTGTTGTTAGTATTGGTATCACTTTGGGATCATTGAGTTAATTTAGTTGGTTTTGGCAAACCTGGCTCGGTCAGTAGCACACTATTTTTGAGAGTTGAATGAAAAGATAAAAGTACTTTAAAGAAAAATAATTTCATCATCTTTCTTTCTTGATTTGCTCATAAGTCTAGTATTCTCTAGTTAAGATCTTTTGTGCTTCCAAGGAAGATTGCATGTTTGTCTTTATCACTTGTATGTTTGTTTGTTTTCTTCAACTCTTGTACTTGCTACCCAGCCTTGCTAGCCAAAACCCTATACTGAGAGGGAATTCTTCTCGTGCATCCACCTCCTTTAAACCAAACCCATGCCATTTGTGTCCACCATACCTACCTATTAGCATTATTGCTATTCCAAGTAAATTCTTGTTTTGTGTACCTCCCAAATTAAACTTGCTATGTGAAAAGTAGTGATTAAAGCTCTCACGAACTTGATGGCACACTTTACTTTCTTGCATTTAATAAACTTGAACCATTGTGCTCACCTATGTTGCATATATGCTTGCGCTTTGTAAGTTGTGAATTAGCAGAACCATGCTGTCATGGGGAACGCTTTCAACATTGCACTGGTACTTTGTACCAAGTTGATATCATGTTCTTTTGTCTATGGATGTCGTCAGTGTGAAATGAAAGGGGAGCTTGTAAGTCCATGGAGTTATGCATGTGTGTTAGAGAAACGCCTAGGCCGCTGGTCTAATCCATGTTGACATGGTGGAAACCTACAGCGTAACCATAACGAGTATCTATGAAGCATTCTTCTTATAAAAAAATAGTCTGATATTGAAAACAAAAGATAAAAAGAGGAAAAAAGATATTATGAAAAGAGGAAAGAGATAAAAAAGCACCATATTCCCATGGTAAATAAGAGGATTGCTGAGATGCTTGTTGTCTGCTTGCCTTGTCATTTTGATATGGGGATTCTTCCGTATCATCGGGCAAGGGGTACCCCGTTGACGGTTCTCTATAATACACATATGCTTATGATGACAAGAACTTACTGGTGACTAAACTTGAGTAGCATGAGGAGCGGCCCTCGTATTCAAGGGACATGAGATTCTCAATTTACAACTTGTCAATGCATATCCTCATATTTGATCACTTTAACCTTAATCACCTAAAGATGCCTATGATAGGGGCAATGAGAGCAGAAAGCTAGTAAGTATCATAATTTTTGGGAGCTCTTTATGAAACTTGCAATCCCTGCTTCCCTCTTTGAAGGGCCTTTCTTTTACTTTTTAGTTGAGTCGGTAAACCTACTCCCTTCTACCTCAACAAGTATTTTGAGTTGTTGTGTTTCATTCATTCATATGATGATTTATTCAATCATGTTTTATGTTCCTTGTTTTGCACTTTGCTCTTATCTTGATGTTTACTACTTTGAAAGCTATCATTGAAAACCAGTTATTTGTGAACTCCAGCAAATTATCAACTATTCTTCGACCAAGAGCTAAGTTTTCCATTACCAATTATGATTTACTTTATGTATCTTTATTGTCTTTCCTTTACTTATTGCAAGTTAAGTTATATAATAGTGATTTGTCTTCTATTATGATCTATGTATTGATGAATGTGATGCTTCTTGTCCGTATTCTTTTATCGACTCTTCACTCCATAAACCTGAGGCCATGTTTATTGAGCTCAGTTTCGCTTGGGGACAAGCGAAGTCTAAGCTTGGGGGGAGTTGATACGTCCATTTTGCATCACTATTCTATGTCATAATTAACTATTATTCATTGATATATTTCGTATTGAGAGGTGATACTTATGTTATTTCATCTATTTTTGCATGGTTGATGACTTTTGGAGCATGGACCGCTGCAGTCAGGATTCTGATGGAAAAGGTGCTGTTTGGAGGCAAAATTCGCGAAGATCAGAAATCCAGGAAAATATATGGAAAATCCTATTTTTCTAGAAGACGAAGGAAGCCAGCAGGGGGGCTGGAGATGGGACACAGGGGGCCCACACCAACCCCTGGCGCGGGCCAGCCTAGGCCGCGCCACCATGTGGTGTGGCCACCCTGGTCCACCCCTGGCACTCCCCTCCGGCGTATATTATCCTCCCGAAACCCTAAGACTCGGGGAGTGACCACAGAAAGATTCCGCCGCGTCTACGGGGCGGAAAACACCGAGAGAGAAAGATCTCTCCGGCAGACAGATTTCTGCCGGGGGAATTCCTTCCCGGAGAGGGGAGATCGTCGCCATCAACACCACCATCAAGCTGGACTTCATCGGGATCATCATCATCATCACCACCATCATCACCATCAGCACCATCATCACCATCTCCATATTGCTGTAACAGTTGTGTTGAATCTTGCATAGTTCATAGGGGAAACTTTCCCGGTGTTGATTACTCTTTGTAGTTGATGCTATTGAGTGAACCATTGAATTATTGTTTATGTTCAGATTATTATACATCATTATTCCATCTTTGGTCATGATCCATATGATGTCTTGTGAGTAGTTTGTTTTGTTCTTGAGGACATGGGAGAAGTCATGTTGTTAGTAGTGGAATTGTGTTGAGAAAGATTCAATAGTTTGATATTTAAGTTGTGGTGTACTTCTTCTAGTGGTGTCATGTGAACGTCGACAACATGACACTTCACCTATATGGGCCTAGGGGAATGCAATGTGTATTTGGCTAATAATCGTAGGGGTTGCCGGAGTGACAGAAACCTAAACCCCCGTTAGGAAACCATTGCACAAGGGACGTAAGGGTCTTAGAGTTTAAAGTTGTGGTTAGGTTTCTACCTTAATTACTTTCTTGTACTTACGGATGTTTGCAAGGGGTATAATCATAAGTATGTATTAGTCGTAGGAAGGTCGGTACATTAGCACAGGTTCACCCACACAACACTTAGCAAGCTAAAGAAGATTAATCAACTATATGAAGCAAAAGCACTTGACAGTCTTCCCATGTATCCTCGAGAACGTTTGGTCATCTTAAGTAATACAACCGGCTTGTCCTTTGCTGCATAAAGGACTGAGCCACTTGCTGCATTTATTCCTACTGTCTTTTATTTACTCGTACTTTGTTTACTTGCTCTATCAAAAACCCGTAAAAATCCGTTTGCTAAGTATTTGCAGAGAATTTCTGATCCATACCACTAGCCAACACCTTCTGCTCCTCGTTGGGTTCGACACTCTTACTTATCGAAAATACTGCGATACACCCCCTATACTTGTGGGTCATGAGGTATGAACGCACCAATAGCCTTTACCAGGTACAGACTCCGTGTAGTCCCTACTGCGAAAAGCTATGCGTAGTCCCGAGCACGGCCTCTGCTTCAAGCACTCCTACTCTAGTTATACACTCCCCTTTTCGGAAAAAATACTACTATATAGTATGCTACCTCCATTTCGATTCATTAGGCAAATACGTACTCCAAGAAAATAATTTGACCATAAATTTGGTCACCAATTTATGAATTATATGTCACAAAAATTGTACCATTTGAATCATCTTTCGAATATAAATAAAATAGTAAAAAAATTATCAAATATAATTATATATTATTGACCAAATTTATGGTCAAACTATATTTTTGAAGTAAGTATTTGCATAATAATTTGCATGTGCCTTGCACGTGAGATGTGTGCGTTCTCTTGTGAGACCTTTAGCTTTGTTCAGATGGTTGGTGTTTGTATCAACCTTATTTGATCCGCAAACTGTAACTTGTTTGATTCATAGGAATTGTGTAGGATTTGAATCCTATGGGAATTTTTCCTATGTTAATTGTTTGGTTCATAGGAACACATCCTATAGGAATCTTGTAGTGCAATTCCTATAGGAAGAAAACATTAGATCAGACCTCATGGAAAAATTCCTTTGCTACATCAACAAGAATTCCTCTTCCTGTAGGATTCAAGTTGGCATGACATCTCAATCATGTTTTTCCGATTCCTATACTTTTCCTATCCTATGAATCAAATGAGGCCTAATACTTCTGAAGGAGATAATCCCTGGAGGCAAATAATAAATAGGTTTTATTGTCATATCTCAGTTAGTTCATAATATTTTCATAATGTGCTATAACTATATTAATACAATACATTAATACACGTGTGGTATGTAAACAAACCAAGTCTCTAGTTACCTCTAGCGAACTAGTTCATTGGTCATGAGGATGATCTAGGGTTTTGATATCATGGGCATTTATGCCAATTGACAATGAGGTCATGTCATTAGTTGAATGATGTGATAGACAAACAACCCAACAAGCTGTATCATAATGAGATATAGTTACAAAGTTCACCATCAATGATAAACTAAGGAAATCTCGCAACCTAATCCTTAGACTGTGAAATAATGCAAATCACCGTCCTAGAGGGAGCTTAGATGGTTATCAAGTATAATTTCATGATTGGATGATCAAAAAAGGTGTCACTCAGGTTTCCCAAAGAGGCGTGTAGAGGAGTACATATCAAGACCAGGATTTGCCCATCCATGTAACAAACAGATACATTTGTAGCCATCTCGGTGATGTTGCATTAACGAAGCTTGCAAGCGTGTGATTGGGTCACGGAATGCAACGGCATGGGAACGAGAAAACAAGTTCATCAGTAACGAGATCGAACAAAGGTATAGAGATTCCGTAGACCAAATCTCGTGTGAACTAGGTACCAAGTGGCAAAGGGAATGGGAAACGACATTTACGGTTCAAACGGTATTATCATCGAGGAATGCATAGGGGTCATTATGGGCATCCTGGTCCCGCTATTAATCATTGATGGAGATCATGTCTTTGACATTCCCGAGCCGTGGGGAAATACACTTAAGGGTACGATGAGATGGAGATCCGCTGTAAGTTGGAATCACCATATGAAAGAGAAAAGGAAACCGGAAAAGTTTCGTGAGAGAACTGGAATCGTTCTGGAAAAGTTCTGAAGTTGTTCGGAGGAAATCGAAAGGGAACCGAAAGGTGTTTTGGGTGAAATCGGATTTTGTAATATGTATTTATATATTAATTAATGTAATTAATATTAAATATAATATTAAAATCTAATTTGAAGGGGTATTCCACTAATGGGCCAAACTTCCTAGGGAAAAATGGCACATGAGGGAAAATCACAAGAGGGAAGGGCCAAGGCCTAGCCACCACAAGGGTGCCCACCCGGCCAGCCTAGGGCTATGCGCAGGGTGGATCCCACCCCTGGACGGCTGACCCATGAGGCCCATGCGCCTCCCCCTCTCTCCCTTAAATAGTCCTACATGGGAAACCCAAAGGGGAGGGCACACCTCCCTCCCCCTATATAAAGGGGTGCCCATGGGTGGGATTAAACAACACAATTTTACATGTTCTCTAAGGAATTTTCCTTAGACAATTCCTCCCTCTCTCTCTACATAGTTGTCTCCATGCGTTGGAACAGTCCCAAGAAAGGACTATTGGTGCAAGAGACGGCGCACCTGCAGCACACCGTTGCATTGCAGGGATTCCAAGCTGGAGATCTACTTCCGCACTCCCGATATGGATCAAGGAGCCGGAGGTTGTCATCATACACCGTATGTGTACGAAACCGCGAGGGGCCACAATTGGGGCACCTTGGATGTCATGAGACGGAGCTGTTGCATGAAGAAGAAGGAGCAAGGGTGACCTGCGAGGAGCATCACGACCATGTTCCCCTCGGAATGTTAACCACGTACGGTCTATAAGGGTATGTATTCTATACGCTCTAGTCGTTATTGCATTACTACAAATAGATCTTGGGCATTAGAGAGTTCCAACGTAGGAATTTTTTGTTTTCTGCTACGGAACACTTTAGTGGTATCAGAGCTGATCTATGCGTAAGAGTGTTGTACGTCCAGTACGCACAAGTATTGTTTGGGCATTGATCCCTTAGTTGTTACCCTCTAACGCATACTTGTTTATATTGCAGTACTGTTTGATGAAGCGGCCTGGACTGACCTTACGCGTATTTGTACACGAGACTGGTTCCACGCTCGACATATGGCTTGCTCCGTATAAGTGGCTAGCGGGTGTCTGTCTCTCATTCAATAGTTGATATAGCATTTACAACGGAGGGCCCCGAAAGGGGTGTAGTAGAGATAACTGTTGGATCCATGTTGTGGTTGGAACGTTCGTATATTAGAAATGGTTCTATTGCGAAAGCCCTAACAACCACGTAAAACTTGCAAATATGAAGTAGAGGCGTCTAACTTTATTTTGCAGGAGGGGCATGTGATTTGATATGGTCATGGTCGTGAAGAAGGTAAAGTAGTTTACTTTTATGTTACTAAGTAGTATAGTAATATCCATCATTCCGATGGACGACCTGCTGGTGGCGTCGTGGACTTGGCATTAAACCAGGGGCAAGATGGAGATCATGCCGGAGCGCTCAATGGAGATCAAGGCGCAAGAAGGACCATATCATATCACAATATACATGTGATGTTGATACTTGTTTTACATCTTATTATATGCTAGTATTAGATACTCAATAGTAGCAGATAAGATGATCCCTAAATAATTCCAATGATAGTGTTCCCCTTGTGTGTGCACCACCAAGAAATTTCGCCGTTATGAAGACGGCTGTGACGATCGGGGGCTAGACATATCTACGTTCGCATACAGTGGGTGTAAGCCATGTTGCACTGCGGATACACACAAGTTAGATTTGGCGAGCCTAGCATGTGTAGACATGGCGTCGGAACACAAGAGACCGACATGTCAAGCATGAGTCACATGGTTGATGTGATTGACATTGGGGAATGTCTACCTCTGAAACTGCATTGTCGGCCGTGATGATCGGGGGTGGTTTAGAGGATTGGGATTGTGTGATGTTGCATTAACGAAGCTTGCAATCATGTGACTAGGTCATGGAATGCAACAGCATGGGAACAAGAAAACAAGTTCATCGGTAATGAGATGGAACGAAGGTATGGAGATACCGTAGATCAAATCTCGGGTGAACTATGTATCAAGTGGCAAGGGGAATGGGAAACGACATTTACAGTTTAAACGACATTATCATCCTAGAATGCACAGGGGTCATTATGGGCATCCTGGTCCCGCTATTGATCATTGATGGAGATCATGTTTGTGCCATTCTCGAGCCGTGGGAAAATACACTTAAGGGTACGATGAGCTAGAGATCCTCTATAAGTTGGAATCACCATATGAAAGAGAAAAAGAAATCGGAAAAGTTCCGTGAGAGAACCGGAATCGTTCCGGGAAAGTGTTGAAGTCGTTCGGAGGAAATCGAAAGGGAACAAAAAGGTGTTTCGGGTCAAACCGGATTTTGTAATATGTATTTACATATTAATTAATGCAATTAATATTAAATATAATATTAAAATCTAATTTGAAGGGGTATTCCACTAATGGGCCAAACTTCCTAGGGACAAGGGCCCATGAGGGAAAACCGCAAGAGGAAAGGGCCAAGGACCAAAGGGCCAAGGCCTAGCCGCCACAAGGGGGCCCACCTAGCCAGCCTACGGCTGTTGGTGGGGTGGATCCCACCCCTAGCCGGCTGGCCCATGAGGCCCATGCGCCTCCCCCTCTCTCCCTTGAATAGTCCCACATGGGAAACCCAAAGGGGAGGGCACACCTCCCTCCCTCTATATAAAGGGGTGCCCATAGGTGGGATTAAACAACACAATTTGAGATGTTCTCTAAGGCATTTTCCTTAGAGGATTCCTCCCTCTCTCTCTACATAGTTGTCTCCATGCATTGGCACGGAACCAAGAAAGGACTGTTCGCACAAGAGACGACGCACCTACATCACGTTGTTATGCCGTAGGGATTCCAAGCCGGAGATCTACTTCCGCACTCCTGTCAGGGATCAAGGAGCCAGAGGTCGTCATCATACACCGTATGTGTACGAAACTGCGAGGGGGCACACTTGGGGCAACTTGGATGTCGTGAGCTGGAGTTGCTGCACGAAGAAGAAGGAGCAAGGGGTGACCTGCGAGGAGCATCGCGACCTTGAGGTTGGCCACAAGTTCGACTACTTCAACCATGTTCCCCTCAAAACGTTAACCGCGTACGGTCTACAAGGGTATGCATTCTATATGCTCCGGTCGTTATTGCATTACTACATAGATAGATCTTGGGCGTTAGAGAGTTCCAACGTAGGATTTTTTTTGTTTTCTGCTACGGAACCCTTCAACTTCTTGTACTCAGTACTTGGTTTATAATAAAAGGGATATGTGCATCCTTTGGGTGTAGAGGCCGGGGTATCCCCATTTCGAAAAAACAAACACGAGACTCAAATAAATGACTATCATGTCATCTCTAGCTATGATATGGAAAGTATGACATGTCATCACTTATAAAATTACAATAAGTAAATCTCACAAGACTATTACTCACTCTGTCTAGAAATAATTGACTTGGGTTTGTCTAGGTTTGAATGTATCTATACACTAAAATGTGTCTAGATACATTCGAATTTAGACAAACTCAAGTCAGTTATTTCTGGATAGAGGGAGTAGAATTTTGAGCCACACCATATCAATAAATTATTGGGTGTATACTTGGTTCTTGATACATAATAATACTCAAAGCAAATTGTAACATGCTTAGAGCAATGATAGAGAAGATTCTAGAATGGCGGAGAATTGTGTTTTGAAGTTTTAAGACTATCCATTGAATCTTCTAGATGCTAGAATGATAAAGATCCAGAGGTTAGATATGTTGCGATTTGCCAGTCTTCATCTAGTGGTTAACCTTCCAAGTTATTCGTACACTATATAGTGGTAAGATAAGATAAGAAACTTCGACCTAGTTTCACGACATCGTTTCCTTTTTCTAGAGTTTCCTTTTTCTTTTTGCGATGGACTCGTTGTAGTTGAGTCGGTCCAAGAACTTCCACATAATTTCTAGGTGTGTGCCAGGGCACAAGGGGCACAGTCGTTGTCACATAAAAACTAATACATGCATTTTGTTTTTCATTTTTCATAGTTTTGTTCCATTTTTCTATAATAGGGTGACAAATTGTCGAGAAAACCATTGATAGAATATTCATTTGTCATCTTGTTCTTGCAACTCTCAATTTTTTACTCATATATGTACCTCTCTCCCCTCTTTATTAGATCCTATGTACTCCCTCTATTCCAAAATATAAGCTGTTTTATATTTTGTGAAACAAATGTATCTAGACACCTTTAGTGTGTATGCCTCTCTCCTCAAGAGAGAATTATCCCACCAGGTTGACACTATGCAGAATGAAGGCCATGTCTGTAGCTAACGCATAATACTACTCCCTTCGTATCAAAATAGATGTCGCAAGTTAGTCAAAATTTGGAAGAATCTATATACTACTAAATAACTAAATAGTGTTTTCTAATTTTGTCGACCAAATTATAGCACACATGCAGTTAAAGGTCGAATTAATTTGACAAAATCACCCGAAACTCTTTTAAATGGCTATAAAAGTGGTTATCCCTTCAATGTATAAATTGTGGAGAGTGTAAATTAATAGAGGCATATGTTCAGGAGGGACCCCCAGCAGTTACCTCTTTCTTCTCCTGTAAGCTTTGGCACAATGATTATACTACACTATAGCTATACGGAGACAAAGTTGGGGTCTTAATCTAAAGTCTTCATCAATGGGATACCGCTGCCACTCCCATCAGTAGGACCAAAAACGAAGATGGTGGAAGAATGGAGGCTCTATTTTTTTGAGTAAAGAAGAATGGAGGCTCTATTTTTTTGACAACATGACAACGATGACAGGGTAACTACTGTTCGTCCCGAAAGCGATAATAACTAATTATAGTACATGTAGGAAAGATAATCACACCCAAAATTGGCTCTGGCAACACTGTGGCTGGTGATGCATGTCACATTCACCAAATAACCAAATACTTTACCAGCAAGTACACGATCATACATTCATACTACTAATAAAGGTTTTTCAATTTACTAGGGCCATTTTGCAATCTATATATCCGAGCATGAACTAGTACCTCTGTTCCATAATATATAAGCCTTTTTTATAAGATGTTTTATGTAACATCCCAAAACTCAAATCCAAGGTTATCAAGATAAAATCATCCAAAAATAGGGTTAACAAAAACTTTTTCAAACTTAAAATGAAAGCATTCATATATGTGTGCATTTAAAATAGGAGTTGTTTGAATTGTCATGATTGAATGATCCAATGCTTGTAAAATGTTTCTTAGGTGATTTAAACATCATCTACATCATTCCCAAACTTCTCTTAAAGAAAATCAAATCAAAAAGAATTAAAAAGGAGAAATGGTCATTTTGGCAAATTTAACTCTCATGCCTATTTTGGCTATTCCTAGTACTCAAAACTTAACAGAAATAATTCTTGATCTTTGCACCCCTTGCTGGTACACATAATGAGGTACCAAGGCCCACCTTTTGATCTGCTAAAAACATTCTTTTACTTATTTTAATTGGCATTTGAAAATTGAATCTAATGCATATGCACAGATCACCCCTATTTCAAAACCCATCTATTTGAGCTCCACTTTAAAAACCCTTGCAACCAGAGACTACCTAGCACTAGTGGAGATCACTTAAAAATTTTGAAACCAAAATTCAAAACTTTTTCTCTTGCGGCCATTTCATCAAACACCTTGCTGGCAAGATCATATTGGCCCAACTAATACTATTTCGGGTTGATTTTGTCTAGCAATTGCAATGTGCTTTGATCATCTTTGTCCCCCTCAAGCCTGACCAGACCAACCCCAGCCTCTTCCCTAACCCATAGCTGCACTGCACAGCCATGCCGAGCCCTCTCTCGCCGGCCGACCGTGCACTCGCAGCAGCCGTCCTCTCCAGCCTCTCTCACCATGTCTAGCAAGTTGCCTGTGGTCCACCTCCACCGCCCAACCAGCCCTAGGCCAGAGACAGAGGGCAGAGCGGCCAGGAACCGCCACGCCCGGAGCCGGTCGAGCATGCCGACGCCGCCCCCAGAGCACGCCCTGTCCCCGCTCGCATAGACCTCCCCTTGGCCACAGCCCGCGCCCGCCGCTCCGCCTCGACCTGGAGAACATCCCAGACACCCCTGCTGGCCGCCCAACGCCTCACAGCCACCGCTCGTCGTGGACACCGCCGCCTCTGCCTCTCAGAGCGCCACCTCGCCCAGACCGCGTGCCACCGCCCCTATGGCCACATTCAAGTTCTAGAGCACCGACAGGGAACCACACATCGATCGCCACCCTCATCCATGCCTCTACCCCGCCGTAGCCTTGTCGTCGGAGTCGCCTGCCCATCCCGCTCGGTCTCACCGTCGGGCCTATAAAAGGAGCCCTCCCCAGCCTCTTCTCTACACACCATTCTACTCCCCTCACCTCTCTGAACCTCACCCACCTCTCGCCGGAGCAAAGGGAGCAGCAGCTCGCCGGAATTGGAGCCGGAGCAGCCGTGGCAGGAGAAGAAGGGCACCGTTGATTGCGACCACCCAAGCTCCGCCGCAACCGCGCCTCGCCTCGCCGTCGTCTTCCATGTTGTTTGCCCGCCACGCCGACCCTGCTGGAGCCCTGGTATGCCCCCAGTAGACCCCCACTGAGCCGCTAGGGTTCGAGCTCGCCGACGACTTGTTCGTCGTCGACGATGACCCTCAGCCGTAGATTCCTATTCTAATCGCACGGCCCACAGCGTGCGTACTGTTTCACGCGGGACCCCCTGTCAGCTGAGCCCCCCGCCGCGGAGCGCCACTGGGCCGGCCCATTTCTTTTCCCGCGCTAGCCCACCCATTCAAATCTGGATTTTTCTTTTTAGTTAAATCTAGTTTCTGTCCACTATTTCAAAATTCAATTCTGTGAGTTTGACAAATCCAAATAGCATGAAACAGATTTTTCCTGAAAGGTATTAAGATGATCTATCCAAGCCCATTGGATTTAATTCAATTAGAGTTATAGATATCTCCTAATAAAAATAAGAAGACAGAAGCTTTTGCAACTTGCAACATTTTTATAAAATCAACCAAGTTAGCTTTTGAGTTGATTCCAACTCTCAAAAATCACATTTCATCATATCTATCTAAATATGTAATAATATTAAGGTTTACATGCAGTGAATTTGGACTAGTACCAAAATAATGCTATATAGGCATTTCTAGTCACTTTAAATAATTAAATAATAAACTTAAACTAAAGTAATATTGATCCAACCTTTAAATCTCGTTCCCACATGTTGGAATATGTGGTGAGGACATGTGTCCACATTATCCCATATTTTGGTGGTGAATATTAAATTTTAGTTAATATTTCAATGAGTAGAAATTACTTTTCTAAA
Source organism: Avena sativa (assembly GCA_916181665.1). Lineage (NCBI taxonomy): Eukaryota > Viridiplantae > Streptophyta > Magnoliopsida > Poales > Poaceae > Avena > Avena sativa. Next base: position 430,660,665 of record OV702292.1, on the reverse strand, counting down.
ATAAAAAGGATGAAACTATTGAATTAAAACTTGTGATGTTTGTGATGATAATAGATCATCAAATGTGTGTTTTAGAATGCTACTTAGCCTAGTTAAGTATTGTTTGGTGATTATGCACTCCCTATGTATTTATAAACGCTAGTACCGGCCAAGCTTTCAAGGAGGAGGAGTTCTACCAAGAAGAAGAAGAAGAAAACTTCAACCACTGCACCAACCAAGGCAAGCCACCATTAACAGTACAAGCTACCCTTAGAAAGCTAGCACTATCCCAGATTAACCCTTGCAAGTTAGTACTTGCAAGTGTAGTACTTAGCAAACTAGAATCAAACTAGATGGTTTAGCAAATATGCCTTAAGCATGCTTTGATCACACCCTTTTGACTATTAGTACCCCAAGTCTTACTCACAAGTTTTACTCCCCTTAGTACACAAAGATCTTTACTTGTGTTGAAGGTAGCATAAAAAGTATAAAACTTGACCTACTTAGAAACCTTTAGATGTCATTCTATGGCATGAGATTGATCCCATCCTTCCACTTTAGTGAACACTCTTAACTTAGTATTTTAGAGTAGATCGAAAACTTAAGTCGCTTTAGATGGGAACACTTGGTGAACTTGAATTATGAAAACCTTGGAATGATGAGTCATTCTATTGAGATGTTTTGACGTGTGTTGAGAAACACACATGATTAAGGATGATGAAAATATTTAGGCCTGAGCCTTAACCCTTTTATAAAACCGATGGTTGGATTCGGATGCGATACCATTCCAAATTTACCGTACAACCACACTACCTGAATTGGGTAAGGCTTAGCTGGAAATTTATATGCATTAGTATTAGTTCCCTCACAGGAGAGGTTTGAGCTGAGGCTACCTCTCAATGTTGTCCACCTATGCAGTGCCCAAGATGACTGATGGTCATGGTTGGGAGGCCATGCTCACATGAGAGGTGCTTATACTAGGGTGTGTAAAGGGAAGGTTATGTTTGATTATCTACATACTAAGTATGATGATTCAGGGTTACCCCTGAAAGATGTATCGAATCTTGTGGTGAAAGTGTACCACCTCTGCAGAGTGTCAAACTATTCGAATAGCCGCGTCCGCGGTTATGGACAGTTGGAATGGCCATACTGTTTCATTGTCAGATGTTTTCTAAATACTCTGAAGTAATGATAAATCTTTGACTTGACCACAACAAGGTTGTGTTGATGATAATAGCTTCCCAACTTAAGTGATTCTAGAACTTTACTTTATCTTTCTTTGCTTCTGAACTCAGCTTAGGTTTCAAACTTAACTTGATAGTTAAACTTAGATTTAGCACTTTGACTTAGAACTATAATACCTGTTAATAGTAGTTTGCGAGTACTTAAAGAGTACTCATAGCTTTTGTCCCTGGCTATTATCATGGCCAGACTATGAAGGAGATTATCAAGATGATGGTCAGCAGTACGGCTATGATAACTAAGACTATCTGCCTTTGTCAGCATTGCCTGTGCCCCTAAAGATGGACCCCGCCGCTACGCTTATCTTTTATTTCCATTGCTTGTTGTAATAAAGACTAGATTATGAGATCCTTATTTGTGTAAAACCTTATGTATGGTATGTAATGGATGATGTACTGTGATATCCAATCCGTTATGTCCCGCAAAAATGGTAATCCTGGGATTGCGAGGTATGGCATAACGGGCATCTGGGATTAAAAATCCGGGTGTTGACATTTTATGCTTATATTGATGGAGTACTAACTAAGGTCTTCCATGTGTCGACTCATTGATGGAGATCGATGATAGTTTCATGCTTCAGCTTTTCCAGCTCGGCCAGGAGTTTGTCCTTCTAGTCCTCGAGGTCCTGGATCTGTTCGAAGCTTATGCCCAGCATCTCCACCATGCCGATGTTCTACCACTTCATCTCGTCATGCTCAATCAAGTATTCCATGGTGAGATTCCTGAGGAGGCTGGGCCAAACCTTGTCAGCGGCGAGTTTGGAGTAAATTCTAGTGCACTCCTTGATGAGGGTGCTTATGTCCGCTGTCTTGACGCAGAAATCGCCATCACCTTTTTCACCATAAACTCAATCTCGAAGCCAATATTCTGTTAGATGAACAGGGAGTGTAAATTCAGAAGTTTACCCAGAGAACTATCAAGGAAGACAGACACTGAATCGCAATTCGAATGATTTCTTACCTTGTGGTTGTACAGATCGGTCTCCATCGACGACAGTGAAGATGATTCTGCAGGCAGGAGTGTCGCGGGAATGCAAAGTCCGCCCGACCTAAAACAACATTGAGAAAAAATGTACTAGTAGGGAAATGAGCGAATCAAGAAACGGTCAAAGACATGGAAAGTTGCCCAAGCACGGAGATTTACCTAAAGGTATCGGTTTTCATAAGTGGCGGTGAAGGTGATTCTGCAGGCAGGAGTGATGAGGAAATTCGAAGACCACCCAACCTAAAAACACCATTGAGGAAGAATGTGCTTTTTTAGGTAAATGATCGAATCAAGAAACGGTCAAAGACATAGAAAGTTGTGCAAGCACGGTGATTTACCTGAAGGTATCTATCCCTGGCTGCATCAGCTTTGAAGAACCTTGAGTTGAAGACCTCTCACTTGCAACCGAGGGATTCGACTAGGACCCTTTGATCATCACATCACTTGGTACCGGTAGCAACATAATGGTAGAACGACAATTCGACTTCTTCTCTTCCGCCAGCTTCGCCATCGCGGCACGAGCCCTTCCGTGGCGGGACTTGTTCCTGGTCATGCGGGTGAAGTAGCACATCAAAAAGGAATGAGAACGAGCAAAGCAATCTGGCAGAGAAAAGAGCTACAATCACGAAGAGGAGGAGGAAGAAGGTCGAGTCCGTCAGAGGTGGCCTCCTCGTCTCCAGGCCAGTAAAAAAACCATTTCCATTCAGATACAGTACTTGACATAGAAATCAAAGTGACAGCCATAAGCAGTTGTCACCCCCAGCATTGTCTCAACATCCACTATAAAGTTGAACGTGCCTTGCACAGGAGTATAAAATTATAATTATAATAGGTGAAGCTCAAAAAATAATTTTAATTTTAAGCCACGTCCATAAAGTATCGGGTGTATATTTGTTTCTTCTACTTTGTACTGTATCATGTAGAAATCAACCTGGCTACTCCTACTGATATGGGGTGGCCCGATCTTCTCAGCAAGCACTTGTCGATGGTGATGGTGGATGATAGATAACTAGCCTGTAGCTATGAACTCTCCCACTCGATCCCTGATGCCAATGCAACAGCTCTCAAACCTTGTAGGATATTCACAACACCACGCTCTTGCACACGCAGCCGTGACCACGAACGGTAGTATGCAATCTACTAATTCCCAATGGAACAATAGATCACACTCAATTATAGTTGGTAAATTCGAACACAGGGTAATTTCAGAGGTTCTATGAAAGAAACAACTCCAAAATATTTTAACGTGGTCTAAACCCTAATCTACGACGCCCCCATCTATTTATGGGTCCAAAGGGCGGCGGCCTATGGTGGAACCCGAGTTGGTTCCACCCAACCTGGATACAAACCGGCCACAAGTGGCTCGGCCAAGACTGGCTCTGCCGTGGCAGAGACCTAGTCGGTTTTCCTGCCGCGGCAGCCTGCCGTGGCAGAGAAACGAGGCTTTTCTCTGCCGCGGCAGAGAACTTCCTCCTCTTGTTGATCTTCGTCTTGGACAGCTCCTTGCGCTTCCTCCCTCTCCTCCCTCGCGCATTCCTCATTTATCAACACGCCATGGTCCTTCAGCTCCTCACTCTGTGCTATGCCTTCTTCTCCTAAGTACATGATCATACAATAATTCAAAGACTTAGGTAGTATAAAATTCTCATTAATTAAAACACCAGGTTCATTAAGAAACAAGTTCACTTGTTGTTCTAGTAGCTTGGCACGAGCTCTTGTGATTGGTCCAATCCTTATCTCATTGGATTGATCCTTCTTTCCAATTGGAACAACTTCATTAGCCATTGGGGTAGGTGTAATTGTAGGGATGTCCTCATCACCTACCTAATACTCGACATGCTCTAGAGAAATAACGAAAAATATTCTAGAATTATTGAAAAGTGTGAGCGTTCATTGTGCTGAAGACTAACAATAGAATCTTCTAGATGCTACCCCTTGTTCACAAATATAAGATATTTTAGCTTTGTGAAACGAATGTATATAGATGTATTTTAGTGTATAGGCAGCCTATACACTAAAATACATCTATATACATTCGTTTCACAAAGCTAAAATGTCTTATATTTCTAGACGGAGGAGTAGAATTGATAGAAGATCCAACGGTTAATTGGCAATATTGGGATTCACGAGTCTAGATCCAACGGTCAAAGTTCAAAGTTATTTGTATTGTACACTATACAGTGTGATCTTCTTTTCTCTACTAGATAATGGAGCAATTTTGAATTGGATCCATAGCACCAATCCTGACAGTTAGGTTATTAGATCCAATGGTTCAGATCAGCTGGATTCGTGTTAAACAGCTAGTACGTACCTAGAGCAAACTCCACCATGTTCTAGAACCATCATGTCACCCCCAAATATCATAGCATAATAGGTTGTATTCTCAATATGTATAGACAGCTATTATTAATCTCTACTACTATAATGGAGAAGTTTTGAATTGGATCCATAGCACCAATCCTGACCATTAGGTTGTTAGATCCAATGGTTCAGAACAGCTAGATTCGTGTTAAACAGTACCTATAAAGCAGACTCCACCATGTACCCCCCCAAAAATCATAGCACAGTAGGCTGTATTCTCAATGTATGTAGATATTTATTATTAATAGACTTAATGTATGCCTTTTTTTCTCTAATAAGACTATTGGTTAATAACAATTTAATGTTTGTTAAATCACATTTCATATAGTATATACGTATGTGTCTCATGTCTTTTACTTAATATATGACTTTTCTCTAACAAGACTGTTGGTAATAATAACAACTTAATGTTTGCTAAATCATTTCATACAGTATATACGTGTGTGGCTCATGCCTTTTACTAGTAGACTTAATGTATGACTTTTTTATCTAACAAGACTATTGGTTAATAATAACAACTTAATGTTTGCTAAATCACATTTCATAAGTATATACGTGTGTGGCACGTGCCTTTTACTAGTCCATTCTAGCTAGCATCTACTAGAATATACACGATAGATAGTACATTATCTTACCCACTATATAGTGTATGAATAATTTAGAATATTGACCGTTGGATCAAGACTCGCGAATCCCAATATTACAAACCGGTTGGATCATATTTTCTATTTTGGAATCTAGTTGATACTATTGATAGTATTTTTTATCTTATCTTACCACTATATTTTTTGCGAATAACTTTAAATATTGATCGGTTGGATCAAAACTCGCGAATCCCAACATTGCTAGCCGTTGGATCTACTTTTTATTCTAGCATCATCTTTAGAAGATACTATTGTTTACTAGTAAGTTGCACGTGCCCTGCACATGAGGCTCAGATAATAGACGTCTGACATATCATCACTATATAAAATTATAAAAGTTAAAGCAGAAAAAATATAAATTTAATCAACATCTATAAAGTATGGGTGTATATTTAGTTCTTCTACTTTGTATCATCATGTGTAGAAGTCAAAGATTATTAGTTACCTAACATTTGAATTTTTTGGTAACATGGTCTAGAGAAACGAGGGAGAAGATTCTATTATGATAGAGAAGTGTGTTTTGAGGTTTGTGCAAAGCATTAATTATGTTGAAGACTATCAATAGAATCTTCTGGATGCTAGAATGGAAAAGAAGATAAAACAGCTAGAAATATTAGGATTTGCGAGTCTTGATCCAATAGTCAACATTCAAAGTTATTCGATTCGCGAGTCTTGATTCAACGGTCAACATTCAAAGTTAGATCAAGACTCGTGAATCCCAACATTTCCAGCCGTTTGATATTCTTTTCTATTCTAGCATCTAGAAGACTCTGTTGATAGTCTTTATCATAATGAATGCTATGCACAAACCTTAAAACACACTTTTCTATCATTTTAGAATCTTCTCCCTTGTTTCTCTAGACCATGTTACCAAAATTTTCAAGTTTTAGATAACAAATAATCGTTGACTTCTACATGATATACAAAGTTTAAGAACCAAATATACACCCATACTTTATAGATGTTGATCAAATTTATATTTTTTCTGCTTTACCTATTATAATTTTATATAGTGATGATATGTTAGACATCTTTTATCTGAGTCTCACGTGCAGGGCACGTGCAACTTACTAGTACACTATATAGTGTTAAGATAAGATGATGGTAAGATAAGATAGTGGTAAGATATACCACTCTGGTCGCTCCATGTCACACCCCGAGAAGACGAAGGATGTACACATTCATCAAACACGCACACACACTCACACACACAAAGTTTGTGAGTGCCACACAAGCGCATGGAATTGTTTACGCACATTTCACCCTTTTATGTTTTCCCAATCTTTTTGGCTAATATTGCTCACTTAAATAATATTATTTTCCATATTACTTTATATTATCTTACCACTATATAGTGTATAAATAACTTTGAATATATTAACCGTTGGATTAAGACTCGTGAATCCCAACATTGCCAGTCGTTGGATCTTTTTTTCCATTATAGCTAGCGCATCTATTATAAGATACTATGGATAATACGTCTTTAGCATAATGAACGCTAGGCACAAATCTCAAAACACACTCATCCATCATTAATTCTAGAATAATCTTCTCAGACGTCTCTCTAGACCATGTTACCAAAATTTTAAAGTACTAATTAGGTATAGCTAATAAACGTTGAATTCTACATGATACAAAGTTCAAGAACCAAATATACACCAATACTTTATAGATGTCGATCAAATTTATAATTTTTTGATCTATTTTTACCTATTACCCTACTAATATAATGAAGCAATCCTAACCGTTGAATTTGATCCATAACACCAATCCTAACCGTTGAGTTGTTAGATCCAATGGTTCATAGCAGCTGGATTCATGTTGAACAATACCTAGAGCAAACTCCACCATGTTATAGAACCATCATGTCACCCCACCCCGCAAAAAAATCATAGCACAGTAGGTTGTATTCTCATTATGTGTATTTTTCTCTAACAAGACTATTGGTTATTAACAACTTAATGTTTGTTAAATCACATTTCATACAATATATATATATATATAATACGAGTGTGGCACGTGCCTTTTACTAGTATTACATAACTTAATTACCACTATATAGTGTACGAATAACTTTGAATATTGATCGTTGGATCAAGACTTGGGAATCCCAAGATTGTCAGCCGTTGGATCTTCTTTTCTATTTTAGCATCGAGAAGATATTGATAGTCTTTATTTTCTTATCTTACCACTATTATTATAATATTACTCACTATATAGTGTACGAATAACTTTAAATTGACCGTTGGATCAAGACTACTAGCGAATCCCAATATTGCCAACCATTGGATCTTCTTTTCCATTCTAGTATCTAGTACTTATAGTTTAGGGGTCTAGGGTTTAGGGTTTATGGTTTAGGTTTTGGATTTTGGATTTAGGGTTTACGGTTTAGGGTTTAGGGTTAGAGTTTATGGTTTATGGTTTAGGGTGGGGTACATACACTACTGATAGTCTTTCTTATCGTATCTTACCACTATATTGTTTACCAATAACTTTGAATATTGATTGGTTGGATCAAAACTCATGAATCCCAACATTACTATCTGTTGGATCTTCTTTTCAATTCTAAAATCATCGCTAGAAAATACTATTGTTTATCTTATCTTATCTTAACACTATACAGTGTATGGATAACTTCAAATATATTGACCATTGGATCAAGACTCACGAATCCTAACATTGCTAGTCATTGGATCTACTTTTCCATTCTACTAGCTAGCATCTCTAGTAGAAGATATTATGGATAGTACGTCTTTAGCATAATGAACGCTATGCACAAATCTTAAAAAACACTACTCCATCATTCTAGAATAATCTTCTGAGACGTTTTTCTAGAGCATGTAGAATAACTTTGAATGCTGACCATTGGATCAAGACTTGCGAATCCTAGCATTTCTAGCCGTTGGATCTTCTTTTCCATTCTAGCATCTAGAAGATTCTATAGATTGTATTTAGCATAATGAATGCTATGCACAAACCTCAAAACACACTTCTCCATTATACTAGAATCTTCTCCCTTGTTTCTCTAGACCATGTTATCAAAAATTTCATGTGTTAAGTAGCTAATAATCTTTGACTTCTACATGATGATACAAAGTACAAGAACCAAATATACACCCATACTTTATAGATGTTGATCAAATTTACAAATTTTTGTGGTTTACCAATTATAATTTTATATAGTGATGATATGTCATACGCTACTATCTGAATCTTACGTGCAACTTACTAGTCTCTTTAGCACAATGAATGCTATGCACATATCTCAAAACACACTTCTCGCTAATTCTATAATCTTCTTCATCATGTCTCTAGAGTATGTGGAGTACTAGGTAGCTAATAGTTTGATTTCTACACGATACAAAGTACAAGAACCAAACACACCCGATACTTTATGGACGTGGCTCGAAATTATAATTTTTTTTGAGCTTCACCTATTTTAATATTATATAAAAAATGACATGTCATACTTCTATTATCTAATTCTCACGTGCAAGGCACTTGCAACTTACTAGTAGTATTGCTGGTTTGTAGCACAATGAAACGGTATATGCACAAACCTCAAAATACACTTCTCCATCATTCTAGAATCTTCTCCGTCGTTTCTCTAGAGCATGTTAGCAAAATTTTCAAGTTTCCCGTAGGTAATAAAGTTTTTTTTGCAGGGGTCGTAGGTAATAGGTTGATTTCTCCATGATATAAAGTACTAAAAGAAGCATATATATATATATATACCCACTAATTTATGGATATGGATCAAAATCATAATTATTTTCTTAACTTTACAATTATAATTTTATATACAGTAGTGATGATATGCCATACTCCTATTATATATGAGTCTCACATGAAACTTACTAGTAGTGGTATAGCTAGGACTAAAATGTATCTCGTATATATCCTCTATTTTTCTCTAGACATGCCCCTCTCTCTCTCCTCTGTATTGTATTTTTACACGATCTCTATTATTGCTCTTGGTATGAACAATTATGTTTAAAAATAGGTACATCAGGCCCTATAAAGCATCTAGTGTATAATTATTTTCCTATGAACCATTTAGTGTGTCATGGGTAAAAAACTATAACCAGAAAATGTTTTTAAATGGTGCTACATATAGAGTAGAGAATATTACATTCAATAGATCATTTAAAAAATTTATAAATATTGGATAAACTATTAACCTTTTATGAATATGTAAGTTTATACAAATATGTAAATTAATGGGAGGGTACTGATAATGCAGGCCCAACTGTCTGTTATGTTGTCAGCAGAGCTAAATAGGTAATTAGATGACCAAGTGGTGTAAATTGCAACTGATCAGACCAACAACTAGTGAAAACTGCAAAAAACTGTCCAAGTGGTGGTTTGTGCAACACATGGAGAAGGACATGGTAAAATCTGCGATGTACTCTTCCTATATATGCACACCAAGGCAGCCGACTAACACGCTAGAGACTCTTCTCAGAAAAAAAGGAAAAACACGCCACACACACAGCCCAGACGTACCAGGACACACGTGTGCTGTGCCACATAGTAGGACGAGGGAGAGATCAACCAACCGGTGTGCACGGGGCGCTGCACAGGAGAGGAGAGGGAGGATGGATGGTGAGAGACAACGAAGGAGAGATAAAACATAGTAGTACTATTAGTAGTAAGTAGTAAGTAGTATTGTGCTACTAGTAGTAGGTACATATACCTCGTGTTAAAAACCCGTCAAACTAGTTTTACTCTGACATCGCACCGCCTTCAACTCTTTTGGTGCTCTCGCGCTACCTCCCGTTTATATTCTCTAAGTAATAATCTCTTCTCGCTCTTCTTTTTTTTCTCCATTTTTTGGAAGCTTTGGGGTTAATTTTCTGGTGCCCTTGGTTCACTAGAAGTACGAACTACTCAAATTTTGCACAATAGTCCTTTTTTGTCTAAAAAATGAGTCTGGGACATTCAGATCCAAAATATTCGTGCGCAAAATAATTCCAGTCACTGGAAACTTTTTCTTTTTCTTTCTAACGAGGAATATTCCCTAAAGTACCAAGAAGGTGCGTGTTAAAATCCAAGGGTGGGCATAAAAATTACATATCGGTCCAAAAAGAAAACCAAAATATATCCGGGACCTACACATTTACAACACGGACCCTAAAGATACACTCAAAAATTTGAACATGTTTTTTCCTAATACTAGTTTGAAACTCCCACCCCCGGCATTATTGCATACCATGCCAAGACACACCCATCTACCAAATATGGAACCATTATCATGCAGTATGATGTAGATATGACCATGATCTAATCGGTCCGGCTCGAGAAACCCTCGAGTGTTCATGCCATATCTAATGTGACGACGCCTTTTTCGAATGTTTCAAATCTTACGTTTACCATTTTTCATGGCAGGTACTGCACACGAGAGGATGTCATGCTAACCCTTTTCGTTTGTTCATTTTTCTTTATCTTCTTTATTTTTTCTCAAATCCGTGTAAGAGTTGCCAGCATGCAAATTCATATATATCAAGATATTGAGTCGTTCAGAAATCTTGACGATTTTCAAGATATTGACCAGCCATATACACCTTCAAAATAGTTTCATAATATAACTTTAAGAGCAATCTTTGTGAGACTTGCTTGAAGTTTAAATTAACCTAACTTCGGTTTAAGTGGGAGAAATGACATAGGAGCAAGACTTGAAATCTCAAACTAGGGGATTATCCATAAATCATGTTGTGCTTTCTCCGTAAAATGATTTGTGGACAATTTTAGGTGTGGTATAGATACCACACGCTTCTAAATCAAATCTGACCTAATTTATATAAATTCGTTAAAGTATTTCAAGTAAGTGCGCGAATTTGTGAGCACGTAACAATAGAAGGATCATATAGGCCAAATAAATTGTGTGCGTGTGCATGTGCGTGTGTGTGTGCATGTGCGTGTGATGAACGCGAGCGTCCTTCATCTTCTCGGGGTATGACATGGAGCAACAATAGTAGTATCTCTTATCTTATCTTACCACTATATAGTATACGAATAGCTCTGAATGCTGACCATTGGATCAAGCCTCGCGAATCCCAATATTTTCAACCGTTGGATCTTCTTTTCCATTCTAGTATCTAGAAGATTCTATAGATAGTCTTTAGCATAATAAATATTATGCACAAAATTCAAAACACACTTCTCCATCATACCAGAGTCTTCTCTTTCGTTTCTCTAGACCATGTTACCAAAAATTTCAAGTGTTAGGTAGCTAATAATCTTTGTATTCTACATGGTGATACAAAGTACAAGAACCAAATATACACCCATACTTCATATATGTTAAAAAATATATAATTTTTTATGCTTTACCTATTATAATCTATTATATATTAAAAGTACATGACGGGTAACCAGAAAAAAGAGAATTGGTCTAGAAAATCCCACAAAAAATAGTAACATCTGGCCATCAATTCAATTATTTAGACTATGGCAACCGCTAGATCTTCAGAATAATCCATTGACATTAAAGTTATGAAAAATTACCCACCAATGCTCCCGGTAAGTTTTTATGCACCCCTTCAGTTTTGCATCTAGACATACAAGAAAAGCAAACCTACGTCTACCCTATCATGTCCTCGTGCACGCCGCCACATCCCTATTTGCCTTGGTGCAGTCGGTCGGCTGGCCAGCTGATCTCCACCAAAGCTCATGAATTGATCTAGATTGCCTCATGGATGTATACGATATCTCTTGTATTTGTCTTGATGCCGTTTGGCCGGCCCTCTGACCTACACCCAAGTACATGCATATCAGTAATCGTGTATCAATCTAAACTTGTCTCATATGCATGGAAGAGACTAGAAGCGGGCACACATCCCATCAATGTAGATCGAACACTTCCCTCACCGAGATCTATGTATGATCAATGACTTTCCTGCTGACCTTATTCCCATCATCTCCCCCTCGGCGTTGCAGCATCAACGGAAATTCTGCAGGCCAAAGCAGCATGGTGCAGCTAGCTAGATTGGTACGTGATTGATATGGGTCTACGTACAGCGATGAAACATGATGAGGTATGCATGGATTCTTCTGATCAGAAAGGTACATACGGCAGGCTCTTCTTCTATTCATCGTTGTTGTTCCCCCGTTTCCCGTTGATTGATCATTGATGGACTCTTTTCGATTGATTTTGATTCCTTCTGGTATGTTAGCCTTAAAGTGGATGCAATCGGGGTGGTGGAGGATGGGAGAAGGACCAACGTCCATGTGTCAGGCCGGAAGCCGGCCGCAGTGTGAGTTCTTGATCGATGGTTTCCATGCCTTTTTTATATTTAAGTACAAGACAAAATAGATTGGGAAAACATGCAGACAAGGTTGCTTTTGATTATTTCAAGGAATTGTGATTAGTGAATATATATAGATCCTTCTTGCGATGCAATTTTGTTTTTGTGCTTGGTCTAGCTAACGCAAGTTTTTCTGGGTAAAACTTCCTACTCCCTCTGATCCATATTACTTGTCGTTGCATAGATGTATCTAGGATACATCTATGCAACGACAAGTAATATGAATCGGAGGGAGTACTTTAGTTCAGATGCTCATGTTCATCTGGTCGGAAGGGCTTAGGATTGGAGACATATGTCTATTTAATGCTCGTATAATGCATACATGAGCTATAGATCTAACTTGAAAATTTAGTCTTAACTACAAGTTGGAATACGACAACAAAAACTAGCTGCATAGGACTATATTTTTCTACAGAACAAGAAGTATCTTGCTCCTAGAAATTTATTATGATGCAGTAGTTTGGATACATGTTGATACATAATTTTGGACAATGACATGTTTTTCCGACAGCTACAGGACAAGATCCAAATTGCACATGATTTTCATGTTTTCTGCAAGAGCATCAAGAATCAAGGTCGAATGGATACATTGATAAAAATGTTATTTATTCTTCGGTTTGGATAAAAAGAGTTTCGAGTGACTCTTCTTTGTGCTGCTTAATTTCTTTACTATCGAAAAATAACTTCCTTTACGCATTGACGCATACATGAGCTCATATGGAACGAGAGCATGGCACATACCGATTTGTCTTGACCATAAAGATTAAATTTATGGTCAGTGGGCTCATATGGTTGTTACTTCAAATATTCTCCAAACTGAATGATAATTGTAGGCTATAAATTGTAGGAAAATAAGAGAAATATCGAACCATCTATTATGTCACCCTTATTTTTAATTGCACGGTTCACGGTTTATATCTAGCTTAGAGAGAAAAAATACGGTCATAGAAATTATGGCCTCCCCATATCTACAATCATCTTGTACTTGCTTTGTTAGAGGTCATAATTTTTTGATATGTAACTAAAAGTCACTTGCCCATTTGTCACATATTTTTCACAATTGTGCCTCCCCGTCCCACCAACCATATGTGTGGGACAATATCTTTCTTTGTTCCCTCCACAAGTATTATCCCCACACCTTTTCAACAAGGGACATTAAGCTTGACCATACAACACATATGTATTCTTCTAATGTAAGCGATTCTTCTTTTTAACACTGCCTTGCATTAATCTACAATACTTTTGTGGTATGTTAATATAGTCTACTCAGGGTGATGTTGATTAGGTTTTCTTGATCATGTGGTGTTCATGTCATACCTGCTGTTAATGAAGAGTGTATTACCATTTCTTGAGGTAAGATGTTTCTCATACTATATTACATGCAAACAACAAGCTTCCTAACATACAAACCAACGATGGGCTCAGGTGATCCATGTCGATGATATTAGATCGTTGCATGGCATTAGAGATAGAATAACTGACCCAAGGGTGGATCAAGATTTCATTAAATCGTACTCTAGATGTGAGATATTTAATCTAGATCATGCGGTCACACACATAACACAATAAAAAGTTACAGGTATAAGAATGTAATGTGATATGGCAACCAAGGACAATGCTTGGTTAACTGGGATTTATATTTTTTAGTCTACTACGAAATATCATGCATGTTTTCAAACAATTCAATTTTAAATATTAGTTATCAGTTGCATAAATAAGATAAATATTATAACATTGAAAAAATATACAAGTATTTGCCTTACTTGAACATGGGCTGAAACTAATATGCACACATTTTATTGGATGGCAGGAAGATTGGATTCATGTTTTAGTGAGGAAGCATTGAAGGTATTAATGTACAATTGTAATGATGGAATTAATTAGAAGTCAATGTGGTGAAAACTTGCATACTATATTTTCCTATAAGTATTTTCAGAAAAAATAACAGTATTCATTTATCTTCTAGGTCTCTTGGATAGGTTATATTATTGTTGCGAGGAAAAACTATATACATGTTAATCACATTAAAATACTTTCAGCTAAATCTCAATGACAACGCTCTTAAGTTTTATTTGTATTTTCATCCATTAGAAGACCAATCAATATGTTGCCTGCATGAATGCGTGGGCCACTGTGCTAGTTTTATATAATGATGATATGTCATATGTCTATTATCCGAGTCTCACGTGCAGGACATGTGCAATTTACCAGTTATATATATATTAGTAAAAGGCACATGCTACACACATATATATACTGCATGAAATGTGATTTATTAACAAACATCAAGTTGTTGTTAACCAGTAGTCTTCTTAGAGAAAAAACATACATTAAGTCTATTAATACTAACTATCTACACATACTAAGAATACATCCTACAGTGCTATGGATTTGTTTTGGGAGGGGTGTGACATGATGGTTCTAGAACATGGTGGAGTTTCCTCTATGTACTGTTCAACATGAATCCAACTGCTCTGAACCATTGGATCTAACAGTCCAACAGTTAGGATTGGTGCTATGTATCCAATTCAAAACTGCTCAATTATAGTAGTAGAGATATATCTTATCTTACCACTATATTGTAACACCCCTAGTTTTACTAATACGAATTAGGGTTTGATTTGTGCATAGCATGAGCATCATCATCTTTGCTAAAAGAAAATTCATGAAAGAAATAATCACAAAATCCTAATTTTGCCCCCTCTTATAAACCCTCTGAAATGGTTTTGTATTTTTAAAGCTACCAAAATAATGGATCCCAAACTGAATATAAGGGCCCTGCTATATTTCCATATTTTATAAACATTCTGGTATATTTGAAATACTCAAAACAGAAAAGAAATTGAAAATAGAATTGGAAAATAGAAAACAGAAAAAGAAAAGGTTTTCTAAAAATAAAACCTGTTGCTAACCCTAACTGGGCTGAAGCCCATCTTCCCCTCATCCCTCTCTACCGCTCAGTGCAGCAACCAGCAGCCTCCTCCGCAACCTTTGCCGCGGCCCCACCTGGCCCAGCAGCAGCCCATTCCGGCCCATACCGATTCGGTCCGGTGCATCGTCGTCGTCCACCTCTCGCCAACCCTGAAGCAGCCACGTGTCGGTTGCACCGTGATACGTCCAAAACGTATCTACTTTCCCGAACACTTTTGCTATTGTTTCTCCTCTAAACTTGTGTGATTTGGATGCAACTAACACGGACTGACGCTGTTTTCAGTAGAATTGCCGTGGTGTCTAGTTTTTGTGCAGAAAATCAACTATAAGGAAAATCCCAGAAAATATGCCAAAAATCCTATTTCACCAGAAGACTCCCGGAGCCAGAATACGAGACGGAGGAGGGCCGGGCCCAGACCATACCACCTGGCCGCGCAGGCTAGCCCAGGCCACGCCAGGGGGTGGTCTGGCCGCCCCAGACACCCCCCGGTCTCCCTCTTCGCCTATAAGATGTCTTCTGACCTAAAAACTCAGAGGGGTTCAACGTTTTTCCATAAGGAGTTCCGCTCCGCCGCCACCACCAGATTCCATGAAACAGCACCAGAAAATCCGTTCTGGCACCCTGTCAGGATGGGGAATTGGAGGAGATCATCATCATCATCATTATCACCATCGCTTCTCCATCGACCATCCATGTTTCCCCCATCCATGAGTGAGGAATCCCCCGCTGTAGGCTATGGGGATGGTAGGGATTGGATGAGATCGTTCATGTAATGGCATCAGATTGTTAGGGCATGGTACCTAGTATCTTCTATTAGTACTTTATGACTTTGTTGCGACTTGTTATGCTTAATGCTTGTCACTAGGGCCCGAGTGCCATGATTTCAGATCTTAACATGTTATTGATTCATTATGATAGTATTGTTTATGATCTTACCTGCAAGTTGTATACACACGTTGTTGTCCAGAACCAATGGCCCCGAAGTGACCGAAATTGGGATAACCGGAGGGAATGACTTTGATGTGAGGATCACATGTGTTCATGGAGTGTTAATGCTTTTCTCTGGTGATCTATTAAAAGGAGCACCTTAATTGCCAGTAGTTCCCTTGAGGCCCCGCTACAAACGGGCTGGCAGGACAAAATATGTTGTGCAAGTTCTCATTGCGAGCGCGTATGACTATATATGGAACACATGCCTAGGATTATCTAGTACTTGGATGCTTTATCTTATTTATCTGCAATTGCCCTATGTTCTAATTGCTATGTGAATTGTCTTGTCCATGCAACGCCCGTCCATCCATCCCTATGCCTACCACACTCGAATCCTACTGTTTACTACTATTGTTACTATTGTCTTTACTTTACTACTACTGCTACTTTACTATTCCTACTACAAAACTGTTGCTACTGATAAACTGCTATGAGAAAGATTGTTTCCAGGTGCAGTTGAATTGACAACTTAGTTGTTAAGGCTTATAAATATTCTTTGGCTCCCCTTGTGTCGAATCAATAAATTGGGTTTCACTTCCCTCGAAAATACTGCGATACACCCCCCTATACTTGTGGGTCATCAAGACTATTTTCTGGCGCTGTTGCCGGGGAGCATAACTTTATTTATTAAGTTCACTTGGATTCTCTATTGTTCGCTGCTATCCATCCATCATGGGTAAGTCTCGTGATGGCAAGGTTCCTATTTTACCATCCACTACAAGAAGAAGTACGGTTCTAAACACCTCTATTGCTCCTGATTCACCATCTGTTATGAGTAAGCTCGTTACACCACCACACACACATGCTACACACACTGCTACTACTGCTGAATCTGAAACTTCTGATACTTATGATGCTGCTTCTACTTTGCTTGATAAGAGTGGTTCATTAGGTCCTTTCCTAGATGCTACGATTGCTAGAACTATAGCTGGAAATACTAAAACTCCTAATGAAGACACTACTACACCTGTTAGTTCACCTGAGTCTAGTGAGAGTTATGATATTGAAGACGGTTATGTTGAGATGACCGATGAATTTATTAAAGAATGTAAAAACACCCATGATAGGAGTGCTGCTAAGAGTCTCCTTGAGAGGCGTACTATTAGACCCAAATTGTCTCTTAATGCTAAGTTTGCTGCTTATCCCATAAACATAAGATAAATATTATGATTTCTCTCTTGATCTATCTTACATAGCTATTGTTGAGAAAGAACCTTTTTGTGGGACTAAGAATGAAAGTGCGGTAGCACATATGAATGAACTTTCTACCATGAGTGGCTTGTTTTCTGATGATATTAAGATGCGTACTTACTTTGTTGCTAAGATTTTCCCCTTTTCACTAAAAGGAGAAGCTAAAACTTGGTTTAGTAATTTACCTTCTGGATCAATTGATAGCCCTGATTGCTTGATTAGTACTTTCCTGCAAAAATATTTTCCTCCTAGTGCTAGACATACTATTTTGCAGGAACTTTTTGATTTTAAACAAGGAGAAAAATAGATATTGCCTGAATCATGGGCAAGGTTTTGTGCTTTGATTCATGCACATGCTGGAAGTCCATTACCTAAGAATGAGCTTCTTGATATATTTTATAATGGACTAACTGAACAATCTAGGACATACCTAGATAGTTGTGCTGATTGTGTTTTCAGGAATAGGACTCCGAAGGAAGCTGAGGAATTAATGGCTAAAATAAGCAAGAATTATGAAGACTGGACTCCTCCTAAACCAGCTATACCTGAAGTAATCATACCTGAATCAACTATTCATGTACCTATTCCAACATCAAAGAAGAGGGGAGTTATTGAATTAAATGATGAAGTGATAAAGGAAGCTAATAAATGTCTTAAGGAGAAGGGAATTAAAGCTGCAGATGTCAAGAATTTACCTCCTATTGAAGAATTATGTAAGCCTATTCCCTACTCATCCACTATTGAGGTACACTCTCTCCAACACTTTGATGAAGGTGATATCCCCTACTCTAAACCTCCTGATCAATGCTTAGAAGAATTCGATATCTTTATTGTTAAGCAAGATAATTTTAATAAAAGGGTGCAAAATCATCTAATGGAAAACACTAGAGCTATTGTTGAGTTAAAAGATATTGTGGAAAGAACCTCTAATGATGTTAAAATGATTGTTAAACACTTTCAAATGGTTCAAACTCAAATAGATCAACTCATTAAAGTGCAAAAAGACTTGCTAGTTAACGCTGCTAAAGAAAAAACATGCTTATGAAATTAGAACTAGAAGTGGTGCTGCTACCCAGGATCCTCTATATCTTGAGGGGCATCCCAAAAGAACTGAGCAGGATTCTCAACAAGCTGAAAATAGTGGCTCTACTCATAAGAAAAGGAAAAAGAAACATAAAACTGTTGTAGAACCCTCTGAACCTGCTATAGATCCTAACAGTATATCTGTCTCTGATGCTGAAACTGAAAGTGGTAACGAAGAAAATGAAGCTCCAAATGAAGAAAAAGTTGAAGAAGAACCTGAAAAGCACACTAAGAATACTAAATACACTAAAGAAGATTTTATTGCTAAGAAACATGGTAGTGAAAGAGAACCTTGGGTCCAAAAACCTATGCCTTTCCCTGATAAGAAACACAAGTCAAAGGAAGATGAACACTATAATAAGTTTTGTGAGTGGATGAAACCTTTATTCCTGTAAATTCCTTTGACTGATGCTATTAAATTGCCTCCTTACTCAAAGTATATGAAGGATATTGTCTCGAATAAAAGGAAGATCCCTAATGAAGAAATATCTACTTTGCTTGCTAATTATTCCTTTAATGGTAAGGTTCCAAAGAAACTTGGAGACCCAGGGATTCCAACTATCCCTTGCTCTATTAAGAATAGTTATGTTAGAACTGCTTTGTGTGATTTGGGAGCTGGAGTTAGTGTTATGCCTTTCTCTCTCTATAAGAGGCTTCAACTAGAAAAATTAATACCAACTGATATATCTTTGAAAATGGCTGATAAATCTACCACTATTCCTGTTGGTATATGTGAGGATGTACCTGTTCAAGTGGCTCATAATTGCTTGATATTAACTGATTTTGTTGTGCTTGAAATGCCTGAAGATGATAATATGTCTATTATTCTTGGGAGACCTTTTTTTAATACTGCAGGGGCTGTTATTAATTGTAATCAAGGAAAGGTGACCTTTAATGTTAATGACAAGGAACATATTGTCTATTTCCCCAAGAAGATTGAAAGGACTTATGGTTTGAATTCAATTGAACATGTTGAGGGCATTCAAGTTGGAGAGATATATTGTCCCATACCAAGAGAAAAATTTGAAACTATTATGATTGGGACCATTGCTATCAAGGTTGAGGTAACATAATCATTAGTGGAATCCAAAGTTTTGTCTCACATGAAATTGTTTTGGTAACAAGACCTGATCAACCTTGTTAACAAAAGGATTTCATTGAACAAAACAATGTTTTCATCGTGATTACCTCCGTTTACTCATATTCTATCCATTTTAGTTTTGCTTTCCTTTAGTTTTCTTTATTGCTAGTTGTTTGCATGTTAGAGTGTCTTAGAACTTCTGTAGTTCTAGCCTTGTTTTGTCATTGCATCATTTCCAAAAAAATCTCTTTCTGTCAGAAAATCATTCATCTATACCTGAAAATTGCCCAAAAATAAAGTGTCTCGAAAAATTCCAGGAAATTCATATTAATTTTTTATGTGAAAAAAGGGGCAGAGGAGTACTTGGAAGGTACCAGGGGGACCACCAGGCAGGCACACCACCTGGTGGCGCGGCCTGCCCTGGGTGGCGCCATGCCATGGTGTGGGCCACCCTGGCCCTCCACTCACTCTCTCACTTGCCACTTTCTTCTCTCTCCCGAGTAAGCTCCAGTTCATTGCTCAAAATCGCGTTCTTGCTCTGCTTGCTCTCGATTTTTTCGATCTCCTTGCTCAGCCCATCTTTGTTGCTGAAATTTGGAGCACTTGTTCTCCGAATATCAAGCATGAACAACCATACCTTTGGAGAGATATTTGAGAGGGATGCACCTAGGAGGTCGAGGCCCTCAAGATCAGCCTCTCAGTTTAGGCCATCATACAACGAAGATCTTATTACAACGCGTATTGGTAATGAAGGGGATGATGGGGATGCTCACCCATCTACTTTTCCTTGTTTTACTTTCTTACAAGCTGCAGGGATTCTTGATGATTTCTTGCTACTGATTCAGAGGGTTGGTTTGACCTCATACATGCAAGATGAGAGTGAGCAATACGCTATGCTCACCAAGACTTTTGTTGAGAGCTTCGTGTTTACTAACACACCCTATCAGTCAACTGTCTCTTTCAAAATTTATAATCTGCCCTTTACTATGTCATTGGAAAGATTTTGCAGTGTTGTAGGTGTAAGCATGACAGGGACCGTGAAGAAGATTCAAGGGCGACCCGCTGATTTGCTAGAACTTTACCAAGGGGTGACCAATGATGATGACTGTGTGGCTCAGCGTGGAAAGATAAGAAACATCCAACTCCCTGCTCTTAGATACTTTGCATATTATCTTGCTACTAGCGTACTTGGTTGGGAGAATACAAGTAATATCTCCAACTATCATTTAGCCTTCCTTGCAGCCGCGCTTAACAATGACACTCGGTACAACCTTGGCTCGCTTATTGCTCGCCACCTAGCTGCTAGGGGGCCTATCTATGGGGGCATCATTGCCTCACGAATGGTCAGTGCACTAGGGCTTTCAGTGGACCCCAATGATACTGTATTGGCACCACAAAGGCTTGACCTTGTTGCTATGAAAACTCATCATTTTGTTACTGCTGATTCTGATTTGGAAGGTCTAGTATATAGGATGTTGTTTACTGACGGGGATGAGAGGGAGATCCCATTGCCACAGTCTTCTTTGTTTAGTGTTCACAGGAGACCGTGGTCGCGCTCTAAGGAGGAGGTGGACGAGCAGCTCCGCTTGCTGGGTTTCGACGAGCAGCATCAGGAGGATGTACCCTCCTACGATTACTCCACGCACTACGTAGGGACGTACTCGAGCTTGCACCAGGACGAGGGTACCTCCTCGTCGTACCACGGTGACACTTCATCCTGGCCAGCTTGGGATTGATACCCACTTAGGCCAAAAGCCTAAGCTTGGGGGGAGGTACGCCGACATCGCACTCATATCCTTATCATGTTGCGTCAGTACTTTGTGCATTCATGTTTCGTTCTCTTTTTAGTTTTCGTTCTTCCTTTGCTTTGGCTTTCTAAAAACACAAAAAGACCAAAAATATTTCTGTTGTTTCTCTTTGGTTTGTTTCTTCTTCCTTTTGCCTTGGTTTGATTTTTCCCTTTTGCTTTGTTTGAACTATTTGAAAAACCCAAAAAGATTTTGCTTTGCTTGTTTTTCCTTTTTGGTTCTTGTTTTAAAAAAAATCGAAAACACCAAAAATATTTGTTGTTCTTCTTTAGCTTTGTGAGTTTGTTGCAGGGTTCGACAGTCCTCAGTGGATATTGGTTTCATATTATTATTCAATCCACACAAGTGAAGAGCAATAATGAGGATTAATGACAACTTGAGGTGTGGTAAGAGGCTGGTAACGAACTCTATTTGTTTTCATTTTTGTACATATACTCATCATTGTGGGCATGCTTGGTTTGTTCATGTAGGGTGTATGTTATCTTTGGATGCTTAGTAGTTCTTGCTTTCTTATGATTAGTTCCAGCTTGCTAATAGCTTGTAGCATGTCATATGAATGTTTGCTTGCATTACTCTATTCATAACTTGGTATGACACCGTGGTATCCTCCTCTGAATGTTTCATTTGAATTTACTTGGCACATGCTCACGCATGCATATGACTGAAACAATCGGTTAAGCCTCGATGAATTATTTTGCCTTGAGGATCTTGAATCACTTTCATGCCATGATTAGCCCTGTTTTGTTGCAAGCATGATTATGACAGCTATTGCTCTCTCGTTTGTTGCTCCCTTACTATTGCTAGCCTTCACTTTCACTGAGTATGTTTTACTCATGGTTCCAACTCCCTAAAACCAAATATTGCCAAAGTGTCCACCATACCTACCTATTAGCATCATTTGCTATTTCGTGCATATTTAATATGCCTTGTTTTCTTCCGAATAAAATGTTTGCTTGTTATGAAAAAGTTAGTTAGTAAAGCTCTCACGAACTTGATGACACACTTTATTTCCTGTACTTAATAAACCTGAACCATTGTGACTGTCCATGAAAGTTATATGCTTGCAAATTATAGGCTGGGGATTAGCAGAACCGTGCTGTCACGGGGAACGCTTTCAACACTTGTAAATATATACCTAGTTGATACCATGCTCTTTTGTTTGCGGATGTCGTTGGTGTGAAATAATAGGGGAGCTTGTAAGTCCATGGAGTTATGTATGTGTGTTAGAGAAACGTCTGGGTCGCCGGTCTAATCCATGCCGTCATGGTGGAAACCTGTAGCGTAACCATAATGATATCTATGAAGCATTCTTCTTATAAAAAAAGAGAGATAGCTATTGAGAAAAGGAAAAAAAAGGGTATATGAAAATAGGAAAGAGATAAAAAAGCACCATTTTCCCATGGTAAATAAGAAGATTGCTGAGATACTCATTGTCTGCTTG
Organism: Avena sativa; assembly: GCA_916181665.1. NCBI lineage: Eukaryota > Viridiplantae > Streptophyta > Magnoliopsida > Poales > Poaceae > Avena > Avena sativa. The sequence continues at coordinate 430,637,622 of OV702292.1, read as the reverse complement.
CCTTGTCATTTTGATATGGGGATTCTTCCGTATCATCGGGCAAGGGGTACCGCGTTGGCGGTTCTCTATGATACGCACGTATTTACGATGACAAGAACTTACCGGTAACTAAAGTTGAGTAGCATGAGGAGCGGCCCTCGTACTCAAGGGACATGGGATTTCCAGTTTATAGTCTGTCAAGCATATAACTCAGATTGGACCTCACTTTCACCTTAACCATATTAAAGATGCTTATGATAGGTGCAATGTAGAGCTCAAAGCTAATGAGTATCATACTTTCAGCATTTGGAAGCCTTTCAAACTATTCAAAACCTTTTCATTTCCTTGTTGAGTCTCCACTTATTCTATGAGCACTTTCTTGAGAGCATAGTCGTCATTCTTTGTGCTTGTCTCATTACTTGATTATTTGTGTTATGACTTTGATGCTTGTATCTTTGAAATCTTTACTTCTAGTCTTCACTTGAACTTCAGAGGTGCCTTGGCATTCATAATCAAAGGCAAGCGAGATTCCACTCTATCATACCTTGTTATGAGCATTGTAATGTTGCTTATGCTTATGTTTCATGGTACTTATTATTTTTGAGTTGGAATCTCTTCATAGCTTGCAATGCCTATTAAGTAAACTTAGTTGCATACTCCTTATTATGAATTGTCTAAGTAGTTGATCACATGCTGAGAATATATACATCATATGAAGCAAATGTGTTCGTGAAAGTTCTTTTATCGCACTCAGTTTTCAACTGAATTGCTTGAGGACAAGCAATAAGCTCAGCTTGGGGGGAGTTGATACGTCCAAAACGTATCTAGTTTCCCGAAAACTTTTGCTATTGTTTATCCTCTAAACTTGTGTGATTTGGATGCAACTAACACGGACTGACGCCATTTTCAGCAGAATTGCCGTGGTGTCTAGTTTTTGTGCAGAAAATCAACTATCAGGAAAAATCCTGGAAAATATGCCAAAAATCCTATTTCACCAGAAGACTCCCAGATCCAGAATACGAGACGGAGGAGGGCTGGGCCTAGGCCACACCACCTGGCCACGTGGGCTAGCCTAGGCCACGCCAGGGGGTGGTCTGGCCACCCCAGACACCCCCTCGGTCTCCCTCTTTGCCTATAAGATGCCTTCTGACCTAAAAACTCAGGGGGGTCAACGTTTTTCTAGAAGGAGTTTCGCTCCGCCGCCACCACCAGATTCCACGAAACAGCACCAGAAACTCCGTTCTGGCACCCTGTCGGGATGGGGAATTGGAGGAGATCATCGCCATCATCATCACCATCGCTTCTCCATCGACCATCCATGTTTCCCCCATCCATGAGTGAGCAATCCCCCGCTATAGGCTATGGGGATGCTAGGGATTGGATGAGATCGTTCATGTAATGGCATCAGATTGTTAGGGCATGGTGCCTAGTATCTTCTATTAGTACTTTATGACTTTGTTGCGACTTGTTATGCTTAATGCTAGTCACTAGGGCCCGAGTGTCATGATTTCAGATCTGAACATGTTATTGATTCATTATGATAGTATTGTTTATGGTCTTACCTGCAAGTTGTATACACACGTTGTTGTCCAGAACCAATGGCCCCACAGTGACATAAATCGGGATAACCGGAGGGAATGGCTTTGATGTGAGGATTACATGTGTTCACAAAGTGTTAATGCTTTGCTCTGATGCTCTATTAAAAGGAGCACCTTAATTGCCAGTAGTTCCCTTGAGGCCGCACTGCAAACGGGCTGGCAGGACAAAAGATGTTGTGCAAGTTCTCATTGCGAGCACGTATGACTATATATGGAACACATGCCTAGGATTATCTAGTATTTGGATGGTTTATCTTATTTATCTACAATTGCCCTATGTTCTGATTGCTATGTGAATTGTCTTGTCCATGCAACGCCCGTCCATCCATCCCTATGCCTACCGCACTCGAATCCTACTGTTTACTGCTATTGTTATTGCTGCCTTTACTTTACTACTGTTGCTACTTTACTATTCCTACTACAAAACTGTTGCTACTGATAAACTGCTGTGAGCAAGATTGTTTCCAGGTGCAACTGAATTGACAACTTAGTTGTTAAGGCTTATAAATATTCTTTGGCTCCCCTTGTGTCGAATCAATAAATTGGGTTTCACTTCCCTCGAAAATACTGCGATACACCCCCTATACTTGTGGGTCATCACACCACCGCTCGCTGGCGCCAAGATGGCCGTCGCCGTCCTCCTCGGCCTACAAGTATCCCCTGCGCCGCTGGGAAACCCTAGCCGAGTTCTAGTTTGCTACTCCCTCCTTCTCCCGATCTCAGGTGGTAGGGACCCGAACCCTAGCCTCCCCAGTCACCAGCGAGCCCCGGCATCTCCGGCCTCCCCTCGCCATTTTGAGTCCAGCGCTAAGCTTGCCTTTCTGCGCTGGTTCGTCCAAGCTAGGTCACGCAGCCTCGTGTGCCCGCAATCCCTCGAATCAAAGCTTCGTCTCTGTCGGCCGCTGCAGTCACCGACATCAATTCTGGTGCCGTTCGAGCTCTCCTTGCCTCCTCGACACCACTACCAGACTCGCGGTGAGCTCCTGCACCTCCCAGTGCCCTCCAGTCTCTCCCTCCTCTGCTGTAGCTCGTCGTCGTCATGCGCTTCCGCCGCCGCTGTCGGAGCTCGTCACCAGCGTGTCTCCCGTGACCAAAACCGAGTAGCGCTGCGACCAATAGGTCCTCCTCGATCTCTTCTTTCTAGCCAGCCCATTGAGATCCAGCGTGCAGCAGATCGACAGATTCGTGGTCGACAGAGCGATCCCCATTGCTGATGTCATGCTGACATCAACATGAGGGAGTAATACCTTTTTATTTATTTTAAATGTTTTATAATTGTTTTCTGGAATATTAATATGACAGGTGGGCCCTGTCTGTCAGGATTTTAATCTTTTTGAAAATGATTTCTGAAATTATTAAACTTCTGACATGTGGGTCCAGTTGGAAAATAATTTAATAAATCCCAAAAATGTTTAATTGTTTTAAAATGATTTAAAAATGAATTAAAATTGGGAAATCATGACTAATTCATTTTAAATCAGAAAAATATGTATAATATATCAAAATGTTCAGAAAAATGAGATGTATCCAATACACTCATAATCATGCATTGTTAAGCAACTTAAATGACAAGTTTAATTAGGAGAACAAAATAACCCCTCTCATATGCATCCGGGGTTTCTTCGAATTAGGGTTTGCACCCCTCGGACCCTGTTTAAATTGGCAAAGCATGTCTTAGGGTTTCATCTCAATATAATTTAACTTGTCATATCATCATCCTTGCTTGAGCATTGCACATATTCCATGTGTTGATTGTTTTCCCCTTTCTTTCCGGTGTTTGCCTCTTCCCGGTATAATACGATATTGAGATGGAGATTGAAGACCGAGATTAACACCATCGAAGAGAATTACTTGATCAATGGTGAACAATGTTAAGCAGATGAACCTGAAGTTATATATCTGAGTATCAACAGGCAAAGGCAAGCAGACCCCACACATGATAAAATCCTACGATTTCAAAGTATTTCATTCTTGCCATGTGCATACGATTCCAAAGTCTTTTATCGATAGATACAGTAATCCTATCTGATGCATGTTACCTTTGTAGCCTATACTCCCTGATCCACTGCTCATAGCATAACTAGGGTTTGGCTTATGAGCTTCGCTAGAGCTATTTATACTTGTTGTGCTTAGCCCTGCTTAGTTGTTACCGCTGATCCATCCGGTTGATGAAACAAAGCTACGAATGAACCTAGTATGATAGGATGACGTGGTATGATCATAGATGAAAGTTAAACATGCTAAGGCTCGTATGGGAGGCCACGTCGGGTTGTGGTTTTTGCAGTCCCATACTTGCCACCACTAGGACCTGAGTTCTTGCCTCTTGCACCAAGATGAGCGTACAACCACATGGGGGTCTGGAAACCCCCTCGACCAACTAACTTGCCTAGTAGATTCCATGAGTCACATAGTTTGGGCGTTCCATTCGACATATGCATTCTGGTTGTTCTCGAAGGTAGTGGAGGAGGTGCATTCATATAGGTAGGTAAGCGTGGCCGGGAACAAGAGAGGCACGACCTCCATAATCTTGAACCATGCACACATATCTAGGGACCGGCTTCGGGACTTGACCCGTTACAGCGGCATCTCCTTAGGGCGTGACTCATGGTCTCGGCAAAAGTAAGGTAAAGGTCATGTCCATCCGCTCTCTGCTGGCCTTCCAATGAAGAGGGCTAATAATATTTGGCATTAAGAGGAGGGTGGTACGTGTGGGTAAAGTTGTGCACCCCTGCAGGGTATTAATCTTTTCGAAAAGTCGTGTCCACGGTTATGGACGACTTGGGAACGGACGTGATGATCATAGAGAACTTGAACCTAATCATAAAACTTGGCAAGTAAAGTAATGTGTGATCTAAGGATGCTTCCTCAGGGATTGGGGGGTGATCCTAGTTGGTAGGTTCAGCTGATAAAGATTTGGTGGATATCAAAAGATGATCAAAGCTAGATATATCATTTTCTTATCCCCTTTTAAAAGGTTCTATTTAGTCGAGCTTCTCCTCTCTCTTTTACAAAGAAAGTTAGCTTTATGCAAAATAACCCTACCAGCCATAAGTCTTGTGGAGTACACCCTGTACTCAGCCTTGCTTTGTTGATACTTTTGCAGCAGGTAAGTGTTACCATAGAAGATGAGTTTGTTGCAACATCGACATCGACGAGTAGCTTGGGGTTCCCGGTCGGCAGCCTGGAATCTATGGATTGGGACGTCATCGTTATGCTTCAGGCCTCTTAGGCCATTTGTTAAGTTTGCTATACTTAATAGCATAATTTTCCTTCCGTTGTTTGATGTTTGTGGTCAGTGACCTCTGCTTGTAATATTTTGGTTCTTTGCTCAATTATGAGCTCGCAGTATTTTTGTGTCGTAGGGTCTGATGACCCACAAGTATAGGGGGTGTATCGCAGTATTTTCGATAAGTAAGAGTGTCGAACCCAACGAGGAGCAGAAGGTGCTGGCTAGTGGTATGGATCAGGAATTCTCTGCAAATACTTAGCAAACGGATTTTTAGGGGTTTTCGATAAAGCAAGTAAACAAAGTACGAGTAAATAAAAGACAGTAGGAATAAATGCAGCAAGTGGCCCAATCCTTTATGCAGCAAAGGATAAGCCGGTTGTATTACTTAAGATGACCAAACGTTCTCGAGGACACATGGGAAGACTGTCAAGTGCTTTCGCTTCATATAGCTGATTAATCTTCTCTAGCTTGCTAAGTGTTGTGTGGGTGAACATGTTCTAATGTACCGCCCATCCAAGACAAATACATACTTGTGATTATACCCCTTGCAAACATCCGTAAGTACAAGAAAGTAATTAAGGTAGAAACCTAACCACAACTTTAAACTCTAAGACCCTTACGTCCCTTGTGCAATGGTTTCCTAACGGAGGTTCAGGTTTCTGTCACTCCGGCAACCCCTACGATTAGTAGCCAAATACACAATGCATTCCCATAGGCCCATATAGGTGAAGTGTCATGTAGTCGACGTTCACATGACACCACTAGGAGAAGTACACCACAACTTAAATATCAAACTATTGAATCTCTCTCAACACAACTCCACTACTAACAACATGACTGCTCCCATGTCCTCAAGAACAAAATGAACTACTAACAAGACATCATATGGATCATGATCAGAGATGGAATAATGATGTATAACAATCTGAACATAAACAATAATTCAATGGTTCACTCAATAGCATCAACTACAAAGAGTAATCAACACCGGGAAAGTTTCCCCTATGAACTATATCAAGATTCAACACAATTGTTACAGCAATATGGAGATGGTGATGAGGGTGCTGATGGTGATGATGGTGGTGGTGATGATGATGATGATCCCGATGAAGTCCAGCTTGATGATGGTGTTGATGGCGACGATCTCCCCTCTCCGCGAAGGAATTCCCCCGGTAGAAATCTGTCTGCCAGAGAGATCTTTCTCTCTCGGTGTTTTCCGCCCCGCAGAGGCGGTGGAATCTTTCTGTGGTCGCTCCCCGAGTCTTAGGGTTTCAGGAGGATGATATATGCTAGAGGGGAGAGGCTGGAGTTGGCCAGGGTGGCCACACCAACTCCTGGCGTGGCCTAGGGCTGCTCGCGCCATGGGGTGGTGTGGGCCCCCTGTGGCCCATCTCCACTCCGTCTTCTGGCATCCTTAGTCTTATGGAAAAATAGGATTTTCCGTATATTTTTCCGGATTTTTTGATCTTCGTGAATTTTTCCTCCAAACAACACCTTTTCCATCAGAATCCTGACTGCAGCGGTCCATGCTCCAAAAGTCATCAACTATGCAAAAACAGATGAAATAACATAAGTATCACCTCTCAATACGAAATATATCAATGAATAATAGTGAATTAAGACATAGAATAGTGATGCAAAATGGATGTATCAACTCCCCCCAAGCTTAGACTTCACTTGTCCCCAAGCGAAACTGAGCTCAATAAACATGGCCTCAGGTTTATGGAGTGAAGAGTCGATAAAAGAATACGGACAAGAAGCATCACATTCATCAAAAGCATAGATCATAATATAAGACAACTCACTATTATATAACTCAACTTGTAATGAGTAAAGGGAACACAATAAAGATTCATAAAGTGAATCATAATTGGTAATGCAAACTTAGCTCTTGGTCGAAGAATAGTTGATAATTTGCTAGAGTTCACAAATAACTGGTTTTCAATGATAGCTTTCAAAGTAGTAAACATCAAGATAAGAGCAATGTGCAAAGCAAGGAACATAAGAGACATGATTGAATAAATCATCATATGAATGAATGAAACACAACAACTCAAAATACTTGCTGAGGTAGAAGGGAGTAGGTTTACTGACTCAACTAAAGAGTAAAAGAAAGGCCCTTCGCAGAGGGAAGCAGGGATTGCAAGTCTCATAAAGAGCTCCCAAAAATTATGATACTTACTAGGTTTCAGCTCTCATTGCCCCTATCATAGGCATCTTTAGGTGATTAAGGTTAAAGTGATCAAATATGAGGATATTCATTGACAAGTTGTAAGTTGAGAATCTCATGTCCCTTGAATACGAGGGCCGCTCCTCATGGTACTCAAGTTTAGTCACTGGTAAGTTCTTGTCATCGTAAGCATATGTGTATCATAGAGAACCGCCAACGGGGTACCCCTTGCCCGATGATACGGAAGAATCCCCATATCAAAATGACAAGGCAAGCAAACAACAAGTATCTCAGCAATCTTCTTATTTACCATGGGAATATGGTGCTTTTTTCTCTCTTTCCTCTTTTCACAATATCTTTTTTTTCTTTTCTCTTTTTCTCAATCTCAATCTCTTTTTTTGTAAGAAGAATGCTTCATAGATACTCGTTATGGCTATGCTGCAGGTTTCCACCATGTCAGCATGGATTAGACCAGCGGCCCAGGCGTTTCTCTAACACACATGCATAACTCCATGGACTTACAAGCTCCCCTTTCATTTCACACCGACGACATCCATAGACAAAAGAACATGATATCAACTAGGTACAAAGTACCAGTGCAATGTTGAAAGCGTTCCCCATGACAACATGGTTCTGCTAATCCACAACTTACAAAGCGCAAGCATATACGCAACATAGGTGAGCACAATGGTTCAAGTTTATTAAATGCAAGAAATTAAAGTGTGCCATCAAGTTCGTGAGAGCTTTAATCACTAATTTTCACATAACAAGTTTAATTTGGGAGGTAGATAAAACAAGAATTTACTTGGAATAGCAATAATGCTACTAGGTAGGTATGGTGGACACAAATGGCAAAGGTTTTGGTTTTAAGGAGGTGGATGCACGAGAAGAATTCCCTCTCAGTACAGGTTTTTGGCTAGCAAGGCTGGGTAGCAAGTATAAGAGTTGAAGGAAACAACCAAACATACAAATGATAAAAACAAACATGCAATATTCCTTGGAAGCACAAAAGATCTTAACTAGAGAATACTAGACTTATGAGCAAATCAAGAAAGAAAGATGATGAAACATTTTTTCTTTAGAGTACTTCTGTGTTTTCTTTCAACTCTCAAAATGGTGTTGCTACTGACCAAGCCAGGTTTGCCAAAACCAACTAAATTAACTCAATGATCCCAAAGTGATACCAATACTAACAACAAGATCAATCATATAACCACGAATTGAAAACTAATATAAGCTATGCAAAAGAATAAATGATAGAACCTCTCATTAATATTTCATAACAGAAACTCACACCAAGGGATACATATCTAACGAGAGAGGGTACACTTCCATAATGCAAACCATACTACATAATAACTCCTCTATTCATGATATGACTCTACTAATAAGGTAAAAAGATAGAAGATAGTGATATGATACCGCGGCACTCCCCCAAGCTTGTAACAAACTGATGACCCACAAGTATAGGGGGTGTATCGTAGTATTTTCGAGGGAGGTGAAACCCAATTTATTGATTCGACATAAGGGGAGCCAAAGAATATTTATAAGCCTTAACAACTGAGTTCTCAATTCAGCTGCACCTAGAAACAATCTTGCTCACATCAGTTTATCAGTAGCAATAGTTTTGTAGTAGGAATAGTAAAGTAACAGCAGTAGTAAAGCAAAGACAGTAGTAACAAAAGCAGTAAACAGTGGGATTCGAGTGCGGTAGGCATAGGGATGGATGGACGGGCGTTGCATGGACAAGATAATTCACATAGCAATCAGAACATAGGGCAATTGCAGATAAGTAAGATAAAGAATCCAAGTACTAGATAATCCTAGGCATGTGTTCCATATATAGTCATACGTGCTCGCAATGAGAACTTACACAACATCTTTTGTCCTGCCAGCCCGTTTGCAACGGGGCCTCTAGGGAACTACTGGCAATTAAGGTGCTCCTTTTAATAGAGCACCGGAGCAAAGCATTAACACTCCGTGAACACATGTGATCCTCACATCAAAGCCATTCCCTTCCGGTTATCCCGATTTCTGTCACTTCGGGGCCATAGGTTCCGGACAACAACATGTGTATACAACTTGCAGATAAGACCAAAAACAATACTATCATAATGAATCAATAACATGTTCAGATCTGAAATCATGGCACTCGGGCCCTAGTGACAAGCATTAAGCACAACAAGTCACAACAAAGTCATAAAGCACTAATAAAAGATACTAGGCACCATTCCCTAACAATCTGATGCCATTACATGAACGATCTCATCCAATCCCTACCATCCCCATAGCCTACATCGGGGGATTACTCACTCATAGATGGGAGAAACATGGATGGTTGATGGAGATGATGGTGGAGATCGATGGAGATGGCTCCTGGGGCACTTCCCCGTCCCGGCAGGGTGCCGAAATAGAGACTTTCTGTCCCCTGAATCTCCCCTTCGGTGGTGGTGGCGCTATAGAACTTTTTCTGGAAAAACGTCGAAACCCCCAGAGTTTTTAGGTCAGAAGGCCTCTTATAGGCGAAGAGGGAGACCGAGGGGGTGCCTGGGGCCACCACACCATGCCCTGGCGCGGCCAGGCCCAGCCCGCGCCTGGGGGGGGGGGGGGGGGTGGCCAGCCCCTGGCCCTCCTCCATCTCGTATTCTGGCTCCTGGAGTCTTCTGGAAAAATATGCACTTTGGCTTTTGTCCCATCCAATTCCGAGAATATTCATTTTCTGACTTTTCTGGAACCAAAAACAGCAGAAAACATGCAGCTGGTGCCGGGGAGGTAAGGTAAAAGGTATTCACACTGGAGGATTAAATAAGAAGAACCTCCCACGACAAAAAGCTATTTTCTGGTGCCGTTGCCGGGGAGGTAAGGTAAAAGGTACTCACATCCTCTGGTGTGAGTGCTCGAAGTTATTTCCTTTAGATTCTGCAATTTTGTCTTTTTGTTTCTTGTTTTCACTAGTTAGGCTTAATGGAAAACAACAAAAAATTTAGAGAGCTTTTTAGTCTTTTTCCTAAGTTAGAACTCGAATTGTTTCAATAGAAAATTAAAAAACCTATGGAACTTTATTTGCATGCTAATAGCAATGTTGTTAGTATGAATTCTTTGGACACCATTATTGCTAATGCTATGGAAAAGTCTAAGCTTGGGGAAGCTAGTTTTGATGAGAATGATCTTTTTAGTCCCCCAAGCATGGAGGAGAAAGTTTACTTTGATGACACTATGCCTTCAATATATGATGATTACAATGATGAATATGATATTTTCAGTCCACCTACTATTGAGGAGAAAATTAATTATGACTACAATATGCCTCCTATATTTGATGATTATGGTGATGAGAATAGTAATGATAGCTATTTTGTTGAATTTGCTCCCACTACAATTAATAAGAATGACTATGTTTATGAGGGGAGTATTAATTATTTTATGCATGTGGCTCATGATAAGAATGTTTTATGTGATATTTATATTGTTAATTTTATTCATGATGCTACTGAAAGTTATTATGAGAGAGGGAAACATGGTTTTATGCATCTCAATAATATTAAGTTTCCCCTCTTTATGTTGAAAGTCTTGAAGTTGCACTTGTTTTGCTTTCCTATGCTTGTTGCTTTGTGCTTTCATGACTTGTTTCTTTACAAGATTCCTATGCATAGGAAGTGGGTTAGACTTAAGTGTGCTTTGAATTTGCTTCTTGATGCTCTCTTTTACTTCAATTCATATTTCTTATGTGAGCATCTTCTCAAACTATCATGCCTAACTTAAAGGCGTTAAAGAAAAGTACTTGTTGGGAGATAACCCAAGAGTTTTAGATGAGTCTTGGAAGTTATTACTTCAGTAATAACCACTCCTTATCCTTTTTATTTGCTTTTTATGCCAAGAGTAACCTCTAATGAGAGTGAAGTAATGATTGGGAAAGTTGCTGTCCCGAAACAGATTTTTGTGCTTCACCGTAAAAATTAGTGAGAGAGATCTGTATGTCGGATTGAGCTTTAATTTTTTTTATTCTGCCCCAGGTTGTTATCTAACTTACTTTAGTTCAACACTTTTTGATTTGAGCAACATAAGGTCTTCGAAAAAATTCGTCTTTACCTGCTGGTCTATTTTGATAGATTTCTGCCATTTTCTGCATTTGCTTCTTGTGGGTTCCTTTTTGAGTTATTTTGGGGAATTGAGATTTTTGAGGGAAGTGCTACAGTAGCTAGTGTTCTAATGGAAGTTTATTTGGTATTAGAACTGAACCTTGAGACTTATTTATCTTAAGTGCACTAATGTTGCTAATGAGATTGTGTGAAGTTTTGTATGAAGAAATTTTTTCAGGTGTATGGAAGGAATGAGTAATGAGATGAAGGATGGACTAAAGCTCAAGCTTGGGGATGCCACGCGTGTCACCCCAAGAAATATCCAAGAAGTACAAGCGTCAAAGCTTGGGGATGCCCAAGGCATCCCCTTCTTCATCAATAAAAATCTCAGGTTTCTTCCAAACGCTTCATTTTTATTGTTTCATGCACAGTTGTGTTGTTCTTGGAGCGTCTTCTTTTTCGTTTTCGTTTTGGTTTTTCGTTTGCTTTGGTTTGCTTAGTTTTTTGAATAAATTGGTTGTACCCCTCTTTCATACATTGGTTTGCAAGTGGTTTGGTTTGGTTTGGAAAAGAGTAGGAAAGTTCTTACTTTTGTGGTAAAAAGAGCTCGTTTTTGACTGTGGCCTATGCTTTGTCATGCCATGCTTGATATTGTTTTGGATTTATGCTTAGTATTCTTTGCTGTAGCATGAATTGTTATAAACAATTGAGATTTCTTAATGTGCCTTGAATGAATCATGCGTTGTTTTAGCATATTAAATCATAGTATTGTGGTATTCTCCTTTGATGCTTTATTTGGGTTGACTTGGCACATGCTCACACCATGTTATGACTATCTCAAGTCACCATAGCCTTTATGATCCTTTAGTTTTCAACTTTTAGTATCACTTTATGATTTGATCAATGATGTTTTGTCGCTCTGCATGATTATGGCCATTATTGCTCTCTTAGTTTGTCGCTCCCAGTCTTTTGCTTGCCTCCGTAACCAAGTATGAGTTCCACTCATGCATCCAACTACCTAAACCAAGTTATTCCAAAGAGTCCACCATACCTACCTACTAGCTTATGCTATTCCAAGTATATTCATGCTTTTGTTTACCTTCCACTTGTTATGAGAAAACTAGTGATTAAAGCTCTCACGAACTTGATGGCACACTTTACTTTACTTGCCCTTAATAAACTTGAACCATTGTGTCGTCTATGTTGTATATGCTTGCACTTATTTGTTGGGAATTAGCAGAACCATGCTTTCATGGGGAACGCTTTCAACATTGCACTTGGTACTTGTACCTAGTTGATATCATGCTCTTTTGTATATGGATGTCGTCGGTGTGAAATGAAAGGGGAGCTTGTAAGTCCATGGAGTTATGTATATGTGTTAGAGAAACGCCTGGGCCGCTGGTCTAATCCATGCTGACATGGTGGAAACCTGCAGCGTAACCATAATGAGCTTATGAAGCATTCTTCTTATAAAAAAAGAGTCCTATATTGAGAAAAAAGAGAAAAAAAGAGATACTATGAAAAGAGGAAAGAGAGAAAAAAAGCACCATATTCCCATGGTAAATAAGAAGAATGCTGAGATGCTCGTTGTCTGCTTGCCTTGTCATTTTGATATGGGGATTCTTCCGTATCAACGGGCAAGGGGTACCCCGTTGGCGGTTCTCAATGATACACATGTACTTACAATGACAAGAACTTACCGGTGACTAAACTTGAGTAGCATGAGGAGCGGCCCTCGTATACAAGGGACATGAGATTTCTGACTTATACTTCGTCAAGCATGTACACCATAGTTTGTTCACTTTAACCTTAATCACTTCAAGATGCTTATGATAGGGGCAATGAGAGCTGAAAGCTATAAGTACCATAATTTTTGGAAGCTCTTTATGAGACGTGAATCCCTACTTCCTTTTACAAAAAGGCCTTTCTTCCACCATTATATTGAGTCTCCACCTTCTATCTTTATGCACCTACTTTGAGAGCATAGTGTCCATTCTTAGTTCTATGTGCATTGTCCCAAGACTAGTTGATTGATGCATACCTTGATATTGCTTGTTTTAAACTATTTGTATCTAGTCACTCTTATGAACTTTGAAGGTGTCCTATGCATTTATATTTGCTACTCTATGAGGGACAAGCTGAATACTATTATGCTATGTTTTCTTTATGTGAAACAAACAAATGTCTTGCAAAGCATTGTTATTCATGAATCTTTTGTTTGTGCCTTTTCATGTTGCATCATAGTTTCTTTGTCTTATTGCTAGAACTTTGTCTTTCATGTTATGATTGAAGTACTATGATCCTAGCTTTGAAAGTTTTACAAATACTTTGATCAAGTCTTTGATGGTGCATGTCACCTCAAAAATTATTCTTTCTTTTTATCACTTACCTACTCGAGGACGAGCAGGAGTTAAGCTTGGGGATGTTGATATATTGCAAATGTATCTATAATTTTTGATGTTCCATGCTTGGTTTTATCTACTTTCTTATGTTTTGTCCACACTTTGGAGTACTTTTCATATGATTTCTTGGACTGACCTATTAACAAGAGCCACAGTGCCAGTTGCCTGTTTTCTGCTATTTTTGGTTCCAGGAAAGTCAGAAAATCAATATTCTCGGAATTGGACCAGACAAAAGCCAAAGTCGATATTTTCCCGGAAGATTCACGGAGCCAGAAGGAGAGCCGGAGAGGGGCCACAGGGTGGCCACACCACCCCATGGCGCGGGTCCACCTAGGCCGCGCCAGGGCATGGTGTGGGCCCCCTGGCCGCCCACCGACCTTGCCCTCTGGCCTATAAGAAGCCTCCCGAAGCCAAAACCCTAAATCGTCAATCAGAAATCCACGAAAAGTTCCATAGCACCGCCGCCACCAAAGGGGAGATTCGAGGGACAGAAAGTCTCTGTTCCGGCACCCTGCCGGGACGGGGAAGTGCCCCCGGAGCCATCTCCATCGATCTCCATCACCATCTCCATCACCATTGCTGATTCCCATGATGAGGAGGGAGTAGTTCTCTCTCGAGGCTAAGGGTTCTACCGGTAGCTATGTGTTCATCTCTCTCTCTATGCATGATCTTATTGAGATCATGAGCTTGTAATCTATAGATCTACCTTTCTACTCAAGTGCTTTAATAGATCTCTGCTCTCCCCATGTGTGTGAAAGTGACAACGTGCATACCATGGTGGCACTTAGGCTAGAGATTACAAATACTTGTTATGAGTTATATTTGGAGTTGGATGTCTGTATGAAATTGTGGTGTTTGTTGGACTCATCTAGTACCCAAGGTGACAGTGTGGAGTTTCTAGATGGGAAAGATGAACTTTGAGGTGTGCTGTTATATCCCTACCATCGATTAGAGTGTTCAACCGGAGAGTAGTTAAGAGTAGTATCATAAAGAGAAGATATTTATATGAGAGTGTTCAGTAGTGAAAGTATGGTCCCTAGGCCTTGTTTCTAAGCATTGATACACCGTTTGCTATTAGATCTGTTACATGTTTGCTTGCTTCCATCTTTATTTCAGTTTGCTTTTAGTCTCTTCCACGCCATCAAGTTATCTTCTATCACCGTTACCACTTATATTTATCCATACCACTTGTATTTCACTATCTCTTCGCCGAACTAGTGCACCTATACACCTGACAAGTGTATTGGGTGTGTTGGGGACACAAGAGACTTCTTGTATCTTGATTGCAGGATTGCTTGAGAGGGAATACCTTTGACCACTTCCTCCCTGAGTTCGATAAACCTTGGGTGATCCACTTAAGGGAAAACTTGCTGCTGTTCTACAAACCTCTGCACTTGGAGGCCCAACAACTGTCTACAAGAATAGAAGTGCGTAGACATCAAGCTATTTTCTGGAGGTATAGCATCATCATAAGCAATAGAATAGTTATCTTCCAAGTGTGTTCATTTGTAAACATATCATCATTGGAAGGATCATGGATAGCACTAATTGTCAACACCCAGATTTTTAATCCCA
Source organism: Avena sativa (assembly GCA_916181665.1). Classification (NCBI taxonomy): domain Eukaryota; kingdom Viridiplantae; phylum Streptophyta; class Magnoliopsida; order Poales; family Poaceae; genus Avena; species Avena sativa. Next base: position 430,622,590 of record OV702292.1, on the reverse strand, counting down.
GATGCCTGTTATGCCATACCTCGCAATCCCAAGATTACCATTTTTGCGAGACATAACGGATTGGATATCGCAGTACATCATCCATTACAAACCATACATAAGGTCTTACACAAATAAGGATCTCATGATCCAGTCTTTAATACAACAAGCAGCGGAAATAAAAGATAAGCGTAGCGGTGGGGTCCATCTTCAGGGGCACAGGCAATGCTGACGAAGGCAGATAGTCCTAGTTATCATAGCCGTCCTGATGACCATCCTCTTGATAGTCTCCTTCATAGTCTGGCCATGAGAATAGCCAGGGACAAAAGCCATGAGTACTCTTTAAGTACTCGCAAACTACTATTAACAGGTACTATAGTTCTAAGTTAAAGTGCTAAATCTAAGTTTAACTCTAAAGTTAAGTTTGAAACCTAAGCTGAGTTCAGAAGCAAAGAAAGATAAAGTAAAGTTCTAGAATCACTTAATTTGGGAAGCTATTATCATAAACACAACCCTGTTGTGGTCAAGTCAAAGTTCATCATTCATTTCAAGTTATTTGAAAAACATCTGACAACGAAACAGTATGGCCATTCCAACTATCCATAACCGCGGACACGGCTATTCGAATAGTTTGACACTCTGTAGAGGTGGTACACTTTCACCACAAGATTTGATACATCTGTCAGGGATAACCCTGAATCATCATACTTAGTATGCAGATAATCAAACATAACCTTCCCTTTACACACCCTAGTATAAGCACCTCTCCTATGAGCATGGCCTCCCAACCATGACCATCAGTCATCTTGGGCACTGCATAGGTGGACATCATGAGAGGTAGCCTCAGCTCAAACCTCTCCCGTGAGGGAACTAATACTAATGCATATAAATTTCCAGCTAAGCCTTACCCAATTCAGGTAATGTGGTTGTATGGTAAATTTGTAATGGTATCGCATCCGAATCCAACCATCAGTTTTATAAAAGGGTTAAGGCTCATGCCTCATCATTTTCATCATCATAAACCATTTGTGTTTCTCAACACATGTCAAAACATCTCAATAGAATGACTCATCATTCCAAGGTTTTCACAATTCATTTTCACCAATTGTTCCCATCTAAAGTGACTCAAGTTTTTGATCTACTCTAAACTACTAAGTTAAGAGTGTTCACTAAGGTGGAAGGATGGGATCAATCTCATGCCATAGAATGACATCCAAAGATTTCTAAGTAGGTCAAGTTTTATACTTTTTATGCTACCTTCAAAACAAGTAAAGAACTTTGTGTAAACTAAGGGAGGTAAAACTTGTCAATAAGACTTGAGGTACTAATAGTTAAAGGGGGGGTGATTTAAAGCATGCTTAAGGCATCTTTGCTAAACCATCTAGTTTGTTTCTAGTTTGCTAAGCACTAAACTTGCAAGGGTTAATCTTGGATGGTGCTAGCTTGCTAAGGGTAGCTTGCTAAGGGTAGCTTGCACTGTTAATGGTGGCTTGCCTTGGTTGATGCAGTGGTTGAAGTTTTCTTCGTCTTTGTCTTGATAGCACTCCTCCTCCTCGTAAGCTTGGTCGGTACTATCTTCTATAAAAATACATACGGAGTAGACAATCACCAAACAATACTTAACTAGGCTAGATAGCATTCTAAGACACACAATTGATGATCTATTATCATCACAAGCATCACAAGTTTAATTCAATAGTTTCTTTCTTTTTATTTTCGAAAAGTAATTTCTACTCATTGAAAATTTAACTAAGATTTAATATTCACCACTTACAATATGGGATCATGTTGACACATGTCATCACCACATATTCTAACATGTGGGAATGAGATTTAAGGGTTGGATCAATATTACTTTGGTTTAAGTTTATTATTTAATGATTTAAAGTGACTAGAAATGCCTATATAGCATTATTTTGGTACTAGTCCAAAGTCACTACATGTAAACCTTAATATTATTACATATTTGGATAGATATGATGAAATGTGATTTTTGAGAGTTGGAATCAACTCAAAAGCTAACTTGGTTAATTTTATAAAAATGTTGCAAGTTGCAAATGCTTCTGTTTTGTTATTTTTATTAGGAGAGATCTATAACTCTAATTGAATTAAATCCAACGGGCTTGGATAGATCATCTCCATACCTTTCATACAAAATTTCTTTCATGCAAATTGGATTTATAAAACTCTCTAAATTGATTTTCAAACTAGGGGACAGAAACTAGATTCAATCTAAAAAGAAAAATCCAGATTTGAACGGGTGGGCTAGCGCGGGAAAGAAGTTGGGCCGACCCAGTGGCGCTCCGCGGCACGAGGCTTAGCTGACAAGGGGGTCCCGCTTGTTAGTGGGTCTTAATACGCGAAACGGGACGCGCGCTATGGGCCGTAGGATTAGAATGGAAATCTACGGCTGAGGGTCGTCGTCGACAAAGAACAGGTCGCCGGCGAGCTCGAACCCTAGCGGCTCGGTGGGGGTCTGCTGGGGATGTACCAGGGCTCTGGCGGGGTCGGCAAGGCGGGCAAACAAACTGGAAGATGACGGCGAGGCGAGGCGCGGTTGTGGCGGAGCTTGGGGTGGTCGCAATCAGTGGCGCCCTTCTCCTCCAGAGGCGGCGGCTCCGGCTCCAATTCCGGCGAGGCAGAGCTCACCTTGCTCCGGTAGAGGTGGGTGAGGTTCAGAGAGGTGAGGGGAGTGGAGTGGTGTGGAGAGAAGAGGCTGGGGAGGCCTCCTTTTATAGGCCTGACGGTGAGACCGAGCGGGATGGGCAGGCGACGGTGGCGACATGGCTACGGCGGGGTAGAGGCATGGCTGAGGGTGGCGATCGACGGGCGGTTCCCTGGCGGTGCTCTAGGGATTGAATGTGGCCGTAGGGGCGGTGGCATGCGGTCTGGGCGAGGTGGCGCTCTGAGCGGCAGAGGCGGCAGTGTCCATGGCGAGCGGTGGCTGTGGTGCTTTGGGTGGTGAACGGGGGTGTCTAGTGGGGTTCTCCAGGTCGTGGCGGAGCGGCAGGCGCGGGCTGCGGCCAAGGGGCGGTCTATGCGAGCGAGGACAGAGCGCGCTCTGAGGGCGGCACCGGCATGGTGCGGTGGCACTGGGCGCGTGGTATCCTCGGTGGTCCACTGCAGGGCTGGGCTCGGGCAGGGGACAGGGGGTGGCGGTGAGGTGTGAGCTACCTCGTAGACATGGCTAGGGAGAGGGAGATGGTCTGCTGCAGCGGGGCGAGGGGTGCCGGCGAGTTGGTGTTCGGCATGGCCTTGCACTGCCACTAGGGGCTAGAGGAGTGGGTTTAAATGGCATGCTAGATCATTTAGAGACAAAAGGAGTAAAAAGGGGCCAAATGGGAGACAAGTTTGGCCAGCATACTATTTGAAATAGTGAAATGTGTTTTATTTGAAATATGTCTGCCAAGTGTTTGTTGAAATGGCCGCAAGAGAAAAAAAAATGAATTTTGGTTTCAAAATTTTTGAGTGATCTCCACTAGTGCTAGGTAGTCTCTGGTTGCAAGGGTTTTGAAAGTGGAGCTCAAATATATGGGTTTTGAAATAGGGGTGATCTATGCATATGCATTAGATTCAATTTTCAAATGCCAATTAAAATAGTTAACAGAATGTTTTTAGCAGATCCAAAGGTGGGCCTTGATACCTCATTATGTGTACTAGCAAGGGGTACAAAGATCAAGAATTGTTTCTATTAAGAAATGAGTGCTAGGAACACTCAAAGTAGTGTAGTGGATTAAAATGGCCAAAATGACCATTCCTCCTTTTTAATTCTTTTTGATTAGATTTTCTTTAGGAAAAGTTTGGGAATGATGTAGATGATGTTTAAATCACCTAAGAAACATTTTACAAGCATTGGATCACTCAATCATGGCAATTCAAACAACTCCTATTTTAAATGCACACATATATGAATGCTTTCATTTTAAATTTGGAAAAGTTTTTGTTAACCCTATTTTTGATGATTTAGATCTTTATAAGCTTGGATTAAAGTTTTGGGATGTTACAAACCTTCCCCCGTTAAACAAAATCTCGTCTCGAGATTTACAAAGAAAACTAGGAACTAAAGAGATCTGGGAACTCTGTCCTAATGTAATCTTCTCGCTCCCAAGTAGCTTCCTCCTCGGTATGGTTGCTCCACTGAATCTTGAGAAACTTGATGCTCCTGGTCCTGGTGGTTCTGTAGGCTTCTTCTAAGATACAGATGGGTACTTCCCGATAGGTCAGGTCATTGTTGATTTCCATAGCTCTGTGATCGATATTCTTGAAAACTTCAGTCTTCTCAGGCACTTCCAAGCATTTGCGAAGTAACGAGATATGGAACACATTGTGGATGGCTGAAATCTCTTTAGGCAGTTCCTGTTGATACGATACTTCTCCTCGGTGGTTCAGAATCTTGAAAGGTCCGATATATCTCGGGGCTAACTTTCCCTTCAGACTAAAGCGTTGAGTTCCCTTCAATGGTGAAACCTTGAGATATACAAAATCTCCAATCATTGAAAGTCAGGTCTCTCCTTCTCTTGTCAGCATAGCTCTTTTGTCTGGATTGGGCGGTCTTGAAGTGTTCACGGACTTTGTGAAATTTCTCTTCTGCTTCTCGGAGAATGTCGGGTCCAAAGATCTGACTCTCTCCTACTTGCGACCAATTCAAAGGGGTACGACACTTTCTTCTATATAGGAATTCAAATGGTGCCATCTGCAAACTAGCTTGATAACTGTTGTTATATGAGAATTCTGCGAAAGGCAGGCAGTCTTCCCATTTTGATCCGTATTCCAACACACAAGCCCTAAGCATATCCTCTAGGATCTGGTTGACTCTCTCAGTTTGTCCATCTGTTTGCGGGTGATAAGCGGTACTGAAGTTCAACTTGGTTCCTAAACCTTCCTGAACTTTTTTCCAAAATCTTGAAGTAAATTGGGTTCCTCGATCTGAGACGATGGTCTTGGGGATTCCATGCAGACTAACAATCCTAGCAATATACAGCTCTACTAGCTTTGCACTCTGGTAGGTTGTCTTGACAGGTATGAAGTGGGCTACCTTGGACAGTCTATCAACAATGACCCAGATAGAGTCATTCCCTCTGCTGGAGGTAGGTAAACCGGTGATAAAGTCCATTCCGACAGAATCCCATTTCCATTCCGGAATCTGCAAGGGTTGCAACAATCCTGCAGGTCTCTGATGCTCTGCTTTGACTCTTTGACAGATGTCACATTTGGCGATGTAGCTTCCGATCTCTCTCTTCATATTCTGCCACCAAAATTGCTCTTTCAAATCCTGATACATCTTCGTTCCTCCGGGGTGGATAGAATAAAGAGTATCATGAGCTTCCTTCATGATAATTTCCTTCAGCTCTGAATCTGCTGGCACACAGATACGTCCTTTGTACCATAGTACTCCTTCTTCGTCTTCGGTGAATCCAGGTACCTTGCCTATACCAATACGACGTTTGATTCCGTAGATACTTTCATTCCCCTTCTGGGCTTCCTTGATTTGGCTAATCAACATGGGTTGAAGTTCAATACTAGCTAGCAATCCTTTGCTAACTAACTCAGTCCTGAACTGCTCCAACTCCTCATACAAACTTGGTTGCTTCTCCCTGATCATGGTGTTAAGCCTACACGGCAATCTGCTAAGAGCATCCGCTACCACATTGGATTTGCTGGGGTGATAGTGAATGTCAAGGTCATAATCCTTGATTAACTCTATCCATCTTCTTTGCCTCATATTCAGCTCCTTCTGAGTGAAGATATACTTCAAGATCTTATGATCTGAGTAAATCTCACAGCGATTACCCATCAAATACTGACGCCATGTCTTCAATGCTAGAACCACAGCTGCTAGCTCAAGATCATGGGTCGGATAGTTCTGCTCATGCTGCTTCAGTTGTCGAGACAGATACGCGATGACTTTGCCTTCTTGCATCAATACACATCCTAGACCAATCTTGGATGCATCACAAAATACATCAAACGGCTTCTTGATGTCTGGCATGATCAAAATTGGGGCGGATATCAATCTCTTCTTCAGCTCCTGGAAACTGGCCTCACATTTGTCTGTCCATTCAAACTTCTTGTCCTTCTTCAACAATTGGGTCATTGGTCGGGCTATGCTCGAGAATCCTTCTACAAACTTGCGGTAATATCCCGCTAATCCAAGAAATGAACGGACTTGGGTTTGACTGGTTGGGGCTTCCCATTCTTCGACATCTTTGATCTTGGTGGGATCAACAGAGACTCCTCCGATAGACACAATATGTCCTAGGAATCGTACTTCCTTCAGCCAAAACTCACACTTGCTGAACTTGGCATATAACTGATGCTCTCTCAGGGTTTCTAGGATGATTCTCAGATATTGCTCATGCTCTTCTTCTGACTTGGAGTAGATAAGGATGTCGTCGATAAACACCACTACAAACTTATCTAGGAAATTCATAAAGATCTTATTCATGAGATTCTTGAAATAAGCAGGGGCATTGGTTAATCCAAAAGACATAACCGTATACTCGTATAAACCATAGCGAGTAGTAAAGGCGGTCTTCAGAATATCCGTTGCACGAATCTTAAGTTGGTGATAACCAGTCCTAAGATCAATCTTTGAGAATACCTGGGCTCCAGTCAATTGATCAAATAGATCCTCTATCTTTGGCAAGGGGTACTTGTTCTTGATGGTGACGTCATTCAACTTTCTATAATTTGTACACAGACGATTGCCTCCATCTTTCTTGTCGATGAATAACACTAGTGATCTCCATGGCGATGCGCTTGGCTAAATCAAGCCTGTTGCTAACATGGCATCCAACTGCTTCTTCAGTTCCACTAACTCTGAGGGGTTCATGCTATAAGGTCTCTGGGTTATAGGTCCGGTTCCGGGGATTAGTTCGATAATGAACTCAATATCCCTATCAGGGGGCATACCTGGCAATTCATCTGGGAATACGTCGTGGTATTCACAGACTACTCTGACTTGGTCTATGGTGGGCAGGGCTACACTCTTGTTGCACTTGAATTGACGGGGTAAGGTTTCAGAGATATGCTCTACTTTGACTCCAGAACTACTGGTCATGGTGATGGCTTTCTTAGCACAGTCTATCAATCCTTTATGCCTTGACATCCAGTCCATACCTAGTACTACTTCCAATCCATTGGTTCCAAGTACAATTAGGTTGGCATACAAATCTATCCCATGTATTCTGATAGGTACACCTTTTCAAATTTTTCTAGCTTTTGTAGTTAAACCGGGGATTTGAACTATCATGACATGCTTCAGGTTGGTTGGGTGAATCTTACTAGTGCATACAAATTCTTTGGTGACAAATGAATGCGATGCTCCAGAATCAAACAATACTCTTGCTGAAACTGAGTTGACAGAAAACATACCCAACACTACATCTGGCGCTTCCTGGGCTTCTTCTGCGTTCATGTGGAAGAGACGACCGTTGCGGTTGTGAGGGTTCCTTGGGGCAAATCTCCTTCCTGGTTGAACACGACGCTGCTGCTGAGCTGGGGCATTCACAGGGGCATTGGCGGCAGTCTTCTTGGGACACTCATTGGAGTAGTGACCCTTCACTCCACACTCGAAACAAGTGATCTGGGACTTGTCCTTGACTGCGACAGGCACAACATTGCTGCCAGTTCTGGGTGCAGTGGTGTTGTTGTTGTTGTTGTTGCTCTTGGAAGGGGCACAGTTGAAATTGTTGGCATTACTAGAGTATTGATTGTTTCCTCCGGACTTCACATTACCTCCGCTACGGTTGGGGTAGCTTGGGCGAGGATTTGGGGGTCGGTTGTTCCTTGGTGCATACCGTGGTGAGGGGTTGGGACGGTACTTCTGGTGACTACTGGATCCAGACTGCTGCATCATACGACGCTTGCGGTTGTCGTTTGCCTGGTTAATCTTCCCTTCCATCTGAATGGCAGAGTCAACTAGTTCTTCGAGATCCTGAAAACGGATGTTGACGAGGACAGTCTGCATCTCATCATGCAGTTCGTTCAAGAATCTCTCCTTCTTCTTGGCCTCTGTGTTGATCTCATCAGGTGCATATCTGGCAAGTGATAAGAATCTGTCACGGTACTCCACCACAGTCATTCTTCCTTGCTTCAATTCGTGGAATTCATCTCTCATCCTGTTAACGAGACCTTGCGGCACGTGGGTGCGGCTGAACTTGACTTTTAATGCTTCCCAGGTCATAACCTGGCCATGGTTCATATTGCAGATGCTATTCCACCAAGCTCTGGCATCTCCCGCCAGATAGTGGGTGGCGAAGAGAACTTTCTCATTTTCATCAACTCCTGCAACTTCAAGGTTGTTTTCCATGGTCTGTAACCAGTCATCAGCATCTAATGGGTTCTCGGATTGGTTGAAGATTGGGGGATTGGTGTTCTGAATTATTTTGAGTTTGGATCCATGGTGATCCTGATTTCCATGTCCTTGGTTGTTGAGAGCCATTTGGGCGATCTGCTGCAATGTTGCTAAGTTGGCTTGACGCTCGGCCCTGCTGGCTTCACGGTTCGTGATGAAATTCTGCAAGATCTGCAGCATTGGGTCCTGTGACGAGCTGCTCCCTCCTTGGTTTCCACGAGTCATCTGAAGATTGAGATAGATATAGGGGTAAGAGGGAAATTCTAAGGTTCATGGTTTTGGGTTTTCAAAGCTAAAACTTTGAGTTAGACTCAGGTTTTTCAGCTAACTTTATTTTCATTCATGTAAGCAAGCACCCGATACAACACACACCACAATAATCAAAGGGGAAAACAGATGGTTTGATGAACCATTCTGTAAGCTACGATACAATGAGATGATACATCTCATGCTACGATAGTGCTCTAGTGCATCTACTCATCATCGATGAAATCGGAGTCCTCATCATCAGTGTAGAAGTCCACATCATCCTCCTTTAGAAAGTCATCATCGTTGCTGAGGTAAGAATCCATATCTCCCTGGATGTCTTCACCCTCATCTTCTTCTTCCTTGGCGGCAAGCTGAGCTTCTTGCTCCCTGACGGTCTTCTCCAGGTCGGCCACCTTCTTGCAAAGTCGGGTGATGGTGCGATCCTTCTTTGCACGCTGGCGGCAAAGAGACTGGCAATCTTGGACAAGCAGTGCGAAAGCCTGGGCCTTCTGGTCGGCAATGGCACGGTTCTGGTTGGCTAACTCCCTAGCATTGTCCAGTTCCCGCTGTCTGTCATGAAGCAAGAAGTCAAGGTTCTCCACTTGACGCCTCAACTCTGGGTGACTTGGCATCTCCATCGGCATTCCCATGAAGTCACGTCTTGCATAGTTGGCAAAACGGGTTCCTTGGATCCTGTTGACGCTGAGGGCACATAGACGTGCGAGAGCTTCATGCATTGCCCTGGCTAATCCATCTAGCCAGTTGTTCTCTCTCACGGAGAACTGAATTCTTCCGGAAGTTGGTGCTTTGATGCTTCCTCGAAGATCTGCGGTTACTAGCCACTATAGGTCTCCTCCTGGGGGTCCTGGAAGTTGAGCTCCAAGAAACTCCGGATGTGGGCGTCCCAGTAACTCCGACAGTGAATCCAGATCCCTCTCGAAGATCAGCTGACCTCCGTTTCCCAACTGGTAAAACTTGCTGAACCGAGTCTCCATCTACAAGAATTAAGGATGAGGAAGTTAGTGAAGTGATCAAGTGTGTCAAGTTTTAAGTCATAATGTAAGAATTTTGAGGAACATGAATTTTTTTGAGAAAGAATGAGTTCACAAAGGTAAGAGAGGAAATAGTTTTTCATAAATACTCACTTTGGTTTTGAAGCTAAGTTTTTGGTTTGGACGTCCATTATAACTAGGGTCTCCTATGGTCAGGATGGCTCTGATACCAACTGGTCAACACCCGGATTTTTAATCCCAGATACCCGTTATGCCATACCTCGCAATCCCAGGATTACCATAAGACTTGAGGTACTAATAGTTAAAGGGGGGTGATTTAAATCATGCTTAAGGCATCTTTGCTAAACCATCTAGTTTGTTTCTAGTTTGCTAAGCACTCAACTTGCAAGGGTTAATCTTGGATGGTGCTAGCTTGCTAAGGGTAGATTGCACTGTTAATGGTGGCTTGCCTTGGTTGGTGCAGTGGTTGAAGTTTTCTTCGTCTTCGTCTTGATAGCACTCCTCCTCCTCATAAGCTTGGTCGGTACTATCTTCTATAAAAAATACATACGGAGTAGACAATCACCAAACAATACTTAACTAGGCTAGATAGCATTCTAAGACACACAATTGATGATCTATTATCATCACAAGCATCACAAGTTTAATTCAATAGTTTCTTTCTTTTTATTTTAGAAAAGTAATTTCTACTCATTGAAAATTTAACTAAGACTTAATATTCACCACTTACAATATGGGATCATGTTGACACATGTCATCACCACATATTCTAACATGTGGGAATGATATTTAAGGGTTGGATCAATATTACTTTGGTTTAAGTTCATTATTTAATGATTTAAAGTGACTAGAAATGCCTATATAGCATTATTTTGGTACTAGTCCAAAGTCACTGCATGTAAACCTTAATATTATTACATATTTGGATAGATATGATGAAATGTGATTTTTGAGAGTTGGAATCAACTCAAAAGCTAACTTGGTTGATTTTATAAAAATGTTGCAAGTTGCAAATGCTTCTGTTTTGTTATTTTTATCAGGAGAGATCTATAAATCTAATTGAATTAAATCCAATGGGCTTGGATAGATCATCTCCATACCTTTCAGACAAAATTGGTTTCATGCAAATTGGATTTATAAAACTCTCTGAATTGAATCTAAAAAGAAAAATCCAGATTTGAACGGGTGGGCTAGCGCGGGAAAGAAGTTGGGCCGGCCCAGTGGCGCTCCGCGGCACGAGGCTCACCTGATAGGGGGGTCCCGCTTGTCAGTGGGTCTTAATACGCGAAACGGTACGCGCGCTGTGGGCCGTAGGATTAGAATGGGAATCTACGGCTGAGGGTCGTCGTCAACGACGAACAGGTCGCCAGCGAGCTCGAACCCTAGCAGCTCGTTGGGGGTCTGTTGGGGACGTACCAGGTCTCCAGCAGGGTCGGCGAGGCGGGCAAACAAACTAGAAGACAACGGTGAGGCGAGGCGCGGTTGCGGTGGAGCTTGGGGTGGTCACAATCAGCGGCGCCCTTCTCCTCCAGAGGCGGCGGCTCCGGCTCCAATTCCGGTGAGGCAGAGATCGCCTTGCTCCGGATAGAGGTGGGTGAGGTTCAGAGAGGTGAGGGGAGTGGAGTGGTATAGAGAGAAGAGGTTAGGGAGGCCTCCTTTTATAGGTCCGACGGTGAGACCGAGCGGGATGGGCAGGCGACGGTGGCGACATGGCTACGGCGGGGTAGAGGCATGGCTAAGGGTGGCGATCGACGGGCGGTCCCCTAGTGGTGCTCTAGGGATTGAATGCAGCCATAGGAGCGATGTCATGCGGTTTGGGCAAGGTGGCCCTCTGAGCGGCAGAGGCGGCGGTGTCCACGGCGAGCGGTGGTTGTGGTGCTTTGGGCGGTAAACAGGGGTGTCTAGGGGGGTTCTCCAGGTCGTGGCGGAGCGGCGGGCGCGGGCTGCGGCCAAGGGGCGGTCTGTGCGAGCAGGGATAGAGCGCGCTCTGGGGGCAGCGCCGACATGGTGCGGTGGCACTGGGCGCGTGGTATCCTCGGTGGTCCACTGCAGGTCTAGGCTCGGGCAGGGGATAGGGGATGGAAGTGAGGTGTGAGCTACCTCCTAGACATGGCGAGGGAGAGAGAGATGGTCTGCTGCAGCGGGGCGAGGGGTGGCCAGCGAGTTGGTGCTCGGCATGGCCTTGCACTGCCACTAGGGGCTAGAGGAGTGGGTTTAAATGGCTTGCTAGATCATTTAAAGACAAAAGGATTAAAAAGGGGCCAAATGGGAGACAAGTTTGGCCAGCATACTATTTGAAATAGTGAAATGTGTTTTATTTGAAATTTGTCTGCCAAGTGTTTGATGAAATGGCCGTAAGAGAAAAAGTTTTGAATTTTGGTTTCAAATTTTTTGAGTGATCTCCACTAGTTCTAGGTAGTCTCTGGTTGCAAGGGTTTTGAAAGTGGAGCTCAAATAGATGGGTTTTGAAATAGGGGTGATCTATGCATATGCATTAGATTCAATTTTCAAATGCCAATTAAAATAGTTAACCGAATGTTTTTAGCAGATCCAAAGGTGGGCCTTGGTACCTCATTATGTGTACTACCAAGGGGTACAAAGATCAAGAATTGTTTCTGTTAAGAAATGAGTGCTAGGAACACTCAAAGTAGTGTAGTGGATTAAAATGGCCAAAATGACCATTCCTCCTTTTTAATTATTTTTAATTAGATTTTCTTTAGGAAAATTTTGGGAATGATGTAGATGATGTTTAAATCACCTAAGAAACATTTTACAAGCATTGGATCACTCAATCATGGCAATTCAAACAATTCCTATTTTAAATGCACACATATATGAATGCTTTCATTTTGAATTTGGAAAAGTTCTTGTTAACCCTATTTTTGATGATTTAGATCTTGATAAGCTTGGATTAAAGTTTTGGGATGTTACACTAATAGTACAACAATTATTAATATCATCATTTTCAGAATTGGTACCAAAGAGATTTTCAATATCAAAAGAAGTGTGCTTTTCCCAACATGATCACTACTATAGGTAACAGGCATAGGAACATCATCGAGTTCAGACTCATCAAAAACTATAATAGGAGCTACATGCTTAGGGGAAAATACCGTTTCCTCCCTCCTTTTACTCCTCCTTTTCTTCTTTATCTTCTTCTCTTTAGGAGGGAGAGGCTTGAAAGGAAGCTTCTCCATATACCCTGGTTTATTATTAGAGACAATAGAAGAAACTTTGGAGGATTCCTTCTTTTCATTAATAAGATCAAAACACATATTAGTCCTATCATATTTTGGTAAAATCTCATCTTCTATAATATTTTGTATGTAACTATTTGTGTGGCAATTATCAACACAATAAAGATGACAACCATGCAGGACACTATTCATATCAAAAGCACTCAAATCTACCAAAGAGATTTTTCTTGATAACTCTTCACATCCCAAAAATAATGTAAGTTCATCATGCTGATTAGGAGTGATCATGTCATCACAATACAAACTTGCAGTACTCATTGGATTAGAAGGGCTATTATTATGGCCTGAGCATTGAAAATTGAAATGATCCACTTCAAAGCAAAGTTCACAAATAAAAGGATAAAGGGCACAGACTTTTTTACCAAGATCATTTAAAGCCCTATACCACATTCTAGTTTTTTCATTCCTGTGGGTGATACAATATTCTTCTTCAATTTGATTATTCTCACAAGGTCTATGTATTCCACAAAAATTAACATGCTTATAAGAAATAGTACTTTCAGAGGTTTGAGCATGTTTATTGTTATCATTAACAACAATTTCATTTTCCATGCAAGTGTTTTTAAAAGGCTCATGATACATGTCCCACTTTTCTTTAGGAGCACTAATATGAGAAGCAAAGGTTTTAAAACAATCAATAAGAATTTGAGGATCAAGACCATATTTAGCACTAAGCTCTTGAAAATCAGCAGTTTCAGTGAAAGACTTAATGCAATCATACTCATAGTTTATACCTGGTTCTTTACATTTGTTATTATCCCAATCTTCGGTATTGCTTTGAATTGTTTCAAGAAGATCCCACTTAGCTTTGACCTCCTTACTCGTGAAGGATCCCTCTAAACAAGTATCTATATAGTCCTTGTAATGTCCTGAAAGCCTTGCATAGAAATTATTAATAACAATATTCCTGGGGAGCTCATGAATGGGACATTTGAGCATTAGTGACTTCAATCTCCCCCATGCTTGGGTAATACTTTCTCCATCATGAGGATGAAAATTATAAATATAATTCCTATCTTTATGAATTTCATGAGGAGGATAAAATTTAGAGTAAAAGAGAGATTCAAGTTCCTTCCACTCCAAATGATGAGGATCATCTAGTAGCTCATACCACTCCCTTGCTTTGTCCTTAAGTGATAAAGAGAATAACTTCTTATTGACGTGGTCTGTTGTAATACCTGCACACTTGAACAACCCGCATAATTCGTGAATAAAGAACAAATGATCACCGGGATGGACAGTTCCATCTCCAAAATAGTAGTTATCCATAACACGATCAATAATTCTTGTAGGTATCTTAAAATTATCATTAGAATTACCACATATGGGAGATAAAGTATCATCAGAGCAAATTTTCTTCTTTAAAAGTATCATCAGAGCAAATTTGCAATGTATCAGCTGGCACTGTGGCTCTTGTTAATAGGTTAGTCCAGGAAATCATATGAAAAGTACTCCAAAGTGTGGACAAAACACAAGAAAGTGGATAAAACCAAGCATGGAGCATCAAAAATTATAGATACATTTGCAATGTATCAACATCCCCAAGCTTAACTCATGCTCGTCCTCGAGTAGGTAACTGATAAAAAGAAAGAATAATTTTTGAGGTGACATGCACCATCAAAGACTTGATCAAAATATTTGTAAAACATTCAAAGCTGGGATCATAGTACTTCAATCATAACATGAAAGACAAAGTTCTAGCAATATGACAAAGATACTATGATGCAACATGAAAAGGCACAAACAAAAGATTCATGAATAACAATGCTTTGCAAGACGTTTGTTTGTTTCACATAAAGAAAACATAGCATAATGGCATTCAGCTTGTCCCTCATAGAGTAGCAAGTATAAATGCATAGGACACCTTCAAAGTTTAAAAGAGTGACTAGATACAAATAGTTTAAAACAAGCAATATCAAGGTATGCATCAATCAACAAGTCTTGGGACAATGCACATAGAACTAAGAATGGCCACTATGCTCTCAAGAAAGTGCTCATAGAATGTGTGGAGACTCAACAAGGAAAAGAAAAGGTTTTGAATAGTTTGAAAGGCTTCCAAATGCTGAAAGTATGGTACTCATTAGCTTTGAGCTCTCATTGCCCCTATCATAAGCATCTTAAAGTGGTTAAGGTTAAAGTGACACAACTAAGAGGATATGTTTGACAAGTTATAAATCGAAGTCTCATGCCCCTTACTTACGAAGACCGATCCTTATGCTACTCAACTTCAGTCACGAGTAAGATCTTGTCATTGTAAGTATATACGTATCATAGAGAACCTCCAACGGGGTACCCCTTGCACATGATGCAGGAGCTATCCCATAATCAAAATGACAAGGCAAGCAGACAATGAGCATCTCAACGATCTTTTTATTTACTATGTGCATATATTTTTATTGAGGATGCTTCATAGAATGTTCATTATGGTTATGCTGCAAGTTTCCACCATGATTAGGCATGGCTTAGGCTAGAGGCCCAGGCGTTTCTCTAACATACATACAAACTCCATGATCTTACAAGTTCCACTTTTATTTCACACCGTCGGGATCCATAAGCATAATAACATGATATCAACGAGGTACTAAGTACCAGTGCGATGTTGAAAGTGTTCCCCATGATACATGGTTCTGCTAACTTCAACTTATAAAGCACAAGCATATACGCAACAAAGAAGGACGCAATGATTCAGGTTTATTAAATGCAGGAAATAAAGTGTGCCATCAAGTTCGTGAGAGCTTTACTAACTAACTTTCTCATAACAAGCAAACATTTTATTCGGAAGAAAACAAGGCATATTGAATATGCACGGAAGTAGCAAATGATGCTAATAGGTAGGTATGGTGGACACTTTGGCACTATTTGGTTTAGGGAGTTGGAAACATGAGTAAAACATACTCAGTGAAAGTGAATGCTAGCAATAGTAAGGGAGCGACAAACAAGGGAGCAATAATGGCCATAATCATGCAGAGCGACAAAACATCATTGATCAAAGCATAAAGTGATACTACAAGTTGAAAACTAAAGGATCATTAAGGCTTATGGTGACTTGAGATAGTCATAACATGGTGTGAGCATGCACCAAGTCAACCCAAGTAAAGCATCAAAGGAGAATACCACTATACTATGCTTTAATATGCTAAAACAACGCATGATTCATCCAAGGCACATTAAGCAATCTCAATTGTTTATAACAAGTCATGCTACAACAAACAATACTAAGCATAAAGCCAAAACAATATCAAGCATGGCGTGACAAAGCATAGGCCACAGTCAAAAACAAACTCTCTTTACCACTTAAGCATGAGCTTTCCTACTCTTTTCCAAACCAAACCAAACCAATGTATGAAAGAGGGGGTCCAACCAATTTATTCAGCAAACTAAGCAAAGAACTCAAACTAAAACCCAAAACAAAAACGAAAAAGAAGACGCTCCAAGAAAAACACAATTGTGCATGAAACAATAAAAATGAAGCGTTTGGAAGAAACCTGGGATTTTTATTGATGAAGAAGGGGATGCCTTGGGCATCCCCAAGCTTTGACGCTTGTACTTCTTGGATATTTATTGGGGTGACACGCGTGGCATCCCCAATCTTGAGGTTTAGTCCATCCTTCATCTCATTACTCATTCCTTCCATACACCTGAAATTTGTCCTTCATACAAAACTTCACACAATCTTTATTAGCAACATTAGTGTACTCAAGATAAATAAATCTTAAGGTTCAGTTCTAACAGCAAATAAACTTCCATTAGAACACTAGCAACTGTAGCACTTCCCTCAAAAAGCTCAATTCCCCAAAAGAACTCAAAATGGAACCAACAAGAAGCAAATGCAGAAAATGGCAGAAATCTGTCAAAACAGACCAGCAGGTA
The DNA here is from genome assembly GCA_916181665.1 of Avena sativa. NCBI lineage: Eukaryota > Viridiplantae > Streptophyta > Magnoliopsida > Poales > Poaceae > Avena > Avena sativa. Next base: position 430,605,866 of record OV702292.1, on the reverse strand, counting down.
AAGACGAATTTTTTCGAAGACCTTATGTTGCTCAAATCAAAAAGTGTTAAACTAACGAAAGTTAGATAACAACCTGGGGCAGAATCACAAAAATTCACGCCTAAAAAATACGTTCATAGATTTTACACGAATTTTTACGGTGAAGCACAGAAATCTGTTTCGGGACAGCAACTTTTCCAATCATTACTTCTCTCTCATTAGAGGTTACTCTTGGCGCAAATAAAAAGGATAAGGAGCAGTTATTACAGAGGTAATAACTTCCAAGACTCATCTAAAACTTTTGGGTTATCTTCCAATAAGTACTTTTCTTTAACGCCTTTAAGTTGGGCATAAGGAAAAACTAAAATAGATAGAATAGAAGTAAGCGGAGATAATCATGGTGAAAACATTATTTTGTTCAATGAAATCCTTTTGTTAACAAGGTTGATCAGGTCTTGCTACCAAAACAATTCCATATGAGACAAAACTTTATATTCCACTAATAATTATGTTACCTCAACCTTGATAGCAATAGTCCCAATCATAACAGTTTCAATTTTTTCTCTTGGTATGGGACAATATATTTCTCCAACTTGCATGCCCTCAACATGTTCAATTGAATTCAAAACCATAATTCTATCAATCTTCTTGGGTTAATAGATAGTATGTTCCTTGTCATTGACATTTAAGGTCACCTTCCCTTGATTACAGTTAATAACAGCTCCTGCAGTATTTAAGAAAAGGTCTCCCAAGAATAGTAGACATATTATCATCTTCAGGCATAAAAGTTTGAGAGGATGATCTCATAAGAAATATGAGTTGAAGTAAAAGAGAGCATCAAGAAGCAAATTCAAAACACATTTAAGTCTAACCCACTTCCTATGCATAGGAATCGTGTATGCAAATAAATTCACCAAGAACAAAGTGACAAGCATAGGAAGATAAAATAAGAGTAACTTCAAAACTTTCAGCACATAGAGGTGTTTCAATACCATGAAAACTTCTACGACCATATTTTCGTCTCTCATAATAATTTTCAGTAGCCTCATGAATAAACTCAACAATATAACTATCACATAAAGCATGCTTTTCATGATCTGCAAGCACTAGAGCTTTATTATAAACATCTTCAAAAGAATCCTCATTAGAAGGTAGGCATGGGTAGCTAATCCATTCTTCCTCCTTTTGTTCATCACTCTCCTCCTCTTTTTCATCTAATGAGATTTCAGGTTCATCAATTTCTTCTTCCATAGGATCCTGCAAGGCATTAGTCTCTTCCATTTGTGGAAAGCATCTATTAAAATATTCAAGAATATAGCCATTTTCATCCTTGTAATTATCAAAGCAAAATTTAAGTATACCATAAACCTCATACTTATAAGGTGAATCATCAATATTTTCAAGCAAACTAGCAAGTTCAAAAGCACCCTTCCAAGCAATAAATTCTTCAGTTTGTTCCGCATCATAAAAGTCATAAATTCCTTTATCATAGGAAGATATGGTATCATTATCATTATACTCACATTGAAAAGGGAGGTGTTTATACCTCTTTCTGCAACGAGATTCATCACAGCAATAAGTAACATTATAAGTAGAGCACACGTTTCTAGCAATGGTATACAATCTATCAATTTGTTCCCATAAGTGTTTCCCTTTTTGTGACAAGCGGTGTTCCTTATAATAATATTTTTGATCTTTCGTGAACCCACCTTGCCAATAAGCTTCAGTTTCAAAGAAACCAACCATTGACAACAAGCATGATAAAGCAAGACAATAACAGACCAACGAAAATAACAACTAGAGTAGGAACTAATTTTTTTTTGTATTTTTGATAAAGAAACAAGCAAACAAGGCAAAAATAAACTTAGCTTGAACAATAGTGAATCCAGGTGAACTTGATAAATAAAGCTATGCTCCCCGGCAACAGCGCTAGAAAATAGTCTTGATGACCCACAAGTATAGGGGGTGTGTCGCAGTATTTTCGAGGGAAGTGAAACCCAATTTATTGATTCGACACAAGGGGAGACAAAGAATATTTATAAGCGTTAACAACTAAGTTGTCAATTCAGCTGCACCTGGAAACAATCTTGCTCATAGCAGTTTATCAGTAGCAACAGTTTTGTAGTAGGAATAGTAAAGTAACAGTAGTAGTAAAGCAAAGACAGTAGTAACAAAAGCAGTAAACAGTGGGATTCGAGTGTGGTAGGCATAGGGATGGATGGACGGGCGTTGCATGGACAAGACAATTCACTTAGCAATCAGAACATAGGGCAATTGCAGATAAATAAGATAAAGCATCCAAGTACTAGATAATCCTAGGCATGTGTTCCATATATAGTCATACGTGCTCGCAATGAGAACTTGCACAATATCTTTTGTCCTGTCAGCCCGTTTGCAGCGGGGCCTCTAGGGAACTACTGGCAATTAAGGTGCTCCTTTTAATAGAGCACCGGAGCAAAGCATTAACACTCTATGAACACATGTGATCCTCACATCAAAGCCATTCCCTTCCGGTTATCCTGATTTCTATCACTTCGGGGCCATAGGTTCCGGACAACAACGTGTGTATACAACTTGCAGATAGGACCAAAAACAATACTATCATAATGAATCAATAACATGTTAAGATCTGAAATCATGGCACTCAGGCCCTAGTGACAAGCATTAAGCACAACAAGTCGCAACAAAGTCATAAAGCACTAATAAAATATACTAGGCACCATGCCCTAACAATCTGATGCCATTACATGAACGATCTCATCCAATCCCTACCATCCCCATAGCCTACAGTGGGGGATTACTCACTCATAGATGAGACAAACATGAATGGTCGATGGAGATGATGGTGGAGATCGATGGAGATGGCTCCGGGGGCACTTTCCCATCCCGGCAGGGTGCCGCAACAGAGACTTTCTATCCCCCGAATCTCCCCTTTGGTGGTGGCGGTGCTGTGGAACTTTTTCTGGAAAAACGTCGAAACCCCCAGAGTTATTAGGTCAGAAGGCTTCTTATAGGCGAAGAGGGAGACCGAGGGGTGCCTGGGGCCACCACACCATGCCCTGGCGCGGCCAGGCCCAGCCCGCGCCTGGGGGGGTGTGGCCAGCCCCTGGCCCTCCTCCGTCTCGTATTCTGGCTCCTAGAGTCTTCTGGAAAAATAGGCACTTTGGCTTTTGTCCCGTCCAATTCCGAGAATATTCATTTTCTGACTTTCCTGGAACCAAAAACAGCAGAAAACAGGAAGCTGGCACTGTGGCTCTTGTTAATAGGTTAGTCCAAGAAATCATATGAAAAGTACTCCAAAGTGTGGACAAAACATAAGAAAGTGGATAAAACCAAGCATGGAGCATCAAAAATTATAGATACATTTGCAATGTATCACAAACTAAGGGATGCCAAACCTGATGATGAATTACTCCTTAGGTGGTGGTGGTATCTTCTCGATGAGCTCTCTGATCAGTTTCCCCAAGTTCTCAATCTCGAAAGTGAGATTACGAATCAGCTGTGAATTTTGCTCAATGCGGCTCATGATCATGTCGTGTTGAGAATTCTAGCTCTTGCTATTCTTTCCCCACTCTTCCTCCTTGAAGTCTTCTTTTCCTGCATGGCTAGAACGAGGCAAATCCCAATTGGAGGGTAATTTCCCCTTGGGCATATTCTGGTATTGATGCTCATGGATAAGGGTATGGAAAGGATTCTTGGTGCGTGGAGGAGGTGACCAGGGATCTGAACGGTGATGAGGAGGCTTCCCTCCAATGGCTGGGTTTGCCACCACTCCAATGCTTGCAATGGTAGTGCCGGTGTGCGGATGTTGGCCTTGCTCCTTTTCACCTTTACTCTTGATCTCCTTCTCCTTCCCGGGGTCTTGGAGGTCTTCCTCCATGGGCTCCTTCCCTTTATCCTTGGCAGACACCATTGTGCTTCTAAACTTTCAAAGAGTATGTCCTGACAGAAACAGATCGAAGAAAAAACACGACGAAAACACGATATACGAACCTCGGAAGATCCGGGGGGTTATATATTACGAAGTTTCATATCAAAAGGAAGGTATTGGGAGAAAACGGGTCGGAGGCGGAGTCTGGGGTGGACTCACCACCTAGTGGCACGGCCAGGGGTGGGCCTGCGCCACAGGGTGGTGTGAGCCACCCTGGCTCCGTTTCCGTCCCTTTTTCGCTTTGTAGCTTTCCTTATTGACTAAAAACTGCAAAAATATAGTTGGATAGTGTTTTCACGGAACTTTTCTTACCAGAACTGTTACCTATTTGAAAACGGACTCTACAGGTCTCTGAATTTGGTATCTAGTAGATTCTTCCAGAGGCACCACTTGAATATCATCAATATCTTCATCTTCATACACTTATTACTTGAGTCATAAAACCCTTTCTCTTCCTTATTACACCATTATCTCCACTTCCTGAAAATTTCTTTCACATAAAACTTCACACAGTTCTCATTGGCAACATTAGTATAAGTGAAGTGATAAAACCTTTTGAGTCCAACTTCAACTAAAAACCACCAAAACATAAGCTACTGTAGCAATTACTTCCGAAAACCCAAAAAGAATTCAAGAAGGAAATCGAATAAAGAAGCAAATGCAAGATTGGCAAAATCTGTCAAAACAGACCAGCAGGTAAAGATCAATTTTTTAGAAAATCTTCTGTTCCTCAAATCAAAAAGTGCAAAACTAACTAAAGTTAAATAACAACCCGGGGCAGAAGCACAAAAAATTACAGCTCAATCCGACATACAGAGATCTATCACGAATATTTACAGTGGGGCACAAAAATCTGTTTCGGGACAGCAACTTCCCCAAATCTTACTTCTCTCTCATTAGAGGTTGATCTTGACGCAAAAACCAAACAAAACGGATAAGGAGCAGTTATTACCGAAGTCATAACTTCCTAGACTCAAAGAAACAAAAACAAACTGAAAGAAAAAACAAATTGGGTTGTCTCCCATAAAGCTCTTTCTTTATAGCCATTAAGATGGGCATGATAATTTTGAAGAAGCTCTCATAGGGATATGAATTGAAGTGAAAGAGAGCATTAAGAAGCAAAAACACACACATTTAAGTCTAACCCACTTCCTATGTAAGGGAATTTTGTAAACAAACAAGTTGTTGAAGCCAGAGGCTACTTGCATAAGAAGGCAAAAGAAGTGCAACATAAAAACTTTCAGCATAAAACGAGGAAACTTGATATTATTGAGATACATAAGAACACTTTTCCGTCTCTCATAGTAACTTTCAGTATCATGCATAAACTTAACAATATAACTATCACAAGTACCATCATAGCAATGATCACTTATTATAACTTCTCCCATGTCCTCAAGAACAAAATGAACTACTCATAAGACATCATATGGATAATGATCAGAGATGGAATAATGATGTATAACAATCTGAACATAAACAATAATTCAATGGTTCACTCAATAGCATCAACTACAAAGAGTAATCAACACCGGGAAATTTTCCCCTATGAACTATATCAAGATTCAACGCAATTGTTACAGCAATATGGAGATGGTGATGAGGGTGCTGATGGTGATGATGGTGGTGATGATGATGATGATCCTGATGAAGTCCAGCTTGATGATGGTGTTGATGGCGACGATCTCCCCTCTCCGGGAAGGAATTCCCCCGGCAGAAATCTGTCTGCCGGAGAGATCTTTCTCTCTCGGTGTTTTCCGCCCCGCAGAGGCGGTGGAATCTTTCTGTGGTCGCTCCCCGAGTCTTAGGGTTTCGGGAGGATGATATATGCCAGAGGGGAGAGGCTGGAGTGGGCCAAGGTGGCCACACCACCTCCTGGCGTGGCCTAGGGCTGCCCGCGCCATGGGGTGGTGTGGGCCCCCTGTGGCCCATCTCCACTCCGTCTTATGGCATCCTTAGACTTCTGGAAAAATAGGATTTTCCGTATATTTTCCCGGATTTTCTGATCTTCACGAATTTTGCCTCCAAACAACACCTTTTCCATCAGAATCCTGACTGCAGCGGTCCATGCTCCAAAAGTTATCAACCATGCAAAAACAGATGAAATAACATAAGTATCACCTCTCAATACGAAATATGTCAATGAATAATAGTGAATTAAGACATAGAATAGTGATGCAAAATGGACGTATCAGGGTCACTGTAATGTTACCGATTCTCTCTCTGTATGCTTTCGAGATTTAGGTTAGGCTTACATCAGACAGAGGTCTGGGATTTGTCTAGCCTTGATCCCGGGGGTATCACATATATAGTGTGCGAATAACTTTGAATATTAACTATTCGATCAAGACTCACGAATCCCAATTTCCAGCCATTGGATCTTCTTTTCCATTCTACTCCCTCTGTTTCAAAATATAAGATGTTTTAGCTTTGTGAAAAAAGTGCATTGGTCTAGATACACTTCTTTCACAAAGCTAAAGCATCTTATATTTTGAAATGTAGGGAGTAACATCTAGAATATTCTATTGATAGTCTTCATCATAATGAATGCTAGGCACAAACCTCAAAACACACTTCTCCATCATTGACAACTAAGCTTATAAAAACCAAAGAATAATTAATAATGTTTGTATTATACTTATTATAATGTGTGTTTCTGGATACACATAACAGGATGCCACACAAAAAATATTATACTTTTTATTCTTTATTTGAATGTTATCAATACCATGTCAAATTTGTCTGGATGCAGATGCATAGCAAGAACATGATTTTTTAGAACTTTTGGTGGTTATTGATGTACTGAATTCCTGGTTAGTTTCAAAAGATTTTTGGAAAATTTTAAGAGAAATATATCGTGCTTAGTTTTAGGTTCAAATTTTATACGGACAGCGGTGGGAGTACATTTTACATCAATTACCAAAAAAGGTAAAATTACATCGAGGTCCATACATTTAGCACGAAGCACCCTAAAATTAAGTAAGAAAAGCAGTCGGGTTCGACTCATTCTCAAGAGAGGAGCTGACCGAGCCATACTCTTCATACTGCTCCCTCTTTGTTTTCAAAGTATCGCCAAATTTGGCGGCATGCGGATTATTGGATATGGGATCATCATCAGCATAAAGTATGATGTAGATATGGCCATGACCTTGGTCGTTTGGCTTGAAATCAAAGAATTTTCATACTTATTGACAACTAAGCTTAAATATGTTTAAATTTTACCACTTACTTGTAGGTTCGAATTTTACACAGATGGTGGGAGTACATTTTACATCAAGAACCTAAAACAGGGGAAGTTACATCGAGGTCCATACATTTAGCATGAAGCACCCTAAGTACTTCAAGATACTATTGATATTATTTCTTATCTTATCTTATCTTACCACTATATAGTGTATGAATAACTTTTAATGTTGATCGTCGGATCAAGACTCGCGAATCTCAACATTGTTAGACATTGGATCATATTCTTTCTATTCTATCATATAGAAGATAATTTTGATAGTCTTTCTTATCTTATCTTACAACTACATAGTGTATGAATAACTTGAACAACATTCACCGTTGGATGGATCAAGGGCTCATGAATCCCAACATTAATTGCATCGCTTTTTCCATTCTAGCATCGTATAGAAGATACTATTGCTTATCTTATCTTATCTTAGCACTGTATAGTGTACGAATAACTTTGAATATTGACTATTGGATCAAGACTCATGAGTCCCAACATTGCGAGCCATCTGATATTCTTTTCCATTTTGTCATCTTGAAGATACCATTGATAATTCTAGAATCTTCTTAGTCATTTCTCTAGAGCATGTAGAGTATTTGGTAACTAATAGGTTGGTTTCTACTCCCTCTATTCTAAAATATAAGATGTTTTAGCTTTTGTGAAACGAGTGTATATACATATCTTTTAATGTGTAGGTTCACTCCAAACCTACACACTAAAATGCGTTTAGATGCATTTCTTTCACAAAAGCTAAAACATCTTATATTTAGAACGGAGGGAGTACATGATACAAAGTACAAGAACCAAATATATACCCGATGCTTTATAGACGTGGCTCAAAATTATAATTATTTCACCCATTATAATTTTATATAGAAAATAATATGTCATACTTCTGTTATCTGATTCTCACGTGTGCAAGGCATGTGCAACTTTATACTAGTAAGTTGCACGTGCCCTGCACGTGATACTCGAATAATAGGCGTCTAACATATCATAATTATAATAGGTAAAGCAGAAGAAATTATAAATTTGATCAACATATGTAAAGTATGGGTGTATATTTGGTTCTCGTACTTTGTATATCATATAAAAGTCAATGATTATTAGCTATCTAAAACTTGAAATTTTTGGTAACATGGTCCAGAGAAACGAGGATGAAGATTCTAGAATGATGGAGAAGTGTGTTTTGAGGTTTGTGCATAGCATTCATTGTGATAAAGACTATCAATAGAATCTTCTAGATGCTAGAATGGAAAAGAAGATCCAACGGCTGGAAATATTGGGACTGGTGAGTCTTGATCCAACAGTCAATATTCAAAGTTATTAGTACACTATATAGTGGTAAGATAGGATAAGATACATTATAGATGGCCTAAGTCTATTACTCCCTCCGTTTCAAAATATAAGATGTTTTAGCTTTGTGAAAAAAGTGTATCTAAACCTATTTTAGTGTGTGGTTCACTTCAAACCTTAATAAACCTACACACTAAAATGGGTCTAGATACACTCTTTTCACAAAGTTAAAACATCTTATATTTTGAAACAGAGGGAGTACAAGGCTTAAAGACATGTTTGTTTTCTCCATAATATGTATAAGGTGAACCTTAGGAAATGCCACATAGGCCTTAAGGTGTGCCTTTTTGCACATTGCAGATGCCCTTAGCCATGAGATCATCTCCAACAACATTGCTATTTTGGATTGCTAAAACTAGCTACAGGAATAGGAAAGAGAAGGTTCAGCAATCCCAAAAAATCCTGCTTTGCTAGCCTTCCTATAATACTAGTAGTTTGCACGTGTCCTACACGTGAGTCTCAGATACTAGACGTCTAACATATCATCACTATATAAAATTACAATATGTAAAGCATCAAAAATTATAATTTTTTAACATATATAAAGTATGGGTATATATTTGCTTCTTGTACTTTGTATCATCATGTAGAAGACAAAGATTATTAGCTACCTAACACTTGAAATTTTTGGTAACATGGTCTAGAGAAATGAGAGAGAAGATTCTAGTATGATGGAGAAGTGTGTTTTGAGTTTTGTGCATAACATTCATTATGCTGAAGACTATCTATAGAATCTTTTAGATACTAAAAATGGAAAAAAAGATCCAATGGTTGAAAATATTGGGATTCGTGAGTCTTGATCCAACGATCAGCATTCAGAATTATTCGTACACTATATAGTGGTAAGATAAGATAAGATATAGCAATCGTAATGTTTTGTGTGTGTGCGCTAATGGGTGGGTGAGTATGTCATATATACAACACAATAACACATATCTTACCACTATATAGCGTATTAATAACTTTGAATATTGACCGTTCGATCAAGACTCGCGAAACCCAACATTTCCTGTTGTTGGATCTTCTTTTCTATTCTAGCATCTAGAAGATTTTATTAATAGTCTTCATCACAATAAATGCTATGCACAAACCTCAAAACACATTTCTTCATCATTCTAGAATCTTCTCCCTTGTTTCTCTAACCATGTCACCAAAATTTTCAAATTTTAGATAGCAAATAATTGTTGAATGCTACATGATATACAAAATAAAATAACCAAATATACATCCATACTTTATAGATGTTGATCAAATTCATAATTGTTTTTGCTTTACCTATTATAATTTTATATAGTGATGATATGTCAGACGTCTATTATCTGAGTCTCACGTGCAGGAAAAACTTACCAGTATATGTATATGTTTGTAGCACAGCTCGCTCTCATACATATACTCATACTAAAACATGTCATGTATATGTAAATATATATGTACACGCCTACAGATACTTGTCTACTCACACATCACAAACACGCAAACAGCTACACGTATACATGTACATAGCCGCACACCACACACGCGTACACAGACACGTACAAATACATGTACACATGGTCACACAAACGATCATATGCAGCACACACTAGAATGTGTGCATGCATACTGGCACGCACATACACTGTGTAGCACGCACTCGTACATTACGAATGGTCTACAAGGTTAGTCCCACTTGTCAATGGGGCAAAGGGGAGGAAGGGGACCACTAAAACTGGATTGCTATAGTTTAGGATAGGATTGGAAGTGGTATGTTCGATTGGTAAATACTATACCAAGTGGGAGGCCAAGTATACCCAGATTTTTATATATTTTTGGTAGGGGGCCACTTTTAGCAATACCGTTGGAGCAGTATTTTTGAGCCAAATTGCTAAAATTGCAATTGTGGAAAAATATAGGAAGAATCTTGGAGATGCTCCGAGAATCTTTTTGCTAGACTCATGTTGTGCAGTGTTAAGACTCATGTCTAGCTTGGAAAATATTCTCTTAGCTATAGCTTCAAAGCAACACTGCACAATGAAACATCAGGTATACTATTCTTGTGCGTGCATGGGTGTGGTTTTACCATTTGCACACTTGTGCACGTATAATGAAAAGATACACGCAAGGTACTGCATGGAAATATTCGACAGAACGCATATCACAGTGGAGTGAATTCTGAGCAGAGACTAGACTCTTCGTGTTCAGTGCACTCGTACTCAATGCATGCTGTTGGACCTGGGTTCCAGATATTCTCCGATTTCCCATGCTGGTTTGGATTCCCCATGGTAGAGTAGTATGGAGTACTCTAGTACGTATATAGTATTCATCGATCTAGATTTACTAACGCGTGAGGTCTAGCGTACGGTGGGTCGTCCTGTTAGTGTGGGTTATACCGACCCTCTTCTTCGCACATCGCGATGCCGCCTGCCCGCCCTCCCGGACTACTCCGTCCCCATCATGCACATGGCCACCCTTTCCAAACAAACTTAAAGCCTCGAGTCCCCCTCGCAACCCTCACCGGTGACTAGGTTTAGCCTTGCTGCACCCTCAAAGTCCTCCTTCCAAAAACCCATCATCACCGCGATGGTGAATCCACCACGGAGGGAGCCGGTCCAGGCAACCCTGTCCGCAACTAGTAGAAATTAGATGATGATGCTCTGTGTGTAATCGCTAGTCGATTTGATCCTCTTAGCATGTCCTGTTTCTCCGAGATCATCCCAGATCTATACCTTTCCCTCGAATGGGCTGCGCTTCAGAAGCCGCTCTACTTCCCCTATAATTATCCTTCCCTTCTGAACTATTGTCCATGTTCTTCCCTAGCTCCCGCTATTACTGAGAAGGGAGTGATTGATGCCAACATGATACCTCTAGACCGCCTTCTATGCCAGCCTCGTCATCGTCCCAAAATCCTGCTGCGATTATTGGGCTGGTTTTAGCTGCAACTGGGTAGGCATGATTGATCTTGCTAGTCATCCTGGTCCCGGAAAATCATTAGTACGCATTTGGTGAATTTTTATACTGGGACCATCATTCAGGTCCCGTCACTCGAAACTTCCAGGTTTCGGGGTACACATGTAGGTTTATTTTCATATCGAAAGGCCATTACCAGGCTACTTAAGATACATATTAATTGATAGTGAACCTCAGATGTCCACCCACCGCAACAAGTGGTTATATAATCTCTCATCACGGTGTTCGATAAGTTTATTGCCATCCTAGACATGGAGCAGTTTTTAGGGAACGATACATGTAGTGTACTTAAGCATAGTAATCTTTCCTCGAGAAGCTATGTTGACGCTGTGTGGGCGGATGATATTACCTTTGCTGTATCGAATGATGGTTCTGTTTTTTACATGGTGGCAATCCCTTCGAATACGGTGAGTTTAGTACCAAACTGTAGTTACTGCTCTCTTTTTTGACTTGCTTCTGTTACTGTGTTTAGCGCAGCACGAGCTAATAACTACAGTACATATTTGTTGTCTGTTGTGTGGACTGGACAGGTGTTTATGCATATCCTATGAAGGTGTACATGCCCCCAACAATATACGAGGATGAGCACATTGTGCCAAACTACAATGTCGACGGCCTAGATTGTGGCTGCGTAGATTCTTGCCCGCGTTGGTTCCTGGCTTATTTCAGGCCAACACTGATGTGGATACACATCCGGGGCAAGCGGACCACTTCCAAGGAGAAGATTAGTCACCAAGGTAGGACATTCAAAGTGTATCTATTGCGTCGGTGCCATATCTTACAGAGGGTAGCAGCCCAACACAGCAGCAGCTACCACCGTGACCTTCCTCAGTCGGAGTGGGTTCTCTCCGACATGTTTCTCTCTTCCTGGGTCGGAATCATGCCCTTATTGCGTTTGTGAATAATGGTGTGATGCATGCCCCTCACACCAAGAACATGCCGTTCGGGAGGTTAGGCTTCATGTGTACATTGCTTCTGATCGCCTAAGTTTCGGAGACTAGCTATATGCCGGTGGATTGGATTCGTCTACCCGTTTTTAACCGTCAGCACCAGAACCTGCAATCGGAGGGGCCGACAAGTTCATCACACATGCATCCATGTGGTTTGTGCCTCGTCTTCTTGGCTCAAGATCGCCCCGATGATGGCTCTTGTTGCTTGAGAAGAGATGATGTGAGGCATTGGTTCTTGGTACTCATAACTTATATGGTTGGGATGATACAATTTGTTTTCCTCCTCTCACTACTTTTGCTATTGTTGGTCTCACATGGCCTTTGTAAAGCTCAATGCATCCAACATTTCGTCAAACCGAAACTTTGTAAGTTTTAACATGTGCTACTTATGCAGTACAGAGTAGCATACATTGTGTAACCGGCTCCTTTAATGTTAGGGAAAAGAAAGAAGGAAAGTTAGTGTGCTATAGCTTAATTACCTCATTATAATCTGTAATTAATTATTATATGTAATTATTGTAGATATAAAAATCCGAGACTAAATTTTATTACACCATAATTTGGCTTATACATAATAGTAACTCAATACTACATACTACTTCATACCGGTTTCATGAGCTACGTACCTACATACTACCTCCATCCCAAAACTTAAGTTTTTTATTGAAAAGTCAATCTACGAAAAGTTTGACCAAACTTTTAGAAAAAACTACGTGTTAGCCTAATAAACCGGTATGGAGGGAGTAACATAGATTTGTATTACTAGTCATCAACCCGCGCCTGCACGGGCTGCCCGAATTTTAAATAATTGAAAAATAAAAAATTGACCTTAATGTACATGGAAGTTTGGAGAATTGCATAAGAAGAAACTCCGTGAATGACCAAGCTATCGCTCCTATGAAACGGCAAACTCCCAACTCCCGATACATTCTTGGGAGTATCATAAGAAAATAGAAACTACTTATTTCTTATTAAGATCAATAGTCTCCCTCTTTTTACTCATTGGTACATGATGATGTGACCTTCTTCTTATCTGTCATCAAATCTGATATAACTATATATGTGTTATAAGAATTCCTTATCAAAAAATATGTTATTACTTTGAGATTCATGCATGCTACCTCTGTTCTAATGAATAAGGCTTATATTTTTTCCAAAAGTCAAACTACATAAAGTTTAACCAAATTTTAAATTTTTTTATTAATATTAACAATCTAAAATCAACACCCTTGATATATATATGAAATATATTTTCATATGATATCTACATAATAATATAGTTCTTAGTAGTTTTTTCTAATTATTTGGTCAAACTTTACTTGGCTTGACTTTAAAAAAAATATAAACCTTATTGATTGGAATGAAGGTGGTATGATTTAGTATCCCATTTAGCATATATGATATGTATGTCTTCTACTGCCGAAATGTTCACCGATTTGACTTCTTAGTGGTCCATAAATATGTAAATCCGAGTTTATGGTAACGAAGATGTTATTTCAGCAGTAGGTACACACGTACAAACTTAATTATAATATTAGATCCACTAAGAGCAGAGCACACGTGCACTTTAAACATTTTTGAGGAACACATAATTTTTTATAACGTATCAAAATACCAAAAAATAGATAATTCCTATTACATAATTATTTATAGGCATATAATATGCTCTGTAACATAATGGAATAACTACCGATAAAAATAATAATTATATTGCGTTGGCGAAGAAACATGAAATTATTTAAAGACTATGAAACTCTACTATAGGAAGAAACATGAAATCATTTAAAGACTATGAAACTATACTATACGCGGAAACATGAAATTATTTCTCATTGTAAGCACCATTTGTGAAAGGTTGATAGGTTTGTTAATTATAGATTCTGCCAGTATCTGTATTTTTTCAGGATGCCTTAGTTTCATAATAACATAGCTTTGTTTATAGGCATCATCAAACTTTTAAAACTATGAGCACTTTTACTACCTAAGATATTTAGGAATGATATATGGGCATTATATATTTGATTTGTTCTCCAAATCATTTTCATAATATGATTTATTTATTATACTGGGCATTATTTATCGGGTTTTGTACTATTATAGTACTTGTTTTTTCTATTTAGATACCACAACTACTTTTAGTATCAAATTAATAACAAATGACATGGGAGTGTGTCCTAGTGGAGAAGTATAGACATGTTTCAAACAATTACACCTACTGGATCGAATAAGTATATATACATATGGGTGCATCCTAGTGGATTGGAGGAGCATATACATGTGGGCATCCTAGTGGACTTTGAACCTACGTTACGATACGCGTGCCATAAATTTAATGCTCGTTGGTTCAGATTAGTTTGGATAAAAAAAAGCTTGACATATGGATGAAAAAATAAATTTATATTTTTGTTACAATTACTCCGTCCGATTCATATTAATAATCTCAGATTTGTCTAGATTCAGATGTATCTAGTTAAGTTTTAGTGCTAGATACCTTCGAATCTAGACAAATCTAAGAACAATAATTTAAATAGGAGGAAGTAATAAAACTTATAACCATCTATTCTACTCTATCCATTTAAAAACGAATCTGAAAGCCCTGAGATGTCATTCTCCTTGTTCGCATTATAGCGTAGCTCTAGGCCAAATTTTTGAATATCATACACAGGAAACTTAGATTCATGATTAATTTGAGTTAGATATATAATAATATATCCAACAATACTTAATTTTGACAGACATACCACTAACCCACATGGAGATTATTAAAAAACATGCACAACTACTCCTTCCGTTCTGAAAAGAATGTCGCAAATTTCTAAACTTGGATGAATCTAGACACCATTTAGTATGTAGATACATCTAAATTTTGACAAACTTAAAATATTTTTTTAGGACGGAGGGAGTATATGTTATACGGTAGAATTAGCATGTCAAGGGGATACTTACCGGCCTAGTCAAACTTATAGTCGACCATGCATGATGCAACGGATAGGGAAGAGTAGCGTTGGTCCTGAAGGAGTTGTGGTGGCAGGACAGCAAGATGGTAGAGCAACAACTGGCCGCCAACGCTCAACAGCAGCAATCGCCGTGGCCGAGCTTATCCATGGAAGCCAGGACGGCCGGCGGCCAGATGCGAGAGAACCATTGGACTTTGGCTGTCGCTTCTGGCCGGTGCACAATCAGCACTATGTTGGGAAGCAACAAAGATGCAGAGGCGGATTATCCACTATATTCCATGTGCATGCGCGTCGAATTATGTAGATCGCTCGCGACGGATCAGGTCCTGGGTTTGTTTCTAGATGAAGAGCTAGACGGAGGAGGCTATGTTTTTTTTAGGAAGCCACGGAGAAAAGTCAAGGAATAACGCCTCGCGCAGGTGTCATGGAAGAGCCGCCGCGATTACTCCAATATCTAACGGCTACAAACTAATTAAAGGTTGATCCTATGGACAACATCTTTAGTTGTCTAGGATTAACATAGAGCCTCCTACGGTGCCTCCAATTAGTAGATACTAGACCATGGAAGCGCGCGTTGCTGCGTCCGTCCATATTTTAAAAAAATAACAATAGTATATAGGAACTGATAGTACAAATAAATAAGACGATTTCATATTGTGCTGGAACTTAAAATCTACTTCCTCCGTTTTATAATATAAGATGTTGTAGCTTTCTGAAGGAAATGTATGTAAACTATTTTTACTGTGTAGATTCATAGAGGTTCACTCCGAACCTCCACATTAAAAAAAGTCTAGATACATTTACTTCATAAAGCTAAAACATCTTATATTTTGGAACAGAGGGGGTAGAAGAGTATAGCATAAAGAATAAATAGTTGACAATCTCCCGCTCCAAACATGTCTTCTGACCACCGATGAAAATTGGATCGATGTTATTTACAACATTGATCGTACTATCGAGTATAAGATCGAGTAAAGAAGACCACATATAACACATTTTTGAAATAATATAACAAAAAAATATTGATGGCAAAGTGAGTGCTTACACAAGTAATAATTATGTATGTGTATATGCATATTATTCGGAAGCTGGGCAAAAGAAGCTTGTATGCTTTGCTAAATACCTAGAATTTAAGCAATACAAACCTTCAATGTTTCCTTGCATTCTGGAATATTCTCTTCTTCCATTGTCTAAATGGTAGAAATACGATACAAAAGTAAACTATTCGAAAACATCAAGGCATGCTAACAATCACCATTGTCTTCCTCCTTCAAAATGAGAAAAAAACATGTTTCTTATCACCAGAACCACACCCACTCCATTTTTTGGCTAGATATAGGTGTACATTAACTTGGAATGAACAGAAAGCAACTAAATGTAACAACAAATAAGGCTAAGCGTGGTG
The DNA here is from genome assembly GCA_916181665.1 of Avena sativa. Classification (NCBI taxonomy): domain Eukaryota; kingdom Viridiplantae; phylum Streptophyta; class Magnoliopsida; order Poales; family Poaceae; genus Avena; species Avena sativa. Next base: position 430,589,110 of record OV702292.1, on the reverse strand, counting down.
GTTGCAAATAACATGGGTCAAAAAAACATTGGCATGGAGCAAAGAAATCAAGAAAGGGTATTAAGCTGTGCCATTAGGTAAAAGGATGCATGTTTATAGATGGCAAAACCAGAACCAATGGAGGTTTGAATTAAGGAAATAGTTACATAATCCAAAGGTAAAGATAGACTACATTAGAGGTTCTTTTTCCAAAATTGAGTTGATCAGTTGTGTATTACCAAGATGAGGCTGGGGCTATTTTGCCTCCTCCTTCAAAATAATTTATTACTAACACCAGAGTAATTAAATAATGGGACGGTAGCACTAAGAAAATTTGACATGACCATACGGTTAGTCTATACGAAAGCATATCACATGAAGCTCAGGTGGAGATTTTTTATTTATTTTCAAGCCACTATAGAAATTAGAAACCAAGGTTAAGTTCTAGCGAGGATTTCATAGTGTGGTCGTGAAAAAGAATATAAAGGCGGGCATTGCCGAGCCCATCCATTATAATAGAAGAATGATAGATATATCTGACAGAATTCATACTGCGGATATATATTTACGAAATACGAGTGTCTGCGATTACAACACCTCAAGTATCAAAATCCATGTGATGAATATTCATTACGGTGTTTCAAATATGTACCTAAACTAATACAAACATATTTTGAAGGCACAAAATCAACCCAATATGAAAATAGTAGCATACTAACGCTTGCCATGAAGCTTTACATTCTTATACATAATGCCCTAATTTGATGTCTTGGTTATTTTTTCTGTTGTCATGTGCAAGCAATAAGTTTGATCTCAACGCATGGCAAAAGCTAACTTTCGAAGCAAAACGTTGAAAAATAAGGATGTAAATTTCACTTCAAATTTTAATTATATGCAAAGGAAGTTGATGATAGTAAGTATTTTCGTTAAAAATACAATTTTATAATCGAATTTCTAACACCTGAACAGAAACAATTACCACATATAAGATGGGATCATGACGCACTCCTCAATGCCAGTTTCATTAACTCCTCGTGCCTACTATACATTAGATACACTCAATGTTAGTGTTGAAATGACTACATGAAATACACAAATGATGGTCCATTTATATACTGTAAGCAGTGTAGAGCTAAATTCAACCGACAATTTTTATACAATAGAAAAAATGACAGGAAAAGAAAAAAGCATAAATTCCTAAAATCACACTAAAATTTGTTTGTCAAAAAGGTAATTCAAGAGTGGCACTTGAAACACTAAAGGATCTTATTACAATTTCAATTCCAAAGCAGGACATTTAATGATGTAGTCTACTTAAGAAAATGTAAAGGTAATTCAAGGAGGACATCTGATTTGAGGCCTAAAGCTAACAAATATGAAGTTACTTAGCTTAAGCCGAGCCAATCAAATAATTCTTTATTGCAATCCTTAAATATAATCAACTGAGTTTTGCAATAGTTTGTTTACATTTAATTTTAAATGTCACATGGCATTGAACGTAGCTAAGTACAATTAACCTTCAACTGATACAGAATAGGTGACATCAATAAGTGAATTTCTTGTTTTACCTTTTCTAGTTCACGTTTGCTATTATGGCTGACAAAAGTAGAAGCCCGAGTTATGTGAAAAGTTTGCCAGCCTCAACGAAATTCTCCAGATCAGAAAACATTAAGATCCTGCAATTTTAGCATCACCGAATAAGTGTGGCCAACAAGAGCTGATGACAGATACATATTCAAAAACAGTATTGACTTTGAAAGTAGAACGTAACCTTGTTGTCAACAGGGAGCTATCTAATGGCTTGAATATCCTAGTTAATGGCATCTACAGTCGTTATGTCCATGACCTAGCTGTCAAAATATATCAAAAAAGAATTAGTGTCCAGAAGCATGACATGCACCCGAACAGAACTGGATGGCAGATAATGTTTTAGGAGACAAGCATTTGATGAAATAGACATAAAAAGTTCAAACAAAACTAATAAAATGACACCATGCTTGCTAAATATCAAAGGGTATATTCTTCAAGGAACAATTTAACAAAAAAAAGACATGAAACGTCCCAAGATGGGACATTATAACACACGCCAAGCCTTGAGAACTCACCTTTTAGGAATGAGGTTGAAATTCAAGAAACATGCAAAGAGTACATCACCAGTTCCCCGAGATGTCCATCAGGCACCGACACAACAATGTAGCAACGCCATCCTCCCTGAAGATTATCAGTCCTAGAGAACTAATGGGTAATCAACAATAAAAACAAGATCACGGATAATAGAAGGGATTCGAGGGGAGAGATATATGAACTTGGCAGGACAGCATCCAAGTGCAACAACAAAAGGAAAACAAGGATAAAAAAGGTCCAGAAAACGAAACTGCCGCCTAAATGCTACCAGAACACCCATATGGAAGTCTGAACTCAAAACCAGCACACAGGGCCATTTAGACTCAGACAGAGAGAAGAAAACAGGGAACAAACAAAGGAGCTAAAGGATCAGGACATCATAAGGCAACAGAAGGAAGTAGGCCACATCAGCGATTTGAATGAAGATCATATAATCTCTACAACGATGGCTAGGAGACTTTCACAGAAATAAACCTTTGAAGTCAGCGAGATCGTTCAGGAAACATGATGGAAGTGGTGGAACCGCCGCCAGACAATATGGTTCGTCGCGGTGGTCGCCGACGCTCGAATTAGCGTTCGGCGGAGCGCTAGGATTCCCTCCCGCGGCCTCCTGCCCTTCAACATCAGCCGGCGGCTCACCCAGGTTCCTCCTTAGCCGAGATCGGGATAGGATTGCGGATAGATGGAGGACATCGTGCTCGAGCTCGTGGCGGCGCACAGGTGCGAGCGCCGAACGGGAGAGGAAGAGGTGAGAAGCGGTCGAATGGACTGCACGCACGGGCTTCCTGTCAATATTTACTGGACCTGTCTGATGGGTTTCCCGGCCCGACTAACCAGAGGACGTCCAACTCGGTCTCCAGAGCAGCAGCCCAGAAATGGTGGGCCAGTCAACAAAACGTGAATTGTGGACGGAAACTGGTGCACGCGACGTTTCGGCGACTTCGGGATATCTGCAGCGTTGAGCGTCCGGATCCGACGGTGACGAGCATCAAATCGCTGTATGAGCTCCTAGGTTGCCGAGCTATACTGTTTCTTAATAAGATATGAGATACTCCCTCCGTTTCAGAGCTTAAGGCTTATATTGTTTTAGAAATTCAAGCTACGAAAAGTTTGACCAAACTTTTAGAAAAATTTATTAAAAACTGCTATGTATGATATTATATAGATACCATGTGAAAATATGTTGCATGATGTATTAAATAATATGAATTTTGTATTGTAAATATTAATATTTTTTTCTAAAAACTTGGTCAAACTTCACGTAGTTTGAATTTTGAAAAAATATAAGTCTTAAGCTCTAGGATGGAGATAGTACAAATTAATTTTACAACATTTATGTCTTAATTGTATTGTTTGGAAGAAGTAAAGTTAGGGTCCTACGACTTCTCTAACTTTTTTTCTACACTAAAAGTTAGAGGGTCTGTATAATTTGTTTCTTGCCAAAGATCGAGGTAAATGTAGTTTTAGTTCCACCTCTCGCACCCGGGGTACAAATTAGTCCCATAACTTACAAAGTGGACACAATCAATCCCAAAACATGCATCCATGGTGCAAATTAGTAGTCCGTTTCAAACAAATTTGAGCATATTTGACCAAATTCGTACACATTTAGCTGTCATGAACACGCATTTTTCCGATTGAGACAGTAAAATAGTACCGGCATGTAAGTGGTGTTCTTCCACTACTTCTATTGCTTTTGAAGTTCATATAGAATTTTTGCGTAGATTGATGTCGTTTTAGCTTGGCTGAACACTATCCTTTGCAATGCTCGAGTTAACTAAAACTTCACATGTGTGCATTTAACTCAATATTGCATCGTCAATTTCCAGTTAGCTGAACTCTTACCAAATTTGATTCTTTTCTTATACACTTCATAATCCATATGCATCAATTGTTTTATACGTGACAATTCAACTTGAGCATTGTGAAGTACGTTGGATCAGCACATGGACATTTGATGTTTGCATATCATGTCAAATTCCCAAGATTTTAGCTTCAGCACATGGGCTGTTCTATAAACAACGTTGCCTTGCGTGGGCCCATAAATTACCCCGGCCTCAGTTTTATTATGTTATCTTATATCTTACAACTATATAGTGTACGAAGAACTTTGAACACTAGTCATTGAATCAAGATTGTCAAATCTCAACATTGCTAGCAGTTGTATCTTCTTTTCTATTATGGGATCTAGAAGATTCTATGGATAGTCTTTAGCACAATGAAATTTATGCACAAACCTCAAACACATGTTCCCAAAGTAGCTAATAAAGGTTGAAATCTACATTATATAAAACACAAGAACCAAATATACACCCAATACTTTATGGATCTGGCTCAGAAGTATAATTATTTTTTCGAGCTTTACCTATTACTAGTAAGTTGCACGTGTCCTGCACGTGAGACTCAAATAATATAGATGTGTGACATCATCACTATATAAAATTATAATAGGTAAAGCAAAAAAATTGATCAACATCTATAAAGTATGGGCGTATATTTAGTTCTTGTACTTTGTATATCATGATGAAGCCAAATATTATTAGCTATCTAAAAGTTGAAATTTTTGGTAACATGGTCTAGAAACAAGGGAGAAGATTCTAGAATGATGGAGCAATGTGTTCTGAGGTTTGTGCATAGCATTCATTGTGATGAGGACTATCAATAGAATCTTTTAGATGCTAGAATGGAAAAGAAGATCCAATAGCTGGAAATGTTGGGATTTGCGAGTCTTGATCCAACGGTAAATAGTCAAAGTTATTCATACACTATATAGTGGTAAGATAATTTTATACTGATGATATGTCATACTTCTATTATCTGAGTCTGACGTACAAGGCGGTGCAACTTACTAGTATGGACTAACCTGCAAAACTGCCCGGTAAGGACAACTTAACACGGTCAAATTCACTCAGTTCATTCAAATTCCATCCAATCCGTTTATAATAGACTAAACTGCGCCTGGGGTGCAAGGTGTGGGGCTAGTTTTGCCCAATTTATAAGATGTGAGACTAATTTGCACCCTGGATGTAAGAAGCGGGACTAAAAGTGTAGCTCCTTGCCAAACTAGCTTTCCATGGGCATATAATTGAATAAGCGAATATAGAGCTCGTTCTTGCAGGGACTGGACCACATTCCAACGAATCCTTGCAGGGTGCTTGTTGTAATTTTGTGGGACCTAGTGGTGTCTCCTTTTCTTCTGGTCCTTTCTGTAAAATGTACACACAACTTCATTAATACAGATCTTGTTCCATGAAAAAAGAAAAACAGAGCTCGTGCATGCAATAAAAAAATAGAGAGCTCGGATTTCCGAATTACGGTATGACCCGTACCCTAGGCATCTAGTACTAGGAAATCAGGCCACTCACAGTCTCCTCCAAATTAACTACTCTGGCCGTACTAGGGAGTAGGGAGTCGGCGGGTCACTATCTCCTCGAAATGCAGTTGAGGAGCACACGCTCATGTTGATTAATCCACATTTTCCCCCTTGCCTATTCCCCCGGCCCCTCCAGGGTGTCTTCCCCTTATCTTCCCGGCGTCTTCTCCTTCCGCACCACGCACCGCTGCTGCCGCCATATGCTGCTTTTGGATTCTCTTCCGCGTATCGCTCAGCCAGTTGCCACCGTTGATTCCCCCTCTCTTCTGAAACCCCAATCAATGAAATACAGATGTGCCTTGCGATGGCATGAGCGAGCAAGAACAGTGAGCATGATTTTGAGCTTTTTCACGACATGTTTATCGAAGGCCCCTTTGAAGAACTCATAACCCGATGTGACGTCATCACCGTCAGTAGCCTAATTGGTTCGTCCAAACTTTTTCTTGAATCTGCAAAAGCTAGTGCAACTCTAGATGCTTCAATGCCATTTGGCCTCCCATGTGTTCTTCATTCCCCCTGACGAAGGGACCACTAGATTTATTGCATTACTTCAAAATTGATAGCCTCACGTGCAAGTCGTTGCCACTGGCCTGGTTCTCCTCTGATGCTATGGTACCAGGCTATACTTCTGGGCAGTGGGTAGGCACCAATGGAAATTGGATTGCCACGACTAGCTTTAGAGGCAAGTTGGAGCTTCACAACGTGTACACTCATTACAAAATTCCTCTCCCAGCATTGTCGTTCCAAGCAACCGACCAGCCAACCACGTTGTTGTTGGATAATGATCTTCCAGCTGTAATGCAGAAGATTGCTATTTGCCAAGTTCCCACAGCTGCCGGGAGATATAAAGATTTCTCACTTGTTGCAGTCTTCAACGTCAGAATTGCCATCCTTCAGTACGGTGGTGATGGATGGACAGTTCTTCCATTTCCACTTAACCACACCCTGAGCCCTTATAGTTACAATGATGGAATTATCTACGACGGACTAGTGTTTGCCACAGCTCTGTATGGCAACATTCATGTTTGGAATCCCCTGCATCCTGGTAATTATTACTTCATATGTACTGTACTGGCTTAATTACTCATGCCCCCAAGCTATTTTTACTGAATTGACATAGGGAGTGTTTCGCTTAAATGAAAATACGAGTAGTTATTTTAGACTCTATGAACTATATGAATCATAGGATTTTCGTAGGATTTTTTCTTATAGAAGTCGTTTGATTTATCGGACTGAATTATTTTCCGGATGTCTTTTAGTTCATTCGATAGGAATTTAAAATCTGCTTGAAGCTCTTGAAAATAATCCATTCAATGGTTTTTCCCTGCAATGTAATCCAACACACCGCAATCCTGCAAGAGTTTAAATGGACATGCAAATGTAAAATCATGTGTCTTTCCTATCCTATGTTTTCTGCATTTGCACGGGTTTTCAGCAAGTTCCCCTGCAAATGAACCAGTCAATTCTATTTGGTTTTTTAAATAAAACGAGCCAAAAATTGTCCGTCTTGTTCAGAAAAAAAGATGAGTCTGTTCTTTTGGAAATTTCCCTACTATATAATGCTTTGTTTCCTTTGTACGATTGTAGGTTGTAGTTGTTTTTCCTATGTTTGAGCTACTTTACATGCAGTTCAATTGGAAAAAAAAAATTCAGTAGGATTCACTATATCATGTTGTCGGAATGATACGTTAATGTATTTTGCTACCTTTTTCAAGGTCCTGTGCTGGTCTTGGCGCGACCAGATGCCGCGGATGAGTTGGTGGATTCATTTTTTAATGCTACTAGAGACGAGCACGACTACTTTTTTGTTTTTTGGTGGTTAGCAAGATCTATAGATGGTTCTAGACTTCTTCATATATATACGCTTGACACTTCTTATGATCCTAGTTATCTTACTTGTCATTGTCGTCATCGTACTAGTGTTGCTCATCCTCATGTTGTACACTGTAGTCGCACTATCTCCACTTATACATCCGGGTTTGGCTGCTTGGTGTTGTCAATGAACATTGGTCAGGTTGATCAAGCTAATCCATGGGAAAGGATTATTGATCTTGGATCATATCTCTTTTCCTTGGAGTTAACTATCTGATTATCATGCCCGTAGACAGTGCAGATCTTACCTCAAGTTATATGATGAGAAGCAACTGTGTTTACATCTTACCAACTACAGCATGGCTTTCTAAAGAGTGGTAACCTAAATTATGTCGCTTCAGTCTGAGTGGTAAAGACTACGGTGTTACTTCTGAAATCAATATCCTTATAGGAATTAGTAACCCTCGCTTCTGGATTGGAACGGTGAAGCATCCGCTTTGGTTCGTACCAACCTTCACGAACACCCTTGATTGGAACCAGCCTCATGCTTAACTAAGAAACAAGACATGTTGCCACAGTATGTGCTGATGGAATCCATAAGTAATACTTGGTACTACAATTAGAGAAATAGTTCTCGACCCTATTGAACTATTTATTTTGTTTGGTTGTCTAAAGTCATCAACTTTCAACTTGTTGGTCTCTCTTCTTTGAAACATGTCCTTGTATCGGTACTATGTTTAGTTACTCGTATGAACTTGACTATATATTTTTTAGACCTTTAGCATAATGCACTTTAGTCTGCCAATTCTAGATTTCCTTTAGAAATTATGGAAATTTTAGCATCAACAGGATGTTACAAATCACATGTCATACACTTTAAGAAACAATCACCTCAATGCTTGTGTAAGGGCGTACTCTATGTAAACAACCTTGCCTTCAACGATTCTAGCCTCATGCACTACTCTTTGGTTAAGCTGATGTGACGAGACCATATTTTTTAGAGATTTATCTTATCTTATCTTACCACTATATAGTGTACGGTTAACTTTCAACATTAAACGTTATATCAAGACTAGCAAATTCCAACATTGCTAACACTCGAATCTTTTTTTCCATTCTAGCATCTACTTACTCCGTTTCATAATATAAGATATTTTAACTTCTGCGAAACGAATGTATCTAGATGACTTTTAGTGTGTGGTTCACTCCGAACCTACACACTACTTTTAGTGTGTAGTAAAAGATGTCTAGATACATTTGTTTCACAAAATCTAAACCATCTTATATATTGAAATGGAGGAAGTAGGAGATTCTATTGATAGACTTTAGCACAATGAATGCTATGCACAAGTACAAGAACCAAATATACACCCAATACTTTATGGAAGCGGCTCGAAATTATAATTATTTTCTCAGCTTTACCTATTACTACTTTATGGAGTACAATTTTATATTGTGATGATATGGCACTTACTAGACAACATTGGCATGCTAGACTAGCTAGCTAATTAAAGTTTCATCGGTGCTACAGTACTAGACAGCATTGGCGTGCTAGACTAGCTAGCTAATTAAAGTCTTCTCGATGCAGTTGCGCCCTGCAGCAGAAGACTGAGGAAGGAATACGCAAAAAACTCCTTGTTCAAAGAGACATATCGTCTTCCCCATCTCCAGCAACATTTGGTATTGTCTCCAGCGCGCACTTCAGTCATTTTCCTCGCCCTCTCGTCCACAGCATCAGTCCTTCCAGGCCGCCACCCCTCTCCTCCAAAACCTCCTAACAGTCATAGATTGATCCTCCTCGCCGCCAAACCATCGGGATGTGATGGCGGATTCGAGGCCCAACCAGCGGTAAGGTGGATGGAGCAAGGTTGGCGCCGATGTCTTCGACGAGATCGCTAGGCGTATGGACACTACCAGCGCCGTCCGCCTAGCCGCATGCTCCAAGGAGTTGAACCTCCAAGTCACCAGCGGAAAAGGTAGCAGATGCCCCAACAATGGTTGCGGGTCATTGGTTGCCTACCATCAGGTCCACAACCACAAGATCGCATGCGCGCACAGCCCTTGCAACTGCATGGAGGATGACTGCATGTTCGCCGCCTCGCCGGCAGAGCTCCTCGCCCACCTCAGTGAAGCTCACTCAATGAGGGTGCAAAGTTTCTACTATGGCAAAACACGCAGGTACACCTCTAAGCCTCTATCGGTAATAGGCATGCGGATAGTATATATTATTGGATCCGGGGACGATGGTAATGTGTTCCCGATGCGATTTGACACACACCAAACACTACATGTCGTATGCGTAAGGTCGGCGGCATGCTTGTCGCCGTGGTACATGGTGAAGTTTTGGTCGTCGGGTGTGATTGAGGGGAGAAGGAAAAAATTCCGGGTTATGCGTGACTGAGAGAACTGCGTCACCCAACGACATCCCGTTTGATGAGCTACAGTGGCTCCTGCCAGTGCTGATGTCGCACCTGGTCGCTTGTCGACTGTTGGTATTCACCCTGGAATACTGTCTTCGCATTAACAAGATTCATGAGTGATATAAACACATCTTAATGTTCGTTGAAGTATTTGAACTGCTAGAAAGACTTACTACCTTTTCTTAGTAGTTGTTCTTAGGAGTATTTTTATGGAGTTCAACTACTGCTAATATATTTTTGTAGTAATACCTACTGTATGTACTGGCACTTATCATTTTGGGAGATGTGGTTCCTAGCTTAAGGTAGTCCTGGGTATTTTCTATGGATTTCTTCCACTGCTAATCTATTTTGCAATATTAACTATGTACAGGTAATTGTTCAAATCGACCGATAAAGTGCAGAATATGGTCTCGCTTTACTTTTGAATCAGGCCTTGCTACATCTATTAAATTTTAATATGTGCATTGCTGAATCTATCAATTATTGTCTATGTACTAATAATTCAGTCAGTTTGAAATGTTGTTGAATCTGTTAAGTGCTGATGAATATGAACTGGGAATATGTCAGGTGCTGCTGAATATGAACTGGGAATCTATCGATATTTTTTTGGTCTTATTCTGTACTGCTGAATCTTTTAAATGCTACTGAATTTGTGAAATGTTTTGTTGTTACTATTAGTACAGATAATACAATATTTTTTTAGAACAAATTGTGATGTACTTGTACTTATTTAGATCAAGTGCAACAGATTGTCTTGCTTTTCTTTTAGAACTTGGCATTTTATAGAGCTAATACTGATGTACTGCTACTTGTTTAGATCAAGTGCAGTAGATGGTCTTGCTTTTCTTTTGTAACTTGGCCTTGTCATAAACTCATAATCTTGACGAGGCTTTGTGCATTTTGAGAAGCCTATGGAGGTCACACATAGGCATTGATGTGATAAGGAGGCATGCACAGAAAAGCAGACTTGATCGCCAGTTTTGCTTGCTCTAATGACCGAGTGTCCGGAGAAAAGGGCAAACTGAATATGTCACTTTGAAATGCTGCTTAATATGTCCAAGTGCCGCTGAATGTAAACTGGGAATCTGTCGACATTTTTCTTTCTTATTATGTAATGCTGCATCTTTCAAATGCTACTGAACCTATCAAAAGTTTTGTTCGGTACTTGTTCAGATCGACTGGTCGAGTGCAGAATATGGCCTCGCTTTCCTTCTGAATCAGGCCTTGCTACATCCATTAAATTTCAATGTCCGCATTGCTGAATCTATCAATTATTTTGGTCATTGTCTGTGTACGGCCAATTAGTCACTTTGAATGCTGTGCTGAATATGAACTGGGAATCTGCCTAATATTTTTACGGTCTTATTCTGTACTGCTGGATCTTTCAAATGATATTGAATCTGTCAAATGCTCTATCGTTCCTATTAGTACAATATTTTGTAGAACAAACTGTGATGTATTGGTACTTGTTTAGATAAAGTGCATCAGATTGTCTTGCTTTTCTTGAAACTTAGCATTGCCACAATTATCTAGATGAGTCTTGGGCAGTTTGGGTTGCTGATACATTGCAAATGTATCTATAATTTTTGATGTTCCATGCTTGGTTTTATCCACTTTCTTGTGTTTTGTCCACACTTTAGAGTACTTTTCATATGATTTCTTGGACTAACCTATTAACAAGAGCCACAGTGCCAGCTGCCTGTTTTCTGCTGTTTTTGGTTCCAGGAAAGTCAGAAAATGAATATTCTCGGAATTGGACGGGACAAAAGCCAAAGTGCCTATTTTTCCAGAAGTCATCAGATGCCAGAGTACGAGACGGAGAGGGGCCAGGGGGCCACCACACCACCTGGCCACGCGGCCCAGCCTGGCCCGCGCCAGGGGGTGGTCTGGCCGCCTCCAGCACCCCCTCGGCCTCCCCTTTCGCCTATAAGATGCCCTCGGGACGAAAACCCTAAGTATCCGATCAAAAATCCACGAAAGAGTCTGTAGCCACCGTCATCTCCATCCCTAGATCAGGAGGGATCTGAAGCTCTTCCCGGCACCCTGCCGGAGAGGGGAATTCACCCTAGAGGCCTTCTTCATCATCATGCAAGCCTCCGGTGTGATGCATGAGTAGTTCATCCTTGGACTACGGATCCATGTAGTAGCTAGATGGCTGGTTCTCCTCCTTTGTGCTTTCATGTCTAGATTTTGTGAGCTCCGTTCATGATCAAGATCATCTATTTGTAATTCTGCATGTTGTGTTTGCGGGGATCCGATGGATATTGAGATGCTATTTCAGATTGATTATTGATTCTATCATGTCTTTGTTATTTGTGATCTTGCATGCTTTCCGTTGTTAGTAGCTATCTTGGCCAAGTAGATGCTAGCAACTCCAAGAATTAGTATTTATGCTCGATAGTGGGTTCATGCCTCTGGTAATCTGGGGAAGTGACAGAAATCTCGAAGGTACTAGATGTGTTGTTGCTACTAGGGAGAAAACAACAATCCTTTGTTCATAGAACAATCGTATTGTTTACTTTACACGCAGTTCGTAAAGCAATAATCTGTTGCTTGCAACTTAATACTGGAGGGGGTTCGGATGATAACCTAAAGGTGGATTATTAGTCATAGATGCAGTTGGATGGCGGTATATGTATAATGTTGTAATGCCCAATCAAGTTCCAAAGGAGTCAAGATGATTAGTATATGCATGTATTGCTTTCTCGATGTTTGTCAATTGCCCCGCTGTAATTTGTTCACCTAGCATATTATCTATCTTAAGGAGAGCCACCTCTAGTGAACTATGGATCCCAGTCCTTTTCTTTACATACAATCTACAAACATTTTACTGCTTTGTGTTTACTTTCTGCAAACTATTACTTCCTTCCATTCGATACGTTCAATCCTTTGTTTTCAGCAAAACACGGTGAGATTGACAACCTCATCGCAAGTTGGGGACAAAGTTCTGTGGTTGTGTTGTGCAGGTCTCCACGTTGCTACCGGTGCTAGTAGCAACATGGAGACCTGCACAACACAACCACAGAACTCTGTCCCCAACTTGCGATGAGGTTGTCAATCTCACCGGTTTTGCTGAAAACAAAGGATTAAACGTATCGAATGGAAGGAAGTAAAAGTTTGTAGAAAGTAAACACAAAGCAGTAAACAATTTGTAGATTGTATGTAAAAGAAAGGACCGGGATCCATAGTTCACTAGAGGTGGCTCTCCTTAAGATATATAACATGCTGGGTGAACAAATTACAGCGATGCAATTGACAAACACCGAGAAAGCAATACATGCATATACTAATCATCTTGACTCCTTTGGAACTTGATTGGGCATTACAACATTATACATAGACCGCCATCCAACTGCATCTATGACTAATAATCCATGTTCAGGTTATCATCCGAACCCCCTCCAGTATTAAGTTGCAAGCAACAGATTATTGCTTTACGAACTGCGTGTAATGTAAACAATACGATTGTTCTATGAACAAAGGATTGTTGTTTTCTCCCTAGTAGCAATAGCACATCTAGTACCTTAGAGATTTCTGTCACTTCCCCAAATTACCAGAGGCATGAACCCACTATCGAGCATAAATACTAACTCTTGGAGTTGCTAGCATCTACTTGCCCAAGATAACTACTAACAACGGAAAGCATGCAAGATCACAAATAACAAAGACATGATAGAATCAATAATCAATCTAAAATAACATCTCAATATCCATCGGATCCCCGCAAACACAACATGCAGAATTACAAATAGATGATCTTGATCATGAACGGAGCTCGCAAGATCTAGACATGAAAACACAAAGGAGGAGAACCAGCCATCTAGCTACTACATGTGAAAGGATCGTATGGGCACCTAGAGGGGGGTGAATAGGTGCTACTTCAAATTTTACTCCTTTTCAAATTAGGGTTTGACAAGAAAGGTAAATTCTCTAGATTATGCAACTAAGGTGAATTTACCTATATGACAAGCAAGCACTAGCTAAACAATAATTAGATAAGTAAAGTGCAGTAAAGGGTAGAAGGAACCAAAGTGGAGCACACGGAGACACAAGAATTTGTTTCCCGTAGTTCCTTCCTTTTGAGGGGAAGTACGTCTACGTTCGGAGAGGGGGTGGTTTCAAACCACCAACGCCACGAGAGGCCTCTCTCGTTCTCTGATGAACCTCACCCCAACAGGTTCGATTCACCTCTTCTACTATACGGCAACCTTCGAGGTGGAAGCTGACACCTTTACAACGAGTTCGGGGCACACATCCACAACTTAATTGGAGGCTCCCAAATACAAGCAAGCTGTCAAACAATCAAAGACAAGCTTGTAAGAACCAAATCAAAACCTAGGGTTTCCAATGAAACACTAGAGCATGGGGGCCCTCAAGTGAATGAGGGGGAAATGAAGATCTCTCTTGGTGAAGCTGTAGATCAAGGCCTCCTCCTTCAATTCTCCAAAGATCAAAGACTTTGGATGGTTGGATGAAGAGATCTTGTTGATTTGGTGGCTCAAATGGACATGGTGTTCTTGAGGTGGACGAGCAGCTGGAACAAGGAGATAAGGTCCCCTATTTATAGCCCTTCTGTCAGCGAACCGTTTTTCTGACCGTTGGAGAAGAAGCAGACCGGAGACTCCGGTCACCACACTGGAGACTCCGGTCCATCTCCGGACCAGCCTCCGGACCCCTTGATAGAATGACCCAGCTTAGTTGGGAGCCAAGTGGACCAGAGACTCCGGTCCCTCCACACCGGAGACTCCGGCCTGAGATAGAGACCGGAGACTCCGGACCAACCTCCGAACCAATCTCTGGACCACCTTACTGGTTGTCCTGGGCATGAAAACAGAGGCCACTCCAGAGACTCATGGGGAAACTCCGGACCACACCAGAGACTCTGGTCTATGTAGACCGGAGACTCTGGTCTGGAATTCCCAGCTTGCAAGATCAGATGCAGGGAATGATCCGTAGGCCAATGGTCCTTTTTCCTTAGAAGAATACCACCTGTAGACAATAGCAAACTGTGAAAGGGTCTACTAGTTGTTAACAAACACCAAAAGTGATTATGACAGTAAATGTCCTTTCAATCTCCCCTTTTTGGTGTTCGATGACAACTCGTGACTTTGCATGAACAAAAGTTCGCAATTATGTATGACAGAGTATGGACATGCTCCCCATCTCTGTGCACAAAAATAAACAAGTAAAGCAGGCAAGGTATGTAGAACATGGATAAACTAGATAGTTCTCACATGAGTTACAGTAAAGTTGGAGCACCCACAGAGTCATACACACACACAAATAGCAAGCAGTGTTCCACAAAAGCATAAAGCAAATAGAGACGAGAAGGCAAATGAATCAAGTAGCCCCCAAACCTATGCAAATCCCGATGACAATGTCTTCTCCCCCTTTGGCATCGAAACACCGAAAAAGGGAAAAGACCTAAGCTAGCGTCCCAACGGATCAGTAGTCCTCATCATCATCCTCCTCGTCCTCCTCATCCAGATCCTGATCCTCCTCATCATCATCATAGTCCTCATCATCATCTGGAGCTGCAGACCCTTTGCCGTGAGGGCGAGAAGAGGAAGTACCATGATACCCAAACCCAGATGTGACATCAGAGAAGGTCTTCCAATCCACCAAGTTGTCCTAATGGGTATTCCATGCCCCAAACGAAAGAGTGTGATCGGACTTGGTGGACGGCTGAGCCCCATGCTCATCAGTGTACTCATCCTCACCTTCCTCATCATACGCTTCACCCTGAGCCTTGATCTCCTTGAGTAGTTTCACGATGCGGTGGTTGCTCTTGTAGGAATCATGTTGTTGCTTGTGGATGTCCACATTTATGCAACACAGGGTCCTCCCCAGAATGAGGCCTTCTTGACCCTCTCATGGACATAGTCACATGTCATGGGTGGAAGAGGTGCATTGGAAGCATTCTTCCTCCGAGCCCTAGGAGGTGAGGGGGCCCGGTCAGTCTCTGAAATCTCCTCTTCCACATGTGCATGGGAGCGCCTAGGAGGAGCACTCATAACCCCTTTCGGCTGCAGAGATACGAGAGTGTGCTCGGTAAGGTTGGGAGGCATAGCAAGTGGCGAACCATGTGGCTGAGTGTTGATGAGTCTCATGACCATAGGTGCATATGGAGGGTCCTTCCTGTATAAGATGGCATGATACATCTCCTCAAATATGTAGTCCATCACATCAATAGGATCAGCATCAGCGTCGGGGCCAGCCATGTAAGTCTTGTGGGTGTGATATAGCAAGTTGACCAAACCACATCTGATGGCATCATCATTTCCAGCACTAGGGGAGATGGTCTGGCGGAAGATCCTCAACATCAGATTGTAGAGAGGCTTGAGTCCCTTGGACCCTCCCACAACCCCTTCACTACCTTATAAAGGGGCAAGCTTGTTCTTGTTCACCCCAAGAGCTGTTGAGTGCATGCAAACTCCAACATGAGTAGATACCCCATGAAAAGTCTCAAAGATGGCCTCAGCAAAGTCATAGAACGTGGCAGAGCAGCGGTGGTTGCCAGTCATCCAAGTCATAGTCCTGGCTTGGTTAGTCCCAAACACAACTGTGGCGTAGAACTGCTGCACGAGGGTGGTGTTGTAGTCTTCACGGATCTCCATCAAGTTGAACAGCCCCAACTTCTCACTAATCCACAGAGCATCAGAGAAGTAGGGGCTCTTCCTCATCTGTTCAACACTCAAGTACTTTTGGGGGCATGCAGGAGACCTCCTGAGCACATAGTAAATGTCTTTCATGAAGACAGCTTGCTCCTTCCTCCAATAACAGGGGTCATCACTAGTGCGAGGCAATTCATAGAAATTGGTCTTCCGCAGCTCATGATACTCCTGCTTAGACATGCGAGCCAACGACTGAATGTTGTCATATTTTTCCCTCTTGGCACGTTTATCTTCCTCAGCCCTTTCCTGTTCCTGCTGCATATAGGTTGCATCACGGGCTTGCTGTTTGTGGTTGGATGGGGGCACAATGTACTGACCCTCAGACTCATCATAGCGAGGATCCCCTCTCTTCATCTTGGCCTTGGTGCGAGGAGGACGACGAGAGCCAGAGCCTGTGAACAACAGCGAGGGAGATGGCATGAAGGTAAGTATATATGTCCCATGGAGGCAACACAAATCATTGAGACCATGAAAAAATGTGTTGGATTCAAACCACACCGGAGTCTCCGTGGTCCACATCGGAGTCTCCGGCTCAGACCGGAGTCTCCGGTCCACGGGACCGGAGTCTCCGGTCTGGAGACTCGGGGGAAGATCAGGGAGGCTCCAATGGGGTTGAATCCAGCAGATCGGGCATAGTAACAATGATAAAGTACTCAGGTGCACGCAAATAAGGAATTTCAGTGGTCAAAACTAGTACCAATCCTCAAAAACAAGGTAAGGGAAGAACCCTAGATGAAGAAGAGGAGGAGAGGTACCAGATCTGTCCATGGAGGAGATTCCACCGGTGGGAATCACCCAAAGGTGGAAAGGAGATGATTGGTTGGCGGCACGGCGGATCCCGGGGGCTTCTTGACCTCCGGGGAGAAGATTTGTGAGAGGAGGCGATGGGGGCAGAGAGGGAAGGAAGGGGGTGGATGAATGAAAATGCTGTTTCAGTTCACCTTGTCCTCCCTTAAAGTGGACAGAAACCGCCCAGACCAGAGACTCCAGTCTACACCGGAGACTCCGGTCCACACACCGGAGACTCCAGTCCTCCTCGACCAAATACTTCTAGGGTGTGTGTATGGGGACATATATTAGATAGAGAGGGTTTTCAAGACTGAGAGAGGGCTTGGGTTAAGATGACATACTATGAAAACTCAAGAAAACCACGAAAAAACTCTCCAAATGTTCATCAAAGTGCCAAATAAATCCGAGCTAAGAGCCAATTCTTCGAATGAGGAGAGGGTGGTGGCCGAAGCCACCATGTAGGAGTTTGTGGCATGAAACCGTGAAGAATTATCCTTGGGTTCATAGCCACTACTCATTAGTGATGCTCACATATCACTAAATGATACTACGAGAATTGAATTTCTTAATGTTGGCATTATGAGGGGAGGGATAGTCCAATGAATTAGAACCGCACTCCCCCTACCCATGCCTACACCTACACCAAATATGGGTCAAGACATAGGTGAGTATGTAAGGCAATCAAGTCAAGCTCCTAGAATCCACGATATTTAGTTCATTCCTCAAATAACAAAACCTTGCTTCATCAAGTGGCTTCGTGAAGATATCGGCAAGTTGGTCTTTGGTTGACACATATGAAATCTCAATATCACCTCGGGCAACATGATCTCTAATGAAGTGATGACGAATCTCAATGTGATTTGTCCTTGTATGATCCACTAGGTTATATGCAATCTTGATAGCACTTTCATTGTCACATAGAAGAGGCACTTTGTCACAATGGACACCGTATTCATTTAAAGTTTGCCTCATCCATAACAATTGTGTACAAGCACTAGCAGCTACCACATACTCGGCTTCAGCGGTGGAAAGAGATATACAGTTTTGCTTCTTGGAAGACCAACACACCAAGGACCTCCCAAGGAATTGGCAAGCCCCGGAGGTTGATTTTCTATCATCCTTGTCACCAGCCCAATCCGAATCCGTGTACCCACAAAGATAGAAAGTAGAGCCCCTAGGATACCAAATACCATAGTTTGGGGTATGTACCAAATATCGAAAGATTCTCTTGACTGCCATCAAATGGCTTTCTTTAGGAGCCGCTTGATATCTTGCACACACTCCTACACTCAACACAATATCGGGTCTAGATGCCCAAAGGTAAAGCAAAGAGCCAATCATGGACCGGTATAACTTTTGGTCCACATCTTTACCATTTGGGTTTAGTTCAAGATGAGTCTTTGTTGCCATGGGAGTGGGAGCTCCATTGAGATCTTTCATGTTAAATCTTTTGAGCATATCTTGAGTATACTTGGCTTGGTTGAATAATGTACCACCTCTCACTTGCTTGATCTCAAAACCAAGAAATACTCTTAATTCTCCCATCATAGACATCCTGAACCTGTCAGTCATTAGCTTAGAGAATTCATCATTAAACACTTTGTTAGAAGAGCCAAAGATAATGTCATCTACATAAATTTGACATACAAAAAGTTCCCCATTGACCCTCTTGGTAAAAAGAGTGGGATCAATTTTCCCAACCTCAAAACCACGATCTAACAACTCTCTAAGGTGCTCATACCACGTGTGTGGGGCTTGCTTGAGCCCATAGAGAGCCTCATCAAGTTTGTAGACATGGTTTAGTTGGGATCCTCAAATCCCGGGGGTTGTTTCACATAAACCAATTCATGTAATGGACCATTGAGAAATGCACTTTCTACATCCATTTGTTGTAATTTAAAATTATGATGAGCTGCATAAGCAAGGAGGATACAGATGGACTCAAGGCGAGCCACGAGATCATAAGTCTCTCCATAATCAATGCCTTCAATTTGAGAGAACCCTTGTGCAACCAATCTTGCCTTGTTCCTTATCACAATTCCATGCTCATCTTGCTTGTTCTTGAAAATCCAGTTGGTGCCTATAACATTGCGGCAATCTTTTGGCTTTTCCACTAACTTCCATACTTTGTTTCTCTCAAAGTTGTTGATCTCTTTGTGCATTGCATCCAACCAATCCGAATCTTCAAGAGCTTCCCAAACTTTCTTTGGTTCCACCATGGAAATGTGTGCTTAGTGCTCACCAAAGTTCTTCAATTGAGCTCGAGTAGATATCCCTCTTCTTAGATCTCCAACCACATTCTCAAGAGTGTGGTCTCTTAATTCCAATATTCTATCCATTCTAGTTTGGCGACGAGTTTCGATCTCCTTGTTGTTTCTTGGTGGGATCACTTCATCATTTTGGTCCTCGTCTTGACCATCAACTTGACCTTGATCATTATTGGAAATATTCTCTTCTAGAGAAGGAGAGGATTGACCTTGGTCATGATCAGTCCCACAACTGGCCAGGTATTCAGCTGTACTTATGGCAGTTTGTATAGATCTTGCTTGTGTAATGGCCTTAGCACCACTGGACATCCTGGCAAACAGAGACTGAAACACCTCTTGGCTAGAGGCATCTTCTTGATCAGAAGGTTGAGGGTCCACAACTTGTCTTTGGCATGGGTCGTTGTCTACCTCGACAGTAGCTTGTTGAAGTTGTGAAGATGAGGGCTCCACGTGAGTAGAGCATAGTTCTTCTCGATCCACCACAAGGGGTTCCTCAACAGGGCAGATGAAACCCGCATCCATTCTTCCTATGGCATCCTGAGGCATTTCATCATCTACATCACAAACATCAACACGCCCCGCTTGGGGACCATCATATTCTTCAAACACCACACTACAAGATTCTATGACAATTCCTGAGAGCTTGTCATAGATTCTATAAGTGTGGTATTCGAGACCATAACCAACAAAAATACCCTCTAATGCTTTGGAATCAAACTTGGATAAACAAATGCCCTTAATGCGATAGAAGCACTTACAACCGAATACTCGGAAGTAAGAAACATTAGGCTTGTTACCGGTAAGGATCTCATATGGAGTCTTGATCAATTCTTTGTGGAGGTAGAGACGGTTTGATGCATGGCATGCGGTGGAGATAGCTTCAGCCCAAAAATCGTATGGAGATTTGAATTCCGCCAACATGGTCCTAGCCATATCAATGAGAGTCCGGTTCTTCCTCTCAGCTACACCATTTTGTTGAGGGGTATATGCAGCGGAATATTGATGTTTTATTCCCTCATCACTAAGAAATCCATTTAATGTGTAGTTCTTGAACTCGGTACCATTGTCACTTCTTATTGTTAATACTGGGACATTGTGTTGACGTTGAGCCATGTTGATGAAGTCGATGAAGTTCTCTTGGGTCTCACTTTTTAACTTGAAGAAATATACCCAAGTGTATCTTGAGTAATCATCAACAATCACCAAACAATATTTCTTCCCACCAAGACTTGCATGAGACGGGGGACCAAAGAGATCCACATGAAGAAGCTCCAAGATCCTCTTGGACTTGATGTAGTTCTTTGGCTTGTGGGAAGAATCATGCATCTTTCCTTCAACACATGCCCTGCAAACACAATCTTTGGCAAAGCAAACATTTTCTTTTAGTCCAACAATATGACCATCCTTGTGAAGGCTTTGCAAAGTTCTCATGTTGACATGGGCTAGACTGTGGTGCCATAGACAACCCACGTCAGCCTTTCCGAATAGGCACATCGGACCTGTAGTGGTTTTCCCGGAGAAGTCCACCACATACAAGTCATCCTCGACGTACCCAACGAAAGCAACCTTTAGAGTCTTGCTCCACAAGAGGATCACAATATCAACATCTATGAAGACAGCAAAACCCATCTTTCCTAGAGCACGGACTGAAAGTAAATTATAGCCAAGGGTCTCAACAAGCATGACGTCCATGAGAGTAATATCGTGTGCCACCACAACTTTGCCGAAACCCATTACCTTAGACTTTGATTTGTCAGCATATGTCACAGATATTTGATCAACATTTGGTCTCAATTCCTTGACACTAGAAGCGCTTCCGGTCATATGACTTGTGCATCCACTATCGAGCACCCATTTTGACCCTCCGGAAGCATAGGTCTACAAAAGATCAAACTAGTTTTTAGGTACCCATTTCTCAATGGGTCCTCTTTTGTTAGCAACAAGGGTCTTGGGAACCCAAATCGACCATGCGATATAACCATCAAAAGGGCCAACATATTGTACATACATATCACCATAGTAATTACGCATTAAGACATAGTGAGGGTTAGCACTACCCGCAAAATCATCATGAGACATAGTTTTGCCACTTGTGGTCTTACTTCCCACAATGACCTTGTTCTTTTCTTGAGCGGGCTTGGCCTTCTTCTTCTTGTTATTATTTTTCTTCTTGGCTTTAGAGACAAATCCTAAGCCCCTTTTTCACCATTTGACCTTTGCTTGTTTAAGAGGTCATCAATAGACTTGTTTCCTTTGGGAAAGGAAGTCTCAGCTAGCTCCCCCTTGAAGCTAGCATGTTCTTCAACAGTATTTGTACAACTAGAAGGAATGAATGTATTAGGTGAGGGAGTATTGATCAATTGAGTTTGAAGCTTTTCACGAGACTTTGTGAGGGACAGGAGTTCACTTTCCAAGGCCTTGTGAGCCTTGTCAAGTGTCCTGAGGTCCTCGGCAAGTTTTTTATGAACAACATCAAACTCAATCTTATCCTTTTTATCCTTTTTGTATTTAGAAATAGCATGATCACGTTTCTTGATGAGTTTATTAATAATGAGGTCATTAGCTTCATCAAGGCCCTCTAGTTTAGTTTCAAGAGATATTCTAGTTTCTTGTTCTTCTTCTAGAGCATTACTAAGAGCTTCTACCTCAATCATGTGCTCTCTTCCTAATTGGCATCTCTCATCTAGAAGTTCTTGTGTGTGTGAAAGTTGATTTAGGAGGTCCACAACATGTTTCTTATGTTCCCCTTGCAAGTTATTCATAAACACATCAAAAGCAACTAGTTCCTTTTTGACCTCAAGAGATAACTCATCATCAAAATCATCATTGATTAAGGAAGTGGAGTGTGATGATGATAATACCTACGTTCCTCTTTCCATAAGGCAAGTGAAGTTCTTGTTGGAGATATTCTCATTTGGAGAGGCGAAGAGTGAGAATGAAGGAGTAGAGGTAGTGGCAAGAGCCGCCACACCACTTGGTGTATCCTCTTCTTCTTCTTCCTCCTCCTCATCATCATCAGAGGAGTACTCTTCATGTGTGATCAAGACAATTTCTCCCGGCTTCTTGTTGGTTGGGTTTCTTTTGATGAAGGGTTTCTTGTATGGAACTTTGGAGGTCTTCTTCAACACAAGTTTCCCCCATTATCTTCTCTTTTCTCATAGGGACAAGCTGCAACAAAGTGATAACGGTCACCACAATTGAAACAAGTTCTCAACTTGGACCCATTATCTCTTCTCCCATTGGGGTTGCTTCTTTGTTGCATTTCCATTTTGGCCTTGGCGGGGTCTTTCCAAAAGTTTCTTGCATAGAAGGCCATGTATTCACCATGAGCAGTCTTGACACCGTCAGGGTGGCTCATTGAAGGTCCCTCATCACTTCCTTCATCTTCATCATACTCCACAACCTTGGCCTTCAAGGCGAGATTGACACCACTACTCATTCCAATGGCACGAGCACGGGCATCTTTGGCATTCTTGGCAGCAACCTTGAAGGCTGCCATCTCTTGCATCACTTCATTGGAGGTCATGAGATGGTAGTTGTGTCTTCCTTGGAGACTCTTCAAGTCAGTAGGCTCGAAGGGCATGAGAGCACTCACATACTTCCTTTTGATCCAAGCGTCATCAATGTGAGAGGTGCCAACATTCCTGAAAGCGGTGGCTGTGGATTTGAGTCTTTGATACATGTCTTCATGATCCTCACCATCCTTCATGAAGAAACCTTCGGCCTCATTGCTTAAGGCATCATATCTATTTCTCCTCATACTCTCATTGCCAACAAACAAGTCAATGAGAGCATCCCAAGCTTCCTTGGCGGTATTGTAGTGCTCAATGTGGGGAAAATCCTTTGGCCCCACCCCAAGTTGGATCATGTGCAAAGCAGTCGCATTGAGTTGGCTATTGACCACTTCTCTTCTCGTCAAATTGGTTGGATCCTCAATTTTGAGTCCATCTTCAATAATATTCCATAAATCAATGCAAGAGCTGCGCACATGAGATTTCATTAACACTTGCCATTGAGCAAAAGTATGTGCAACTAACTTAGGTGGGTCTCCTCTATTGTTTATATGTGGATGAGGGATAGGAGGGTCGGGAGAGTACCATCCAGGAACCGTATGGAACTCTTCCTTCCCATCACCCTTTTTGGTGGCGGAGTTAGTGGAATTAAGTTCATCCCCTGCCACTTCCTCCAAAGGCTTTGCCAGAGCATTAGCCTTTGGGTTTGGTGGTGTTTCCACTGGAGAGGGAGGAGGTGAGGTTTGCTTATCCTTAACAAGTTGCTCAACGAGTTGATGCAATTGTAGGATTTCGTTGCCCAAGGTAGAGCTCAAGCTTGTTTCCAAATTCTTGAGATCTACCATGGTCACCGAATGGCTAGCCTCACTTTCTCCCTCCTCTGGGTTGCCCATAATCTCTTAGGCGGTTAAGCCCGAATAAAGAGACGAGGCTCTGATACCAATTGAAAGGATCGTATGGGCACCTAGAGGGGGGTGAATAGGTGTTACTTCAAATTTTACTCCTTTTCAAATTAGGATTTGATAAGAAAGGTAAATTCTCTAGATTATGCAACTAAGGTGAATTTACCTATATGACAAGCAAGCACTGACGAGGGTTTAACTCATCAATGCCCATTGTTATGGACTTGGGTTTTGGAGAAGGAGGGAGCGCTGGAGACATCTATCGGCTAGCAAACAAGCACACAGGGGACAAAGATTTACCCAGGTTCAGGCCTCGTAGAGGTCCCTACTCCTGCTTGTATGCTCGTGGAATTATCAAGGGAATCGAAGATTACAATGGTGCGCAGATGCAATCTGGCGAGGGTTATGGAAAACTAGGGTTGCGGAGTGTCCTCCTTGCCGCCCCCTCCTAGCCTTTATATAGATAGGCTAGGTCTCGGGTAGCAGGTCGAGTCAGTTACAAGTTAGGGTTTTTCCCTTCAAAACTTTCTATCTTTAGCTTCTTCTTGTTCTTCAAGCAATCGAGAGTCCATAGGTTACTCGAGTCCTTCATTTGGGCCTTGGCGACACCGTGGGCCTTTACGTATTTAGACCGTATATACCAAACTTGAGTACCTGTAGGGTATACCCATGTCAGTAGCCCCCGAGTGTCCAGTGGAATCGCTGATTCGACTGGGGACTTTTGAAGTCTTTCGAGTGCATGAATGAGTATATTTCGACTGCTTTATTTGTGTCATAGGGATTGTTGATGTACGTGCCTAATATAACCGAAGTATCGGTATCAGTTAACCACCTTAGGGTGAAACAACGCAATCTACTCGAACTCAAGTCCTCGGACTCGAATCCGGCAAAGTGCTGGTGTAATTCGACTCAAGCCGTGGAGGTCTTACAGGAGTCGAATTCCAGTTATATGGGTGTGAGCACTCGACGCATCCGTCAAGGCATGTTCATCGTACCTCTAGGCACAGATATTTCTGGTAGTGCGCAGCTAATGCGTTGCCAGGCCTTATTCAGGTCTTACCTTCACGCTGTAAGCGCGACATCCAAATTTTATCATCACGGAGACGATTCGGGTGACCCAGGAGACGCAGTCTCTTTGTAGGGAAAAATTATGAGGCAGTGTCGCCATGAGCTTCGAGTGTGGATGTTATCGACACATAGTTTTTTGTATAAATAATCATAGGGTGCATGACCAGCGCTCCCTATGGGAGTAGCCTCCGAGTGCCTGGTTGAGTCGAAGACTCAGGCAGGGACTAAAAAACTTTTGCGACTGATGTCGTCTTTGCTTGCTTGTTTCAGTCGAATTTGTTTCCGGCGCTCCCTATGGGAGTAACCCATGTCCAAAGTCGAAACGTATTTCGAGTGACTGGGTTTTCCTTTGATTGTCCATGTTCCTGAAAAAAAAGAGAAAAATCATAGGGTGCGCGACCAGCGCTCCCTATGGGAGTAGCCCCCGAGTGCTTGGTGGAGTCGAAGACTCGAGCAAGGACTAAAGTAGTCGAAGTCTTCTGCTGCGTAGCTTTTGATGACATCAGTGCTGACGATTTCATGACCTTAGTTGCCCTCGTGAGCGAGTTTGACAGGACGTGACGAGCAGTGGGTCCCACTTTCTGACTTTGATTTGACTGGGCGTGCGTAATCTTTATTTTAACTGCACCTCCTCGACTTCCGCGCATAATGCGAGTAGTGGAGGGACGGTTCGCGCTTCCACTCCTCCACGTGTCCCTCACGATTTTTGCCATGCGTCCAATAGGGTTTTTCTGAGCCGTTGGATTGCATCTTCCAAGGGTTAAGTAGCGGTGCTATGACGGTAATTTCGCATCTGCTCGTATTCATCCTTTGCTTCCATTACCATTGCCGCTACTCCTCTGCTTTCTCTGCGCTCGTCTCGTCCTTGACACTGGACCAGCTCCGCTCGTTTCCAAGCTAATTCCTTCGGTCGCATCACCGCCGCGCCATGGGGAAGAAGAAAGGAGGTGCTGCGGCCGATTCTGCGGCCACCGCTGCTGCGGCGAAGAAGAAAGGCGGCTCCGCCGCTGCGGGCACCAGCACCACCGTCGGTGGGAAGAAGAAGGGCACGGGCACCCGCATCACGAATGGCACATGGCGTCCCTCCATCATCAAGTCGTCGGATCTCCATCTTCTTCGTCAAGACGGAGTGCTATCCGGCGCAGTCGCCGATGCGCGCGTTCCTAGCGGTGAGGCAATTCCTTCTCCTCCCGCTAGTTTTCGAGTGATGTTTTTGGCATTCATCATCCGCGGTTTCTCCTTGCCCCTTCACCCCTTCTTTAGGGGCCTCCTTTGTTTCTACGGGCTTCAGCTCCATCAGCTGACCCCAAACTCGATCCTCCACATCTCTTGCTTCGTTACCCTCTGCGAGTGCTGGCTCGGAATCGAGCCGCACTTCGGCCTCTTCAAGCGCCTCTTCAAATTGAAGCGCCAATCTGCATCTGGCTCTTTAGTCTATGATGTAGGTGGTTGCGGGATTCACGTCGATCCATCCGCCACTTATTTCGACATCAAGCTCACATCGTCCGTCCAAGGGTGGAGGGACAAGTGGTTCTACATCCGCGATGAGAAGGTTGGCGACGAGCACTTTGGACTCGCACCCTTCAATCTCGCGACGCCGTGCAATAGGAGGCGCTCCTGGAAAAATGTAGTTATGCCTAGCGAATCCACGGAGACGGACGTGCTGTACGAGCGTGTCTGCGACCTTGAGAGTCGCCTTGGTACAGAGGAGGGAGGCTGCGCCCTCATTCGCACGTGGCTACGCCGTCACGTCCAGCCTCTGCAGGCCAGAGTCCACCCCATGTTTCAGTGGACTGGTGCTGGCGATCCCACTCGCGTGTCTGCCGATGGCATGTCCGTGAGTGAAGTGGACAAAAGGGTTCGACTGGTCACCAAGTACACTGTCAAAGATGTGCTCCCCAGTGAGCTAGTTGTTCCTCCGTTTGATGCTGCTAACCCTCCTCCTGAGGTATAGTTGTGCTACGCAGTAGCTTTTAATTTGTCGATTGCTTTTCTGATGTTTGTTTGTTTTTGCTGAACTTGTTGTTTGCATGCAGGATTGGGCGGTGTCGCCTTGTATGCTCCCTCTTCCTGAGGGGATTATTCCTCGCGAAGCCTTGGAGGAGGACGAGTCGGAGTTGACCATCCCTTCTAATGTGGAGGAGGAAGCCCCCGAGTCTGGTAGTCCGGATACTCGCAAGCGTTCGCGTAGCAAGGATTCCGATGCGTCGTCTCCTTCGACTCCGGAAGGTGCAGGTGTAGGTGCGGAGTCGCCGATCCCTGCCATTCCTATGAGCGCCGTTGCACCTTCCTCTCGCAAGAAGATGCGATTGCCCAAGGAGTCCTCGTCAGAGTCGAAGGAAGCCACTTTTGACTTTGACAAATTTGATTGGTAAGTTTTCTAATTCGTTTTACTCTTCTCTGGATTTGCCCTTGTTTGGCTCATCTCTGTGTTTGTCGTTTTTTGATGTGGATTTTGTCTTATAGCCAAGAGACGTCGTCATCTTCTGGTGACGTTCAATTCTTGAAAGAATCAGGAGTCGCGACCTCAAGGGCCAAGAAAGAGGTCGAGCGCTCTCCTTCCCCTCCATTGGCGGCCCACTCCGGGCACAACTCTTCCAGTTCTCCTCATGCAGGGGAGCATCGAATGGTTGCCCAGATGACGGTACAGTAGACATCTTCGGAGTCATTGGAGGACCATGTAAGTGTAGTTTTTCTCTTTTTAGTGTTGCAGTTGATGTTATGTATTGCCTCTGCTGATTCCTTGTTGTGTGATAGCTCCTTGTGAAGGAAGCCGCGCACTTGGCGGAGCAAGTGCTTGCAACGGGCCGCCAGCATGCGATGCTAGAGACACGTCATCGCGCGGTTGAAAGTGAGTGTCCTGCACTTCTTCTTCTTCCTCGTCTCCTTTTGATATGGTCAACTGATAGTCAATCCCTTTCCGTTTGTAGCTGAACATAACGCCCTCCTGCGCAATGCTGCCACCATGGAGAAAACCCTCGCCGCGGCTGTGAAGGGTCGCGATTAGGCAATCGTGGCGCGTGACGAGGCGCAAAGGCGCGAAGAGGAGCTGCGTGCCTCCTTCGCAGCCAGGGAGAAGTTGTTCGAGGGATAGATTTTCTCAATCGCCAAGGCCCTCTCAGGTATTTTGCTTTGGATATCGTTGTCCTTCTCTGCTTGACTTTTTGCCTTTGGCACTGATGTTTTGTCCATGTGTGGATTTGTGTGCAGATGCTAGCGGTTTGAGCTTCGATCCTCAGGTCCTCCGTCGCGACGATGCTTTGGTGGGCACGCTTTCGGTAGTCGAGGATCGCAACATCGCCGTTCAAGATACGCTTTCCAAGGCCAAGGGCGTTCTTAGTCGCCTCCGGGAGGAGCTAATGCCCAAGGCTGAGCTAATCGAGAACATGGGCGAGCTGGTGGAGTCTTTCGCCGGGGGTGTTCCTTCTAGCTTCAAGAACTCACTCCGCGCGGCTGGCGCGTCCATGTCGCTTGCCATGGTGCAGGCCCACGGAGTCGAGGTTGATCCTGCCGTGGTGTCGAAGGCGATGCCTGTTAGCGCGGACGGCCAGCAGGTAGTCTTCGCTCCTTTCACGACTGCCTGTGGCAAGTATGGGCCTCAGTTGATAAATACTGTTGCAAAGTATTCTGAGGAGCTGCACCGTGCCAAGAAGGCGGCGAAAGCGGTGGCATCAGGGGCTGGCGGAAAGTCAGTGGCATCTGACACTACTACGGACTCGATGAAGCCCCCGAAGCCATCGAAGTCGAAGAAGCCAGTTGCTCCTTAGTTAGATTTTGTAATAGTTAATTAGTTTATGTCCTTTTGTTTAAGAACATGTCTGCTGGCGAGTGTATCTGCTGATACTTTTGCTAGTCTTGAATGCATTTGAATCCTTTGTCTTTGTGTTGATTTGGTTGTCTTATTTGCTTCTATCTTGACTTGTGGTAGGGTACATCAAGTGATCCTTTGAGGGAAACCCAGGACTGGCCGACTCTTGATGATACCGTGGTACTGCCGCGCTCCAGGGTAGATGAGTTGTCGCTGCTTTCGCGACTGCGTGACCGCGTGAAGCAGCTGGAGCGTGAGTTGCCCGTGCTCCGCGGTAACGCGGATGTATGGAAGTCGAAGGCGGAGAAAACCGCCGCCCGAGAGCAGTATCTGCTTGGCGAGGTGACGCAGCTGGGCGACCAATTCAAGTGTTAGTTTGCTTGCTCTCATCTTTTCCTTGTAGTTACTCCCAATGGTACGTTGTACTTATGCTGATGTTGCTGCTTCGTGTAGTTGTCAGCACGCGTCATCCGCAGGAGGAGAAGGATAGAATTGCCATTCGCATGCATGATCTTACCCAGGAGCAACTTCAAGAGAGTGGATACTTCTGGGTAGATCATGATCGTGCGACTGCGCTAGCGACCCTGCAGGATCGTGCGTCACGAGTGCTGCACTTTCTGAAGAAGTCGCAGTCATGCTTGAAGAACATTTATCGGGCGATGTTTCCACTGGATGATACTCCATCAAGCTTGCTGGCCCTCCTTGCCAAGTTTCAAGACCTGACCGCGGTTCGCGAGTACGTAAGGCAACAGTTGGTGGCTGGTGCCAAGGCTGCTCTATCAATGGTGCGACTGCACAGGCCTGGCGTAGATGTTGCGGCAATTGCATCTGGGTTGCCTGCACCACCAGTAGGTTCTGCCTGGAATATGGTGCCGCACTACCAGGCGGTGGATCGTCCAGCAGAAGAGATCGTCGACTTCTTTGAGGAACAACCAACGTTCCCCTGCTGCAGTAGTAGCCTAGTTTGTATCCTGCACATAAGTGTACTTGTGTTGTAAAGTTCGTATAAATGTTGTGGATAAGTTATTGTATAAAGAGCTTTGTTAGCATGAAGTGCGTTGTACTATGCGAGTCCCTTTCGTTAGCCTGGTCATGCTTTTATCTCAGTCCCTTGTCAACCTGTTAGGTGCGTTGTAGCTGGGTTGTTGTTTGTGTCAAGGGTTTCGATGGATGTGCTAGATACTCTGGATATCACGTTTTGGTTCGTAGAACAGATGTATATAGGGTGGCACAGCCCCCGAGTAGATAAAATTGGAAAAGTAAAGGAAAACATAGAGTTTTGGGGCACTTAGCTTTATTTATTCGAAGAATAGTGCGAGGTATAATGTGTGGCTAAGTAGCCTTGGCTGAGTAGCCTTATTTGCAATGTAAAAAGTAAAAAGTGACTAGGGGTAGAAGCGTCGCAGCCGTGCGACGTTCCAGGGGTTGGAGTATGCGACTCCTGTCTCTAAGTCTTAAAGGCGATAAGCGCCACCTTGGATTACTTCTGTAATCACGTACGGTCCTTCCCAGGGGGACTCGAGCTTGAGATGCCCCTGCTATTTCAGTCGCAGGACCAGGTCGCCTTCGACGAAGGATCTGGGGTGTAGCCTCCTACTGTGGTAGTTGCGCAAGTTCTGCTGGTAGATCGTTGATCTTTCTGCGGAGATTTCGCTTGCTTCGTCAAGGAGGTCGACGGAGTCTTCGAGTGCGAGGGATGACTCTTGTTTGCTGTAAGGGACCACGCGCGACGCCTTGTATCGTACCTCGGCGGGCAGCACTGCTTCGGCTCCATGCACCATAAAGAATGACGTGTAGCCCGTGGCACTGTTTGGAGATGTGCGTAGGCTCCAGAGTACGGATTGCAGTTTGTCTGGCCAGCAACCCGCGGCTTGTTCGAGTGGCCGGAGGAGTCGCTTCTTGATGCCGCTGCAGACGAGCCCGCTTGCTTTTTCCACCTGACCGTTGGTCTGTGGATGTGCTACCGAGGCGTAGCTGATGTCGATCCCCAGGTTCTCATAGAATTCTTGGAACTCCTTGGATGTGAAGATCGTCCCATTGTTGGTGATGATGCTGTGCGGTACGCCGAAGCGGTAGACGATGGATTCGAAGAACTTGACTGCGCTATGTCCTGATTGGTTGGTCATTGGCATGGCCTCAATCCACTTGGTGAATTTGTCGACTACGACCAAGAGGTAGACGTAGCCTCCTTGTGAGGACCTTGGGAGTTTGCCAACCATGTCGAGTCCCCATTGCGTGAAGGGCTAGGCCAATGGAATTGGCTAGAGTTCTGCACCCGGTGCGTGCGGCTTGTCTGCGAATCGTTGGCAAGCGTTGCATTTTTGGACGATGTCCTTAGCATCACGCATGGCCGTAGTCCAATAGGATCCGGCTCGTAGAGCTTTGGCGACGAGGGCATGACTGCCGGCGTGGTGCCCACAGGTCCCCTCATGGATGTCGAGGAGGACATCCATCGGCCGTGGAGACGCATCGCTGGAGTACTCCTGTGATGCTGCGTTTATACAGTTCGCCGTTGATAACAGCGAATGCCTTGGATCGCCGCGCGATGTGCCTTGCATCAGTCGGATCGTCCGGGAGCCTTTTGCTGAGGAGGTACGTGATGTACGGCTGCGTCCAGGATTGCTCAATCATCATGACGCTCATTGGTCCCTCGAGTCCTGTGTCCAACTCCAAGTCGTCGAGTGCCATTGACTCATTGGGCGGCATAGCCCCCGAGTCCGTTGCTGCGCTTGTTTTCTTCTCTGCGGCCTTTGGCTTGATGGAGCGTTCGCAGATGCGCTCGAGAAATACCC
Organism: Avena sativa; assembly: GCA_916181665.1. NCBI lineage: Eukaryota > Viridiplantae > Streptophyta > Magnoliopsida > Poales > Poaceae > Avena > Avena sativa. The sequence continues at coordinate 430,557,590 of OV702292.1, read as the reverse complement.
CGGATGGTATGGGGGCGCAGGTAGAGCCTATGTTGGCGAGTGCGTCCGCCTCTTCGTTGCTTTCGCGGCCTACGTGCCGCAGCTTGCAATCGTCGAAGTCTCCTTCGAGTGTGTCGTAGAGGTCACGATATGCGATCATGTTGTCGTTCAGTGCGTCGCACTCATGCATCGTTTGGTTGACGACCAACTTGGAGTCGCCATATATGTGTTGGAGATATGCCCTAGAGGCAATAATAAATATAGTTATTATAATATATCTTTGTGTTTATGATAAATGTTTGCATTCATGCTATAATAGTATTAACAAGGAAACCATTAATACTTGTGTGATTTGTAAACTTAATTTGAAGTCCCTAGTATAGCCTCTATACTTCACTAGCTTGTTGGTTGATTGATGATGTGGTTTCTTTGTCATGAACATTGAGATGTTATCAACAACAAGATCATATCGTTAGGAGAATGATATGGTGGACATACTCCTATAGACAAGCATAGCATAAAGATCAAGTCATTTCAATAGTTCAATTGCTATATGCTTTCTGATACATAGTAACCTAATTCCTTCGACCATGAGATCATGCATATCACCTTTACTGGATGGATGCTTTGATGTCATCAAACACCACACCGTAACAGGGTGGCTATAAAGGTGGCATTGAGTGTTCGGAAAGTATTGGTTGAAACACATGGATCAAGAGTGGGATTTGTCCATCCACATGACGGATAGATATTCTCTGGGCCCTCTCGGTGAAATGTCATCCAATTAGCTTGCAAGCATGTGACTTGGTCACAAGGGATCACATATCACGGGAACGAGAAAAGAGTACTTATCGGTAACGAGGATGAACTAGGTATGCAGAGATACCGACGATCATAACCTCGGATAAGTAACATATCGTGAGACAAAGGGAAATTGGTATCGTATGTAAGTGGTTCATTCGATCGCAAAGTAATCGTAGAAATATGTGGGAGCCATATGAATTTCCAGATTCCTCTATTGGTTATTGTTCGGAGAAGTGTCTCGATCATGTCCGCATAATTCACGAACCGTAGGGAGACACACTTAAGGATTCGACGTTGTTTGAGTAGTTATGGTATTATGAGAAAGAGACCGAATGTTGTTCGGAGTCTCGGATGGGATCCGGGATATCACGAGGTGATCCGGAATGGTCCGGAGAATAAGATTCATATAAGGAAAGTCCCGTTTCGGAGTTCGGGAATGATTCCGGTGTTTTCATCGGGGATATTCTAGAAGGTTCCGGATTGTCCGGCACTCCGGGGGGGGAAGGGGTACATGAATGTGTCATTACATATTGGAATGATTGCATCATGTACTAAGTGTTCTTGCTGTCCCAAATATAGGATTAAATTGAATCCTAAAACAGAAAAGTCAAATGTCCAGTTTGAAAGTCAAACTGCCAAAACAAGAAACTGTGGGAAACAAGCAAGAGGAGTTGGAACCAACCTGGAGGAGGAGTTGGACTCCTCCAGGCCGGCGCCCAGCCCTAGGCCGAGTTGGGGAGGGACTCCCTCCCTCCCCTGGCGCGCCCACACCCTCCCACCTATATAAGGAGGGGCAGGGCTCCCCTCCTAGACACACAAGTTTCCTATCCTCTAAACTAAACCCTAGATCTAGACCCCGGTTTAGAGCTATTCGGTTTAGAGCCTTCTAATTGGTTTAGAGCCCTCTAATTGGTGTGTCTAATTACTAGACCACTAATAGCCTCTCTCATAAGCTCCACCATACTCGCACCGGCTTAAGGCGAAGCCCTGCGGGATTTCCCCTCTACCTCCGGTACCACGCCGTTGTGCTGCCGGAATCGCGAGGAGAGTGCTACAACCTCCGCTGCCTGCTGGAACAAGGGAGAGGAAGGTCTTCGTCGAGTACCGAACGTGTGACCGACTGCGGGAGCGCTGCGGGAACGCGGCGCCGGAAGGATCGTCTACGCGATCTTGAGATCGGAAAGAGTACGACTACATCACCCACGAGAATCTGCTCTCGTTAAACACTTTGGAATCTTCGAGGGTGAGTTATTTCATCGACTCGTTGCTACAATCTAATAGATAGATCTTGGCTTGTTTGTTTGTATGCGATAGAAAATTTTTGTTTTCCATGCTACGAATCCCTACATTGGTATCAGAGCTGTGTCTATATGTAGATCTGTTGCACGAGTAGAACACAATGGTCATTGTGGGCGTTGATGCTTTTATTGTAGATTGCTTTTTGTGTACTTTGCATCTTGCGGTATGTTGGGATGAAGCGGCCCGGGCTAACCTTACATGACATCGTTCATGAGACTTGCTCCACGCTTGACATGCAACTCGTTTTGCATAAGTGGCTTTGCGGGTGCCTGTTTCTCCTAGCATAGTAAAGATCCAATTTACAACGGGTGATCAACAATGCTAGTATCAATGTTGTGGTTCTTGTTCGTAAGTTAGAACGACACTTATGGAAAGCCCCAAACCACGTAAAATATGCAAAGAAAGTAGAAGCGTCTAACTTTGTTTTGCAGGGGTGTGCAGTGATGTGATATGGCCATGATTGTGATTATATTTGATGTATGCAATGTTCCTTATTGTAAGTTGGCAACCGGCAGGAGCCATATGGTTGTCTTTAATTTCTGTTAAGACCTGCGTGTCTATTCAAAATAGTTGTAATAGTTGAAGCTGGTGGACGACAACCATGGAGAAGCATCATTGACCTTGATGCTATGCCGGTGATGATGGAGATCATATTCGTGCTTGAAGATGGAGATCGGAAGCACAAAGAAGAAAGGCCATATCATATCACATATTATGAATTGCATGTGATGTTAATCCTTTATGCATCTTGTATTGCTTAGTAGACGACGGTAGCATTATAAGATGATCCCTCATGCACATAAATTTCAAGTTCTAGAGTGTTCACCCTCAGTATGCACCGTTGCCAAAGCTTGCTGCTTCGAAGCACCACGTGATGATCGGGTGTCTTTGATTCCGCGGGTGAATACAACGTAAGCAAGCCAGATTTGCTTATGCGGAAGCTAAGGTTTGATCTTGACGAGCCTAGCATGTACAGACATGGCCTCAGGAACACGGATCGCCGAAAGGCAAAGCATGAATCATATAGTAGATATGATGAACATGATGATTGTTCGCCATTAAAACTATATCAGCTCTCGTGATGATCGGTGTTGATGTAGTGGATTTGGTTCGTGTGATCACTAAAACAATGTGAGGGATGTTGTTTTGAGTGGGAGTTCACCTAGTTTAATTTCATTAATTAATTTGAACTCAATTTGTCATAAACTTAGTCTAAACTATTGCAAATATGTTGTAGATCAATGGCAGCCCCTACCATCAATTTTAATGCGTTCCTAGAGAAAGAAAAGTTGAAAAACAATGGAAGCAACTTCGCGGATTGGTTCCGCAATTTGAGGATTGTCCTCACAGCTGGTAATTTGACCTATGTGCTGGATGCACCGCTAGGTGACCCACCTGCAGCTGATGCTACCGATGAAGTAAAGAATGTTTACCTCGCTCGGAAGAATCAGTACTCCATAGTTCAGTGTGCTATCTTGTATGGTTTAGAATCGGAGCTTCAGAAAAGGTTTGAAGAGTCAGATCCATATGATATTGTCAAGGATCTCAAATTAATCTTTGAGACTCATGCGGCAATTGAAAGTTATGAAGCTTCTGAAAAGTTCTTTAACTGCAAGATGGAAGAGGGTAGCTCCGTCAGTGAGCATGTGCTTAAGATGTCTGGGCACGCAAATAAACTTCAAAGTTTGGGTATAGTGATTCCTAATACTTTGGGAGTTTACCGCATCCTCCAATCACTACCACCAAGTTACAAGAACTTTGTGATGAACTACAACATGCAGAACATGAACAAAGAGTTGCCAGAACTATTTGCTATGTTAAAATCTGCAGAAGTGGAGATCAAGAAAGAGCACCAAGTGTTGATGGTCAATAAGACCACCAAATTCAAGAAAGGCAAGTCTAAGCAAAAGGGACACTTCAAGAAGGGTGGTAAGAAAGTTACCACGCCGACGAAGAAGACCAAGGCTGGACCTAAACCTGGAACTGAGTGCTTTTACTGCAAGGGAGAAGGTCACTGGAAGCGGAATTGCCCAAGGTACTTGGCGGATTTGAAGAACGGCAACATCAAGAAGAAAGGTATATCTGATATACATGTTATTGATGTGTATCTCACTAGTACTCGTAGTAGTGCCTGGGTATTTGATACTGGTTCGGTTGCTCATATTTGTAACTCGAAACAGGAGCTGCAGAATAAACGGAAGCTAGTGAAGAACGAGGTGACGATGCGCGTAGGAAACGGATCAAAGGTTGATGTGATCGCGGTCGGCACGCTACCTCTTCATCTACCATCGGGATTAGTTTTATACTTAAATAATTGTTATTTGGTGCCTGCATTAAGCATGAACATTATATCAGGATCTTGTTTATTGCGAGACAGTTACTTGTTTAAATCCGAGAATAATGGTTGTTCGATTTATATGAGTAATGTGTTTTATGCACATGCACCTTTGATAGATGGTCTATTCATATTGAATCTCGATAGTAGAAATACACATATTAATAACATTGAGGCTAAACGTTTGAAATCAAGCGATAATTTGACCTATATGTGGCACTGTCGTCTTGGTCACATTGGAGTGAAGCGTATGAAGAAACTCCATTCCGATGGACTTCTTGAATCACTTGATTTTGAATCACTTGAAAGATGCGAAGCATGTCTGATGGGTAAAATGACTAAGACTCCATTTTCTGGTATAATGGAGCGAGCTACGGACTTACTGGAAATCATACATACCGATGTGTGTGGTCCAATGAGTGTAGCATCGCGCAGTGGTTATCGTTATGTTCTTACCTTCACGGATGACTTGAGTAGATATGGGTATATCTATTTCATGAAACATAAGTCTGAAACTTTCGAGAAGTTTAAGGAGTTTCAAAGTGAGGTAGAGAATCAACGTAACAAGAAGATTAAATTTCTACGTTCTGATCGTGGAGGTGAATATCTAAGTTACGAGTTTGGCGAGCATTTGAAGAAATGTGGAATACTTTCACAATTGACACCGCCGGGAACACCACAGCGTAATGGTGTGTCTGAACGTCGTAATCGAACCCTCTTAGATATGGTTCGTTCTATGATGTCACTTACAGATTTACCGCTAACATTTTGGGGTTATGCATTAGAAACAGCCGCATTCACTTTAAATAGGGCACCGTCTAAATCCGTTGAAACGACACCGTATGAATTATGGTTTGGGAAGAAACCTAAATTGTCGTTCCTTAAAATTTGGGGATGCGAAGCCTATGTAAAGAAGTTACAGCCGGACAAGCTTGAACCCAAAGCGGAAAAATGCGTCTTCATAGGATACCCGAAGGAAACTATTGGGTATACCTTCTATCATAGATCCGTAGGCAAAATCTTTGTTGCCAAGAATGGATCCTTTCTAGAGAAGGAATTTCTCTCGAAAGAAGTGACTGGAAGGAAAGTAGAACTCGACGAGGTTGTCGAACCTTCTCTCGAAATTGCGAGTAGCGCAGCACCGGAAGAAGTTCCTGTGGTGCCTGCACCAATAAGAGAGGAAGCTAATGATAGTGATCATGAAACTTCGGTTGAAGTTGCTACAGAGCCTCGGAGGTCAACGAGAACTCGTACCACTCCAGATTGGTATGATTCCGTTATGAATGTCATGTTGGTGGACAACACCGATGACCCCGAGACATATGAGGAAGCGATGATGAGCCCAGATTCCAATAAATGGCAAGAAGCCATGAAATCCGAGATTGGATCCATGTACGAAAACCAAGTATGGACTTTGGTGGACTTACCGGATGGCCGGAAGGCTGTCGAGAACAAATGGATTTTCAAGAAGAAAACAGATGCTGATGGTAATGTTACTGTCTATAAAGCTCGACTTGTCGCAAAAGGGTTTCGACAAATTCAAGGAGTTGACTACGATGAGACTTTCTCACCGGTAGCGAAGCTAAAGTCTGTGAGGATTATGTTAGCAATCGCTGCATATTATGATTATGAGATATGGCAGATGGATGTCAAAACAGCATTCCTCAATGGAGACATTGATGAAGAGTTGTATATGATACAACCCAAAGGTTTTGTCGATCCTAAAGATGCTAACAAGGTATGCAAGCTTCAACGGTCCATCTATGGATTGAAGCAAGCATCCCGAAGTTGGAATCAACGTTTTGATAAGGTAATCAAAAGTTTTGGTTTTATACAAACTTATGGAGAAGCTTGTATTTACAAGAAAGTGAGTGGGAGCTCTGTAGCATTCTTAATACTGTATGTGGATGACATATTGTTGATTGGGAATGATGTAGACCTTCTTAATAGTGTCAAGGAATATTTGAATAATAGTTTTTCAATGAAGGATCTTGGCGAAGCAGCTTACATATTAGGCATAAAGATTTATAGAGATAGATCGAAACGCCAAATATCATTGTCACAAAGTACATATTTGGACAAAGTTCTAAAGAGGTTTGGAATGGAAGATAGCAAGAAAGGGTTCTTGCCCATGTTGCCCAATACAACCTTGAGTAAAACTCAAAAGTCCGACATCGGCAGAAGATAGAGAAAGGATGAGTAAGACTCCCTATGCCTCAGCCATAGGATCTCTAATGTATGCCATGCTATGTACTAGACCCGACATCGCATATGCTGTTAGTTTAACTAGCAGATATCAAAGTGATCCAGGAGTGGATCATTGGACAGCGGTCAAAAACATCCTTAAGTACTTGAGAAGAACTAAGGATATGGTTCTTTCTTATGGAGGTGATGAACAGCTCGTTGTTAATGGTTACACCGATGCTAGTTGGAACACCGATCCAGATGATTCTAAATCACAATCTGGATACGTATTTATTTTGAATGGTGCAGCAGTTAGCTGGAGGAGTGCAAAGCAAAGCGTTGTGGCGAGATCTTCAACTGAATCGGAATACATGGCTGCTTCGGAGGCTTCACAAGAAGCGATATGGATGAAAGAGTTCATTACAGAGCTGGGTGTGGTTCCTAGTGCGCTGGACCCAATGTCTATCTACTGTGATAACATGGGCGCCATAGCCAATGCGCAAGAACCAAGGTCACACAAGAAGCTGAAGCATATCAAGCTACGTTTTCACGCTATTCGAGAACATATCCAGGATGGGGATATAAAGATTTGCAAAGTACACACAGATCTGAATGTGGCGGATCCGTTGACTAAACCTCTCCCGAGGGCAAAACATGACCAACACCAAACTGCCATGGGTGTTCGGTATATTACCATGTAATCTAGATTAGATGACTCTAGTGCAAGTGGGAGACTGTTGGAGATATGCCCTAGAGGCAATAATAAATATAGTTATTATAATATATCTTTGTGTTTATGATAAATGTTTGCATTCATGCTATAATAGTATTAACAAGGAAACCATTAATACTTGTGTGATTTGTAAACTTAATTTGAAGTCCCTAGTATAGCCTCTATACTTCACTAGCTTGTTGGTTGATTGATGATGTGGTTTCTTTGTCATGAACATTGAGATGTTATCAACAACAAGATCATATCGTTAGGAGAATGATATGGTGGACATACTCCTATAGACAAGCATAGCATAAAGATCAAGTCATTTCAATAGTTCAATTGCTATATGCTTTCTGATACATAGTAACCTAATTCCTTCGACCATGAGATCATGCATATCACCTTTACTGGATGGATGCTTTGATGTCATCAAACACCACACCGTAACAGGGTGGCTATAAAGGTGGCATTGAGTGTTCGGAAAGTATTGGTTGAAACACATGGATCAAGAGTGGGATTTGTCCATCCACATGACGGATAGATATTCTCTGGGCCCTCTCGGTGAAATGTCATCCAATTAGCTTGCAAGCATGTGACTTGGTCACAAGGGATCACATATCACGGGAACGAGAAAAGAGTACTTATCGGTAACGAGGATGAACTAGGTATGCAGAGATACCGACGATCATAACCTCGGATAAGTAACATATCGTGAGACAAAGGGAAATTGGTATCGTATGTAAGTGGTTCATTCGATCGCAAAGTAATCGTAGAAATATGTGGGAGCCATATGAATTTCCAGATTCCTCTATTGGTTATTGTTCGGAGAAGTGTCTCGATCATGTCCGCATAATTCACGAACCGTAGGGAGACACACTTAAGGATTCGACGTTGTTTGAGTAGTTATGGTATTATGAGAAAGAGACCGAATGTTGTTCGGAGTCTCGGATGGGATCCGGGATATCACGAGGTGATCCGGAATGGTCCGGAGAATAAGATTCATATAAGGAAAGTCCCGTTTCGGAGTTCGGGAATGATTCCGGTGTTTTCATCGGGGATATTCTAGAAGGTTCCGGATTGTCCGGCACTCCGGGGGGGGAAGGGGTACATGAATGTGTCATTACATATTGGAATGATTGCATCATGTACTAAGTGTTCTTGCTGTCCCAAATATAGGATTAAATTGAATCCTAAAACAGAAAAGTCAAATGTCCAGTTTGAAAGTCAAACTGCCAAAACAAGAAACTGTGGGAAACAAGCAAGAGGAGTTGGAACCAACCTGGAGGAGGAGTTGGACTCCTCCAGGCCGGCGCCCAGCCCTAGGCCGAGTTGGGGAGGGACTCCCTCCCTCCCCTGGCGCGCCCACACCCTCCCACCTATATAAGGAGGGGCAGGGCTCCCCTCCTAGACACACAAGTTTCCTATCCTCTAAACTAAACCCTAGATCTAGACCCCGGTTTAGAGCTATTCGGTTTAGAGCCTTCTAATTGGTTTAGAGCCCTCTAATTGGTGTGTCTAATTACTAGACCACTAATAGCCTCTCTCATAAGCTCCACCATACTCGCACCGGCTTAAGGCGAAGCCCTGCGGGATTTCCCCTCTACCTCCGGTACCACGCCGTTGTGCTGCCGGAATCGCGAGGAGAGTGCTACAACCTCCGCTGCCTGCTGGAACAAGGGAGAGGAAGGTCTTCGTCGAGTACCGAACGTGTGACCGACTGCGGGAGCGCTGCGGGAACGCGGCGCCGGAAGGATCGTCTACGCGATCTTGAGATCGGAAAGAGTACGACTACATCACCCACGAGAATCTGCTCTCGTTAAACACTTTGGAATCTTCGAGGGTGAGTTATTTCATCGACTCGTTGCTACAATCTAATAGATAGATCTTGGCTTGTTTGTTTGTATGCGATAGAAAATTTTTGTTTTCCATGCTACGAATCCCTACAATATGATGAGCCTCTTGGCGCCGCAAGCTTTTGCCATCCTCATTCCGTGCAATAGGGCCTCGTATTCAGCCTCGTTGTTGGAGGCTGTGAACTGCATACGCAGGATATACTTCAGCTTGTCCCCTTGAGGTGATGTCAGTATGACACCTGCGCCTGCTCCGTCCTTTCGCTTGGACCCATCGAAGTGTATTGTCCAGAGGTAGGACATGTCTGGTTTGTCCGGGAGCTGGTTCTCCATCCAGTGCACGAGGAAGCCAGGGAGAACTTGCGACTTGATTGCGTCGCGCTTTTCGTATGTGATGTCTCGTGGAGACAATTCTATTCCCCAAAGCGCGACTCGTCCCGAAGCGTCGGGGTTGTTGAGGATGTGTCCCAACGGGGCATCGTTGACTACCACGATTGGGTGTTCCTGGAAGTAATGGCACAGTCGCCGGGCGGTCATGAAGACACCGTACGCCAGCTTCTAGTAGTGCGGGTACCGTTGTTTTGTTGGCGTGAGGACCTCGCTGAGGTAGTATACTGGGCGTTGTACGCCGTGGACCTTGTTTTCCTCAGCTTGCTCGACGACGAGCACTGTGCTGACCACCTGGTTGGTGGCGGAGATATATAGCAACAATGGTTCCCTTTCTCTTGGGGTCACCAGCACTGGCAAAGTGGATAGCAGGCGCTTGAGATCTTCGAATGCTTCTTGCGCTTTGTTGGTCCACTCGAATTTTTCAGCTTTGCGGAGGAGCTGGTAGAAGGGCAACGCTTTTTCACCCATCCGACTAATGAATCGGCTGAGGGCCGCGATTCACCCAGCTAGCTGCTGGACGCCCCTTATGTTTTTCGGCTTCTCCATGGCCAGTATGGCTTTTATTTTCTTCGGGTTTGCCTTGATTCCCCTCGCGGAGATGAGATACCCCAGTAGCTGCCCAGATGGTACGCCGAAGGCGCATTTGTCCGGATTGAGCTTGATCCGGTAGCGATCGAGGTTGGCGAAGGTTTCGTGCAAATCATCGATTAGGGAGGCTTCCTCCTTGGTCTTGATTACTATGTCGTCGACATAGACTTGAATGTTGCGACCCAGTTGTTCCTTGAGGCAAGCCTGCATGCACCGTTGGTAGGTGGCACCCGCGTTCTTTAGCCCGAAGGGCATTGTGTTATAGTAGAACACGCCAAAGGGCGTCGTAAACGCTGTTTTCTCTTGATCTTCCTCCTTCATTCGAATCTGATTGTAGCCTGAGTAGGCGTCGAGGAAGCAGAGGCGCTCGCATCCCGTAGTGGATTCGATGATCTGGTCGATGCGTGGCAATGGTAAGTGATCCTTTGGGCAGTGCTTGTTCAGAGAGGTGAAGTCCACGCACATCCGCAGGATATCCGTGTCCTTTTTTGGTACCAGCACCGTGTTGGCGAGCCAAGTGCTTTCCTTGATCTCGCGTATGAACTTGGCTTCGAGGAGTTTGTTGATCTCCATTCCAACTGCCTGCGCTCGTGGCTCAGATAGTCGCCGAATTGTTTGCTTGACTGGCTTTGCGTCGGGGTTGACGTTGAGTGCGTTCTCGGCGAATTCCCTGGGAAATCCTGGCATGTTCGTAGGACGCCAGGAGAAAATTTCCCAGTGCTCACGGAGGAATTCGACGAGCGCGAGTTCCTATGCGGGACTCAAGTTATTGGCGATGAGGGCCGTCTTGGCGGGATCCGATGGGTGGACCTGTACTTTCTTGGTGTGCACCGATGAGTCGAAGGATAGATCGGGCGAGCTTGGCCGGCCCAGGGGAGGCAGATTGTTGTCTATTGACTCTTTCAGTCTTGCGAGTTCTTCATGCATGCCGAAGGACTGGGAAATTCTGTTGAATTCCCTGTCACAGCTGTCGGATCTCTCGAAGTTCCCATTGATCGTGATGACGCCATTGGGACCTGGCATTTTCATCTGCAGGTAGGAGTAGTGCGGCACTGCCATGAACCTAGCGAACGCGACATGTCCGAGGATGCAATGGTATTGTGAGGGCCAGTCGACGACCTCAAAGTCGATGGGTTCTCGCCGGAAATTCTTCGGCGTGCCAAAGATGACGTCGAGGTTGATTTTGCCTAGGGGATACACGCCTTTCCCTGGGACGATGCCGTGGAATGTTGTGTCTGAGGCTTCCAGGCAGGTTAAGAGGGATCCTCATTGCTCGCAAGGTACTCGCGAATATGAGGTTGATGCCGCTTCCGCCATCCATGAAGACGCGGCTCATGTCAAAGCCTCCGATTTGCGCCTCGAGTACGAGGGGACAGTGGCCTGGACGGGGTACTTGAGGCGGGTGGTCGCTTTTATCGAAGGTGATGCATGACTCGCTTCCACTGAGGTACTCAATGGTAGATGGTGGCGAGTGTGTGGCCAAGTTGACTTGGCGAGTGATAGCCTTCTGCACCCGATTGGAGGGACGTCCCTTTTGGATCATCATGGTACCCATGGCCCTTGGGTAGGGTTCGCCTCTGTGGTGCTGGTCCGGCGCGGCTGCATTCGGTGGTGGCCCAGGTGGTGGTGGCAGAGCGCCATGCGCCACGGAGCCTGGGGCGGCGACGTAACCTCTTTCGACTGCGCTGCGGTTCATCCAAGCTAATCCCTCATGTAGTTTGAGGAACTCGTGGCAGTCCTTGAGGAGGTGGCTGGACTTTTTCTTCCCATCGTGCTTGTCGATGTAGAAGTGCACCGTGCATGGCCCGGACAGTTTGTCTTCAATGGTTGTTGCGGGTGCTTCATCGCGATCGCGACGTTGCCACACTTGCGTGGTCTTCCCGGAGTCGCGATATCCATCATTACGGTATCCGTTGTTGCGGTTGTCGTCGCGTCTGTCGGCGTAGCCGGCTGTGACCATGTTGACGTTGTCGCAGCCATCGTAGATGTGCATACGGCGTTTGCTTCGGCGGTCGCGTCTGCGCTCGAGTTCCGCCTCCTCGTCGAAATGGACGCGATTCTTCACCGAATCTTCTCCATCGGCTCACCGATTCGCGATCTCCATCAGGTGGTTGATGGCTTGGGCTTTGAGCGGCCCAGCTCCTCCCTAAGTTCTAGGCGGCGGACGCCGCCGTTGAATGCACCAATCGCGCGATCCTCCGAGATGTTCTCTATGGAGTTCTTGATGATGGGCCACCTTTGGATGTAGGAGCGTAGCGATTCGCCCGATCGTTGCTGGCAGCATCTTAGCTCTTCGATTGATGCAGGTCGCTTGTACGTGCCCTTGAAATTGCGCACGAAGCTGTAAACCAGCTCACCCCAACTGCGAATGGATCCGCGTGGGAGGTTGTTGAGCCATGCTCGGGCAGCGCCTTGCAGCTGTAGCTGCAAGCATTGCATGGTCGTGCTTTGACTGCCTCCGTGGAGCCTGACGGAGGAGATGTGGTCCTCCAGCTAGATTTTTGGGTCCTGTAGACCGTCGAACTTAGGGTTCTCCGACGGGAGTTTAAACCCCTTTGGCATTCGTTTCTGCCTGATGGACCTGCTGAAGCATCTGGCACCGTAGAGCTCCACGTCTTCCTCTTCTAAATCAGTCGACCGAGCACGTTGTGCCCTTGATTTGTCGATCTTGCGCTGTGTGATGTCATCACGCATGTCGTAGTCGTGGTCGTGTCGTCGTGAGCGGCGACGTCGAGATAGATCGTGACTGTCATCACTGGATGAGGTCGAGGAGTAACGCTTTGCTAGCGCTTTGCCCTTCTTTGGTTCCGGTGTTGGCTCTTTGTCGAGGGCGGCCTCGATTAATCCTAAGCCCGCGATCGTGGATCGGTGCATGGCGGCTCGGGGATCTCTAGCCGGTGGCTGGTTGTTGAGGAGGTACATGGTGGCCGCTGTCACCGCAGCCCGTGGCGTCTTGGGGACCACGTTGCCCCTAGTGTCGACTGTCATAGAGCCGAAGTAGAGGACCTTTGCGGCTTCTATGTGTTCTTGCTCGGTGAGGTGGGCCATCCGAGATTGCCTCTTCTTGGCGAGGTGCTCGTTGCCCTTTGAGGAGGATCCTCCGTAGGAGGAGAGCCCATCACGACGAAGGCTCGACTCATCTGCTGCCTTTTTGCGCGATTGTTTGTACTTGGCGCTTGAATTCTTCCTTCAGGAGCCAATGGTAGCCCATTAGCAGTTCTTGCGGAGATCCGAAGGGTAGAGAAGTGCCTCGTAGGGCCTCGCGGCAGCGAGCCCATTCTTGCTTGTTGAGCCTGATCATGACGCGTTCGCCGGTTTGCTCGTTTACTATGGTTGGAGGTTCGAATACTTCTCCGTTGTTGGCATTGGTGCGATCGCCACCGTTGCCGCCGTTGCCGCCATTAGGCGGGTCGGGTCCGTTGCCGCGATTGCCACCGTTGTCACGGTTAGCAGAGGTATCGCCTGCGTTGATGACGGTGCACATGAAGTGATTGGGGAAGCTGCTGCTTCCACAACTCTCAGATCCGGAACCGTAGGTCCCATCTTCAGTGGCCAGATCGCTCAGATCGGAGTCGCGACTGCTATCGCTGACCGTGTTCTCGACTATTGTCGGGGCGTTGAGCTCGCTGAGGGTGCCGATTGATGGAGGGAACCATGATGCTGGGGCAATCGACGGTGCCGTCGGCTGATCAGGCATGCGAAGCGTGCCCATCTGACCAACTTGGAAGCGGAAGCTCCCTATCGCCAGGTTGATTCTGTCGCCCACGGACTCGAAGACCGGGCAGTGGCCGGTGTATGGACGGTGAAGTCGAAAACGCCAAAGAGCTGGTGGATCTCCGTTGTTGCGGAGTTGTAGATCGCGGTTGATGGGGCCGAAGAAGCCGCAACATCAGCACTCCCAATTCCCACAGACGGCGCCAATTGACGAGGGATTAACTCATCAATGCCCATTGTTATGGACTTGGGTTTTGGAGAAGGAGGGAGCGCTGGAGACATCTATCGGCTAGCAAACAAGCACACAGGGGACAAAGATTTACCCAGGTTCAGGCCTCGTAGAGGTCCCTACTCCTGCTTGTCTGCTCGTGGAATTATCAAGGAAATCGAAGATTACAATGGTGCGTAGATGCAATCTGGCGAGGGTTGTGAAAAACTAGGGTTGTGTGTATCCTCCTTGCCGCCCCCTCCTAGCCTTTATATAGATAGGCTAGGTCTCGGGTAGCAGGTCGAGTCGGTTACAAGTTAGGGTTTTTCCCTTCAAAACTTTCTATCTTTAGCTTCTTCTTGTTCTTCAAGCAATCGAGAGTCCATAGGTTACTCGAGTCCTTCATTTGGGCCTTGGCGACACCGTGGGCCTTTACGTATTTAGGCCGTATATACCAAACTCGAGTACCTGTAGGGTATACCCATGCCAAGCACTAACTAAACAATAACTAGATAAGTAAAGTGCAGTAAAGGGTAGAAGGAACCAAAGTGGAGCACACAGAGACACAAGCATTTGTTTCCCGTAGTTCCTTCCTTTTGAGGGGAAGTACGTCTACATTTGGAGAAGGGGTGGTTTCAAACCATCAACGCCACGAGAGGCCTCCCTTGTTCTCCGATGAACCTCACCCCAATGGGTTCGATTCACCTCTTCCACTATACGGCAACCTTCGAGGTGGAAGCCGGCACCTTTACAACGAGTTCGGGGCACACATCCACAGCTTAATTGGATGCTCCCAAATACAAGCAAGCTGTCAAACAATCAAAGACAAGCTTGTAAGAACCAAATCAAAACCTAGGGTTTCCAATGAAACACTAGAGCATGGGGGCCCTCAAGTGAATGAGGGGGAAATGAAGATCTCTCTTGGTGAAGCTGTAGATCAAGGCCTCCTCCTTCAATTCTCCAAAGATCAAAGACTTTGGATGGTTGGATGAAGAGATCTTGTTGACTTGGTGGCTCAAATGGACATGGTGTTCTTGAGGTGGACGAGCAGCTGGAACAAGGGGATAAGGTCCCCTATTTATAGCCCTTCTGTCAGCGAACCGTTTTTCTGACCGTTGGAGAAGAAGCAGACCGGAGACTCCGGTCCATCTCCGGACCAGCCTCCGGACCCCTTGATAGAATGACCCAGCTCAGTTGGGAGCCAAGTGGACTGGAGACTCCGGTCCCTCCACACCGGAGACTCCGGCCTGAGGTAGAGACCGGAGACTCCGGACCAACCTCCGGACCAATCTCCGGACCACCTTACTGGCTGTCCTGGGCATGAAAACAGAGGGCACTCCGGAGACTCCTAGGGAAACTCCGGACCACACCGGAGACTCCGGTCTGTGTAGACCGGAGACTCCGGTCTGTGTAGACCGGAGACTCCGGTCTGGAATTCCCAGCTTGCAAGATCAGATGCAGGGAATGATCCGTAGGCCAATGGTCCTTTTTCCTTAGAAGAATACCACCTGTAGACAATAGCAAACTGTGAAAGGGTCTACTAGTTGTTAACAAACACCAAAAGTGATTATGACAGTAAATGTCCTTTCAACATGGACCCGTAGTCCAAAGATGCACTACTCACGCATCACACCGGAGGCTTGCATGATGATGAAGAAGGCCTCCAGGGTGAATTCCCCTCTCCGGAAGGGTGCCGGGAAGAGCTTCAGATCCCTCCCGATCTAGGAATGGAGATGACGGCGGCTACAGACTCTTTCGTGGATTTTTGATCGGGTCCTTAGGGTTTTCGTCCCGAGGGCAATATATAGGCGGAAGGAGAGGTCGAGGGGGTGCTAGGGTCGGCCAGACCACCCCCTGACGCGGGCCAGGCCTGGCCGCGCGGCCAGGTGGTGTGGCCGGCCCCCAGCCCTTCTCCGTCTCGTATTCTGGCATCTGATGTCTTCTAGAAAAATAGTCACTTTGGCTTTTGTCCCGTCCAATTCCGAGAATATTCATTTTCTGACTTTCCTGGAACCAAAAATAGCAGAAAACAGGCAGCTGGCACTGTGGCTCTTGTTAATAGGTTAGTCCAAGAAATCATATGAAAAGTAGTCCAAAGTGTGGACAAAACACAAGAAAGTAGATAAAACCAAGCATGGAACATCAAAAATTATAGATACATTTGCAATGTATCACGTTGCTATTACTAAAGCATTTTGTGGAACTAATACTGATGTACTGGTACTTGTTTAAATCAAGGGTAGTAGATAGCCTTGCTTTTATTTTGAAACATGGCCTAGTCACAATCTAGATGAGACTTGGGCATTTTGGGTTGCATACGGGGGTCACACATGCATTGATGTGAGAAGAAGGTACTCAAAGCAGACTTGATCGTTAGTTTTGCTTACTCTAATGGTCGAGTGTGTTTGGTGAAAATGACAAACTGATCGTGTGACAAGGTTTTTAGAGCTAAAACAAGAACTGGTTCTCTTTTTAGTGCTATTGTATTTCATTGTATGTATTGCTGAATTGATCATTTTTGAAATGATGCTGAATTGGTCAAGTGCTCCTGAATATAAACTTCGAATCTGTTGATAATTTTTCTACCTTATTCTGTACTGCTGAATTTTAACATGAATATCTGCCAAAAAAGAATTATCGTTTTTCCCCTCCCTCTCTGAGGTCTTTGTTATGAATCCGGCCGAGCATATCTCAATGCAATTTTTATTAATTAGGAGAAGAAATCTAGTAGCTCATTTAGCCCCTCTTTAGCCCAAAACATTTTAATTCGGTATTTTTAGGGTCAGGGGATTGCTGTCCATAGCCCAGTGAAGTTTGAGAAAGGATACCATGGAGCATAGCCGAGAACATATTAATTCAGCCTTTTAGGGGTCAGGGGACTGCTAAGCACAGCCTAGTGAAATTTGAGAATGAAGTCCATGGAGCGTAACCTATGGAGTATGACCCATGTAGAGTAGCCTATGTAAATAGCCAAACTATTTTTAATTCGGCCTTCTGGGTATTGCCCCCACCTCTCAAAATAAAAAAACTCTGCCTACCCATGTTTTTAAGAAAATACTCCAGTATGTGGTATTTTATAAACTAAGATGCTAGGAGAGCTGCCTTTTTATATTTTAAAAGAGATAAACATAGACAAACAAAATATTTTTAAGAAGGCTAATACATAAGTTTTAGTACTAATTAAAGTTTTATGATATTTATTCTATAAATATTTTTGTTGTAGTGGCAACGCACTCAGTTTACGTTTATTTGATTTGAAGGTCTTTTGTTTGAATCGCCTGTATGTGTGTGTAACTTGGGTTTACATTTTCTTCTTCTAGCAATATCACATTACGGAGAGGATGACATCACAGACCCACCAGTATGCAACGTCCCTCGAGTTCTTTTTGAGGGTGGGTTCAAAAAAAGTTTAAATACTTGTACAGAGAGGCTGGCATCGGGACCACCAGATAGAACATACACGACTGCATCAGAGACCCACAAGTCAGAATATATCAGAGAGGCTGACATAAGGGCCCCATCAGTAAGACCATACACGACTACCATGGTGAAAACAACGGACACGGCTGAAAAAAGTCCATCATACACACGTTGCACTTACAGAAAAGCTGACATGTCGGACCTAGCAGGTCTAAGCATAGCCCATGAAAATAGCCTATCAGCCCCAAGCATAGCCCAAAACCTTCTGATTTGGCCTTTTCATGGTCTTATGGCCATCGACCATAGCCTATTCAATTTAGGAGTGAGCCTATGGAATACAAGCCATGACAAATAGGGCATTCACCCTGAGTTAGCCCAGAATCTTTTTAGTTCGGTCTTTATGAGCAATTTTTGTACTCTGAGGCCGACATCTAGGACCCGAAAAAACATTCCAACATACACACGTTTCTTTCAAATAAAGGTTGTCAGCTGGGACCCAACATAGACCCGTTTCCTGCATAGAGGAGGTTGACATCTGGGACCCAACATGTTGCCAAGGTCAAAACAGCGGACATAACCAAAAAAGTCCACCATACGCACATTTCATTTACAGAGAGGCTGATGTGTGGGACCCAACAGCGCGACCTTATACAGATGCTGCATCGAGCAATATTGCCAGTTCGAAACAGGGAGGTGCGAGAGAGAAAAAAGTTTAGCATGCACATGTTTCTTGTAATGAGAGGCTAAAACGGCAGATTCGTTGAGAAACCCTATCTAGTTCAGAATAGGGTAGCGCTAGAGAAGAAGAAAATTTCATCATACCCACGATTCTTCTATTGTGAGGCTAACATAAGGGACCCACCAGCCTAAATAAATGGCTGATATAGTGAGCAACACTATCAAGTTTGAAACACGAAGGCGCGACCGAGGGCAAAAAATCCATCATACACACGTTTCTTCCAATGAGAGGATGACATATGGGGCCTAGGAGGTTGATTAAATAGTAGATGCATCGAGCATCTCTATCAAGTTTGGAACAAGGTAGCGCGAGCGAAGGAAAAAATTCCAACATACACATGTTTCTTCTAATGACAGGATGACATGTGGGCCCCAGGAGGTTGATTTAATGGTAGATGCATCGAGCAGCGCTATCAAGTTCGGAACAGGGTAGCGCGTGCAAAGGAAAAAATTCCATCACACACATGTTTCTTCTAATGAGAGGATGACTGTAGGTCCCAATAGCCTTATTAAATGGTAGATGCATCGAGTAACGCTATCAACTTCGCAAAAGGGTAGCATGAGCGAAGGATTTTTTCCATTATTCACACGATTCTTCTAATGAGAGGCTGACATG
This sequence comes from Avena sativa, assembly GCA_916181665.1. Lineage (NCBI taxonomy): Eukaryota > Viridiplantae > Streptophyta > Magnoliopsida > Poales > Poaceae > Avena > Avena sativa. The sequence continues at coordinate 430,538,750 of OV702292.1, read as the reverse complement.
TGGACCCATCAGCTTGACTAAACGGTAGACACATCGAGCAACGTTATCGAGTTCAAATCAGGTAGGCACGACCGAAAAGTATGGTGTCTCTGGCACGTCCGGGACCCACACGCCTCAAAAGACTTCGGCGAGTCAACATCCCGCGAGGAAACGAAAATCTTACTTCTGCCACGTGCCAGCCAAGCTTCCTCCATGTTTTTAGCGGTTCCGTCGTAGTAGAGGGTCGCGAAACCCAAACAAAAAGTTTTCCATCGGCCACGGTCGAGCCGAGAAATTCATCGCGGAAAACGCGCCTTCTATGACGACCGTCGATCCAAGTCATTACGGAAGGAAACATTTTTTATAGTGCCACTAGGAGATGCTCCCAATGTTGGTGCAAGTCAGGAGAATTATGGCGAGTTGCACGATCATCATGGCATGTACGTCTGTGCCAGAGACACCATTCAGTTCAGCATAGCACCTGAATGGCGTGAGTAGTTTATGCACACTCAATCATATGAGACAGTCGTTGAGTTGATAGTAATGGTCGTAGAACAAGTCGCGCTTTTGAAATCTGATCTACCTGACAAGTTTCTTTCACGTACAAAATATGGAAGAAAATACGTGCTTGGATAGTCACGTGGAGATCATACATGACTTATATGCATGCCTCGTGTATGATGTGTACTACTGGATGAATGACCAATTTGCGATAGAAGGGATGTTGTGTTCGCTTCCTCCTAGCTACAATGAGGTCGTTAATGTTGGAGATATGCCCAAGAGGCAATAATAAAGTGGTTATTATCATGTCTTCACACTTATGATAAATGTTTACATACCATGCTATAATTGTATTAAACGGAAACATTAATACTTGTGTGATTTGTAAACTAAAATAAGAGTCCCTAGTAAAGCCTCTTGTTAAACTGGCTTGTTGGTTAATATATGATCATGGTTTCCTGATCATGAACATAGAGATGTTATTAACAACAGGATCATATCATTAGGAGAATGATGTGATGGACATACTCCTATAGACAAGCGTAGCATAAAGATCAAGTCATTTCAATAGTTCAATTGCTATATGCTTTCTGATACATAGTAACCTAATTCCTTCGACCATGAGATCATGCATATCACCTTTACTGGATGGATGCTTTGATGTCATCAAACACCACACCGTAACAGGGTGGCTATAAAAGTGGCATTGAGTGTTCGGAAAGTATTGGTTGAAACACATGGATCAAGAGTGGGATTTGTCCATCCATATGACGGATAGATATACTCTGGGCCCTCTCGGTGAAATGTCATCCAATTAGCTTGCAAGCATGTGACTTGGTCACAAGGGATCACATATCACGGGAACGAGAAAAGAGTACTTATCAGTAACGAGGTTGAACTAGGTATGCAGAGATACCGACGATCATAACCTTGGATAAGTAACATATCGTGAGACAAAGGGAAATTGGTATCGTATGTAAGTGGTTCATTCGATCGCAAAGTAATCGTAGAAATATGTGGGAGCCATATGAATTTCCAGATTCCTCTATTGGTTATTGTTCGGAGAAGTGTCTCGATCATGTCCGCATAATTCACGAACCGTAGGGAGACACACTTAAGGATTCGACGTTGTTTGAGTAGTTATGGTATTATGAGAAAGAGACCGAATGTTGTTCGGAGTCTCGGATGGGATCCGGGATATCACGAGGTGATCCGGAATGGTCCGGAGAATAAGATTCATATAAGGAAAGTCCCGTTTCGGAGTTCGGGAATGATTCCGGTGTTTTCATCGGGGATATTCTAGAAGGTTCCGGATTGTCCGGCACTCCGGGGGGGAAGGGGTACATGAATGTGTCATTACATATTGGAATGATTGCATCATGTACTAAGTGTTCTTGCTGTCCCAAATATAGGATTAAATTGAATCCTAAAACAGAAAAGTCAAATGTCCAGTTTGAAAGTCAAACTGCCAAAAACAAGAAACTGTGGGAAACAAGCAAGAGGAGTTGGAGTCGACTTGGAGGAGGAGTTTCTCTCCTCCAAGCCGGCGGCCAGCCTAGGCCGAGTTGGGGAGGGACTCCCTCCCTCCCCTGGCGCGCCACCCCCTCCCACCTATATAAGGAGGGGCAGGGCTCCCCTCCTAGACACACAAGTTTCCTATCCTCTAAACTAAACCCTAGATCTAGACCCCGGTTTAGAGCTATTCGGTTTAGAGCTTTCTAATTGGTTTAGAGCCCTCTAATTGGTGTGTCTAATTACTAGACCACTAATAGCCTCTCTCATAAGCTCCACCATACTCGCACCGGCTTAAGGCGAAGCCCTGCGGGATTTCCCCTCTACCTCCGGTACCACGCCGTTGTGCTGCCGGAATCGCGAGGAGAGTGCTACAACCTCCGCTGCCTGCTGGAACAAGGGAGAGGAAGGTCTTCGTCGAGTACCGAACGTGTGACCGACTGCGGGAGCGCTGCGGGAACGCGGCGCTGGAAGGATCGTCTACGCGATCTTGAGATCGGAAAGAGTACGACTACATCACCCACGAGAATCTGCTCTCGTTAACCGCTTTGGAATCTTCGAGGGTGAGTTCCTCTATCGACTCGTTGCTACAATCTAGTAGATAGATCTTGGCTTGTTTGTTTGTATGCGATAGAAAAATTTTGTTTTCCATGCTACGAACCCCTACAGTGGTATCAGAGCCGTGTCTATATGTAGATCTGTTGCACGAGTAGAACACAATGGTCATTGTGGGCGTTGATGCTTTTATTGTAGATTGCTTTGCGTGTACTTTGCATCTTGCGGTATGTTGGGATGAAGCGGCCCGGGCTAACCTTACATGACATCGTTCATGAGACTTGCTCCACGCTTGACATGCAACTTGTATTGCATAAGTGGCTTTGCGGGTGCCTGTTTCTCCTAGCATAGTTAAGATCCAATTTACAACGGGTAATCAACAATGCTAGTATCAATGTTGTGGTTCTTGTTCGTAAGTTAGAACGACACTTATTGAAAGCCCCAAACCACGTAAAATATGCAAAGAAAGTAGAGGCGTCTAACTTTGTTTTGCAGGGGTGTGCAGTGATGTGATATGGCCATGATTGTGATTATATTTGATGTATGCAATGATCCTTATTGTAAGTTGGCAACCGGCAGGAGCCATATGGTTGTCTTTAATTTCTGTTAAGGCCTGCGTGTCTATTCAAAATAGTTGTAATAGTTGAAGCTGGCGGACGACAACCATGAAGAAGCGTCATTGACCTTGATGCTATGCCGGTGATGATGGAGATCATGTTCGTGCTTGAAGATGGAGATCGGAAGCACAAAGAAGAAAGGCCATATCATATCACATATTATGAATTGCATGTGATGTTAATCCTTTATGCATCTTGTATTGCTTAGTAGACGACGGTAGCATTATAAGATGATCCCTCATGCACATAAATTTCAAGTCTAAAGTGTTCGCCCTTAGTTAGCACCGTTGCTAAAGCTTGTTGCTTCGAAGCACCACGTGATGATCGGGTGTCTTTGATTCCACGGGTGAATACAACGTAAGCAAGCCAGATTTGCTTATGCGGAAGCTAAGGTTTGATCTTGACGAGCCTAGCATGTACAGACATGGCCTCAGGAACACGGATCGCCGAAAGGCAAAGCATGAATCATATAGTAGATATGATGAACATGATGATTGTTCGCCATTAAAACTATATCAGCTCTCGTGATGATCGGTGTTGATGTAGTGGATTTGGTTCGTGTGATCACTAAAACAATGTGAGGGATATTGTTTTGAGTGGGAGTTCACCTAGATTAATTTAATTATTAATTAGAACTCAATTTATCATAAACTAAATCAAAGTGAATTTGCATAGTTGTTGTAGGCATTGGCATCCGTTTACCACCTTGCGCTTAGTTATAATTGAGATGATAGAACTATAGAATTCTGGTTAGATACTTTACGAACTGGTATCGTATTGTTTTAAGTGTTAATCTAAAATTTAAAAGTCCTATTGCAAACTTTCAGTAAGTTCCGGTTACTCCATGAAGTTTAATAATTAGTATTAAATCAAGAGTAACAATTCCAAGTGTTAGTATATAAGTATCATGTTTGTATCCATGATTCTTGATATTCAAAGGATTCCCTTAATATCAAGGTTATCTAGGATCTGAAAGAGTTGTTTCAGAAACCATGATGTGTGGAAGATATTGTGATATCTGAAACGAAGTTTTGGTTGCAACATGATAGAGTATAATATGGCAAAAGTCATGTTCTCATATTTGATGAGAATTTGCAAAAGGGTTGGAGACACTTGTTGTCCTAATCCTCCAAAAGGTTTTGGATAGCAACATTATACTCATAATTCATCGTTATAAGCTAAAAGTAGCTTGATCATGGACGATTCCATGATAAGGGTGAATATTTGATGTAGGTGAAATGTTTACTACACCAAGAGATTACTAAAGAAAGGAATTTGAAAGAACACCAAATATTTGATGATGGTGATCTACTTCAAAGTGCAAGTCCAAAGACATTGGTATTTAATTATACACGCTTTGGACTATATGTCATATGTATGACTCCACTATTGATATTGATAGATTCTTTCAAATAGAAAAGGAAATATTGAAAGAGAATCTCGTAAATATATGGCAGAAAAGAAAAAGACTAGAATCGTTCAGTTTAAGTATATAGATGATATACATGTTATGGCTATATTCTTTGCTTGTTAAACAATGTGGTTCTTAAGTATTTGATACTGAATTTGTTGGTGTGAATCGTCATACGAAACAACACAATTCATGAACTACAATGGCCTAAGTAACTAGCAAAAGAATATGTGATGATGTTCATCAAGAACAAAATAAAGGGTTATTGTGTTGCTTGTTAAACATCAAAGCTTGCCTTCAAAGATTTGTTTTATCAGGTATTATGAGAACAAAAGGATTGTTCAAATAATTGCCGTAATCCATAAAAGATGGATGATTCGCAAATCTCGTTGGAGACATCACATCCATAAAACTAGTGCTAAAAATGTCGAAAGACAAATTGATTGAAAGATCACTTAGGAAGTGACATCGCTGTTTGAATTATATTGGAAAGATAACATGAAGAAACTCCATGTGGATGGAATTTTGGAGTCTTCTGATTTTTGATCATATGACGCTTGTGAAACTTTCCTAGAGATAATTAAAACTTCGTTCATAGGCCAAAAGGGAACGAATGACTAGCTTATTGGAACTTGTACATATTGTTGTACGAAGTCCGTTATGTGTAGTCAAGAGCGATGGATTTCAACTTCATATGCTTTCTCCGAAAATTTGAGTGAATATATGAATATTTACTTAATAAGGATGAAGTATGAAACATTTGAAAAGTTCAAAGACTTTCAAGATGAAGTGCAAAATCATTGTAACAAGAATATAAACAGTTTATGATAAAGATCATAAAGGAAGATATTTGAGTTACAAGTTTAGCATAATACCTAAGATTTAAGGAATCGTTCCGTGGATTTGCATTTCCCGAAACACCATAAGAGTATGGAGCGTTCGAGATATGTAATTGAACCTTGTTTGACATGGTAAGATCGAAAGGTGTAATTCATAAAACTGCCATTGTATTTTAAAGATTAAAAGCTTTAGTGATTACCGTTTTTCCACTGAAAAGAGCTCCATCATAATCCGTTGAAATGACACCATATAAAGTTATGGTTTGGGATAAAACCCAAGTTGTCCTTTCTTAAACATTGGTATGCTATGCATAAGAAAGATGTTTGCAACCAAAGTCGGATGAACCTGTCTTTGTATGTTATTTCGAATAACTGTTAAGTACTCCTCCATAACATCGGAGACAAAAGTGTTTGTCACTTAAAACGTCAAGTTTCTTTGAGAAGGAATTTTTCGTGAAAAGTTAAGTGGGAGGACAATAGAACTTTGATAAGGTTAAAAGAACCTTAGCTATATGTGCAGAGTTGCGCAGCGCCGAAAAGTGTTTCGGAGGCAGCAACAATGCTCATGGTTCACGTACCTCAAAAAGGTTGTGGTCACGGAGATCCAAGTTCCTATTGAAACAAGTAGGTCGGATGAACAATCAAATACCAAGATTTGAGGGTTGAATCATTATTTGAGAATAATGAACCGACTACATGCAGAGAAGCGATGATGGGCCCTGACTCCGTAAAATGGCTTGAAGCCATAAAATCCATGATAGTTCCATACACGAGAAATCAAGTTTTGAACTTGAAGGACCCTCGAGAAAGGTGTAAGACCTTACAGTTGTGTCTGGATCTATAAAGAAATAGACATGGATGTTTTACATCTATGAAATAGTCGACATGTTGGGAAAGAATTCACAACAATGTTCAAAGGTTGACTATGATAAGATTTGATCTGTCATAGTGATATTTAGTCTAGACGGATTAATGTAGCAATCACTACATATAAATTTTGTTATATGATAGTTGAATAAACAAAACAAGTTCTTCTAATAGAATCGTTACCTAGGCCATGTGCATAACATGGTCCATAGGGTTTTGTTAATTCAAAAGGATGCTAAAAGTATATGCAAACTTCAATGGTTAAAGTGAGCATCGCGGAGTTGGAATCTTCACTGTGATGAAACTGTTAAAGGAGTTTAAAAGTTCATCAGAGACAATGAAGATGCTTGCGTTTGCAAGAAATTAAGTGGGAGCGCTAAGACATGTTTCTAATACATTATGTGGAAGACATATTGTTGATTGGAAATAATGTATCTTTTATTAACACATATTAAGAATTTCATCCCGATGAAAGACTTAGGCAAAACCCAAATATTTGGCATCAATAGACGCTAATATGGTTGTGCCAGAAGTACATAGACAAGATATTGAATGAGTTCAATATAGAAACTACAAGAGAAGGTTCTTGTCGCACAGAAAGGATTGAAAGAGTTCAATGTTGATGATATATTCAAGTGTATTAGCACTTGGTAAGTGAAACAAAGATTCAAGTATAGATTGATACTTGATGTATGAAATCACAAAGAGTATTTATATCAATCATACTGTGATATGTACAAATCCAGATATGTCCTATGCTCTAAATGTTGTGAGCATATACCAGAATGATTTGTAAGATGATCATTGGACAATAGTAAGGATATTCTTATGATCTTTTGGAAGAACTAAGAGTATATTATTTGTAGAAGTGACAAATAGATGGTTAGTTCATTGTAAAAGTACTACATTGATACTAGCTTTGTCACAAAGTACAAATTAAGTTTATCTCAATCTAAATTAAGGGTGGCACAATATAATGGAAAGTGAGTTCCATAATGGATTTGGATAAGTTCCAAAGTTAAGACATTGTGACAGATACTACAACAAAAGGCTAAGTATATGACTGCTATTATAGCAGCAAAAGAGGGCATTTGTGTCAAGTAGTTTGTTATCAAACTAGGTGTAGTTCACAGCGGGATAATACTATGAAGATATATTGTACGACAATATTGTCAACATGTTTTAACCCCAAAGAACTAAAGGTCACACCGAAAGACCAAATTTATACAAAGCCATCTCATTAGAGAATGAGTGATGCGTACAGACGCAAAGACATGCAATTACACACGGACCTGGAAGTGTCAGATCCGGAGATCAGTTGACCACTAGCAATCGTGTACATACAACACCGTAAAGCCATAGGTGTTGAATACACAAAGGTTCGAAACTAGATTATTGACTCTAGTGCAAGTGGGAGACTGTTGGAGATATGCCCAAGAGGCAATAATAAAGTGGTTATTATCATGTCTTCACACTTATGATAAATGTTTACATACCATGCTATAATTGTATTAAACGGAAACATTAATACTTGTGTGATTTGTAAACTAAAATAAGAGTCCCTAGTAAAGCCTCTTGTTAAACTGGCTTGTTGGTTAATATATGATCATGGTTTCCTGATCATGAACATAGAGATGTTATTAACAACAGGATCATATCATTAGGAGAATGATGTGATGGACATACTCCTATAGACAAGCGTAGCATAAAGATCAAGTCATTTCAATAGTTCAATTGCTATATGCTTTCTGATACATAGTAACCTAATTCCTTCGACCATGAGATCATGCATATCACCTTTACTGGATGGATGCTTTGATGTCATCAAACACCACACCGTAACAGGGTGGCTATAAAAGTGGCATTGAGTGTTCGGAAAGTATTGGTTGAAACACATGGATCAAGAGTGGGATTTGTCCATCCATATGACGGATAGATATACTCTGGGCCCTCTCGGTGAAATGTCATCCAATTAGCTTGCAAGCATGTGACTTGGTCACAAGGGATCACATATCACGGGAACGAGAAAAGAGTACTTATCAGTAACGAGGTTGAACTAGGTATGCAGAGATACCGACGATCATAACCTTGGATAAGTAACATATCGTGAGACAAAGGGAAATTGGTATCGTATGTAAGTGGTTCATTCGATCGCAAAGTAATCGTAGAAATATGTGGGAGCCATATGAATTTCCAGATTCCTCTATTGGTTATTGTTCGGAGAAGTGTCTCGATCATGTCCGCATAATTCACGAACCGTAGGGAGACACACTTAAGGATTCGACGTTGTTTGAGTAGTTATGGTATTATGAGAAAGAGACCGAATGTTGTTCGGAGTCTCGGATGGGATCCGGGATATCACGAGGTGATCCGGAATGGTCCGGAGAATAAGATTCATATAAGGAAAGTCCCGTTTCGGAGTTCGGGAATGATTCCGGTGTTTTCATCGGGGATATTCTAGAAGGTTCCGGATTGTCCGGCACTCCGGGGGGGAAGGGGTACATGAATGTGTCATTACATATTGGAATGATTGCATCATGTACTAAGTGTTCTTGCTGTCCCAAATATAGGATTAAATTGAATCCTAAAACAGAAAAGTCAAATGTCCAGTTTGAAAGTCAAACTGCCAAAAACAAGAAACTGTGGGAAACAAGCAAGAGGAGTTGGAGTCGACTTGGAGGAGGAGTTTCTCTCCTCCAAGCCGGCGGCCAGCCTAGGCCGAGTTGGGGAGGGACTCCCTCCCTCCCCTGGCGCGCCACCCCCTCCCACCTATATAAGGAGGGGCAGGGCTCCCCTCCTAGACACACAAGTTTCCTATCCTCTAAACTAAACCCTAGATCTAGACCCCGGTTTAGAGCTATTCGGTTTAGAGCTTTCTAATTGGTTTAGAGCCCTCTAATTGGTGTGTCTAATTACTAGACCACTAATAGCCTCTCTCATAAGCTCCACCATACTCGCACCGGCTTAAGGCGAAGCCCTGCGGGATTTCCCCTCTACCTCCGGTACCACGCCGTTGTGCTGCCGGAATCGCGAGGAGAGTGCTACAACCTCCGCTGCCTGCTGGAACAAGGGAGAGGAAGGTCTTCGTCGAGTACCGAACGTGTGACCGACTGCGGGAGCGCTGCGGGAACGCGGCGCTGGAAGGATCGTCTACGCGATCTTGAGATCGGAAAGAGTACGACTACATCACCCACGAGAATCTGCTCTCGTTAACCGCTTTGGAATCTTCGAGGGTGAGTTCCTCTATCGACTCGTTGCTACAATCTAGTAGATAGATCTTGGCTTGTTTGTTTGTATGCGATAGAAAAATTTTGTTTTCCATGCTACGAACCCCTACAGTTAAAGGATACGCTATGAGAGAGGAACCGTTCACCTTTCATGAGTTCACGATTCAGTTGAGAACTATGAAGGTATAACTCATCGTCGGGGAGATCATTGACTGAGCAGGTATATATGATATACAGTTTATAAATATGTTTCTCACAAAACACTTATTGTAGTTTCACTAAGTATTTTGATACTTGTTCTTGTTTTGTGAAAACGGAACCATCTGCTTAAGCGTTGCATGGAGGAGACGAGGAGACATGGCGTGTTGATGGCATGCAAGATGTTGATGGCCGACGACACTTTTCCTTATATATTTATCGTCTAGATTTGTTAGAATTTGAATAAATTCTGTAATCGATTTGAGTGCATGAACTTATTAGTGTGCCTTGCATCTCGCAATACGGTTATTCATAATGAGTCTTGGACAAATCAATTGTTATCAAGTTCAAATCAGGGAGGCGCGACCGAAAAGTATGGTCTACTAGAGACACCGACGTCCGGGACCCAAATGCCTCAAAAGACTTCAGCGAGTCGAGATCCCACGAGGAAACGAAAATCTTGCTTCTGCCATGCGCTAGCCGAGCTTTCTCCATGTTTTTAGCGGTTTTGTCGTAGTAGAGGGCCGTGAAACCCGAAAAAAAGTTTTCCATTGGCCACGATCGAGCCGAGAAATTCATCACGGAAAACACGCCTTCTATGACGACCATCGAGCCAAGTCATTGCGGAAGGAAACATTTTTTGTAGTGCCACTAGGAGATGCTCCCAATGTTGGTACAAGTCAGGAGAATTATGGCGAGTTGCACGATCATCATGGCATGTACGTCTGTGCCAGAGACACCATTCAGTTCAGCATAGCACCTGAATGGCGTGAGTAGTTTATGCACACTCAATCATATGAGACAGTCGTTGAGTTGATAGTAATGGTCGTAGAACAATTCACGCTTTTGAAATCTGATCTACCTGACAAGTTTCTTTCACGTACAAAATATGGAAGAAAATACGTGCTTGGATAGTCACGTGGAGATCATACATGACTTATATGCATGCCTCGTGTATGATGTGTACTATTGGATGAATGACCAATTTGCGATAGAAGGGATGTTGTGTTCGCTTCCTCCTAGCTACAATGAGGTCGTTAAAGGATACGCTATGAGAGAGGAACCGTTCACCTTTCATGAGTTCACGATTCAGTTGAGAACTATGAAGGTATAACTCATCGTCGGGGAGATCATTGACTGAGCAGGTATATATGATATACAGTTTATAAATATGTTTCTCACAAAACACTTATTGTAGTTTCACTAAGTATTTTGATACTTGTTCTTGTTTTGTGAAAACGGAACCATCTGCTTAAGCGTTGCATGGAGGAGACGAGGAGACATGGCGTGTTGATGGCATGCAAGATGTTGATGGCCGACGACACTTTTCCTTATATATTTATCGTCTAGATTTGTTAGAATTTGAATAAATTCTGTAATCGATTTGAGTGCATGAACTTATTAGTGTGCCTTGCATCTCGCAATACGGTTATTCATAATGAGTCTTGGACAAATCAATTGTTATCAAGTTCAAATCAGGGAGGCGCGACCGAAAAGTATGGTCTACTAGAGACACCGACGTCCGGGACCCAAATGCCTCAAAAGACTTCAGCGAGTCGAGATCCCACGAGGAAACGAAAATCTTGCTTCTGCCATGCGCTAGCCGAGCTTTCTCCATGTTTTTAGCGGTTTTGTCGTAGTAGAGGGCCGTGAAACCCGAAAAAAAGTTTTCCATTGGCCACGATCGAGCCGAGAAATTCATCACGGAAAACACGCCTTCTATGACGACCATCGAGCCAAGTCATTGCGGAAGGAAACATTTTTTGTAGTGCCACTAGGAGATGCTCCCAATGTTGGTACAAGTCAGGAGAATTATGGCGAGTTGCACGATCATCATGGCATGTACGTCTGTGCCAGAGACACCATTCAGTTCAGCATAGCACCTGAATGGCGTGAGTAGTTTATGCACACTCAATCATATGAGACAGTCGTTGAGTTGATAGTAATGGTCGTAGAACAATTCGCGCTTTTGAAATCTGATCTACCTGACAAGTTTCTTTCACGTACAAAATATGGAAGAAAATACGTGCTTGGATAGTCACGTGGAGATCATACATGACTTATATGCATGCCTCGTGTATGATGTGTACTATTGGATGAATGACCAATTTGCGATAGAAGGGATGTTGTGTTCGCTTCCTCCTAGCTACAATGAGGTCGTTAAAGGATACGCTATGAGAGAGGAACCGTTCACCTTTCATGAGTTCACGATTCAGTTGAGAACTATGAAGGTATAACTCATCGTCGGGGAGATCATTGACTGAGCAGGTATATATGATATACAGTTTATAAATATGTTTCTCACAAAACACTTATTGTAGTTTCACTAAGTATTTTGATACTTGTTCTTGTTTTGTGAAAACGGGACCATCTACTTAAGCGTTGCATGGAGGAGACGAGGAGACATGGCGTGTTGATGGCATGCAAGATGTTGATGGCCGACGACACTTTTCCTTATATATTTATCGTCTAGATTTGTTAGAATTTGAATAAATTCTGTAATCGATTTGAGTGCATGAACTTATTAGTGTGTCTTGCATCTCGCGATACGGTTATTCATAATGAGTCTTGGATAAATTAGTTGTTATCGAGTTCAAATCAGGGAGGCACGACCGAAAAGTATGGTCCACTAAAGACACTGACATCCGGGACCAACATGCCTCAAAAGACTTCGACGAGTCGACATCACGTAAGGAAATGAAAATCTTGCTTCTGCCACGCGCTAGCCGAGTTTTCTCCATATTTTTAGCAGTTCCGTCATAGTAGAGGGCCGTGAAACCCAAAAAAGTTTTCCACCAGCCACGGTCGAGCCGAGAAATTCATCGCAGAAAACGCGCCTTCTATGACGACTGTCGAGCCAAGTCATTGCGGAAAGAAACATTTTTTGTAGTGCAACTAGGAGATGCTTCCAATGTTGGTGCAAGTCAGGAGGATTATGGCGAGTTCCGCGATCATCATGGCATGTACGTCTATGCCAGAGACACCATTCAGTTCAGCATAACACCTGAATGGCATGAGTAGTTTATTCACACTCAATCATATGAGACAATCGTTGAGTTGATAGAAATGGTCATAGAACAAGTCGCGCTTTTGAAATCTAAGCTACTTGACAAGTTTTTTTCACATACAAAAGATGGAAAAAAACACGTGCTTGGATAGTCATGTGGAGATCATACATGACTTATATGCATGCCTCATGTATGATGTGTACTACTGGATGAATGACCAATTTGCGATAGAAGGGATGTTGCGTTCGCTTCCTCCCAACTACAATGAGGTTGTTCAAGGCTACGCCATGAGAGAGGAACCATTCACCTTTCATGAGTTCATGATGCAGTTGAGAACTGTTAAGGTATAACTCATCGCCGGAGAGATCATTGACCAAGGAGGTATATATGATATACAGTTTATAAATATGTTTCTCACAAAACACTTATTGCAGTTTCACCAAGTATATTGATACTTGTTCTTGTTTTGTGAAAACGGGACCATCTACTTAAGCATTGCATGGAGTAGACATGGCGTGTTGATGGCATGCAATATGTTGATGGTCGACGACACTTCTCCTTATATATTTATCGTCTGGATTTGTTAGAATTTGAATAAATTCAATAATCGATTTGAGTGCGTGAACTTATTAGTGTGTCTTGCATCTCGTGATCCGGTTATTCATAATGAGTCTTGGACAAATCAGTTGTTATACTATTATGAATTATTTCTATTATGGTCACATTTTCAGTTATGAATATGTTATTCTCATTATAATCTTGATGACAATGGTTTATGTATTCATGAAAGATTGAAAGATAAAAGATATCCAACTTAATAATGAATGACACTATAGTTTAAGGCATGATTATGTTGTATGCATTCATGTTTATAAAAACATGAAGTCATGAGATGTTTTATCTTTTGACACATACAATATTATGCCTCTTTAGGCAACGATGGCTAAAACAGAATATGCTCTAGTAAAACAGAATGTATACTAAATTATTGAATAATATACATAGTGATGTATTATGATTCATCAATATAGTGGATATCATTATTTCATAAATATGATTGCGAAATTAAGTAAATAAAAAGTATTTACTAATAAAGCATGAGTCTGAAACCGTTTGAAATGTTCAAATACTTTCAGAATAAGAGATGAATATGAAAATAACAAGAGAATGCAAGTCTATATGATTCGATCAAAGTGACTAGTATTTGAGTTAAAATTAGCACATAAAATACTTGCGAAAGTTGTTCCACAAATTATGATGATTAAATGTATGAAAGAGTATTGATATATCTTAAGCATCATAATCATAATGTATTAGATACATATGGTCTAAAGAAAATCTCTCAAATGGTTTATCATAGAGAGTTAGAGCTATAAGTCAAAAGTAAGAAAACACTTACAAATAAAGGGAATCATCCAGATTCGTGGAAACAACACCATAAGAGTTATGACACGTTCGAGTTTCTACAAATCTTTGTAGACGTATTCATAGGAAACTACGAACGCGGTTTTTACACAAGTAAACTACAAACTAGTTGTTGTCTAGTGTATTGTTATTAAGAAAGAGTTTCTCGATAAGAGTGCTGATGGAAGATAGTGAAAGTTCAAAATCAAGATATTTGATCTTACCCCAAATGTCGAGTAGCGCAACGAAATGTGTTCTGTGGAACGAGACTCTACAAGAAGAGGTGAAACTGATGATAGTGATCATAACGTTTCGATTAAGTATTTTACAAGAAAAAATAGGATTCAAGAATTCATTTCCCACATTATGGAAATACTTCATTGATTCACTTGTCATGTTAAATGAACAAGATATGCCTATGAACTACGAAGAAGCGATGATAGATCTAATACTAGAAATAACTAAGAGTCATGAAATCCTAAAAAGTTACATTTAAGATCGCAAAGTAATGAGTTACTTGATCTTATTAAGTAAGAGAATTACTTAAATATTTCCTGAATAACTGCAGAGTTATAAGGGATAAATGAAAGTTTGAAAGGACATAAAGCTCTATATGTCATAATGATTGTTTTGTAAAATTCAACGATTGACTACAAGATGTAGCAATGCTTGATTCTATTGGATTTACTTACTAGTTAGTACAATTTAAGAATTGGTAGTTGGTTATCAAAACTACAAGTTCTTCGATGACATGATTGAAGAAGGATTGTAATTAGTACAATAAAGCTGATTTTGAACCATGTGGATGCTAGAGTATCTTGTAGTGGGAAAATTCTCGATTTGATAAAAGATCAAAGGATTTTGGAATTGATAAAATGTCAAGTAGACCTACACTTGTGAAGTATTTAAGTGGGAGTTATATAGTTTCTTGATCAAATGTGTGAGTGACGTATTTGAGTGGAGCTAAGAGTATATCACAAATGTCTCATATATGATAGCGTATTTGAGTAGGAGCGTGACAACATTCTAGTATACATGTATGACATATAATGAATGGTGTAATTGGTATTAGTGATATTTAAATTAGTAAATATTCTATGAATAAAGTTGAACAAAATATTAAACATCAAAATCTATCGAGATAGATTGATATGTTTGATGGACATTAGTGTCAAAATGTTTCAACTTAGATTCTGGAGAAAGTTCAGAATGTTCTAGACTAGATTCTGAAGTTGTTCAGAATGGAACAAGCAAAGAAAGATGTTCTTACTTGTAAAACTAGGAGAAATATTGGGTATAGTCAATGATGGTTGAGAGGAATAAAATGGATGATCTTCATCCCATATGTTTCTGTCATATGTCTCTTCCATATAACCATGTTGCATACTTAAAAATGTGACCCATGTTCTTGACAAGAAGAATAGGTTCTAAGGTGATTTGTGAATAAATCACTGAACCAGGATTACACATATCATCGGACGCTTAGTGGAAAAAGAAGAATCTACATTGATATTAAAGTTGAACAAAATATTAAACATCGAAATCTATCGAGATAGATTGATATGTTTGATGGACATTAGTGTCAAAATGTTTCAACTTAGATTCCGGAGAAAGTTCAGAATGTCCTAGACTAGATTCTGAAGTAGTTCATAATGGAACAAGCAAAGAAAGATGTTCTTACTTGTAAAACTAGGAGAAATGTTGGGTATAGTCAATGATGGTTGAGAGGAAGAAAAGTGATGATCTTCATCCCATATGTTTTTGTCATATGTCTCTTCCATATAACCATGTTGCATACTTGAAAAATGTGACCCATGTTCTTTACAAGAAGAACAGGTTCTACGGTGATTCGTGAATAAATCACTGAACCAGGATTACATATATCATCGGACACTTAGTGAAAAAGTAAGAATCTACATTGATATTGAAGTAGATGACTACTTCAGGAATGGCAAGTATGACAAGTTTGGCTAATAAAGTTTGACTTCAACTGAGTGTGTTTCTAGTATACATGACAAGTTCGAAAGTTCTCTTGACCGATCGACTGTCATTGTTAAACACTGAGAAACAAAGTCTCACTTTGTCGCCAAACGAATATTTCGACACATTATGTGATAATGGTGTAGATGTCAAAATTAGGAGACATTAACGATTTGCAAAGGACATACAGATCTTGTAATATAGATCAAAGACGGGACATTTCCCATAATCAAGCATGATCAAAAGCACACTATGTAATACTGTGTTTATGATTAGTAACAAATGCAACTAGATTATTTATACTCTAGTGCAAGTGGGAGACTGAAGGATATATGCTCTAGAGGTAAATCATAAATATGTTTGTTATCATATCTCAATTAGTTCATAATAGTTCTATACCATGCTATAACTGTATCAAGCAGAAACATTGATGCATGTGTGGTATATAAACAAACCAAGTCCCTAGTAGCCTCTATACAACTAGTTCATTAGACAATCGATGATCAAGGGTTCCTGGTCATGGAAGTTCTACGCGAGTTGATAATAAAGTCATATCATTAGAGAATGGTGTGATGGACTTGCGACATGATCAAGCCACATGCTTTATCGTTGCAATAGTTAGAAACTAAGTGACCTTCTCCTCAAACCGTGAGATCATATTTAATCGTTGTCACCCACGACTGCTTAGACTGCATCAACCGTCACACCATAATAGGGTGATCATAAAGGTGTATGTTGGGTATTTCAGAGGGACACGTTGATGCGTATGCATCAAGATCGGGATTTGTTCACCCACGTGATGGGAACATACACTGGACTCGGTGAGATTGTATCTAATAAGTTGCAACGAATGACTAGGTCGTGGGATACAATATCACGGTAATGAGTTAAGTAGATTTGTCGATAATGATATTAGTATGTTGATACTAATGATCAAATCTCGGACAAGTCATGTATCGAAGAAACAAAAAGAATTGGACTCAGAGTTTATGGTTCAAACGATAATGCATCATGAAATGCACACGGGTCATTATGGGCATCTTGGTCCTGCTAATGATCATTGATATGAGAGGGTTCTCGATCATGTCTGTAGCGTTCCCAAACTATAGGTGTAGCATCCCAATTGTCTAACAATTGCAATACTACTAGCCTAGTCTATATAAATGCTACTTCATATATATAATTGATGCATCATAATTATATCATGCTCATGTCATCATGCCACCTTGCATTTGAGCATCATATAAAACCCTTTTCATTTGGTTCTTATCTCATATGCATTATTAATTGTAGTTGCCTCTTGATACATTGTATTTGGTTTTTGATAAATGCTTGATGCCCAAGTTGAGTTGGGGGCATTTCTCTTTCAACTCCACCACCTTACTTTGGCTTCATCTAAATTCCACCACCCTAGTCATATATGAGCCATTGCTTTTCTTTTGCTATTTAAATCTAGCTCATATATGTTGGTGTGGATCCATTCTATGTCTACATGCTCCATATATGATGTATGTTGTTTTCACAATATTAATTATGTGGAGCCTCATGGCCACCTTTGAATGTCATGTGAGTAGAATCTTCCTTTTACCTTCCATATGGTTGTTTTGGCTAAGTGAGCTTGTTTAAATATAATTGTGGCCAAATACTCTTAGGGGGATAGACACACTAGCATGGCCTATTATATTCAACTATGCTTGATTCTACCATTCCCATATGTTCATCAAGCTTGTTTCTAGTGGGTTGGAATTTATTCCATAGTGATGTGCATGCATGTATTAAGTTCCCATATGTACTATAGTTGTTTTTACAACTAATAAAAGTGGCTATTCGCATTCATGCATGCCCCATGCAACATCCCCATCCCCTCCTCCCTTACCCATTCATGTGAGTTTGTTTTGAGGTTATTTCATTTTTGTGTGGATTTAAGTCGCATGGGCATCTCCATGCTAACAAGTGGATTTCCCCTTCTCTCTACTTCTAACTCTACACCCTACCACCATGATCTACCCCAAACCCTAAACCCCCTCTCTCTTATTCCATCTCTAAACCCTAAGCCTCATCTCTCCTCTCTCTAACCCGAGCCACCACCCCATGATCTACCCCCTCTCTAACCCTAACCACCCCAGCTACCCCACCCCAGCTACCCTACCCCAGCTACCCTACCCCATCCCTAGCAAAAACCCTAACCCGAGCCTCCCCCTAACCAACCCTAGCTCCAACACGAGATTCCCCCTCTATCTCTCTCCTCTCTCTTCTCTTCCTGCCAGGAGGGCCCCCCAGCCCGAGCCTCCCCACCGTCCCTGACGTCCCCACCTGGCAGCCCCCATCACCACCTCGCCCTGCCCTGCCCGAGCACGTGAGGAGAGGAAGAAGAAAAAGGTGGCCGAGCCACCTTTTTCCCAAAACCACTTCCCCACGGCATATCCCCTCTCCCTCTTTGCTTTACCCACTCCCACCTCTCTGCAGACGACCCCCAGATCCACTCCAGGCCTTGCCGTACCTCCCCTCTCTCTCCACCATCGCCAGATCCCGACGCCAGCCGCCGCCGTCTACCTTTGTTCCTCGCCGTCCCAGCCGGCGTGCTCGTCGTGGAGGTGGTCTGGTAGACCGAGGAGGCCGCCCTGCATCGCCCAGTAACCGCCAGCGAGGAGGAGAAGGACCCCGTCTGCTGCAGCAACGCAACGCCGCCGAAAACCCTAGCTCCGCCCGGCGTCTGCGTCCTCGCCTCTCCGTCGCCTCCCAGCCTGATCCGACCGCACCGAGCTCTCCGCGGTGAGCCTCTCTTCCTCCCCGACATGGTCTGCCTCGCCGTACCGCCCTAGTACCGCAGTTCGTTTCATCGAGCAGACTGCGCGCGCCGTCGGCCACCGCGCCTGCTCGCTCCCGCGCCGCGATACGACCTATCTAGCCGCCAGCCACCTCCCTGTCACCACCCGTTAGCCCACCGCGCTGGCTAGCCCCCGCAGCGCCCGCGCCCGCGACCCAGGTTCGAACCCCGCGCGCCGCGCTCCGCGCGGGCGGGCACCGATCGGTCGTCGGTGACGCGAGAAGAAAAACAGTGGCTGCGCCCCTTTTTGCACATACCCCCTGCACCTTTTGCTGCTCAACCCGTGGTCCAGCCCAGGCCCACCAGTCAGTGCCTGTTACCATTTTACAAAAAGGTACCCTGCACTTTGGTTCATCAAACCGCAGCCCCCCGCTGTGCCGTGTGGCAGCCTCGCACTCGCCCACTGGCGTGTGGGTCAGCAGAGCCTCGGACCCCACCTGTCATTCACTGTGGCTAGGTAGAGTCGCGGTAGAAAAGAGTTTTTCGCGCGCGTGTGCCCCGCCAGCCGCTGGCCCACCCGTCAGTGACTGTGGCTGGGTCTGTCTGAGTATAAAATGATTTCTGTTTATCTGTTTTAATTTAACCTTTTCAAAATTGTTTAAATTCAAATTTAAATCTGTTTTCAAATATCTTTTGAAATATAAATCCAAATAATACATGTAATATATGTTTTGAAATCAGAAAAATATGAGGAATTCAAATATGACCTCTAAAATATATTTTGAACACTTTAAATTTCGAGTTGAATAAAATTACAATAAAATGCCCTTTTGCCTTAATTAATTAATAACTTTTGTTTTATAACTCCAAATTTGACAAATAATATGTCTAAAATGATTAGCTCGACGAGACCTTTCTGTTTATGCATTCCATGTTCTGAATTGCAGCATGCATCATATAGATATAAAGTATACAGCAACTTAATTGAGTATAAAATATGATTAAAACTCAATAAAATGCTTATTTCTTGTATTCCACACCTCACCCATGCCATGCTACTTTATTGCCATGCAAATTGTGCATCATTCATCATGGCATGATTGTTTGCTTGTCGCATTTTATTCATATGCTTGTGCACTTTATTTATGTTGGCCCTTGTTTGTTTGGTTCTTCTTCGAATAGACGCTGAGCAGGGGATATATCAAGAAACCCAGGAGCACTACCCAGATCCTTCTCTCGCTTCAACTGAGCTGCCAGGCAAGCACTACCACATGCTTGCATACATATAGTACCTATTGCCTCTATCTTATTCTTGCATCATTGAGTCGCGATTGCATTAAATTGAATCCCAAGTACTGCATAGCCTTTACTTTTAAACCCCACCGAAGCTTGTTCCTCCATCCCATGAGCCATTACTACAGGAGTGGATTGAGCCATGCGGGTCGTAGAACAGCATGTGTAGGGTATGTGAGTGCCTGATGGATAACGAGGTACCTAAACAACTTAACCTGAGTACTTGATTCCTGTTCCTTGAATATTCGCGCTATCCACATCCGGGAGGCTTATGAACCCCCCTGAGCCAGAGCTTGATTCATTCTTATTTCTTGGGGACACAAAGTAGTTTGGGGATTTATTACTATTCTGTACTTATGCCATGCTTTACTGTTTTCTTTAAGATTGTGCGAGGATGCACCTGTACTGTTTAGGTAAGCGGAGTGTTTTCGCGGTATCGACAAGCCCAGTCACACTTTCGGGTTCCCAGTCGTTTACAGCCATTGACGCAAACCTTGAGTCCGTCTCGGAGCCGGCCAACTTCGTTGCGGGTAGCTTAATGGGGTGGCCCCCTGAAATATTTCTGAATCCTGTGACCGCTTTGTCGTGACGGCCTCGTTGGGTTTTGATTTGGTTTTTCCGAGGTTGATCGAGTGTGTGTTGCTATTTGTGCACCCCTGCAGGGTAAAACTTTCTGAAAGCCGTGTCCGCGGTTATGGATGACTTGGAGCACAGTTTCTCGATCATAGACAAGTATAACTAAAGTACCGCTTTTAATTTGACTAAGTACCTGACTAGTAAATAGTGCAACACTTATGGAATGGTTAATAAAACTGCCAATGGATGGGGGTTGTTCGTCCGCTTCCTCGTTGGTAAGCGGGGAGGAGGATGGATCTGTTAATATTACCGTTATAACTGTTGTCATTATTTCACGGACATCCGTCTATCTTTGGTTAGGCGGATGGTTAGCGAGTATCTACAGAATTGTTAGGGTTTATCTTTTGCTGCAATTGCGTCACCCTAGGTTGTGTCCCCTTTAGAGGCATAAAGACTTGCTGAGTACCCCTAGGGTCTCACACGATAAATTGTTTGATTCAGATGAACAGGTAAACTCGCAAGATGGATACTGGGTGGAGGAGACGAACGATGTTGGCAACGATCATTCGGTGTAGAGATTCCAGGAACGGGGATCCGTGAGATCTGTGGGCGGGATGTGTTTATTTATGGGGCATCTTATGCCGATTTGCTTCTTATCCGTACTCGGATCTTGTTTTCCGCTTCCGCCTGATACTCTGATGTTTGATGTATGAGGAGATATCCTAAACTATTATATCTATCTAGGATATTTGGATCTTGCCGTATGGCGTTGCAATTTTTCTATTTCTTTTAGATGGAATGGCTCTGAGGACTGTTGTATGGTGGCTTGCATACATACTCATTTGTGTATGTAGTTGATCCCTTCGCCTGCCGATTACGCCGCCCGTTCTTGTCCCGATGTTTGGAAATGGTTAGGACGGCCGAAAGGTCTACCTGTGAGTGGAATTTGGGCCCTACCGTACTATTTTAACCATTTCCGCTCATCCAGGCTTGTAACTAGGAGCGTAATTCACCGAGGTAGTTACAATTGGTATCAGAGCCATCCCGCCCTTCAGGGTCTCAGCCAAATGGTCGTTGTCAGTCTAGCAAATATTTTTGGTAGCTATGTATACTAGGGAAAAACAACAACGTGAGAGTAGGACTGCTTCCACTTTTCTTCTTACCCACCCATCACCCTTTTCTGGTAAGGAAGTGTAACGTTTTCAATCCTCTTCTTAAAATTCAAACTAGGATTCACGTGTTCTGGGTTTCCGTAGTACCATAGATAGTGTGTGTGTAATTCCTTGTCTATCTGTTGCATCCAATTTGTTATCACAATCTGCCTTTGGTTATCAACTGTTGGTATATTCTATACCGACAGGCTTTTGGAAACCGGCGCGATCTATCTGACTCCTTGTTAACCGGTGCCATCTTCTTAAGGGTGTCCTTCCTTCTGGCAACTCCACATTCTGTGAAACCATCAGTTGCTAATCTCTACCTGATAAGTGTTTTTGCGCATCTATTGGTATTTTAATGCCGAAAAATGCGGAAAAATTTTCTTTGATACATCTGTGTTTCCACACTCCTTTCCAGTCGTGTGTGAAACATTATCTATCTCCCTTTTATCAGCATGTCCATGCTGACTCATTCTTTCGTCACCGGCGCTTAATCCTAGAGTTTCTTTTCATCTTCAATTCTCTTGGGCTAATTACATAACATGTGTCGATCCGATGCTGGTGATTGTAATTTGGTTCTCGGCATAGCTATATGACACTTATCATGAGTGGAATATGGAAAATGCAATCACCACTATCCTCCAAACGGTGACGGTTATCTCCTGTGATTTTGAGTACACCGTGATCATATCTATGCATATTCAAGTATCTTTGGCAATCCGGAGTTTTCTGAAGGCACTACGGTGGTCTATCATCTGTTTATCATGCTTCACATCTTTTTGGAACTCCATATCTGTAATATTCTCTTTGATACGAGGGAATTGCATCTTTTCGCCTCTGATAGCTTTTCTTAAGGTATGAGCTATCATCGTTTCTTTATCCAAGATCTTTTCATCTTTGTAACCGGTGATCCAATCGACCATGTGAACCAGGTGACATCTCTTTTTCTTCCGAAGGACCAGATAATCTATTCTTCCAGTGCATCTTCTTCAACACGAACCCGTGCTCTTAATATTGATCTTTCTAAGAGCGTTGAGCTCAGGAAGTGTTCGAGCATTTGTTCGTTCCTCCCGCCTCTTGAACTTGGTATTCTGGGACTATCTTGTTAATCCATGGTGGTATATGTTGATAATATGCTTGCCTATTCCATATCGATGGAAGGACATGGAAGGTCATCTGTGTCTCTTTCTCTCAAGCTTCGTGAGCACTGCCTGTGTGCAAAGTCTCAAAGTGAGAATTCGGACTTTTTGAAGTCACCTATCTCGGCCACGTCCTTCTGCTAAATAGATCGCTTCAACTCTGGAATCAGCAAGTCCATTGTTAATTCCATCTTCCATCTTCAATCAAACCCAGAGTTTTCCTTGTTGGCGAGTTATCATCGTCGTTCCGCCGAAGATTTTCCTCAAGACTACTAAATCTCTCTCAATCATTTCAAGAAGAACATGGAGTTCTTTCACCTCCGTCTCGTCAAGTGATCTTTTGAAACCCTCTCGTTCTATCATCTATGCTCAATCCACCGGAGGCCATGAAGATTTTTCAGATCTTTTGTATTCCTTCTGTTCAAGTGGTGCTATCTTTTCTTTATCTATGGAATCTTGCAGTTGTCTCCGTGATCTTCCTTCATATCTTTCCGGTGGCTGGTTACTTATGATATGACGACAACATCATCATCTTTATCTATCTATGAATCCGATGAATCGTTTGCATCAATCTTTGTTTTCTTATGGAGTTCCATGAGCTCTTCTTGTCAATACCTTCAGTCTGTTTTGGTAGTTGGGTTGCATGGTTTTCTTATTCATGTGCGGAGTAATGCTTTGAGTGCGGGATGGAGTAGCTACCATACCACTACTCTTATCATTCGCTCTTGTACAATGAATTGGTGAATTAATGCGATTTCACTCATTCCACAGAAGTTAGAAGTGGCCTTTATCCCTCGATACTTTTACTTCCGTCTTTGTTTTCCGGAGTGCTCTCTCGAAGAAAGTAATCAATAATCTCTTGTTGGTGGTCTGTCTATTCTAGATGGAGCAAAATCTTCAATTATCTGGTGGAAACAAACGCAAACTCCTTTCGTTCCTCGTCTTTCTACCGATGCTCGACATCCCCAAACAAGATGAAAGGAAACTATCTCTCTTTGTTCATCAATTCTTTTTCTGTGGTAAAGCCAATTATGGTTGATGCCATCAGCCGCAAATCTATTGCGTTAGCCTCAAGGCTAAAGAAAGCAATAAGTATCTCTATAATAAACTTCAGATCCTCCATATTCTTTGCTTCTCGGGATTCCACCATGATCTGGCTTCACATCCGTCTCTGGAAGTTATATCCGCGCACCTCAATTGCGTGATCCTTTGGGTCTTACCGGCGCAAGAAGAATATAATCAGACAATGTCTAGCTAAATCTTTCTGTTGATATCAAGGGACTCTATTGTTTGAAGGCAATATTGTTGTCGTACTTCATTTCTCTAAATCCGAGAGAAGATACGATGCTATTGTCATAGTGATTCAAACCTCTCCAACCTAGCTCTTTTCTTCCGGCGAGACAAAGATTCATCCTCTCTAGTATCGGTAAATCTTTAATCTTAACGGTGTGTTTTTCTTCATTCATGATACATCATCTTGTCCTTTCTTTCACAAGTGGTTCTATTCTTTTATCATGTTTCTCGAGAAAATCAGAGCTATGTTCATCCTATCCTTCTTGCCTCACGACAATCCTTCAACTCTTCTCACCTGTTGTTTCTCAAGCAAAACGCAAGACTCGCAGCAAGTCTAGCAAGTTATTCCATTGTTCATCAACTTGGGAACGTGAGGGCCACCTTCGTTCGAACACCCGCCTCTCCTTGTGTTGTTTTCCTTTTCCTAGGAATCTCGGGGCGAGATTCTTGTTTAGTGGGGGAGAGTTGTAGCATCCCAATTGTCTAACAATTGCAATACTACTAGCCTAGTCTATATAAATGCTACTTCATATATATAATTGATGCATCATAATTATATCATGCTCATTTCATCATGCCACCTTGCATTTGAGCATCATATAAAACCCTTTTCATTTGGTTCTTATCTCATATGCATTATTAATTATAGTTGCCTCTTGATACATTGTATTTGGTTTTTGATAAATGCTTGATGCCCAAGTTGAGTTGGGGGCATTTCTCTTTCAACTCCACCACCTTACTTTGGCTTCATCTAAATTCCACCACCCTAGTCATATATGAGCCATTGCTTTTCTTTTGCTATTTAAATCTAGCTCATATATGTTGGTGTGGATCCATTCTATGTCTACATGCTCCATATATGATGTATGTTGTTTTCACAATATTAATTATGTGGAGCCTCATGGCCACCTTTGAATGTCATGTGAGTAGAATCTTCCTTTTACCTTCCATATGGTTGTTTTGGCTAAGTGAGCTTGTTTAAATATAATTGTGGCCAAATACTCTTAGGGGGATATACACACTAGCATGGCCTATTATATTCAACTATGCTTGATTCTACCATTCCCATATGTTCATCAAGCTTGTTTCTAGTGGGTTGGAATTTATTCCATAGTGATGTGCATGCATGTATTAAGTTCCCATATGTACTATAGTTGTTTTTACAACTAATAAAAGTGGCTATTCACATTCATGCATGCCCCATGCAACATCCCCATCCCCTCCTCCCTTACCCATTCATGTGAGTTTGTTTTGAGGTTATTTCATTTTTGTGTGGATTTAAGTCGCATGGGCATCTCCATGCTAACAAGTGGATTTTCCCTTCTCTCTACTTCTAACTCTACACCCTACCACCATGATCTACCCCAAACCCTAAACCCCCTCTCTCTTATTCCATCTCTAAACCCTAAGCCTCATCTCTCCTCTCTCTAACCCGAGCCACCACCCCATGATCTACCCCCTCTCTAACCCTAACCACCCTAGCTACCCCACCCCAGCTACCCTACCCCAGCTACCCTACCCCATCCCTAGCAAAAAACCTAACCCGAGCCTCCCCCTAACCAACCCTAGCTCCAACCCGAGCTTCCCCCTCTATCTCTCTCCTCTCTCTTCTCTTCCTGCCAGGAGGGCCTCCCAGCCCGAGCCTCCCCACCGTCCCTGACGTCCCCACCTGGCAGCCCCCATCACCACCTCGCCCTGCCCTGCCCGAGCACGTGAGGAGAGGAAGAAGAAAAAGGTGGCCGAGCCACCTTTTTCCCAAAACCACTTCCCCACGGCATCTCCCCTCTCCCTCTTTGCTTTACCCACTCCCACCTCTCTGCAGACGACCCCCAGATCCACTCCAGGCCTTGCCGTACCTCCCCTCTCTCTCCACCATCGCCAGATCCCGACGCCAGCCGCCGCCGTCTACCTCTGTTCCTCGCCGTCCCAGCCGGCGTGCTCGTCGTGGAGGTGGTCTGGTAGACCGCCGCCCTGCATCGCCCAGTAACCGCCAGCGAGGAGGAGAAGGACCCCGTCTGCTGCAGCACCACAACGCCGCCGAAAACCCTAGCTCCGCCCGCGTCTGCGTCCTCGCCTCTCCGTCGCCTCCCAGCCCGATCCGACCGCACCGAGCTCTCCGCGGTGAGCCTCTCTTCCTCCCTGACATGGTCTGCCTCGCCGTACCGCCCTAGTACCGCAGTTCGTTTCGTCGAGCAGACTGCGCGCGCCGTCAGCCACCGCGCCTGCTCGCTCCCGCGCTGCGATACGGCCTATCTAGCCGCCAGCCACCTCCCTGTCACCACCCGTTAGCCCACCGCGCTGGCTAGCCCCCGCAGCGCCCGCGCCCGCGACCCAGGTTCGAACCCCGCGCGCCGCGCTCCGCGCGGGTGGGCACCGATCGGTCGTCGGTGACGCGAGAAGAAAAACAGTGGCTGCGCCCCTTTTTGCACATACCCCCTGCACCTTTTGCTGCTCAACCCGTGGTCTAGCCCAGGCCCACCAGTCAGTGCCTGTTACCATTTTACAAAAAGGTACCCTGCACTTTGGTTCATCAAACCGCAGCCCCCCCGCTGTGCCGCATGGCAGCCTCGCACTCGCCCACTGGCGTGTGGGTCAGCAGAGCCTCGGACCCCACCTGTCATTCACTGTGGCTAGGTAGAGTCGCGGTAGAAAAGAGTTTTTCGCGCGCGTGTGCCCCTCCAGCCACTGGCCCACCCGTCAGTGACTGTGGCTGGGTCTGTCTGAGTATAAAATGATTTCTGTTTATCTGTTTTAATTTAACCTTTTCAAAATTGTTTAAATTCAAATTTAAATCTGTTTTCAAATATCTTTTGAAATATAAATCCAAATAATACATGTAATATATGTTTTGAAATCAGAAAAATATGAGGAATTCAAATATGACCTCTAAAATATATTTTGAACACTTTAAATTTCGAGTTGAATAAAATTACAATAAAATGCCCTTTTGCCTTAATTAATTAATAACTTTTGTTTTATAACTCCAAATTTGACAAATAATATGTCTAAAATGATTAGCTCGACGAGACCTTTCTGTTTATGCATTCCATGTTCTGAATTGCAGCATGAATCATATAGATATAAAGTATACAGCAACTTAATTGAGTATAAAATATGATTAAAACTCAATAAAATGCTTATTTCTTGTATTCCACACCTCACCCATGCCATGCTACTTTATTGCCATGCAAATTGTGCATCATTCATCATGGCATGATTGTTTGCTTGTCGCATTTTATTCATATGCTTGTGCACTTTATTTATGTTGGCCCTTGTTTGTTTGGTTCTTCTTCGAATAGACGCTGAGCAGGGGATATATCAAGAAACCCAGGAGCACTACCCAGATCCTTCTCTCGCTTCAACTGAGCTGCCAGGCAAGCACTACCACATGCTTGCATACATATAGTACCTATTGCCTCTATCTTATTCTTGCATCATTGAGTCGCGATTGCATTAAATTGAATCCCAAGTACTGCATAGCCTTTACTTTTAAACCCCACCGAAGTTTGTTCCTCCATCCCATGAGCCATTACTACAGGAGTGGATTGAGCCATGCGGGTCATAGAACAGCATGTGTAGGGTATGTGAGTGTCTGATGGATAACGAGGTACCTAAACAACTTAACCTGAGTAGTAATGGGATAACTAATGAAAGTGGCACCGGTGAGCAATATCTGCTATTTGGTTTTTCATGCTCACTTGTGTCCCGTATGACCCCGAGTACTTGATTCCTGTTCCTTGAATATTCACGCTATCCACATCTGGGAGGCTTATGAACCCCCCTGAGCCAGAGCTTGTTTCATTCTTATTTCTTGGGGCCACAAAGTAGTTTGGGGCTTTATTACTATTCTGTACTTATGCCATGCTTTACTGTTTTCTTTAAGATTGTGCGAGGATGCACCTGTACTGTTTAGGTAAGCGGAGTGTTTTCGCGGTATCGACAAGCCCAGTCACACTTTCGGGTTCCCAGTCGTTTACAGCCATTGACGCAAACCTTGAGTCCGTCTCGGAGCCGGCCAACTTCGTTGCGGGTAGCTTAATGGGGTGGCCCCCTGAAATATTTCTGAATCCTGTGACCGCTTTGTCGTGACTGCCTCGTTGGGTTTTGATTTGGTTTTTCCGAGGTTGATCGAGTGTGTGTTGCTATTTGTGCACCCCTGCAGGGTAAAACTTTCTAAAAGCCGTGTCCGCGGTTATGGATGACTTGGAGCACAGTTTCTCGATCATAGACAAGTATAACTAAAGTACCGCTTTTAATTTGACTAAGTACCTGACTAGTAAATAGTGCAACACTCATGGAATGGTTAATAAAACTGCCAACGGATGGGGGTTGTTCGTCCGCTTCCTTGTTGGTAAGCGGGGAGGAGGATGGATCTGTTAATATTACCGTTATAACTGTTGTCATTATTTCACGGACATCCGTCTATCTTTGGTTAGGCGGATGGTTAGCGAGTATCTACAGAATTGTTAGGGTTTATCTTTTGCTGCAATTGCGTCACCCCAGGTTGTGTCCCCTTTAGAGGCATAAAGACTTGCTGAGTACCCCTAGGGTCTCACACGATAAATTGTTTGATTCAGATGAACAGGTAAACTCGCAAGATGGATACTGGGTGGAGGAGACGGACGATGTTGGCAACGATCATTCGGTGTAGAGATTTCGGGAACGGGGATCCGTGAGATCTGTGGGTGGGATGTGTTTATTTATGGGGCATCTTATGCCGATTTGCTTCTTATCCGTACTCGGATCTTGTTTTCCGCTTCCGCCTGATACTCTGATGTTTGATGTATGAGGAGATATCCTAAACTATTATATCTATCTAGGATATTTGGATCTTGCCGTATGGCGTTGCAATTTTTCTATTTCTTTTAGATGGAATGGCTCTGAGGACTGTTGTATGGTGGCTTGCATACATACTCATTTGTGTATGTAGTTGATCCCTTCGCCTGCCGATTACGCCGCCCGTTCTTGTCCCGATGTTTGGAAATGGTTAGGACGGCCGAAAGGTCTACCTATGAGTGGCATTTGGGCCCCACCGTACTATTTTAACCATTTCCGCTCATCCAGACTTGTAACTAGGAGCGTAATTCACCGAGGTAGTTACAATAGGATAACACAATTAAGGGTCTTACGATGTTTTGAAATCATTATGGAATCATTGGGATCACTGTTGGAAAGAAGAGAGAAAACCCAAAGTGTTTCAGGTAAAGTTTGAAATCGTTCGTAATAATCAAAAAGAAGTTTTTGATCATGAAGAAATGTTAAATATGTTTTTAATATTAATTATAATAAAAATAATATTTAAAATTAATTTTAATGGGTAACTTCCACTAGTGGACCAAATCTCCAGAGGGAAAAATCCCAAGAGGGAGCCACCCATGGGGCAGCTGCCTCCGCCTAGGGCACCCGCCGGCTGGCCTTGGGCCACCGCGCGGGGCTGGCGGGAGGGTAGGGCCCACCCGACCAGCCCCTCCCTCCTTGGCGCGCACCTCCTCCTCCTTTCTCATTTAGTCCCACATTGCCAGCTGGCAAGGTGGGGGTCCCTCGCTTCCTCCTATATATAGATGAGAATAGGGACAAGAAAAGAACAGTAAATAAATTGGAAATTTTCTAAGGCATTTTTCCTTAGGGAAATTTTCTCTCTCTCCGTTGAATCTCGTGTGTATGGTTCCAAAAAGAAATGCACGCGTGAGAGACGATACCACCCCGACACGTCGTCGCGCTGTTGGATTCCAGTTCCAAAAGGTCTACTTCCGCATCCAGACTGGATTAGGACGAATGGGAGTTGTCATCGGACACTGGACGTGTGTGAGACCACGGAGGCACTGCCACTTGTGGAGCCGGAGCTATCATGCAAAAACCAGGAGGTGACGTGCGAGGAGCAACGCGACTTCAAGGTTGGCTACGAGTACGACTACATCACCAACGTTCCGATGAACGTAAACGCTTTCGGTCTACAAGGTTATGACGCGAAAACCTCATTGATGGAGTTCCGCGTTTAGTTGGCCAGCCAGGCTAGTTGCGGCATCAGCGAGGCTAATGTGACTTTCGATATACTCCTATATAAGTTTGCACAGTCGAGGAAGACGTCCATGCGGGCCTCGAAGTCGGCAAGGTGCTCGAAGAGTCCGCACGTGACATAATGTTTAACCCGGTAGATGAATAGATCGAGGTTCTCGTACCGGACAAGACTATTTTCTTACGTATACTATCGTCAATATTGTGAAGTACTCCCCCTGTTTCAAAATATAAGATGTTTTAGCTTTGTGAAATGAATGTATCTAGATCTCTTTTTAGTATCTAGGTTCACTCTAAAACTAGATGAACCTAGACACTAAAATAATCTAAATACACGTCATTCACAAAGTTAAAACATCTTATATTTTGAAACGGAGGGAGTACTAGACTAGTCTACCGCTATTGTCTTACATGATGTTTCAAAGTATTGCCCTAAACACCTCTTACATGATGTTTCAAAGTATTGTCCTAAACACCTGATCTATCTTCAAAAGAGTTTACTATACCAGCAATAGTGCAGGCAAACAAACACACTGCAAGCTACATTAGCCCTGCATTTAAACATACATGCAGACTATTAAACAACAACAATCCTATTTTAGCAAGGTGCGAAAAAATCGTATCTGACTATCAAACGAGCTGTACAATATGTCCCAACTGCTAGTTTCCACGGATCCTGCTCACCTTGGCACTGCTAGGAAGGACCGAAGAACTGCTGCAGGCTGCCAAACGTGGGTTGGGCCAAGCCCCAACGACGATCGCTTGGCAGAGGCCAAGAAGTAGGCTGAAAGAAAACAGAGGCAGCGTTGTCCTTTGACCTGCCTCTGGGGTGCTTTAATATCCGTGCTCATAGTGTGCTCATAGTACGTAGATGCATCTAAATTTAGATAAGTCTTCGATGTATAAGACAGAGGAATGAGAAGAGAATACATGCCCGATCGCACCGTTTTGAACCTGCAGGCTACCAACCGCGCCGCCTGGGTGAGGAAAAAAGACCTTGTCCTAGGGTACTCGCCTTCCAACGCCGGCCTCCGGCGGCTCCTCCCTTCGGCGACCTAGGTCGTCGGTGGTGAGGGGGGTCGTCGGATCCACGCGTGTGGATAGTCTTAGTCTAAAGTAGATTCGTTTTTAGGCTGTTCATCGTCTTGGTTTTGGGGATGAAGATGACGGTGCTGAATAAATTTTCCTCAGATCCTTCCCCAATGGATTTGAAGATCAGTCTATCTAAGCAAGGATGGTGTGACGGTGACGCCATCCTCGTGGTGGATTTGTGTCCTTAGGCTCCGCCGCTGCGGCGGCGTTTGCTCCAGCGCCGGCGCGGAACCTGGGAGGTAGTCCAGGAGCGGATGCGATTGTGATCTGCATCGACGGCATCTGGAAGATGACGGATCGTGTGCTGGGTCCGTGGTTCGTGGATGGCAGGTGTGGCTTCCTTCTTCGACGTCTTAGTCGTGCGGAGGGGCTAGATCTGGAACTCGATGTCGTGTCCGGGGTGTTGCCCCGGTCTGATTCGTTCAACGACAATGGTTTCACTTTGGGTGAGCCATCTTGGATGTCTGCAAAGCTGCATGTCAACGATGGAGCCGCATCGAGCTCGGGTGAGGAGGTGATCCATCATTATTTCCTTTGGTGGCCGCTATGGTGGTGCCAGAGACAGGTGATGGGCGTCAGCGTCATGCTCAGAGGTTTCTTCGATTTAGATTGTTTTCTTTTTTGGCCGGTGGTCCTTTATGCAAAAGCTTGCGTTTTGCTGTCTTTTCAGGTTTGTCAGGTCGGTGCTCACGTGTAAATGAAACACGTATTACCATGGAAAAAAAAATACCAACCGCGCCCGAAGCGACGTTGGCATGACCGACGCAGTAGCGCAAACAACCCAGGCAGATAGCTGCACACTCCCCCTCCCATCCTAGGGTTTCCGCCCAAATCGTGTAATAATCCACTTGAAGATTCGCGAAACCATCGGCGATGGCCACCACCGTCCACCCCCACTCCCCGGACCCAACAGCCACCACCACCACCACCACCACGCCCCCCCTTACTTCCCCACCTCCTCCTCAGGAGAACCCGCCCTCCTCCGCCGATGCGGCCGAGCCCGCCGCCGTGGCCGGCAGTGGCGGCGGCGAGATCGCGGCGCTCGACCAGCAGCTCGCTGTCGTCGGCGGCGCCGGCGTTGCCGAGGAGGGGAAGTCGCCCCCCGGCGGTGGGAAGCTGGTGGCGGAAGCCATGCGCAAGCACGCGGCGCCCCGGTCGTCGCGGTACCACGGGGTCACGAGGTGGGCAAAGCTGGGAAAAAACCCTAGGACGCTGTCACTGTTCATAGACACAGCTCGCCGTCGTTGTGTGTTGACTCGATCGTTTCTGTATGTTGCTGGGGGAACAGGCTCAAGTGGAGCGGCAAATACGAGGCGCACCTCTGGGACAATGCCAGCCAGGTCGAAGGCCGCAAGCGCAAGGGCAAGCACGGTGCGCACTTTGCCTCCTCACTGCGGAGGCTTCAGATTGTTCAGGGCTCCTCCCTGTTGTAGTATCTATAGAATTGCCTGTGGTTTGACTTGGAATGCAGAGAGCACACCCATTAGTTATCTGTGGCGTTCTGCTATGAAATGGCGGGATGACTTGTTAAATGCACTAGTTAGTGACCAGGTGGCGCTACTAGCGCCTAATTGCCGATCAATCGGTTGGGGCGTGCACGTGGAGGCAGCTTATAGGCAATGATATTAATTGTAATCCATCTTATGATCGCAGGCTGCACTTATTGCATCCTCGGTTTAGCATAACAACTTAAGTTCCACTTGCTAAAAGCGGACTAGTTCGTAACGTGGTATATTCATGCTGCTTGGATTAATGAATGTGTGTATGATAGACAGGATCACATCGCTGTTGGATTGATAAAACCGATTCTTCATATTCATTTCTTATGTGACACATTGAAACCCTCTGTCAATATACTATGGTAAATTGTGTGCAAAGAGTAGGCATTTTCTTCATAAGAGGAAAAGGATCTCATTAGATTTCTATATCGAGTTTTTCTCTTCTTTCTGCAGTTTCATTTTGATATAAAGCAGCCTGTCTTCAAACTTTCCCATCATTCTCCTTAACTGATCGTTTTTCTTTAAATTTTCTGCATGGGATCGATTTTGACCTTTGTCTGCCACTGGGTTCTTCAGTGTACCTAGGTAAACTTATGCCGCCTGGCATCATGTAGTGAGTCTGTCTGGATTATAAAGCAACTCAATTTAATCATCATTTTGGCATTACAGGAAGTTATGTTACTGAAGAGAATGCTGCAAAAGCACATGACCTTGCCGCCCTTAAATATTGGGGTATAAGTCAACACACCAAATTGAACTTCAATGTAAGAACTGTTTTGTAGCTTTTGGGGTATTGTGAGGAGCTGACATCTTGTATTCTTGTTATACAAGCAAGTGGAATCTTAACTTCAAATTCTTCTCCAGGTTTCTGATTATGAGAAAGAAATTGAGATCATGAAGAACATGAACCAAGATGAATTTGTGGCGTACATAAGGAGGTCTGTTATACAGTTAAGTATTTCAGATTTAAAACCTTTGTATTAGTTTGTGTAACTGTTCAGTATTATTATTTCAGGCAGAGTAGTTGTTTCTCAAGAGGAACTTCAGCATACAGGGGTGTAACAAGGTGCTATTCTATGCTTCACGAAAATAAATGTCTGTTGAAATAAATTCATATGATTTTCAATTTCGATCCCTTTTCTTTCTTTTTGCGACTGAAGATTTTTCTGTTATGTTAAAGTGTATGAACTTCATCGCGTTTGCCAATACTATCACATTAGTAGGATTTTGATCCCTCTACAAACCCCTGCATGGTCTATTGCAAGTCTGCAGCCTTATCTAATTATACTTGGACTAAACAGGCGAAAGGATGGTAAATGGCAAGCACGAATTGGTAGGATTGGTGAGAGTAGAGACACCAAAGATATCTACCTTGGTACCTTTGGTGAGTGCTATTTTTAGTAATTGCTGACATTTACCTTGTGTTCGAACATTTTTTAGTGAGAGAATCACCGTGATTGTTGCAAACTTGTTCGGAATGAATAAGAAATTGATCTTGGTTCACAGAAACCGAAGTGGAGGCAGCTGAAGCTTATGACCTAGCAGCAATTGAGCTCCGTGGTGTTCATGCTGTGACCAACTTTGATATCAGCAACTATTGCGAAGATGGTTTAAAGAAACTTGAAGGCTCATCGGAGGATCAGCCAGAGGTAACCAACCTGGAGGATCAACCAGAGGTCCCTAAGCTAGCTGGGCAATAGATGTTAGAATGGCAGCATGTAAATTATTCCGTCAACTTCCATTTGTCCTTTTTCATTGATGATCATCAATCTTTTCTCTTTTTTGTTTTGTTTAGAGTGACTTTTCTTCTTTCACTTCTCCTGCACCTTTTTCTCAAGGGATTTCCCTGCGCTTTGTTGCCGGTCTGGTATTTTACCGGCTCCAGAGTAGGACCATGTGCTGTTTTACTCTGTATTCTCGTCTAAACTATATAGTATAGATATTTGATGGTTATTTGTAAAAATAACAATGCAATGGGAAGTTCAGTGCTTTAATTTTTGCATTTGTTTTCATTCTTTAACTCCAGTTTGTCGACACCCTCGTGAATGTGTTTGGATAACTGTACTCCCTCTAATCCAAATTAATTGACTTGGATTTGTCTAGATTTGGATGTATCTAGACATGTTTTAGTATTAGGTACATCCGAATCTAGATAAACTCAAATCAATTGATTTGGATCGGAGGGAGTAACATTTTTGAACTCCAGTGGTATCGTGGTCTGCACACTCTTATACGTTTCCTAAGTTAGGACAGACTTTGTGCTTTGAATGTGATCATACAAACAAAACCTTGATTGTGTACCATTTACAAGAACAGCATGCAAGTTGAAAGTTCTTTTGAGTAACAGAACATCTGTTAAAAGTACAGATTTGGTTTTGATCACAGGTTCACAAGCACATATTGTGGTGAGATAACAATTACACGTGACCTGTTCAATGCTATGTATCTTCGATTCTTGGTACTGGCCGATCCCAAAAGCACATGTTTAATCTTCGCAGAACAAAGGTTGTCTTGCATATGATGTGCGAATCATGGAGGCATTCCAGGCTTTGCATAATGCTTGTACACTATGTGGATTAATATCCCTGCGGTGTTCTCTTTGTGCTGTGTCAGATGCTCTGACCTTCATTGCAGCCAAGGTCGAGCATCCGCACTTTCATCTTCCCATTCAGTGCTAGTGCCAGTACATCGTACTCTTCTACATACCACAGCTCTGATA
The DNA here is from genome assembly GCA_916181665.1 of Avena sativa. Taxonomy (NCBI): domain Eukaryota; kingdom Viridiplantae; phylum Streptophyta; class Magnoliopsida; order Poales; family Poaceae; genus Avena; species Avena sativa. Next base: position 430,503,105 of record OV702292.1, on the reverse strand, counting down.
CCTTCGCCTGAAACAGTTTTGAAACGTAGACTAGCTGATGAAATCATGGAGTGCTTGTAGTTCAGGATAAATGTAGAAGATGATGTAATGAAATCATTGCATTGTAGTGCCACTACAATGCAATGAAATTTTACCTGGAAGCCACGGATCTTCCCGTTAACTTGAGCAACGAGGTCATGGAAAAATTTGATGTGATTAAAAGATGATGTATTCTCCTACAAGAATGTAGAACAAATATTAAACAAACTGATGCCACGTGATATTTGAGAGACTGAGCAATGCTAAGTGCAGCAAAGCTAAATGTGTATATTTGCCTTGGTTTAAACTAAACTGTTTATCAGATGCCCAATTTTACAACTGCTGTGTTTTTTGTGCAAAGTCACGAAATCTAATCGGCTATCTGAAATAATTATTAATTCTAGGCATTTGGTTAACTTTGTACAACTCTGGAAGGAGGTTTCTAATTAATACAGATACACTAAAAAGTATCGATAAAACTAACTTTAAAAGGGGCACTCCGTTGCCAGATGTACGAATAGTCCAAAATAGCACGCTTATTTCATGATTATATTGAAGCTTAATAGATCACAAATTAAAGCAAAATATCATGTGCCCATCTCCAAACAATCTAGATATGGAAAATAGCAAAGGAAAGGTGAGATTTTGGCGGGCTACCTCTTGTTGGAGCTTAGGAGGTCCCAAAATTCGCGCAAAGGAGGTGTGAAGCAAAACAGGGTCATACTGTCAAATGCATGAAATCAGCTTAGTGATTGGATCATCGAGATGTGAAAAATAACAAGTAGATATCAATCAATAAGTATGCTAAACCACTGGAATCAATCCTGAACATTGAACTTAGTGCAGTGATGAGGTCAATTAATACATGGAAATTGTGTGCTCTTCTCCTGTCATGTCTTTTTTTAGAGACTCGATGCTGTCATATTAAGATGATGCTATCTGCTAAAAATGGATCAGGTCATGTTTCCAATTGTTGCTCTCACCAATTGCTTTTGAGGTGCTCGAGGGAGAGCTTCTCTCAGTTTTGAGCGGATGTTGGCAGGATCAGTACCAGATTCAACCTAAAAATACCAAATCAAATAACCATTTCAGTCTGAATACTTGTAAAAGTAGAGGATGAAACACTAAGGTTACCTGTACACCAAACAAACATGGATGTCCAACATTTCATCTGGCAGCAGAATAGGGTGTTTTTAAAGATCCAAACCTGCCACAGGCCAAGAAGAACTCCAGTTGATGTCAACACCACTTGATCCAAGACAATTTTAAGGGGACAAACAGCCTCAGTAACTCTTTTTACAGCATCAACTTCGGCTTCAATCTCAACAATACCACACATAGATACATCAGTAAAGAGTTGTAATTGCATGCTGACACAAATCACAATCAGATGACATATTTACCTCATCCTTGGTTGCTAAGATTGGTTCCAGGTGATGGGAGGCATGAAACATGCTGAAGTGATACATACTCGAAATTTGGAACCAAATAACTGGCAATACAAAAATGAGCCGAGCAAAGTAAATAAAAATCAAGTGGTTAAACGAAGCTGCCGCTTTAAGGTACAAAATGATAAAATACAGATTAACCAAACAATCTAAAAGAGCAGGCATTTTTGGCCGATAATGTCTACTATTTCATAAGTATTGGAATACAGAAAGGGGTGATAACTGAATGCACTGAAATATTGTGACACCGATGCTCTGGCTGACTCAGAATCACTAGATGAAATTCCTAAACTCTGTGCTTCAAGGGTTACAATACAAAACCTTACCTTTATCAAAATAAGGAAGAAATACTTC